>CM062600.1:28922451-30122451 GCA_031468815.1 Morus bassanus
CCTCTCCTCTCCTCTCCTCCCTCCCCTCCCCTCCCCTCCCCTCTCCTCTCCTCTCCTCTCCTCTCCTCTCCTCTCCTCTCCTCTCCTCTCCTCTCCTCTCCTCTCCTCTCCTCTCCTCTGTGCTCCTCCCCTCCCCGCCCCTCTCCTGTCCCCTCCCCTCTCCCATCCTTCCCCTCCGTCCTCTCTCCTCTTCTCTTCTCTCCTCTCCCCTCCCGTCTGCTCCCCTGTCCCCTTCCCTCCCCTCCTGTCCCCTCCCCTCTCCCCCCCACCCTCTCCTCCCCTTCCCTCTCCTCCCCTCATCTCTCCTCCCCTCTGTCCTCTTCCCTCCCCTCCCTTCCTCTCCCCTCCTCTCCCCACTCCTCCCCTCCAATTCCCTCTCCTCTGCCCTCTCCTCTCCTCCCGTCCCCTCCCCTCCCCTCCCCTCTCCCCCCCTCCCCTCCCCTCTCCGCCCCCTCCCCTCTCCCCCCAACCTCTCCCCTCTCCTCCCCTTCCCTCCAATCTGTTCTCTCTCCTCCCCTCCAATTCTCTCTCCTCCCCGCCCCCCCCCCCGCCTCCGGTTTCATGCTGCTTTCCCCACACTTGTGGTGCTTGTTGGACTGCTTGATGTGCCATTTAAATTTGTGAGGTCAATATTTTTACATTGGGTCAGCATTCTGAATCAGTAAAGCTACAGCTCTGATAAGCATTGGAAGAAATAGGATGGAGGGAAGGAGAAGGTAGCAAGAAGTCACCTCCCAGTTATTTCATTACACTGTATCTGAGATAATCTATTACTGACCCAAGGCTGTGGTTTACATTTTAGGGCACACATTGTATCATGATGCATGGGTCAGAACCTGGGATGTAAAAAATTCCATAGTCTTTAAAGTAGCAATGTTCAGTCTCCAGCAATCTTGACCCAGGTTTTCCAAATATGCTACTTCCCCAGAACATTGCAGGGCACTCTCACCACTGGAAAAGACCAGCCTTAGATTTGTCTACTTCAAGTACATAAATTCTCAGGTCCCTATAGGCTGCTTTTCCTGTGAACACTTCCTGCTATTTATAAATGGGCTTTATGCAGTTCCCCTGCTGGTTTACTCTTGAGGAGCACCTGGTTCTTAAGCATGGCATTAGTCATCTATCACTATGCCAACCATCTCAAGCACATTAAAAGGAATTTATAGGGTTTTGAATTATATGTTAGTAAGTAGGCTAAAATTAGCTGTAGATGTGTGTTTGAAACTGTGTGAAAACACAAAACAAATCAAACAATATTCTATTAGTAAGAGGGGCTGGCTGAAGAGTTTTGCCAGTTGCCTTTTTTCTGGTATACAGTACCAGAGAACCCCACCCACTCTCTTAATTAACTGAGTAACTGTTTGCCAACTTTAATTAGCTGCAGAACAACAAATAGCAGAATGTTTTTAGTTGTGTGTTAAAGGTTTTTCTGTAAGTGATTGCAAATTCTTAGCAATACTACAATAAGGCATGTCCATCATTTCTTTGTTTGACTGTGGACAGCTGGGGGATAAATGCAATTTGAGTGCAGCTATCTTAATCTCCTAATTTTGTGTCAGAGTTCATGGCTCTGGATTTAAGAGACTGAAGCTACCTTAAATAGCCCAGTTAGACCCTTTTTGGTGTTTTATTCTGGCTGGGGGTGATAGCTGAGGTAGTTAAGGTTACAAAAATAATTTCCTTTCTTTTATTATTTAGTGGAAATGCTTTTCAAACTACAACTACTTCAAGGGCAGTTGCAAAAATTAAAGAGCTAGTGATTCTGGATAGTGGTATCAAAGTAAAATAGCCACAAATTGTGTCTTAGACGTTAGGGAAAAAAAATTGACTGAGAGGAAAAGCTGTGTTTATGATTTAAAATTCATGTGCCTTTTGTTAATCTCTGTTAAAATTTGTATGCTTGATCTTTTTTTTAGTAAGTTTTAAACCTAAATATCTGAAAACTAGTACTTAAATAATTTTACCACAAATTTCAGCCAACGAGTGTTCATCTATGTTGTTTAAAATAGGTAATTTTCAAAGTATATAATAGATTCAATAATTCATGGATTCATAAATTATTCTTCTCATCATCCATTCCTCCTCTTCTCCCAAAATTTACATCTTCCAACCAGGAAACAATAGACTACTGTTGACTTAATCCTATATAAAATACAGATAGATGTAGGTGCATTGGCTTCATTCCAAGGATTCTTGTTTCTTGTTTAGATACATTGTTTGGGTCTATGCTCACTAATTAGTTCATTCGATCACTAAAGATATGTCTGCCCTTTTTAGTTATGTGTGATATAATAAATATGTGTATCCCAAGTTTGATAATATGGATTTCAGTAACATCCTGCTAAGCCAAATTTTTCTGTTTAACACTGCTGTTATAGTTACATCCTTTAAATACTTTTATGTTGATGGAAGTATTTTGCCAATGTAATGAAATTAGAGATGTGGTTGCATTGTTCAAATCCAGTTAAATTTTTAATTTAATTTGAGTGCATCCAAGAGAGGTAGCAAAGGAACAAAGTCTCTCAGTCCCCAACCAAAATACTCTAACCACAGAATAATAAGAAAGCAAATGTTTGTAATATACACACTTAGAGGAGATAAGTTAAATGCCTCTTTTTATAGAGGGAAATTTCTAAAAATCAAAATGTCAAAAGTTATGGGAAGCCCACCACTTCAATTGCTCTTAGACATGTTGCATGAATAGTTTCTTTCAAAAGACAACTGTACTAATCCATTGCCTTTGAGGGAACAGAGTGTAAATTTCCTGAATCACTTCTATGCTTACATTACACACTATCTTGACTGCAAGATATGGTTATAAAAAAAAAACCTCTAGCAATTTTATGTATCGCTTTCATTGCAACAGCTCTTGTGTCATAGCTGAGTTAACTCCATTACCAGAAGAAATAGTCAAGCAGGTAGTAAAAGCTTTATGCTCATTTGTCCAAAGCTTACTTGTATTCTCTGATGGTGTTTCAGAAGAAATAATTCTTGACAACATATTTTTTACCATTTAATGTTTTTGTCTGTCAAAAGAGCCAAAATTAAACAAAAAGTGTCATTCAGTATTTTGGCAAGCAGTGTAGTTATCCCAGAAAATCTTCTAACAGTAATATCAATACCATGTATTTATTTTTCCATCCTATACTTAAAAGAAAATCAAATTTATTGCAAGGAAATATGAGCTGTGGATCTGTTGAAAGAATGCATGACCTGACTAACCATCATGTTTAAGGAGTACAGCAAATGTGAAAGTGTTATAGGAAGGCTCAGAATCCCTAGCAAGATTTGAATTGACAGCAACTCAGTTGATGGCTTCATTATATAAAGTTTCAAGAAGCTACAAGGTTAATTGCTTAATACAGAATGGCATTCTGGATGGACAACTGCTTACATTATGTTTGCATTCATTTTCCTGTAAAAGCAACGTGTAGGATTGCCTTCTTTTACCAAATCTATTGTATTGCTTCTAAGGATTTTTTAATTCCAGAAAGAACAATTTTAATAGTTTAAAGAGCCAGAGGTAAGTGCAAAGTTAACTCATCTGCTATAAGTAACCTGAAGTTGTAATTATATAAAAGTTAAGAAGAAGCTGTATCTGTTCAGAAGAACATGTGAACACAAATCAGGAGAGGTTCTGCATTCAAATGCAGAAGACAAAAAGTAGAATCTGGAAATACAGAAGTGATTTAGTGATTTATCTGACTACCAGTTGTGTAAGCTTACTAAATATGCATAAGAACATCATGCTTCTATTGTGATGTCAGTGTTCTTATCCGTCGTATTCATGCCTGTGATGGACAAAGAGGTGCATAGCCTCTGTGCTCTGATATGTAAAGGACAAAACTGTAATGGGTTCTGTTAATAACTGTGGCCTTTGAACACTCAGTTTCACAAGGTTTAATGCATAACAGCATCCATGAATGTATGTATTTGAATAGCTTCTTGTCACACTACCTGGAGACAACATATTTGAGTAGAAATACATATTTCAGTGTGTTTGAAAAAGAGTAGAAACATTTTATTATAGGTAATAATTTCCAGTGTGCATCTTGAGCTACTGTTTCTTGATCTATAGGAAAAAGAATATTCTACAAACAATTTTTAAAGAAAATGCATTTTGCAATGATACCTTTTTTGACAACATGAAAGTTTGTCTGCCATTTCTGAATACTAAAATTAATCATTTCATTTCAGGCCATAATACTTCATGATTCATGATCTCAAGTGATAGCTGGTGCTTAATGAAAATATTGAAGGAAAGAAGAACATAAAGAACTTTCTGTGGAGCATCACTGTATTAGTTTCAAATTTTCACATCAAATCTTGTAATTGTTCCTTAAAAGAAACACCATATGGCTGCCAAAGTGCCTCTGAAGGAACAATAAATCATGAGGTAAGAAAGCACTTGAGCATTTTTAATCTTGATGGATATATACATCTTGGAGTATTTTTATCTACAGACTCCATTAACATTGCAGGCCACCGATATATACTGACTGCAAAAGAAACTCTAAACACCGCATTCATTTAATAAAAATTTTAAACATCTGTCACTTGATATTTGGAAAACAGGCATATTTATGGGTGGCATTTAATAGCTCTGGTGTTTTGTTGGTTGCAGGCTGGAAAGGAAAAAGCATCACAGAAATTGAAAACAATTTAAATGCTTGTGGCTGGTATTTTCCTCAGTAGCTTCTTTGACACAAAGGTTCCACAAGGTTTATTTTGATAGCTGCTGAGTTAAAGAAGAAACAAACAAACACCAAACAGCCATAAAAACTCCTCCCAGCAATAAAGGAACAAGTAACAGCAACAATCAGATTCCTGTGGAAAAATACTGAATTAAAATTGACATCCAAAATTTGTTTACTTAAAGCAAGAAAAAAACTCCAGTTTGGAGGGTGGGAGAGAACTTCCCATTTCAGCTCAATGCTTTTGTGGGGATATCTATACAATGTGCTCCTTAAATAAATACCTTAGAATTTATTTTTATACAGCTGAAAGGAATTGTAATTATACAGCACATTTTTTCATTGTTTCATCTGTTGAACAGAGCCATGCCTATTTGAACCTTTTTGAAACAGTCTTCAACAAGTCTTTAAAACCTAATTGGTTCTCAGAACAATGCAACATAGAACAAACACACACAATACACATCAGCAGAGGAAGAGCTGCACAAAGGGACAACTTTGTTTTTTTGGAATTGAAGTATGCTGTTGACAGATTTTGTACAAAGGTTTGTACTAGTTGAGGAGAAAAAATGCAATAGAAAACCAGAATAGGTAGGAATGGAAACCATAAGTAAGCAGGCAGATGGCTAATAACAGGGTGACTTGCATGTCCACTGCTGGAGTCTGTAAGAAGTATTGTTTTATCGTTACTATGACTCCCTTCTCAGGGGGGTTTGAACTCCTGGCAGGCTGTTTAGAGCAGATCCTTCCAAGCAGTCTACAGCAGCCTAGATTGACAGTCACTGTGAGGTCTTTGAATGAATAATGTGTGTTAAGTTATTTAACATTGACTAAGTCTGAAAAATTAGGGTAAGCATTTTGACCTCTGATTACCAAAACATTAAAGGTTGAAAAATTCAGATTTGTCCCTTTAAGCTTGTCTTTAAGGAAAGGTGGCTTATTACTATCTAAGTTGTGGATTTGGTATTTTGGGGTTTTTTTTGAAGGCTTTTCTCTGTTTCAGTGGCTGGAGATGTAGCCTTCATTTTTGTTAGGTTAATGAAGAGGTTGAGATTGCCAGACAAAAACTGAGCATTATCTAATATTTACCCTATCACTAGTGACAACATATTTGTTGCTTTCTTTATTTTGCATTTTATTCATAACCATTTATAAAAATTGGATTATATTCTGATGGACTTTTATGTAGGTTTGTAGTTTGGTTAAGCTGCTTTCATTGCTCTCAGAGGAAAGTATTACTTTTACAGATCAGGGACAGAGGCAAAGAGCTCAAGACTACAAGCATCCAGTAATTTAAGGTGCTGTTTGCAAGACAACTAACACCTGTTTTTTTTTCAGATTATGTAGTATTGCATAATGCTTCACATGTTCAAAGCATAAGAAACTGTGAATTAATTACTAAAAATGGAAAATGAAACATGATATTTTAAAATGAAAAACAGTTCTGCTCAGACAGGCTTTGAAACCTATAGTTTTCTTTCAGACTGAAAATATAAAATTGACAAGGTCCTAAAAATGATTTCTAAATTGTCTTTTTTGATGACACAGTGATATAATTTTGCCATAAGCTTTCTATAATGGTGTTAATCTGATGATGGCTGAATGATGAGTGTTGCTATGGGTCTTTCCACTTGGCAGTTTTGTATAAATTTTGTCTGAACTTTCAGTAAGAAGTATTGTCATCTGCTGCCCTCACTGGCCATGGCAGCTTTTAAAAGCAATTTCTTATGGTAGTTTTTTAATGTGTTTTTAAATAAGGATAGAGAAGGAATAAACTAATTTTGATGTCACGGTAACAGCATGGTCCTTGGCTGTGATTAAGGATCGGAGGTGACAAGTTCTTGCTTCAAATAAAACACCTTTCAGGTTGAATTCTGCCATCACTCAGTAGTTGGCTGGTGTTAACATGATCTTTCCCACAAAACTGAGAAGGAAACTGGGGAAACTCTTTCACCAGAGTGAGACAAAAGGGGAGAAAAACCCGTCAAAAGAGGTAATTGATTTGTGTCAGACTACTGTAGTAGATTGCATGAGAGCGAATTGCATGAGGGAGAAGCCCCGTGGTGCTCTTCTAAGGACAAAGAGAGGAAGCAGTAGGCATAGCAGTAGGAAAAGGGGGAGAAAGTAGCTCAGGCGAGGATAGCAATGCCACCTGCATTGTTGTTAGTAACAGTGAGACTTTTTCTGTAGCTTTCATGCCCTTATTTTCTTTGTCTGATCATTAGATCTAGACTACTAAGGAGAGCCTTCTGATCTTCTTGGGGGCAGGTGCATGGCCCCAGCTGATGGCCCAGCCCTGGTTTTGGCAGCTCCTGGGCTGTTCTTCTAGTCTTACTAGCGGGGTGGCCTCTTGTTGGGTCGTGAAGAGGCCACAGAGCTGCCGGCCCTCCTTTTGAGGCGTCGCCGTGGCCCCTCACGGGAGCATTCCCTGCCCTGACTGGAAGTGGACGGACCTGGGGCAGGCTCCTCTGGCTCCTCCTGGGGCTGCTCTTGCTCCCTGGTAACGGGAATGGGGGAAGAGGTGCGGGGATATCCACGAAGGGCAGCTCTGGAGGTGCTGGGCTGCTCATCTATGTTGTATCCAGCAGGGCTGCCGGAGGGGGCTGGGCTGGATGCAGGAGACCCTTCTCGGGAGGCAGTGGAGGAGGAGGTGGATGTTGAGCTGCTATCCTGCCCCCCAGCATCACGGGCATCCTCCAGGCCCAACAGACGGTGGACATCCCTGCTGCATAGTCGCACAATGCTGTTGATGAGATTGTTCACAAATGTCTCCGTGTGGTTATGAAGGAAGGGCTCCAGCAGCCTGACCAGGACATCTTCGTCTGGTCCCGAGATGACCAGTCTGGACATGACGATGTCCTCCACGATGGCTGCCTGCAGATGGTTGTCCTCAAAGATCAGCTCCAGTGCCTCATGTAGCCAGGGCTGCAGGGGCTCGAGGAGAGCTGGGTGGTCCCAGAAAAGGGTTGCCCAGGTGTCGGCGTGGAGGTTGCCTACTAGAGCCATGGGCGCCTGTTCAGCAGCCCGTGGTGGGGATGCTGCAGGGCTGTGGGTGACCTGGTAGACATCGGGTGACAATGGTGGTCTGATGACATACTCTTCAAAGTCGTTGTCTGCCTGCACCGAGTGCACAATGGAGTTGACTCTCCCCTTGCAGAGGGGGCACTCGGGCTTGCTTTCAGCCCACTGCCGGATGCAGGTGAAACAGAAGCGGTGGTAGCATGGCAGCACGTAGCTGGCCTCCTCCCAGCCATCTTCCAGGCATATGGGACAGCGGTTTACCTGCCCCGTGGCCATGCTCTCCACTTGCTGCGGTGGCCTGGGGAGAGTTGGCGAGGATGAGCCACCCTCTCCCACTGGTGCTGCAGCAGTGGGTGTTGTGCTAGAAAAGGAAGAGAGGCCATGGTCATTGGCTGGCCTGGGCAGGCGTGGAGGAAATGTCCGTGTCCCACAAGAAGGAAACCCTCCCAGCTCCCCAGGGTGAAGTTTCCCCATACAGCTCACCTCTGCTGCTGCGATTGTGCATCCTGGGTGTCCTGGCTGCCTGAACCTGACAGGGCCGGAGAAGATCCTTCAGTGGCTCTGGGGACGGACATCTAGAGCTCCACTCCACACCTCTCCAGGCACAACACCTGCAGCAACTGAAAGCTTCTCTCAACGCTCCGGACCTTGCACACTGTACTCGGACAAGTATAACTTAATATTTTCATCATTGACATAGACAGTGGGATCAAGTGCATCCTCAGCAAGTTTGCAGATGATACCAAGCTGGTGGTGCAGTTGACACACCTGAGGGATGAGATGCCATCCAGAGGGACCTGGACAAGCTCGAGAAGTGAACCTCATGAGGTTCAACAAAGCGAAGTGCAAGATCCTGCACCTGGGTCAGGGCAACCCCCGATATCAATACAGGCTGGGCAAGAAGGGGTTGAGAGCAGCCCTGTGGAGAAGGACTTGGGGGTACTAGTGGATGAAAAACTGGACATGACCCAACAATGTGCGATTGTAGCCCAGAAAGCCAGCTGTATCCTGGGCTGCATCAAAAGCAGCACGGCCAGCAGGCTGAGGGAGGTAAGACTCCACCCGGAGTACTGCATCCATCTCTGGAGTCCTTAGCACAGGAAAGACATGGACCTATTGGAGTGGGTCCAGAGGAGGGCCACAAAAATGATCAGAGGGATGGAACAACTCTCCTGTGAGGAAAGGGTGAGAGAGTTGGGGTTGTTCAGCCTGGAGAAGAGAAGGCTCCAGGGAGACCATATTGCAGCCTTTCAATACTTAAAAGGGGCTTATAAAATAGATGGGAACAAACTTTTTAGCAGGGCCTGTAGCAATATGACAATAGGTAATGGTTTTCAACTAAAACAGCATAGATTTAGACTAGATTTTTTACACTGAGGGTGGTGAAATACTGGAAAAATTTGCCCAGAGAGGTGGTAGATGCCCCATCCCTAGAAACATTGAAGGTCAGGTTGGATGGGGCTCTGAGCAATTTCCTATAGTTGAAGATGTCCCTGCTTATTGCAGGGGGGTTGGACTAGATGACCTTTAAAGGTTCCTTCCAACCCAAACTATTCTATGATTCTATGATATAGCAATCTGTTCCTATTTTCTGTTCTCCTCTCACGTTGCACCCATGGTACTCACAGTTCCTGAAATTCAGACGCTAAGGTCTTAGTCAAAATATCAAGAAAATGGCTACATATAATAGCCAGCAGTGAAATATTTCACTTAGGATTTAGTTTCGTGAGAAAACTGAAGCCACATAAATAGCTTGCTGTCACTGGAAGAGGGAGTCTGCTCCCTCCATCTCCATGCTTGATCATAAGATCTCCTCTTTGCCTTGAGATGACTCAAATTTGTTGGATCATAAATGTTCATAATAATTGTTATATAGTGACCCCTTTGAAAAAGCAGAAAACTAATCTACCCAAAGAAAATCAATATTGTTTGCACTGGCTTGGTAAGTTGAACATTTTTACCTTGTGATTGTGGGATCTGGTGTAAGGAAGAAAAATGAATTATTCGATTTGTGGTTCAGGAAAGAAGGCAGCAGAAGTAGAGGCAGGAGATGTGGGGAATGAAAAAGGAAATATCACAGAAAAATGTCTTTCTTTTTCCTACAGTTGGTATCTTGAGCACCACTTTTTCAAATGAATCTCGTGTTTGAATAGCTGAGAGGGGTGAGGGGAAGGAAGTCAAAGAAAAATTTGACAGTGAAATTTTCAGTCCAGACAACTTGGTAATGTAAGCCACAGTAAATACAATCTTATAGTGAGAGGATACAGTTTGTTTCTAAATAAAACAATATTTGGAAAGGTGTTCCAGGCTGAAGTCTCCATTTCCACAGTAAGATGTTCTCATCCTTAGTGTTATCTAAGCACTACTAATTTTAGGTGTGTACACGTCACTATTTCTTCTATGAGTTTCTCTTCTGCTTCAATGTCAGTCTACTTTTATTTCTGTCTGAATTGGTGAGTCATAATCACTGCGATGGTGTTGGTGGATGACCAAGAATAAAGATTTCTGACCTCTTAATTTAGGAGAAAGGCAGAAACAAGAGGAGTTACTGCCCAGGCTCTTAGTCAAGCACCATGTCCCTTACTTTTCCAGATATAAGGAACCTGTCACCTTCAGGATGTTCTGCTTCTCTAGGGATCCCCTGTCTCATCAATCCTGTCCAACAATATTATTAATGTTGAGCTTAGAAACCAGAGTTTTCTGAACATGAAAAGAGCATTTGCTCAAATTTCCCATCAGACACTGCTTATGGGGACTCAGCTTTTGTTCTGTGAGTTCAAGTATGTTTAAACAGTATTAATTGCTAACAAGACTGTTTCCAAATGGCTCTGTGCAACCATATTTATTATCTTATGTTGCAACATGATAGTTTGTTTTTAAAAAGAATATTGGATCAATAAATGAAGATTGATAGGAGAGATGAAAGCCTTTAGAAAATAGAGAAGTGGGTCATGTTATTCCACCTTCTGAAGTGAAGGAAAGCTTTCCTTTAGTTCCCACAGTGAATGTACTAAATGAGATGAATTGGGAGTATTAGAAAATATGATATGTGAACATATTTAGCCAGTCAAAGCTCTGAAATCTAAATTAATTCAACTCTAAAAACTTTGCAATGCATTGCGAAAAAAAAACCCAAAAAAACCATAAAAGCTGTTTTTGCAGTATGGAAAATCTTCTTCCTGTCTTACAAGTAAAAGAAATACACAGGATTTAGCAGCATTCTGGAATGGCAACTAGCTACTTTAACTTTTAAGCAAGTATTGTGCTAACTATTATGTATTATTGAAAAGGTTCATAGTTTTTTAATTTTTAAATATTACAGTAAATAATTAAAAATGTTTTGTTGAATATTTAGCCCAAAACATGGTTCTTTTGAAGAATTCTTTACTATTTAAGATTTTGAGAAATAAAGTGAACATTTTGATGTTTTACTTCATTGTTTACTCCATTTACTGAATTTTACTCAAGCAAACCTCTTCTGAGGCACAGAAAACCAAGTGATGATAGCAGTTTTTGATTAACAGAAAGAATGGTTCATCAACTGGAAAAGAACTCACCCTATGTCAGCTTCTACTGCTACAGATTTGTGTGCAGTCAGAATGGAAGAAAGCCCCTGGCCTTTGATATGCATAGGAAAACAAATACAGCTAGCAATATAATTTGGTCCACTTTACTGGATAACATTTTTTGCACAGCATTATGGGAAAGTCAGCTATAGTGATCCATACAGACAATGAATTTATAAACAAGAAAGCAGAAAAAACTCTACATTTTACTAATTAACTACAGTAATTAGTTCAACAAGATTAACACTGTGACTTGTATCTTTTGCCTTTAGATAATAGGTAAACAATTAGAAATAAACAGATATTTAGACATACTGTTAGTTATCTACTTACTAATATTACACTTCAAGAGCATGTTGTAGCATACATTGATTCTACCTACTGGCTCAAATTACTTTTTCCAAGAGCACAGGGACTGAAGAGCTTCTGTCATCTATATGCAGGGCATATTGATGGGAACAAAACACTGTGTGTGTGAAAGGGCAATTGTAAATGATGAATCAGGTCTGCATCATAGCAGACATCAGTTTTGTTGCCCTACCTTGACAGTTTGCTTGCTAGAGGGGATAATGTAAACAAATTAGAGCCCTCTGACTAGTCTCCATAGGGGTCCTTCTTGTCTTTCACAACATGGAACATCAAGCCAAAAGGGAATTTTAGCATAAATCAGTTTTTATGCCCACAGGTATTTTTTACGACGTGAGTTTCAGAGAAAAAAGGTAGGGGAATTCAAGCACACTGAATTCGCTAAGTTATCTGTTAGCTGAGGTGGAAATGGACAGATAAAGGAGGAGGTTTTGAAGGTGGACTTTTATCTTTAATTTGCATTTATTCAGGGACACATTCTTCCTTGGGATGCAGGCTTGCTTTACATTAAAAGTCACATGATGGACTATAAAATATCTGCAATGAATCACTAGTTCCTCTTTTTTTCTAAAACAACTGCATTTTCTGGGCAAGTCCAGTGAGGTATTCTTTACATGACGTGTAACAGAGATGTCTGGCTTACAGCATCCACTCCAGAAAAACCATGTAATGTCATTTCAGCATCATCATTAGTTCAAACTGAGAAGCAGATCCAAGACTAAACTATTTACATTTATTACCTGGAATCAGATTAAGTCCTTTTTGTGACATAAGTGAAAATAAAGAAAAAATGAGTTTACAATATATTTCTTTTCTTTTCTTGTCCCCCTAACAGGAGTAATTTTTGTGTATATTACTAACATAGTTTAGTTATGGTACTAAATCTATTGAAGCACAAATATTTTTTCAGGTTAAAAAGAATTAAGAACTACTGAGTTTTATAGAATTAAACTGAAGAAAAAAAGATACAGCAGTTCAGAAAAGATTTTGCCAGATAATATCAAATAGGTCAAACCTGACCATTAAAAAAAACCCTCAGCAAAACCATTCCCCAAACAACCCTGATGTTTTTGTTAATATTTCTGCACAAACAGCCTTAGTGATGATTCAGACAAGTATTCAAATATGACCTTGATATTTCTTTCCTGCTAATCTAAAAAAAAAAACCAAAACCCAACAAAAAAGCCCTCAGCAATAAATCTCCTCTTCAAGGCTGGAAAAAAAAAATTTCTTCTCCTTCTTTTCATGTCTTTCAAAAGCCTGTTTTTAAATATAATCTTGGGAGAAGTCAGAAGTCAGTTTTGGCAATACCCCCAGCCCAAATGATATATTCAATAATTCTTTAGTAATGTCAGGTAAGCAAAATCCATAATAGATTTTTTCAAACTGGCAGCTCTTTGGGTGTGGAGGAGAAGTGAGGTAGGGAATTTACATTCAGAATACAAAATTATTTAATGCTTCTCAGTTGCCAAAACATAGAGTGAATATCCCCTTTAGTTAGTCTGATACTGCTTTGCCTCAGCATTGTAACTACAGGCAACTGGATTCTTTAGTATGACTTTACTGTGCGTTTTGGATGGGACAGTGTTGGGTAGGTGACCATGTATGAAAGGGGTTATTAACTTTTAGATTTTTTCGATTTAAGCAAATCACCTGTAACACTAAGAATTAAAGTTGTGGGGATTGTAAAGCAGTGAAAATTTGCCTTCAGTTTAATACAAAATGTATTGCTACCTGCCAGTCAAAATGTACACTGATGACTTTGTATATGGGTGTGAATTATGGTCCACCGATTCTCAGAGTTTGGGGCATGACTTATGGCATAGAATATTATGAAAACTGCTTTGCTAAAATATGGATTTTAATAGTAGGTCAAATTCCAAATCACCTCTAGTGACTGCTACCAGGGGTGATTATTATAGTGTTACCCGTGTAATTCCAACTGATATCCCAGCAGGTAAAGGAGCACTCTTATCTCCATTTCTCACATAGGGAAGTTTAGGTACTGACAGCTTAGTGCTTCTCCAAGTCATATGGCACAACAGACAGCAGGACAAATGATAACATCTGCTTACCTGATTTGCTGATTCTACGTCTTAAACTTTTTTCTGGTCAGCCATATATTTGCACATTGCACTAAAAAGTAGCACCCCTCTTACATAGACCTGTGAAAATATGGATATGAGATCTAAGATCGTTCTGCAAGGTGCATGGCACTCTCAGCAGTTCAGAGCTGTCTGGCTGCTTGCCCAGTTGAACCCCAAATGGCCTCAGTTCTGCAAAAACTGTCTTTGTATGATTAATACCCTTCATATTAGCAGTCTCCCTTGCTTAAATGCTTTTGCTATGAGTCTGGTTCCAGGATTTCAGACTACGAAACTCTTTCCACCGGTGGGAACAGGACTGAAGTAGTTTTCCATTCCTAAAGTAAAGTGACAGTGCTTGAAGAACAGTATTTTTTTTTTTCTAGAGGTGTTTTTAATTAAAGTTGCATTAAATATTTTGTTCTGGGGATATGTACTGTGAAATCTCTGAAGATTTTTGGTTTTGTGCATAGGAAGAAACTGGGAGCTGAGCATCAGAGCACAATTAAATGAAGGGAGAAACTGCTAAATTAAGCATTATGGTAGCCAAGTTGCATTCTGTCTGAAGAGTAGTTTCCTGATCCATTGTAATTTATATCTCTTAGTTATTGCAGTCTGAAATGGTTGAGATTGTTTTTGATTTTTTTTCCCCTCAGAAGTACTCTAGTTCAAATAAAAAATAATGCAGAGAAGTGACAGAGTCTGGGAAATGAAGGACAAGCTTGACAATCACCATGATACCTCCTATCTGTTATGTGTTCTCAGTTTTGTCACTGTCTTACTGAGTGATTTGAGACAAAAAGTTTCCCCTCTGAGTGTCTTGGCTTTTCCATCTCTAATACAGGATTAATAGCTTAATCACTGGCCAACTGCTGGCTTGTAGATGGCTGCTCATTCCTCTGCTTGAGAGCACATTTGAAGAATCAGCAAGTGTGTTGTTATGGACAGCTTACTGTGAGTGTATATGCCCTTCTGATATATTTAAATCCCAGTCAGATACAGGCATATATTTTGGTCCACAGATGTGAAGCTGTTTAATTTTGTACGTTTGTAAAGGGAACTTCATTCACTCAATAGTTGGAGCTGAAAATAACACTGACAGTATATGAACTTTGTCAGCTTACTCGAGGCAAGAGCTGATATTGTGACTGTAGTAATTATAATTTTACAGACTACATGCAATTTTTGTGGATGTAGAACTAGACATTTATAAAGAAATGACTCAGAGTTACATGAGAACTTGGAAGACTTAAGAGAACAGCTTGATTTTGTAGCTGCTTAAGATAATAAAGTTTTTCTCTAGTGTTATTTTTTTGAGTGAAGTTTCAGCAATAGGCTTTAGCAATTTTTATAATAAATTTCTACTTTAGTAGTTTAGGATGTTTAAAGAAATCATTCACCTGGTGGAGTTCTTAATATGTGTGGTTGCTTTTTTATTTCTAGGAAAGATTAATAAATTTTTGACATTCACTTGACATTGAATTTTCAAAGAAAAACTCAAAGAATTTTAGAGCAATTCTGTGTTTTAATATCTTAGGAAAAAAAATTCTCTTTTTTGAAGTTGAAACAGATTTTCCATAGAACTGACTGATGATAATGATGATAGTCCTCAAGACACACTGGCATTCCATTTTTCCCTTTCCTCCTTGCAGAAAGTTTATTTTATTCATTTCCAACACAAAATCTTACAATACCATTCAGTAGCATTTTAGAATGTGATTCCTCAAATTTTTATTTGTGATCACTATTCTTATTGCCATGATCTAAAATTTTTGTGTCCTTATTCCTTAACATAATGATATTTTTTAAATTTTTTTCTTAGTACATTTCTGAATTATTGATAATTGGAAAATGCATCTGTACACCACAGGATAGGTTTGTCCCCAGCTGACACTCCCATTTTTTATTTGTTTTCATGATGCTGCTTAAGATAGTGATAAAGTAATTGCCTTTATTAGCTTTCATGCTCACAGTGCAATGTAGTTCCCTGTACAGATATTTTTAATGATGCTTTAAATTTTGACTGAATATTTTCATGCAACCAATTTGAAGCAGTTGGAAAATAGAAATTAACTTGAGGTAATATTTCTGAACTTAATCAAATGAAAGTGCAAAGACTCCTTTGACCTTATTTGAATATGAAAGGTGTAACTATAGTGTTTTATAGATACACACATTTTTAATGACATGCAGTAGCCTATAAGTTCAGTCTGATCCATGTACCTTGGGAAAAGACATTGAGAAGAAAACAATATGCCAGTAGGAATGTATCACCAATTTCAAATGCTTAGGTTACCTTCCAGCCTTACTAATCCCTCCTTTGTTAGCAGAGTGGTTTTTTGTTTTATTCAAATGTAATTGTTAAGATAAGCTGTTCAACTTGCAATAGTGCTATTCAAAATAAAACATGCTGGAAGAGAGAGAGCCTTTCTTGTTGCAAATTTCCATAGACAGGTTTTAAACACTGTTGTCTTCTAAATTTTAATCAACATGTTCTTAAATTATTATAGACAACAACTTCATCTTTTGAGGAGATGCTAAACCCAATGTTTCCTAAAAAAAGAGGTCAAAAATTATATGATATAGTGTATCATTGCCTCGGTTAGTAGAAATGCTCATTAAATAAGGGATAAAATTATTAAATAACTTGTATAATGAGCTAATAATCAGCACCACATTTAACAATGAGAACAATTAAAATTCAGATCAATTTAGTGACTTTAGAGGAAGGTGTTCCCCCTATTTCTATCAGCAATGATACTGTAAGTAGTGTTATTAGGGCCAGATTGTGTTTATCCTGTATGCCTTCTGGGGGAAGCAGTGGCATAAACACAGTGCCATCAATAAACTATGCAGCCGATATAGCTGCTTTTGTGGGTTTTTGCTTACATAAGAAAATGGCTCTGACAGGTGAGACAAAAGGTCCACCTAGTCAGGTGTCTGGATAGTACTGAAATGGTTGCCTCAGAGTATAAAAGCAGGACAAGCACTTCTGATAATTCTCATGACCCCTTTTTTTGTCCCAGCCTACTAAGCTTTGCAGCTCAGAGGTTTCCTCCTATAGAAGATTTTGTGGGTTATTTTAGAATGTTTTTAATGCAGTTCTATTGAACCTCTGTATCCCTGTAATCCTGATCAGCTTCCTTTAAATCCAACTATATTCCTGATATACTTGGTAAAAGATGGCATAGACCTCTTCAGCTTAAATAAACACTGAATAAAGGGACCACTCCTTTTATTCACTTTTGAACTTGCTATGTTTATTTGATGCCTTTTAGTTCTTGTGCTGGGTGTCCTGTTTATGCCACTAATGATTTTGTAGACCTGTATCCTCTCCTATCCTAGGCTGAAAAGACCAAGACTAACTAGTTCTCATGTAAATGTGAACTTATCAGAAATCTTTCAATGAAAGTGTTTGAGATTCTGGACCTCTATGCTCACACACAACATGAAAGAACGGAAAACTAGACTGTTCAATTATTTCTAGCACTTCCCAGGACACTTACTTTTTACATCTACTGAGTGGAGGCAGAATAACTTTCCTGTTAACTAGTGGATGTCAGAATTTGTTTACTTTGATTGCATAATTGAGCTCTATCTCTTGCTTGGAGCAGAAAGTCAAAAAGAAGTTTTGCTTTTACTTTTTTTGGAGGCATATGTTACACAAAATCTTTTAAGTGAGGGTGAAGTGCATCCACAGCTCCCAAATTGTCTAAAATCAAGAAGAATTGTTGTAACATTTATTTTTAATGCAAATACTAGCTTTGTAATACCACATCTGGGTTCACTACTTAGAAGAAAATAATTTGTATATCATGTATGAAACTAGCAGTGCTATAGCAGAAGTAAGGCCTGCTCAGGTGAGAATTTGTTGCAGGATTAGGTCCTTAGCAGATGAAACATCTTTATAGTCCACTTTCGCCCCTTCTGATTTTCAATAATTACCAACACGATTTTTAAAGATACTTCAAATATATAAATATATGTTCTAAAATTTTAGTGCTACTGCTTCTGTTTGCAGTATTCTTTCAGACTCTTTGGTGGTGTTTAAAAGTTCTTGTTTGTGGTTGAGGCTGCTCTTTGGCATTGTGTTGTGATCCATGTACTTGAAGTGGAGGTCAGATGTGGACTACATATGGCAAAAGAAATTACTTGTCACCAATCTAGGCCAGTGGCTTTCTTCTGTTCTCTAACAGCTTAAATGCCTAATTACAGAAATTTATTTCATATTAGGGAGGGGGATTTCTGAAGGATGGTATCATGGGTGGGTCGTCAAGACACACATTCAAAGGCGGACTAGTGGTAGTGACTTTCTACCACTACAGTGCAACGTGGGAGGGGTTATCTCTCCATAGACACAGAAACAGCTAAGAATAAGGCAGTGTCCTCAACTAGACAGATTTCTGACAAGAGAACACCACAATGAAGTAGTGTAACAAGTACATAGGCCAGGTTGTCTCAAAGACAAATTCCTTTCTAAAATTCACTTTTGGAAGTGTAGCTGCCTACTAGACCTTTCAGTGGTAAAAAGGGCACAAAAAACACTTTCAGTGTTGACTAATGCAGTTCTGTCATGCACAGAGCAACACAGAGAGCAGAATCAAAATAAAAATACCAAATTCCAAAAATGCAGACTACTATATGTGCGTACTCAGATACATGTATAATATACATACTTGTATATTATATATATTTGTTCTTCTTGTGTGGTTGACCTTGGCAATGTTAAAAATGATGAGTTTTCATTTCAGCTGAAACTGAAGAACTGCGGAATCAGTTTATATGGATCTGCATGATGAGAATATGTAATTTGATCTCATGTTCCTGGGAATAAACAGTGTAGATTTATTTTTTCCTTGGGTAAAGGTGAAAATTGCAGCTCATTTTTAGTTACCTCTTTCAGCAGTTAAGCAATGGTAAAACTTCAGTTAAAGACTACATACTACCACACTTTCTTTTTAAAATGAATTAAGAATTGCAACTTTTAAAAGAGCACATAATTGACAACTTGTCTATGCAAGGGATGGTCGAAATGTATTTCCAGCTGTTTACTTTATTTATGGGAAATAAATATTAATGAAGGAACATGATTTGTTAATATTAAACTCATTTCTCTGATCTGGTATGTTACAAGAAACTGAAGAATCATTGTCAGTATCTCTTTATCTTGAACAAATTCATATGTTACAACTTACGATGTTTAACTTCCTGCAGAGACCTGCATGCTGTCTTGGAACCAGACTGTTTTCTTGTAAAGTACACAAATACTGAAGACATTTCACTAGAATGAGAGTCATAAAATTGTGAGTCTTAAAATTGTTATGAAATATTTAAATGGGTCCTTGTCATTCAGCAATTTCACAGTGCTAGCAAATATCCATTGTCAACATATGGAATAAAAAACCTGTTCAGTGATTTTCAGATTAATTTCTTCAGTTGCATGCTGATTGTCTTACTTTATTCCACCAATTATTTAGCTTTAGCTGTCTGATTCCTCCAAGTTAGAAAATATTAATGGCTTATTAAAATAAACTAAACCAAACCCCTTGTTTTTGAGAACAGAAATATTAGTAAAGCAATTCAGTACTTTTGAAAAGTGTTCAGGGGGAGCAACTTCTATGAGAGCTGGAATAATTAAAATGTCAGTCCTTTGTTGTAGTGCAGTGGTTATTTTATCATAGGTCAATAGTAGCATACATTGGAGTAAAACACCTATGTCTGATGAATATAATTGTGTGATCTCTCATGACCTCTTCAAATATCTTCTAAAGAACACCAAAGCTCTGGCATGCCTCAGTTAATCTTGCTTACAGATGATATATTTGGTTCTATTATTTGCATTTCACAAAGTATCATTCTATTTCTTACTGGATGCATGAAGTTGAAATGAGACATTCACAAGAAAAAGGGTGGATATTCAGTTCAATACATTTAATTTATAAGTTAATTTCTTATTCTGCATGAAACTGTGAAGACATCATTCAATTTCCAGATCAGATAAGCTAACAGTAGGTTATGAGTGCTGACTGTTCAATGTTATGTTCTCAGATGATGATGAGATAAACAACTGTGAACAAATTGATTTTATGCCCTAGTATCTGGAAAAGCATCATTTCTTTCTAGGTAGTTGATGGACTCTTCTCTTCAGTACCTATATGAAGATTCACAGGGGAGAAACAAAAAATCCTTGCCTAGCAAAAGTGTAAATATTTGTCCACATGGAATGTTACATTTTTTCTGAGATTTTAAATAATGCAGAAGTTTATATCCTCCCACCCTGGCATCTTCACTCTTTTGCTCAAGTGGTCCATATTTATCTCTGATTTAAATGTAACTCCAATTGTGTGCATGGAATTCTGTTGATTTTTTCCGTGCATTGAGCACATCTGGACTTCAGACATTTTCTGAAGATGAACTTTTAGAGGCTAATAGGTGTCACAATGGGGAACTGTTTTTCTTCACCTGGTAAGTGAGTGAACTTTAAATCTTAGATTGGTGTTATGCTTTCTATGTGACAAGAAGAAAGTACCTGTTACTGAAAACTCAAGTAAACTGGAGGTATTACAGTCTGGCAGGTGTATAGGCTTTCTTTCAAGTCATGCAATAATATTAAACCCTGTGGAATATCCAAACATATTTTTGGGTGAGAAATTGAAATTCATGTTTGGTGCAATCTTGTCTTTTGACAAGCAACAGAAGACTAACTGCTCTGAAATATATGGGGTTTTTGTGAGCCTCAAGATAAGTCATGTCTGGAAAGAATGATTTCCAGAGAACACAAGAGAGAGGTCAAATGTTACTCCACTGGAAGAAGACCAATCCCAGCTCTTCCTTTTGCAGTAAGCTTTTAATAGGAGCTCCTATGAGCACTTCCAGCTCATATCCTCCATAAAGGCTGCAAGCTGAAGGAGCTAACAGTATAAATATATTCAGCAAGTTTTGAACTATTCAGGATTTTAGTGCAAAACACCCCCTGCAAACTCTAACTGAAAATGCACATGGTTGACAATCAGCTGAATAGGATTGAAACTGCTGTAAAAAGGCATTTTTCTTTTTTTCTGCTATAAGCATCCACATCAGTTACTGTGTGAGATGAAAAACCTGTAATGCAGTCCTGGGTTTCATTTGCTCACTTGTCTATATTAAAGATGAATTCACTATAAAATGTCAGGGTTGATAGCCTTGTCTTACAGTGATCTAGCTTTTCTTTCTCTCATAGACTAAACCTATTACTGATGATGTTAAGCATGAAAGTGAAGCATTAAAAGAAATTCTGAGATTTAAAAAACCCCAATAAATTCTAAATAGTAGGAGGAATCTTGGAATGGATTGTTTCTGCATGTGTGCCTGCTGATGTCATTTGCAGTAAATTTCCACTGCATTTTCATATTTAGTTGAGTCAAGGGGAAAATGTTAATCTCAAAGACGACAAAGCTAGGTCAGTCTGAAAGGGTAGTCATAGATTAGAACTGGGAAGACAGCAAAGAACAATAGTGATGACAAAAGGAGTAATTCTGCCTAAGAAGTAATAATAATGATTCCACAGAGACAGCAGGCAGTTAAAAGCCTAAGGCCGGTTCACGAATATAATATATTGCTTGGAACTGCTACTTTTGATTTGAATAAAAAAAAAAATCTCTTCTCTGGTAAACACACAAACAAGTCATATTTAAGTGGCTAGTTGACATGTCAGTTTTTCGCAGTAAGTATTAACTTCTTTGCTATTATCACTCAAAGTAAGCCTTCATTGGTGGAAATAGTTATTAATGACTGTTATGAGGCAGGTGTTTAATACTCTGAGGAAATTAGATGGACAGTAGCTTCTTATTCAGAAAATAACTGCCTTAAATGGAGCTCTGCTTGGATGATCTTAATGGAGAAGAAAAGTCTACTTGTGATCTTTAAGATGGAACAGCTACTGTGTTTCTCTGTGAGAAGAAGTCATTCCCTTTTATTAGCTTGGGAGCTAAATATCATGACCTTATGGCCTGATATCTCTTAAACTGTTCCAGGTACTCAAGTGACATTGTAATGCCATTGAAATAAAAACGGTTACTGTATTATATTTTCTACTCTAAATCTTTTACATCTGGAATGTGAAACAAGATTTTACATTGAACTACTAAAATGTCTGAAAAAAAATTCTGAAAACTTAAAGAGAGGTTATTATGCTCATTATGTTTACTTTTGTTTTCCTATATCTACATACATGTTTCTGGGCTATGGCCATAAGTCTTTATTTTCTGGCAAGTTCCTGAAAATGTTTTAGCATAAAAAACACCTTAAGAAATTGTACAGCAGTCTTCTTCTTGTATTTGCCTTGGTATATAATCTTTTCTTTCCTACATATTCTGCAAATGATCTTATTATTTTCTATTTTTGCTGCACAGGAAAATGGCAGCTAAATATTTTGTTGAAGGTTGTTGAATAAAGAGTGCAGCGTTATCACAGTGAATGCCAGATGTGTAGCACAGAAATTAAACTGATTAATAAACTCCTAGCACCCAAACACCACATCTGGGGATTTGTGAAAATCAATAGTTAATGTTTTCCCACAGTTACTGTGGTATGTTACAAAAGCTTACACAATATTCTTTTTGTTAAAAAAATGAAGGTGTCTGTCCCTGTTTGTATCAGTAGGGAATTATACTGGGCTCAGGTAAATCAATATTAAGATAAAATGACTGTGGTCCAGGAAGAATTTTGTGGCTATTCTCATTTGCTATCCAAGTCCCATAGCATCCTCAGCTCTGGAGGAGTCAATACAAATGCATTCCGTGCAAAGAAGTTACACCATACGGGTAGTCATAAACTGCATTACCATTAGGCTTTAATGATAATATCTCAAATTCTGCTGTATGTTATCTGCAGATAAAGGTTGACTTTTTCCTGGCTAGTGTTATAATCTCCATTCTTCGCTTGACATGTTTATGAAAATATTATTGTTCTTAGAATTTATGTAAGCAGACTCAGGGTGGCTGTATCTATTTTTTGTGGTATTCTAGCAGCAAACTGTTAAAAGAGGAAAGATATTGGCCATAATAATAGCCCAATAGAAAGGGTTTTCTGGCACTGTAATGCCTGGTCTGACATTTTTGTGCAGCAGGAACAGTATGATGAAATTCTGTTGTATTCCCTGCCATAGCTTCAGAGTATCTCATCACTAACTTAGGAAATCATTGGCCTCAGTATCACCTACAATGACTGTCATCTTTTCTCCCTGGGAGTGCATTGACAGGAATAATGATGCACAGTAAGTGGGAAATTCTTTAATGAAATATTTTTTGGTTGAGGGTTATAGCTAAAAAACTCTGCTTCAATGAAGTAGTCATATCTGTCCTTGGATGTCCTCAACATACAGTACACAGTTTCAGTAGAGAGAGCAGAAGAATTACATTTAGAAAATTTCCATTTTTATCTCCTCCCTGGCAGGCAATGAACAGAAATGTAATTAACCCTTTCCTTTCTTTGGCTTTGCAACACAACATATTCATAGGAAGGACACTTCTGTGAGCCCTCTGGTATTTGACAAAATTTACAGAGGGAGCAAAAATAATCTTGGATACTCTCAAAGTTATTTCTATGACTACATTCAGATATCCCTTGTAATTTGGAAGCTGAAAAACCATTAAAAATCTAACACGTATGCTTCATTTTCAATATAATAATTTCATATTTCATCTTTACTGCAGCCATCTGCAAAAAATAATTCTTAGATATATTTATGACTGAAAGACCCTTTTTCTTTGTGGAATGTAGATTTCATTTAATTTTTTCCAAACAGCCCTGTCTTTGTGCACTGTTCTCATCGCATGTTACTTACTCTAACAATCTGCTTGGGAGTTGCTTTTTGATTTGGAGTTCTGCCACACAAGCCACCATGCACTTTATAGCTATTTATTGATCTATTGAACACATCAATGCTGTTGTGCTTATAGTCTGTAGACCAGACTTACTAATGGCAGGAGTATTTGAATGAAGTCCTGTGAATACAGCAATCAGTATTTCTAAGTATTTATTAATACATTCTGTATATGACAAATTTCCTGTTATTTGCTCTGCTATAATCAATACTGCTCTTAATCCTTAGAAATCGTATTTCTATTTCTAATCTAATTTTCACATCACTGTAGTACAAATTCTGTATCTTTTCTGAATGATATTTTGTAAGAATAGGTTCCTCTGAATCTGGAGGCAATTTGAATTTTAATATTAAGGGGAAAAAATATTTTGCTTTGTGCACTGGAATATACAGGCTTTCCAGCATAGCTAACTGCTATTCAGTAAGAGCTATTCAGTGACTGGCTTCATAATAAATGATATATAATTTCATAGATAAAAATTTCTAGACATTATCAATGATAATTTGAAAAAACTGTGTTCTCCCAGTAGTGTTCCAAGTACTAATGACAATGAAGTAAAAAGTGATGAAGAGAATTTTCTGTATTTTTTTAGTAATATGCATAAATAATTCTTTGTAAATTAAACAGTAAAAAACTCCACCACCACTCATAATATCCTTTAAAATGTGTTTGGACAAAATTCAGCATCTTTCTGTGTATAATAGCTACACCAGCGCTTGTTCTTTTATTAAGTCAGGTATTCCAGGCAGTAGGTTTATTCTTTTAAATATTGGGTTCAGAAATTGCAATGAAATTCCTCTGTCAAATGTCTTTTGATTGTGAAGTGAAATGAAGTGACTATACATGTAATTTACAATTTTCATAAGAAGCCACTACCTCAAACTGACAAAGTGTCTTGAATACAAGGAGAATAAAAATATGGGCCATGTCTTTTAAGTAAGGCTTATAGAAACATTTGGGTTTTTTTCAAAAGCTAATGGTTTTATGAACGTCATCCCAGAATTTCATGTTTGTTGCTGAACTGTACATGTTGGGATGCCAAACCTTTTAATATCTGGCAGAAGGAACAATGAATATTTCTTTTTAGTTTGCTTCATTACTATAGCATTTGTTGAGACTTTATTCATTTTGGTTTGTCCTACATGCTATCTGTTAATATTACAGAATAATGAAGTGAAACAATATTAGAGAGAGAATTTTCTCTGCTTAGGCTTATCTGAAGAAAACAGATTTTTTGTTACCAAAGAACATGATAGTAGGAATGAGGCAGTTGAATTACAGTTCTTTCAAGACTATATAGCATGTCAAGCATTGCTTAGTTCTCCTTGTTGTGCAGTGGTGAGTATCCCCACCCATCATGCGGGAGACTGGGGTTCATTTCCCCAGCTGGGGGGGGTTCAACAAGGGGAATTGCAAAGTCCTGCATGTGGGGAAGAATAACCCCAGGCACCAGTACATGCTGTGGAACCATTGACTGCAAGGCAGCTTTGCAGAAAAGTCCTTCGGGGTCCTGGTGGACACCAGGCTGAACATGAGCCAGCAATGTGCCCTTGCGGCAAAGAAGGGTAACAGTAACCTGGGCTATATTAGCAGGAGTATTGCCAGCAGACTGAAGTAGAGGATCCTTCCCCTCTACTCAGCACTGGTGAGGCCACACCTGCAATGCTGGGTCCAGTTCTGGGTTCCCCAGTACAAGAGAATCATGGACCTATTGGAAAAAGTCCAATGAAGGGCCACAAGGATGATTAAAGGATTGGAGCACCTCACATGCAAGGAAAGGCTGAGAGCTGGGACTGTTCAGCCTGGAAAAGAGAAGGCTCAGGTTGATTTTATTAATGTTTATAAATACCTGAAAGGAGGGTGCAAAGGAGAGGGAGTCAGGCTCTTTTCAGTGGTGCCCACTGGCAGGACCAGAGGCAATGGGCACAAACTGAAACACAGGAGCTTCCATCTGCATATCAGGAAACACTGTGAAGGTAACCAAGCACTAGACAAGTTGCCCAGAGAGGTTGTGGAGTCTTTTTCCTAGGAGATATCTAAAAGCTGTCTGGATGTGGTCCAGGGTAACATGCTCTAGGTGACCCTGCTTGAGCAGGGGGATTTAGACCAGATGACCTGCAGAGGTCCCTTCTCACCCCAACCATTCTGCGATTCTGTGAGATGCTCACAGGATCATTTCTCTAAGGAGGCTCATCTTTTACAATTTATATAAATTCTAGTGGAATTTTGATGTGCTATGCCTTTGTGGCTCTGGACCAAAGGAGACAAAAACTGTTCAATCTTTTAATTTCCTGACTAATTCATGCAACCAATTTTTCTGTTACTCTTTGAAAATTTTCTTTTGGCTTAGATTATTGTTAGTGAGTAACTCATTTGTTTCTGTATGATCATGGTAGGGAAAAAATTTTCAGGGTTTGGATTTTTTTTGTTTTCCTCTTTCCCTTCCCCTCCTCCATTTTCTAGGACAAGGAATCTTTACTGCCTACTTGCATTAACTGCACAAATCTGCATAGCAACAGATGAACAAGAATAATAGAAATCTTAGCTATAAAAAATTGCAATAAATGACATTAAGATCTGATAATTCCTTATTAAAACTTTAAAAAAAAGAACTTAAAGAAATTAACATTTCCCTTCTCCATCAAGTATTAAGAATTTAGTTACCTTTTGGTCTGTAAAGTGCTTTAACTTCAGAGTATAAATAGATTTGTCACAGAATCATGGAATCATGGAATCATTAAGGTTGGAAAAGACTTCTAAGATCAAGTCCAATCGTCAGCCCAACACTACCATGCTTCCTAAACCATGCCCTGAACTGCCATGTCTACATGTTTTTTTGAACACCTCCAGGGATGGTGACTCAACCACCTCTCTGGGCAGCCTGTTCCAGTGCCTGACCACTCTTTCAGTAAAGAAAGTTTTCCTTATATCTAATCTAAACCTCCTCTGGTGCAGCTTTAAGCCATTTCCTCCACCCTATCACTAGTAACTTGGGAGAAGAGACCAACACCCACCTCACTACAACCTCCTTTCAGGTAGTTGTAGAGAGTGATAAGGTCTCCCCTCAGCCTCCTCTTCTCCAGGCTAAACGACCCCAGTTCCCTCAGCTGCTCCTCATAAGACTTGTTCTCCAGACTCCTCACCAGCTTTGTTGCCCTTTTCTGGACATGCTTCAGCACCTTAATGTCCTTCTTGTACTGAGGGGCCCAAAACGAAACACAGTATTTGAGGTGCAGCCTCACCAGTGTCGAGTACAGGGGCACGATCACTTCCCTACTCCTGCTGGCCACATTATTCCTGATACAAGCCAGGATGCTGTTGGCCTTCTTGGCCACCTGGGCACACTGCTGGTTCATGTTCAACCGGCTGTCAACCAGCACCCCCAGGTCCTTCTCTGCCAGGCAGCTTTCCAGCCACTCTTCCCAAAGCCTGTAGCATTGCATGGGGTTGTTGTAACCAAAGTGCAGGACCCGGCACTTGGCTTTGTTAAACCTCATACAATTAACCTCAGTGCATCGATCCAGCCTGTCCAGATCCCTCTGCAGAACCTTCCTACCCTCGAGCTGATGGACACTCCTGCCCAACTTAGTGTCATCTGCCAACTTACTGAGGATGCACTTGATCCCCTCATGCAGATCATTGATAAAGATATTTAAGAAGACTGGGCCCAAACCTGAGCCCTGGGGGACACTGCTCGTGACTGGCCACCAACTGGATTTAGCTCCATTCACCACAACACTCTGGGCTCGGCCATCCAGCTAGTTTTTTACCCAGCAAAGACTACATCTGTCTAAGCTATGAGCTGCCAGCTTCTCTAGGAGAATGCTGTGGGATTCAGCGTCAAAAGCTTTACTAAAGTCCAGGTAGACAACAGGCACAGCCTTTCCCTCATCCACTAATTGGGTCACCTGGTCGTAGAAAGAGATCAGGTTGGACAGGCAGGACCTGCCTTTCATGAACCCATGCTGACTGGGCCTGATCCCCTGGTTGTCCTGCACTTGCCTGGTGAGCACACTTAGGATGTATTGCTCCATAACCTCCCCTGGTACTGAGGTCAGGCTGGCTGGCCTGTAGTTCCCTGGATCCTCCTTCGGGCCCTTCTTGTACACAGGCAACACATCGGCAAGCCACCAGCCATCCGGGACCTCCCCTGTTAACCAGGACTGCTGATAAATGATGGAGAGTGGCTTGGCAAGCTCCTCTGCCAGCTCCCTCAGTACTCTTGGGTGGATCCCACCCAGTCCCATAGACTTGTGACTGTCCAGGTGGCACAGCAGGTCATAAACTGCTTCCTCCTGGATTATGGGGGGTTTATTCTGCTCCCCATCCCTGCCTTCCAGCTCAGGGGGCTGAATACCGTGGGGATAACTGGTTTGACTATTGAAGACTGAGGCATTTAGTACTTCAGCCTTCTGATCCTCAGTGGCAATGTTCCCCTCCACATCCAATAGAGGATGGAGATTCTCCTTGGTTCTCTTTGTTGTTAATGTATTTGTAAAAACATTTTTTGTTATCCCATACAACAGTGGCCAGATTGAGTTCTAGCTGGGCTTTTGCCTTTCTAATTTTCTCTCTGCAAGACCTAATGAGATCTCTGTACTCTTCTTCAGTTGCCTGCCCCTTCTTCCAAAAATGGTAAACTCTCCTTTTTTTCCTGAGTCCCAGCGAAATCTCCATGTTCAGTCAGGCCAGTCATCTTCCCCACTGGTTCATCCTACTGCACATGGAGATAGCCTGCTCCTGTGCCTTTAAGTCTTCCTTCCTGAAGAATGCCCAGCCTTCCTGGACCCCCTTGCACTTCAGGACTGCCTCCCAAGGGACTCTCCCAACCAGTGCCCTGAACAGGCCAAAGTCTGCCCTCCAGAAGTCCATGGTAGTTGTTCTGTTGACCCCCCTTCTTACTTTGCCAAGAATTGAGAACTCTATCATATCATGGTCGCTAAGCCCAAGATGGCCTCTGATGGCCACATCTCCCACCTTCTGTGGGAGTCTTTCTGTGTTTGTGAATGGGAGGTCAAGCAAGGCACCTCCCTTGGTAGGCTCACTTATCAGCTGTGTCAGGAAGTTGTCTTTCACACACTCCAGGAACCTCCTAGACTGTTTCCTCTCAGCTGTGCTGTATTTCCAGCAGACATCTGGCAGGTTGAAGTCCCTCACCAGAACAAGGGCAACCGATTGTGAGGCTTCTGCCAGCTGCTTGTAGAATGTTTCATCTACCTCTTCATCATGGTTGGGTGGTTTGTAATAGACCTCCAGCAGGATATCTGCCTTGTTGGCCTTCCCCCTCATCCTTACCCATAAGCACTCGACCTTATCATCACAATCAAAGCTCTATACAATCCAAACACTCCCTAACATACAGAGCCAGCCCACTGCCTCTCCTTCCTTGCCTATCCCTTCTGAAGAGCTTATAGCCATCCATTGCAGCACTCCAGTCATAAGAGTCATCCCACCATGTCTCTGTGATGGTGACTAAGTCACAGCTATCCCACTGCACAATGGATTCCAGCTCCTTCCAGCTTCCTCTGTTTGTTGCCCATGCTGCATGCATTGGTGTAGATGCACTTGAGCTGGGCTATTGATTCCACCCCCAACCTTGGCATGCCATGCCCTGGCTCCTCTTGAGTGGGCCTGACTATATCCTCTTCCCCCTTCAAAACTAGTTTAAAGCCCTTTCAATAAGCCCCACCAACTCATGAGCAAGAATCCTTTTCCCCGTTTGAGATAGCTGAACTCCATCTGCTGCCAGCAGGCCCGGTGCTATGTAAACCTAAAAAAGCAAAATTCCACCAATGGCCCTAGCATCAGAGCCATGTATTAATCAGGTGAGTTTTCCTGTTCCTTTCAGTATTCTTCCTGGCCACTGATGGGATTGAGGAAAACACTACCTGCACTCCCGATACTTCAACCAATTGCCCCAGTGCCCTGAAGTCCCTTTTGATCGCTCTTGGGCTTCTCTCCGCAGCCTCATCACTGCCCACCTGCATAACCAGTAGTGGGTAGTAATCAGAGGGTTGTACCAGACCAGAGAGTTTCCTATAATGTCTCTGACCCAGGCCCCAGGGAGGCAGCAGACTTCCCTGTGGGATGGGTCTGGTCAGCATATTGGGCCCTCTGTTCCCCTCAGAAGGGAATCGCCTGTGACAATTACCCTCCTTTTCTTCTTTACAGAGAGTGTCATAATGCGTGGGGCTGACCGACTCACCCTGGGCAACCCCCTGGATGGACCTTCACCTATGTCCTCCTTTGCCTGGCCCTCAAGTTCCAGAGCCTAATATCTGTTGTGTAAGGGCAGCTGGGAAGGTGAGGGAGGCTGGGAGAGGATTCACCTGCTGCCCCAAGCAGGGACCTCTTTCCATTCTCCCTAGTCTCTTAGGTTCCCTCCTTCTGCTATATATATTTTTAGAACAGAACTGAAAATACGTTTTTTCTTGTTGTACAAAACTTGAGTCATAATCTGAGCTTTACTATTGTATCTGTCAAACTTCAGAGTAGCCAAAGGTGTGTTTGCTTCTTCATTTTTATTTGCCTTTAATTCCATGTGAAAACTGAGAATTGATGCAGAAAAACTCTGTGTCAGAACTGTAGGAAAGTTTTGGTGTTGGCATCTACAAAAGGGCATGGTTTGGAGAGGAGAATGATCTAATCTGAAGCCTAACTCCTACACCTTATTTAATATAGTACTTGAATGATTGTACAGATAAGTGAACCATTTTAATCATTAATATGTTTTCTCTGGGCAAAGGTTGGATCATGTTGTGTGAAGGTAAATTAAAGTAATTTGGGAAACAGAAAAATATTATCAGAAATCTACCTTTGTCTCCCATGACTGTAGTTCTTCAAGGTCTATGTTTTTTCATGTAATGTTTCTTATGCGTAACATTTCTTTCCTGTTTCACTATAAGGGGGTGCAATTTCAGTTAAAGACTTGCATCATCTGTTTGTTTTCATTCCCACAGATATAGCATCAAGGTGCTTTATCTAATATCATTCAGCTGGAGAGAACCAGATGACATTTTAGATAAGGCCACAGCAATAGCTTGGCTAGGAGAGGGAATCAGTTAATTTTGGAGAGAAAGCTGTGTTGTCTGGGCACCGTTGTGTTGTTTGAAGGGGAACAAGAAGGGGAATAAAGAACATGCCCCTTCTAAAGCAAAGAAATATGGGAAAGGTTGTGCTTTCCTCTGTTCCATCATGATTTTTTGAGTTCAAATTTGAATGTTCCTTATGAATTCTGTGTATAGCTTAAGAAAATCCTCAATCAAATAGAGAAGAATAAATATCTGAAATACTAATATAGGAATGTGACACACTATGGGAAAATGCGATCTCTTGCATTTATGCCTGAGAACAAGCTGTAACCTTAATGAGCTGAGTGAATACTTTGTTCTCTGTCTGCCTCACAAACTCTTTGAGTCAAATGTTGCACTTGTACCTATCAGAAACACTAATGTGATACTGATGATATGAACAGTGAATGCTGAATTTAACCACTTTTGAAGGAGTAAATATCAAGTCCAGTTAGTCCAGTTACTGGTCAGTGTGCTCCTGTCTAGTCTGATTTACATGATGTACCAAAAGTTAAAGCATTTATAAGAAATAAGGGCCAGTGAATGAGAATTTTGCCTGAGTAGTGAGGACTACAGTTTTGGTCTGCATCTGTCTATCCTTGAGAATGTAGCGAGGATTGCATGGGACACAGATCTGTGGTTTAGATTTCCACTGCTGTGAACTATGCAATAGTTAATGAAATAAAAAATCAGAAAAATAGAAACCCAAAAGGATACAGTAGCTGATGTCCTATACTACATGTTGGCTTGCAAGTATAGAGCATTGAGCTTAGAGAGAAAGGGAGGAGAAGAAAGAAATTAATTCAGTAAATCTCTCTCCCAATTAAGAGTGCTCATGCTACCTATTCATAAAAGAAAAACATAGTTTTTTCTCTTCCTGTTCCTCTTACGCTCTCCATTGCAGGCATTTCTTACTAAGTGCCAGCCAAGGAAAGAGAGAGGGAGAGGTAGAAACCATGCTGTGATGTACATAAAAGGAATTTGACATTGTGTCACATGCATGCTGTAATATTTATGTAAGTAGTGGATTTTTCCATTACGTACAGATGTTGGAAAGCTGATATTCACTGAAATTGTTTTGTGGAGGGGTTTAACCTTGGTGTGTACAGCAATGTGTATTTCCAAATCAAATAATATTTTTACTTCCTATGTATGCACAATATTTTTTGTCTTGTATATGACTTACAAAAGCAAGTATTGCCATAATTTTGGGACACGTGAAGTCATCATTCCCATCATGAACAGCTGAACACTTCAGGTGATGTTTCAGGTTTGACACTGCAATTTCCTAATGCAGTTGCTCGCCACACAGGCTAGCTTTTTCTAGTCTTGGAAACCGTAAAGTTGGCTTATACTCTGGCCTCAGGTCTTCCTGATGTTCAGGGTTTAATGAATCCATAGACCTCTTACCCAGTAGCAGTAGAAATATGTTGGTTTTGTAACTGCCACTACTTGAGCTTATCATGAAGGAATTCAGAGGAGTTCAGAAAAGAATCCTAACCTTTCAGTCACCTTTAGATTCAGCACTGGAGGTGGCCTGTGTTCTGCTTTTAGCTGTGGTTTGAGTGTGATCTTGGGAGACTAAGCACTTTTCTGAGAATGTACCTCAAGGAGGCTGTAATCTCAGAAGAGCCCTTGTCAATATTTTTGTTTGTATGTGGGTTGTTCTCTTCCAATAGTACCACTACCAGAGGCCTAGAAATGAAATAAAAAGTAATTCTAGACTTTTATATGGAAAAATTCTTGAAGTCTATGAAGAGCTGAGGTGATTTGCAGCTTTTCTTAAGTGTCAATACATTCTCTTCCCCCATGATTTTAGGCACTGTGGAACAAGCAACTCACACACTAGCAGGAAGTAAGTAACTTGATGCCAGCAGTGCAACTTTCTTTGCCTTAAGCATTTGGGAGGATGAAGATGAATTAATTGGCTGTCTCTTGAGGAATAGGTTTATTAAAGAGTAGAAAACAGTAATTAATGCATTTAAAGGAGTCTCCTAAAATCAAGATGATTGCTACCAGTTGTTACTGAGTGAATCTAAAAGGGAACATTTATAGGCACTATTATTATGACATAGTTGTAGAATAATCTATAGCAATCATGTATTGATTAATCTTATGAAAGTGACAGTTGGAAAAAGTGAAATTAAGATTACTTAGCAAACACTGGAGAAAAGATAATATGAAATGTTTGTCTCTTGTAGCTGCATTTTCCCAGTGTTTCTTTAAAATGAAAATTCAGTGCTATTTGTCTTCATTTGGTAAGTTAAGAAAGTTTTCCATAAAGTGTATTTACAAATACACAAGTAAAATACCTTCTGTATGACAGATATTTACTAGTGAGAGATTACATGTTATAACCAAAGCAGAAGCCACAGCAGTGTATATGAGAGTTGGGCATATTATTTGTATTTTAATTGTTTTCTCTGAGGTTTTGTTGTATGCAGTAGTTCATGTCCCACTCCTAACCCAAATACAGTGTATTCCAGCTGCTGAGTAGTGAACTGCCCAATGAACATTGGACACTTGGTTAATTCCTAATACCTTAATGCAGATTCTACAAAAATTACTTGATCACTTTTTGCTTTTTACCATCTCTCCCCATTATAGAAGAGGGTCTAGTAAGAAGTCAAGAACTGAATCAATGTGAAAAATGTAATGACTGCTTTGGGGTTTAGAAAGATCCAGACTTAAGCCTGTTCCTGACCTGTCCTGTAAATAAGTTAGCTGCCTTGGAATCTGGAATCCTTCATTACTAGGCTGCTCAATAAGTAAGTACTGGAAGGAGGAATAAGAGCTCTTCAGAGAAGTTTGTATTCCATGTGCTTTTTTCCCATCTTTGTTATTTAGTCTTCTGTTATTGCAACCTGTGTCTTGTTTTCCCAAGTAGACACTTGGAACAGTGGATCCATTTAATCCACTGTTAAATAGATGTTTTAAACCCTGTTTTGTTGTTTGTTGTAATTGCTATTCTACCCTGAGAAATGCCTAGGCAAAAACATTTTCTTAAGGAACCTATTTCCACTTAATGTGTTGGCATCATCCTGATTGATTAGCTTTATGGCACAAAGAAACCTATTCCAATTTTGCATCAAGAAAATTTCAGTTCAATACAAAGACCAAAATATGGTATATCATTCAATTTATAAAAAGTTTGGTAAAAACTCTACCTGTAGTACTTTTGAGAATGCTGTTGCTGTGTTCTCATAAGCAATGCAATATCTTGTCTAAAATGTGGTACAGCACAAGTACTCAGCAGTGGAAAATGTAAAATTTGGTTTCTTCATAAATGTGGCCAAGTACATTTAAAAACCTGAAGGATCCAATTAAAATAAATAGAAAAAGATTCACAAACTTTAGGTAACTAATTTCACAGTAAAAAGAAACGATAAGAATTTCTTAAAACTTTAAGTGTTTTTTTCCAAGCTACCTGAACTCCTTTTTAGACATTGACTGTGTCACTAACACAAGAAAATAAAGGCCACTTAATGAAACTTTCTTTGTGAAGGTGAGATTATAGCTAAACCAAGAAGACGAGTTGTATTGTTGTTACATTTCCTCATCAGGACTTTAAAATGAGGGGACAAGAAATCTCACCTTCTTGCCTGTAAATTGTCATCTTTTTCTTTCTGTTATGACAATTGTGCTTTGAACTTAATGGTTACTCAGTAGGCTTTTAGAATTCTCTTTCAATTCCCCAATAAATCTGGATGAGTAGTGGTGTCTATCAGTCATTTCCATTACACAGCCTTTCCTGTCTGATAATGAACATATTGCACTAGCATATGCCTGAGAACTCTCCTGTGTCCCAAGCATCTTCCTATTCTTCATTTCAATCCCTCAGTTTTATTATCGTCCTGTTTTCGGATCCATTGTGTCACTGCAATTATTAAAGTAAACTGATTTTCATCTCTTTCAGGTGAAGTATTTCTGACCCTGCCTTCCTGGCATATATGATGCTTCTCTTTCCTAGCTTACTAAAGTATCACATGTTCTATGTCCTGTTCACACTTAGCATTTTGTTTATTAATTATTTACATTTATTATAAATTATGTTAATATTATTTATTTATGTATTTATTTAACTCCAATATACTAGTAGTGACTGATAACAGACATATTTATTTGTGGTGCTCTGTGGATGCTGGCTTTTGTGAGAAAGCCAGTCATAGTATGATACTTTAGTAACAGCATGTTAATACAAATTGGTAGCCTCAATATCAATCTTTTGTCTAAATCAAGCCTGAATTTTTGGTCAGATATAATGGTCTGTGTAAGTAGGAAGCTTACAAAGTGCTGCAGATTTCTTTCTGTCTAAGCCCTACAAAATTCCACTAGAAATAGTGACACACCCAGCTTTCCACTTCATGTCTTCTTTACTTGTGAGTCTTGTTCTGTTTTCCTCTGCCACAGTCATACTGAAAGTTATGTTGGGGGTCACTTCTCCCTGTGCAGTTTATGTTTGAATTATCGTACAGATGGATGTTTTATAAACATTGATGAAAAAGGCTTGGATGCCCTAAGGAGTATATCTAAGGATATATGCCTTTGTAGCACAATCTAACTATTTTGGTTGGACAAGCCCTAGTATTTATATGAAATGTTTCCCATATTCTCAAGGAATTTATTTTATAGGAATAATAGTCTGCTTCTTTCTAAACAACAGCCTGTGTAAAGAGATGAATATTATCTTGCACACCAGCCTATGTCTACATAGCATAACTTAGTGCCACAGTGAAATATGTAAACTGCCTCTGAACCAGTATTGATACACTAGTGTTATGCTCTGTTTAGCCTAATTAGTTGTATTGAAAAACAGCCTTGGTGAAACATAGCACTAAAGTAGCTGTATGGCTTCCAGTGCTAGAAGTAGACTGAAAATCTCTACATTGTATTTATCACCTAAATGCTTGAACTCATAAATATGCAAACTGATATGATATGCAAATAATTATGTTGAATGTCATGGGCGACATAGCTGACCATAAGAGGTGTCTGAGAAGTCAGAGCATAAAAGCACTTGACTTTCTTGCTGTAAAAAACTTCAAAAAGCTGCCCTCGCACGAAAAAAAATTGTCCAGCTCTGTTAAGATTTCTTCTGAGGAGATCGCAGCTATTGTTTCTGTTAAGTACTGGTTGAGTTCAGCCAGTGGGTCTCTGCATATGTGTGTGAGCTTTGAGGCTGGAGGAACCGTAGGCACAAAGAAGTAGTTCTGAGTATAATATGGGCCTGAGGAAGATATAATTGTACTCAATGGCAGACTGGCAGGCATTCTGCTTGAAGAGTGTCTGTCCCTATACAGGGAAGACCATATGAACTGTTTATAGGACCCTGTGACAGAAAGAAGGTCAGAGTTGACTGATTTTCTCTGACCTTGAAATCAATGAATTTAAGAAAAGGAGTTTTGCAGGGTTTATCTATGGCATGTGGTTTGGGGTTTGAAATGTGTCATCTGACATTTGCTTACTGGTGGCCCTAGCTTTCTTTAACATTTGATTAATATCCCCTAAAATGGCACAGACAAGTGTTCAGTCACTGAACACAATTGTGGCTTGCCTTACACTTCACGGTTAATGCAAGTATCTTTTTATACCTGTACAAAATTATTCAACAGAGAGACTAAATAAAATTTGATCTTAAATCTACAGCTAAATTGTAAAAGACAAAAAAGGCAGATATAGGGAGCAGCAAATTCATAGTTTAAGGAACATAATATACAAAGTATATTTCTATCTCATTTAAATGTCACTTAGATTAAGAACTGAATTGTTTTCACCATTTCTATTTTAGGTAAATTATGGGAGATAAGAAGAGGGAAAAGCAAAGAGTTAGGGAATAAAATACATAGTGCATGAATAAATGTATTAAGCATCAAAAATAGTCTGTGTATTAGCAAATTTTCACTACATAAAAGATACTTTTATCTTTCATTTAGATGAGGACTTAGAAAAGTAAAATAAATTTGTGACTGAATTATTTCCAATGAGTTTTCTTAAGGACAGTTCTGACTTTAAAATGTTCTAATTCTCCCAATAAATGCTCAGGTCCACAACACAGAACAAACTTCCTTGTAAAAGACATGACCTTTTTTTTTAAATAATTGCACAAGTAAATGTATTCATAAGAGGAGTCTTGTTGGAAAGTTGTATTATCTGGCCAATTTTTGGAACAATGCATACACCTAGATGATAATTGCTCTTCTTTTTTTCTCTGTCCTTCTTTCTTCTCCTTTTTGCCACACTCTAGAAGAAATTCATTTTACATTCTTTTATTTGCCTGTAGGTTTCTGTGTCTTTCATGTATGCTGAAATCAAATTTGAAGGAGTTTGCAAAAATTGTTTTGAACAAGTAACTTTCCTTTACAGCAGACTTCACTAGTCCTTATGACTCCAGATTGAGTTAACTCTGTTATGGATCTTGCTTTGGGCTCTGAAGGGAAAAGGGGAGAAGGTAGGATTGCAGAAGAGTATGTAATACATGTCAGGATATGTATTTGATATATTTATGCACTTTTTATTTATTTATTTTTTACAAAGCATTGCACACAGAGATCACATTTCTTTGCAGCTGGTAGCAGTCTTTACCTTCCAAAAAGTAGAGAAAATCTTTTGTAATATTCCCAAATGGTAATATATTGACATTTTGATTTAATTTTTTCTTAACAAGAATGGGAATATTACATGTTGCATTGTGCTGGAAAAATAAATAATAGAGCATGATGTATCTGCAAAATAGTAATCACTGTAGTCTTGAGAGACAAATAATAACATATTTAATTAATCAGGTGTGATTTTATGCCAAGAGAATTATTCTTGTAATTTTTTTTTACTAGTCTTATAAAAATTTCTGGAAAGAATTTGACTGTGGACAATCAGGAAATTTCTTATTACTTTACATGAGTTTCAGTTTATCTACTTTATATTTTGGTTCATTAGCTGAAATTAACCAAAAGAATCTCTACAAGGAAACAAGTAGAAAAAAGCAGGTAAACTAAAAGTGAGCAATCAGTTATTTTCAGTGTTGTGAGGGAACAAGCTGTGTCATGAGGAAATATCTACTTGCCCTTTGCCACCCACATTATTAGGATTATATTTTGGTTTAGATCCTAACAGCAAAAGACAGTAATGCATAAAAACTCCAATTCTAAAAGAGGTGGGAAGTGGAGCATCTACCTCAGTGATAAATACAGGACTAGAAAGAAACTGCAGGTAAAGAGCATCTCTCTCCTTCCCCTACAGAGAAGCCATGAAGCTTGAAGTTACCTGAGACAGCAAACTTTTCTGACTGATTTCTGTGACAGAAATTAACAAACCTAGAACTCAGGTGTTTTTAACGCCATATGCATTAAGCAAAGCAGAAGACCTTTGGATGAATGTCCAATACATTTATTTGGAAGAACTGTCTGTAGTTGTTTGTGACAACCACTGAGTTTTGGCATCTGTAAAGATATACTTTTTGCCAGTACTAGATGGATTTGGGCTGATAGGTTGATATCATCAGCAACAGAAACTCTGTCAGGGAGAAGTACCACACAGTAGGAGGGGGCTGCTGTGCAAGGGCTGGGGTAGCAGTGAAGCAGGCAGGGGGACAGTGTGCAGCCCCACAGTGCCTGCAGTGGGGATAGAGCAGGAAGCAGTGACAGTAGCCAGGGGCAGCCAGCAGAACTGCCATTGCCAGACAAACATGTGGTGAGTTTTCACTCTGCTAGCACTGCAGAAAACTTATGAGAGGAAAAAGGCACAGATTATACCTTGCTCATCCTCTGAAAGGTTGAAGCCCCACTGCCAGCCTGCAGAAGAACAGCAATTTCTAGCATTTCTATACTGGAACTTGAAACTCTCTGTGGAAATGTTAGCCCTTGCCCCTGGCCCACTCTTCTTCCAAAATTTTTCCCATTATGGAATCTGTTTGCTCTTTATGAAGTGAAATGAAATAAAAAGCACTGCAGAAGACCCTTAACCCTTAACCTTCAACTTTAGTGTGACAATCCATCTTCCCTCATGGCTAAAAGGATTATGATTGCACTAATAAACAGAGAACCTGTCACTTTACTTATAATATTGTGCATAAAAAGAGATTTTTATAAATCCACATCTGCCACGTAAAATTTCAGCCCAGTGCAAATGTAAAATTCAGACCTATAGTTCTCTAAAATAGGGCTTTTGTATGCTGTCCTCTTACATTTAGTTCTGAAAGGGATGAGATTTCTATCAGGCAGTAGCTGACAGGAGGATTAGGGATTGGACAGGGAAGTGCTGAGGGGACCTTTATGCTGTTTCTATCCACTTTACTAGATTTTAATTAATTTCCATACCTTTCTTTTTGACATTTATAATCATAATTGTGCCTTCTAATAACAGCAGAATGTCCAGCTGCCTTATTGAGGTATTAAAAAATATCAGTTATATACAAAGGAAGTAGAATGCTACAAATATGTTTTCAGGCTGCTTAGGCAATTAGTAGTTTTACTGAAATTGAAATGTAAGAAAGAACACAAGAACCAAAACCAGTTCCATTCTTAAATTCCAAGTAAGGAAATACATATTATCGATTCTTTTCCTGAGTCTAGAAAACTGCAGCAGAGTGCCTTTGCAGTCCTGTCCTTCTCTCCCAAAAGAGATGCAGTATGCTTATTAATGTCCATGTCTATTACCTTATAGCTTTTATGAATTCAGACTCTAAGACTCTTCTGTCAGTACTTTGAAATACTGTTCCATAGCATGCAGAGAGAGTGTGCTCTGTCCTTTAGATGTGTTCTGGTCCCCCCAGACTGCTTCTGTGGTATCTAGGTGATTCTCCAGCTATAGCACTGGAAAAAAGGATTAGGATTTGCCCTAGAAAGAGTCTCCATTTTCAAAAAAAAGAAAGGCCCTGAAAAAAAAACAACCCTGCATTGATATCTGAAACACTGAGCAAGAAGATTAACACAGTAGCAATGGAAATTGAATTTAAGATGAAAGAAGCAATAACACAGTGACTGCTTGGGAAAAGGAGAATCATCTAATGCAATAAACATCAGTGTAAGAGGGCAAGATGAAGCTGCATAATATTCTCACTCCAGCAAAGGGTCTGAGCAAGGAAGTTGTTGATCACAACTGGACACCATCCCTGCTGTTATAGGGAATTGTTATAAACAGTTTCTGGTTAAAATGGTGTTTCATCTGGTGGTTTATATAATATACCAGACAGAGCTTCTAGCTCAAATATTATTTCAAAGCACAAAGATCTGCAGACCTTACTCAGGCAAAAACCTCAAGTCTATCAAAATATCTACCTCTCAAAACATCTGAAATTTGACCTCAAAATGGAATAACAATGGCTTTGTGTAATAACAGAGCACTATATTAATTTGATGAGGGCTTTTTAGTTGCTTGGCTAAATGAAGTAACTAGAATGATTATTCTAGCTCTATACTAAGTAAATCAGAAATCTGATGAACATAGACTAATGACTACCTAACAATTATTTCTGAGTTTAACTGAAAATTGATTAGGCAACAAGAAAGGTGCTAGATATCAGTAGTTACGTGATAAGTTGTTTTGGAGAAATAAGGAAATCTCTTGCAAGATAATGAGGCTTCTGTCCTAGGGATAAAAATTGTTGTTAGGAAGCCATCTATATCCTGATTCTGGAGTTTTAGGTACAAAGGCTTTGTTAATAGAAAATGGCCCAGTAAGGCTAGTTCTTATATATATACGACTTTCTTATTTTTTTTTTTTTTTGCTACTGAGCTACTAACTTATTATAGTCTGCACTTTTTTATAATATATTCCATTTCACAATGTTGCGGCCCCTTTGCTCTCACTTAAGAAAAACACTTTCCTTTTTTAAAATGTTCTTTAAACTTGTTAATGTTCAGAATATGCAGAATATAAAGCAGTGTATCAATTTTTCTTTTACCTCTACTTTCTTGTAATGCTCTCATTTTCTGATATAGATGGAAATAAAGTACTAAGATGTTACTCTCCCCTGACTTTGTGGGTCCAAAAGTAGATTTGATTATCTGCTTTCCTTCACTGGAATGCATATTCCGTCTGAAAACAATCTCAAAATGAGAGTATGTAGTATTCATTGCCCTAAATTGTTCCACATTTCTTCCTGTTACTTGTTTTCACCTAAGTCTGATGTTAATGGTAATTATTTTCTAGCTGAAGCCCTTGGTAGAATTGAGGTCCTGTGCTCTCTGTTTTTTTATTAGCTTTCTGTGTCAGGTTGTAAGGCATTGCAGGAGGGGCTGAAACAATTCAAGAGGACTGGTGGCTGTGTAAATCCACTAGCCTTAGGTTTTGTGAGTGCGTGACCATCAGTCATTTCCATAAAAACGGTAAAGTGGCTTTGTGTTTTCCCCTCATTTGTAACAGTCTCTGCTCTTCCCTAAAAGCCATCTTGATTCAACTTTGTTGAAGGAATGTGAGGACAGCACTTGCCCTGTGCGTCGTAAGGGAAATCTTTCTCACGTAGGGATATTTTCCATGGAACACTTTACATTTTTGTTGATTTAGTGGTGTATCCTGATATTTTATAGAGGCCACAGTCATCTTTTCCCCTGAATTTATTTTTATTACTGTGAGTTTTTAAATGAATGCCCCACAAAATTAGTATGGCTTTCAGTTTCTTTACAGTATTAGTTTCACTATCAGTTTCCTTAGCTCAAAGCAAGGAAAGAGTGTCCTGCCTCTTATTGAGCTGAAATTTGTTACTTTACTAAAAACTGACATAAAATTATTTCCAGTGTATCTATCAAGTGAAATTCAATGTCGTTTAACTGCAAAATGAATGTCATTGATCATGCATTATGAAAGTTGGATTTAAATATTAAAGAGGTTTTTTTTAAACAAACCGTGATTTTCCAATTGAAGACATGTTGATGGAATATGGATTATATACATATATACACACACACATATATATATACAGGTATACATATGTATTCAAAGGTGTCTGCTACAATGACCTTATTTTCAGCTCAACCTAGTCAAATTGCAAAGCCTTCTTAATGGATAAAATCATCATGGAACAGTGATGTTGGCAATTACTGAAGTCAACTTCAATTATTGTTAATAGTAAGTAATCATCCTTCTTCTAAATAAGATTTACCTAGAAATCATTAAGCAAACACTTTATCTGCAATTAGTACAGATTCCTAACAGGTGAATCCACCTTGAACAAACTAAGAGATACCTTTCTACAGAATATATTCTACTGTTCTATCTTAAGTTAACCTACATATGATCCTGAATAAAAAATATTCAATATTCAGATTAATTTGCAAGTTCTCAATTTGGTCAATAGGATAGCTTCTTTGTGTGTGTTTAATTCTTGTTTCAGATATTCCTCTTTTGTTTTTCAGTGGCAGACTTCTAATTAATGGAGTCATTTTATGTAAGGAGTTTATAGAATTAATCTCTGTCTGGTTTCTCCCTGGATTTTATATGACAGAAATAAGAAAATAATTCTTACAGTTTGTGAGGTAGTGGCCTTTCTACCATTTTTTTCGCTTTTAATAAAATATGGATCAAATTCTTTCACAGACTCTTTGATTGTGGCAATATACAATTAATAATAGTTGATTTTTTTGTCACACAAAAACTAACAGAATATAAACAGGAAAAAGATTTTTACTATGAATATGATGACTATTACCCTTAAGACATTGTTTAAACTCAGGGCTTATTAATTTTTTTTTCATGAGGATGGGAAGACTCTCCCATTTTCATTTAATTACTTTATTTGTGATTTTTTCCCAAATTGATTTGATGCTTAAGTTTTAATATCATGAGAAACAGTTATAATTTCTCTAAAAGGATCTAAAAATACTTAACAGCATAAGTTTGCATGGAATAGTTGATTTTAAACAGGCAAGTACAAATGTATAAATGTTGCACTGTTTGTAACAGGTTAATGTATCTAAGTAAAAATATGCATTTGCAGTTTCATTTACATTGAGAAAAAACAGTGCTGACCTTGCCATATTGGGTAGGAATCTTAGAATCATGGAATCATTAAGGTTAGAAAAGACCTCTAAGATCATCAAGTCCAATCGTCAGCTCAACACCACCATGCATCCTAAACCATGCCCTGAAGTGCCACGCCTACATGCTTTTTGAACACCTCCAGGGATGGTAACTCCACCACCTCTCTGGGCAGCCTGTTCCAGTGCCTGACCACTCTTTCAGTAAAGAAATTTTTCCTAATATCCAATCTAAACGTCCCCCAGCGCAGCTTGAAGCCGTTTCCTCTTGTCCTATCACTAGTAACTTGGGAGAAGAGACCAACACCCACCTCACTACAACCTCCTTTCAGGTAGTTGTAGAGAGTGATAAGGTCTCCCCTCAGCCTCCTCTTCTCCAGGCTAAACGACCCCAGTTCCCTCAGCTGCTCCTCATAAGACTTGTTCTCCAGACCCTTCAGCAGCTTTGTTGCCCTTCTCTGGACACGCTTCAGCATCAAGGGCTTTTCCGGATTCCCATGCTCTGCAAAATGCACAAGAAACCGGGAGAGGAGGGGGCACAGCCAAGAGAGCTGATCCAAACTGGCCAAAGGGATATTCCATATCATGTGACATCATGCCCAGTATATTAACTGGGGGGAGTTGGCTGGGGGAAGCAGCGATCATGGCTCAGGGACTGGTGGTGTCGGTCAGCGGGTGGTGAAAGGTTGCATCACTTGTGGGTTTTTTTTCTTTTCCCTCTTTTCCCAGGTTTCATTTCTCTCTTTCATTATTTTCTTTTTTATTATATTTTTATTATTATTATTATCATTACCATTACTACCATTACTATTTTATTTTAATTATTAATGTGTTCTTATCTCAACCCACGAGTTTTCTTGCTTTTGCTCTTCCGCTTCTCTCCCCCATCCCACTGGGGTGGGGGGAGTGAGCAAGTGGCTGTTTGTGCTTAGTTGCTGACTGGGGCTAAACCATGACAGTTTGTCAAAGGCATTGAGATGAATGACAAAGGCATTTCTATGTACCCCACTGCAGTGAGTTGATATGCTATCCAGCTACCTCTTTCTCTCAACATTTTCCTGGGGCCATGGGAATTCCCATGTGGAACAGCAAATCTGAGTAAAACCTCTCAGCCCATCTTGGTATACAGATCACTTTTGATGTTTGGGGAGCTTATGGTGTTGAAGAAGTTTAACTACCTGCATGAGTGTGGGTTATCATAAATTCGAGGTGTTTTCAGGTCTTTGGTCTCATAAAGGCAGAATTCTGACAGATATGTTGTCTGGATGTGTAGGAATGATGTTTGGAAAGCTAAAGTTCAACTGAAGCTGACACTTGCAAGAGCAGCAGTAAGAGGTTTTCTAATATGATGCATTTCTAGCAAGGCCAAATAAGGAGAAAACGGGCATGTTGCTGAATAGTGAAAGTGATTTAGTGAACGCAGTCACAGATAAGTGACAGATAGTTTCCTTGCCTTGATCTTAACCAGCAACCTTTTCTAGGCATTTGTTTTTAGAGGCAGAATAATTATTAGCACTAGAAGGGGATCTAGTCAATGATTACTTGTAAGAACCTCATACATACAAGTCCTTGGGACTGGATAAGCTGCACCTGAGGGTGTGTCAGAATCCAATACTCTCTGACCAGGTTCTTTTGGATATTTCATGTGTTGAGGTTGTAAATGTTTAAAATAAAATTTACTTATTTGAAAACAGTTGATGTTACAGGGGATTTCTGATTCAGCAAAGGGATATAAAATATACTGAAAACACAATACAAATGTAAGTTACACTTAGTGAAAGTATAGTGATTGCAATACACAGTTCAGTTACAGTACCAGTGTGATTCCCATTATTGGTATATTTAACATGCTCTCTGTCATGACGCTGGGCCTCCCCAAACACTGGGAAGGCATACATGGGTTGAAGCCATTTGCCTGTTGTTCTCTGAAATTCTTTTGTTAGTTTTCTGGGTTTTATACGTATGTTGGGTTAAGCCACATACTCACTCCCTTGATGCTGGTCTGGCTAACTCAGGGATATATTCACATTCTCTTACTGAACTCGGAGAAACATTTACGCTACCACTTGATCCACTCAACTGTTGATAGATGTTACCTAAAACAAAGGCCATCCTCCTGTCCCTTTTATATGGAGAAAAAGTCAGCTTCTTTGCAACAGCTGCAGTCAGTCACACCCTGCATTATTTCCTGAGCTTCACATTGTGCATCTCCTCTGAGCCTTCTTCCACTGTAGGGGTTTATTGGTCAGCCACAGGGTGCTGAGAGTACATGGCTGATATCTTACAGAGGTCACTTCCTATCATCTTTGAAAGGTTCTGGAGATCAGATATCTTCAGCAACTAGAGAAAGGCAGATTTTCACCAACTTTCAAAAAACACCAAAAGTGCAGTCCAGAAAAATACAGGCCAGTCTGCCTCTCCTTGGTCCCTGGGAAAATCATAGAGTGAGTCCTCTTGGACTACATTTCTGAGCACTTGAAAAAGAACATGACTGGGAAAAGCCAGTGTGACTTCATCAAGAGTAAATCATGCTGGATCAACATGATTGCCTTGGAGGCTAACTACACTGGATTTGTGGAAGAGCCTTGCCTCTGTGCCTGGGAACATCATGGAACAGATCCTCCTAGAAGCTATGCTAAGGTACATGGAAGACAGGGAGGTTATTCAAGGCACCCAGCATGGCTTCACCAAGGGAAATTCCTGCCTGACCAGCCTAGTGGCCTTCTATGATGGAGCGACTACATCACTGGACAAGGCAAGAACCACAGATGTCATCTGTCTGGACTTCTGCAAGGCCTTCGACACAGTCCCTCACAACGTCGTTCTCTCTAAACTGGAGAGATATGGATTTGATGGGTGGACTGTTCAGCGGATAAGGAATTGGTTGGATGGTCGCATCCAGAGGGTAGTGGTCAATAGCTCGATGTCCAGATGGAGACCGGTGATGAGTGGTGTCCCTCAAGGGTTCGTACAGGGATCAGTACTATTTAATATCTTCATCAATGACATAGACAGTGGAATTGAGTGCACCCTCAGCAAATTTGCAGACGACACCAAGCTGAGCAGTGCAGTTGACACACCAGAAGGATGGGATGTCATCCAGAGAGACCTGGACAAGCTGGAGAGGTGGGCCTGTGAGAACCTCATGAGGTTCAACAAGGCCAAGGCAACCCCTGATATCAATACAGGCTGTGGGATGAAGAGATTGAGAGCAACCCTGCGGAGAAGGACTTGGGGGTACTGGTGGACAAAAAGCTGGACATGAGCTGACAACGTACGCTTGCACTCCAGAAAGCCAACCGTATCCTGGGCCACATCAAAAGAAGTGTGGCCAGCAGGTCGAGGGAGGTGATTCTGCCCCTCTACTCTGGTCTGGTGATACCCCACCTGGAGTACTACGACCAGCTCTGGAGCCCTCAACACAGGAAGGATGTGGACCTGTTGGAGCAGGTCCAGAGCAGGGCCACAAAGGTGATCTGAGGGCTGGAGCATCTCTCCTATGAGGAGAGGCTGAGAGAGTTGGGGTTGTTCAGCCTGGAGAAGAGAAGGCTGCGAGGAGACCTTTTTATGGCCTTTCAGTACCTAAAGGGGGACTATAGGAAGGATGGGGGCAGTCTCTTTAGCAAGGCCTCTTGTGACAGGGCAAGGGGTAACGGTTTTAAGCTAAAGGAGGGTAGATTTAGACTGGTTATAAGGAAAAAATTCTTTACAATGAGGGTGGTGAAGCCCTGGAACAAGTTGCCCAGAGAGGTGGTAGATGCCTCATCCCTAGAAACATTCAAGGTCAGGTTGGATGGGGCTCTGAGCAACCTGATCTAGTTGGGGATGTCCCTGCTCACTGCAGGGGGTTTGGACTAGATGACCTCTGAAGGTCTTTTCCAACCAAAACCATTCTAAGATTCTATTCTGTTCTATAAGAGGAGAAGGCAGTGGGTGCCACTTACCTCAACTTCAGCAAGGCTTTTCAGTCTTCTGCAATATCCTTGTAGCACGTTGTCGTCTGGATAGATGGATGGCTGGATAAGTAAAAAATGAATGAAGCGATTGCAAACAAGAGCTGCTGAAGCATCCTTCCAGACTAGGCTAAGCTGAAACTAAGTATGCATATGTGTGAACTTTGGAATACCAGTCAGGAATGGGTTTTAGGCATGGGAAGACCTGGAAAAAAATGGAAGTAAGGGTGTCCTGGATCAGACATAAACTTTTTGCAAGCTGCCAGTCTATGCAATAATTTCCTTCCTGCTGCAATAGGAAAAGAATCAAAGTGTGCTTGAGGCAACTTTTCCACACTGTCCCAAGTAACAGTTTTTTCTGGAATGATACTATTTGAACATTTGTCACTGCAGCTGCTTTAGTCTGGTGACACCTAATGAACCTCAAAATTCCACTGTACACTCTGATGACTATGTTTTATGACTGCAGGGTAGTTTTTATAGACAAATGCCCCACATCAAATAAATTTGTATTGGCACCACTTCATAATAAAAACAATGGGGTGATTTTTGTATTGTAGAACAGGTGATTGGAGTAAAATATTGCAAAGGAAACAAGCTTCTTCCCATCCCCTTAGTTTTGACAGTGATAAGTTAAGAGTCCCGACCATTACATGCTGCTTCAAAGCATTACAGAAATTCATAGATTCTTGTGCACAGAATTAGTGCCATTCTGCCTGCCCAGACTTGGGCCCACCCACGGGACCCACATCCTGGCCTGTCCCCAGGGAGATGCCCAATTCCCAGGGCTGGGACTGCCCCTGGTGGCCCCTGGCTGCCCTGCTCCTCAAACCCAAAGATGTCTATGCGTACTCAGTTTAATTTCTAGGCAGTTAACAACCAGCTCTCCACCATTGCTTTGGAATACCTGCACAAAGTATTATTGTGAAGTATACTGATTAATTTTCAATAGTAAAAATTCACAGAAATGATGGTTTCTCAATATCTGGTGTACCATCTGTCACAAGCTTCTGTGCATTGCACTTACTGGCTTTTTAATTAAATGTATAATCAAAATAGGGTGTGTGTGTGTGGAATGAGGTGGGGACGTGAGGCAGCTCCCCTGCAAGAGCAGTTACAAACAAAAGATACAGAATGTGTCAGTCTGGGAGGAAAAATCTGATGCTGACTTTAAGTGAATAGGGGGAGTGATTAAAACTAGGGCTCTTCTATTCTTCATCAGTCTAATTACCTAACAAAAACGTTTGCCTAATGTGTTGATGAACTTTTCAATAAATCTGTAAAAATGACCCATTTGCACATGGAAGGTGTAATTGCCTGTAGGAAGCAGACAGTTTAATCTGTAATTACCTGTTTTATGCATGTAAATGTACCACTGAGTCCCACTGAAATTTTACTCTATTGTTGAAGCAGAATAAACAGCTGAATTTCTGGTAATCATGGCCTTTAAAAGATGTCTGTAGTTGAATGAGACTGCTTTTATGCAGCTGCTTTTAAATATAGCCTGCCTTTCTCTATTATATTACCTCAATCCCTAAGACTGCATTACAAAAGGTAATGGTTTCTCCGCTCCACTGAACTGCATATTCAGATGTTTTGTAGAACTACAAAGGAAGGGATAAATTTTAATTATTAATTGATACATCTATTCCATGCACCTTTTTCTAATGCTATATATGTGGTGCAATTAGTGGTGGTGGTGAAAGGTTTTTCTGACTTTTTTTTTATTAACCAATGAAGTGTATTATATCACATTTTCTTTTTTTTTTTTTTTCCTATGTGTAGCTACATAACATTAACCTTAAAAATACTCTTAGCTCCTTGGATGTATTGCCATCATTAATCAAGACTTTATACAATTATTCACTGTGCTGGGGAGAACATCAGGTCATAATAAAGTTAGTGGAAACCAAATAAAATATGTTTTCCTACTGCTAATCTGCTTGTATGAGCAGATTGGGAATATTCTGTTCATTACTTCCTTAGCCATTTTGCTCCCTGTGCCTCTGATTTCACCTCTGGGAATCACAGGATGACTCAGACACCTGCTGTAAGTATAGTAGTAGAGAAATTAAATGAAGGACAATTCTCCATTTTATAGTATATCCCTAGACTACAAGAAAAGTAAAATAAGTAGATGATTGTTGTCTACCAAAAATGCAATTTCTGAGAAGAATTAGTAGTAAAACCCCAAATCATTCTACATCTTGTAAGCAGTAGCTTCACCTAATTAGCTGCAACTGCACTACCTTTTTAACCTTTCAGAAGATACTTTCAAAAAGTCACTTTTGGAACTCATGCTATCTATAACAGCTGTACTGACTCAGTAGTAACATAAGAAATGTGTTAAGCCTGGCATGAATGTACCATTAGCATCCTGTTCTAATTGCTGGGATGGTTCTGTTAAGTTCTTCATTATTATTTTTATACCTACCAGGGAAGATACTTGCCTTTATCTATTCTGTGAGGCCACTGAACAAGTACACTAAATGCAATCATTACCTCTGGCGCATTCTGCTGATATCTTGCTTCAGTTTCCATGAGTCAGTACAGGCTTTTTAGAAAGTAACCTATCTTTTAATTTTAAAAACAATTACCAGTGACCTATACCTGAACATACTTTGTAATACATCTGGTGTTGGTTTGTTTTGGTTTTTTTTGTAAGCTATTGTGTACAGAGGTTCAGCCTTCTTCTTACGTCACCAAACATCCTATTTTGTTCCATATTTGTTTATTTTTGGCCCAGGCCTTTTTATCCAAAAAAGGGAATGCCAAAGCTAAAATATTCATCTTTATGGGACAGAGAAAAGTAAATCTCTTGTGAAATGGCCTTTCCTATCTGATACTGAGACGTTATTTTTTCCTTTACACCTGACATGGTGTTCATTCATGCTTGGTCCATTTGGAAAGTAAACTAGCAAAAGTGCCAAACAATGTGAAAAACAGTAGTAAATTCTTTATTTTTAACCTGCTTATTGCAGGATGGGACTGGATTAAAAATCATTCTATGTGGTCCACAACAACATTTAATGAGAAGGGAATATTCAGAAACTAAATTTGTGAATTCCAGGTTTGGCATGGAAGGATGGGACTCTACTGTGGAGAAATACCACTGTCCAAGTATATGCTGAAGCATTTTAGCATGTGTACTGCATTTTTGCCAGCTGTTTTGTCTGGAATCCGTGATATGTTTGTGTGTGTGACTGCAGGCTGAGAAAGGGTGCAGAGGTGCTCCAAAGGGTGCCCCAGATTTATGAGGAATGGATAGGGAGTGTTGAATTCAGAGTAAAAATCAACCTTTACTGCTGCCATGATCAGAGGAGTTGCACTAGGGTGGGCTGAATTTCAACCAGCACAGCTAGGTGAAAAAAATCTGTGCTGTATTCAGTTGATGTTTTTTGTGCACACCATTCCTACATGGGAACAATTTTAAAGCAAAGCAGTCTCTCCCACCTCCCCACAACCTGACTGATTGCACTTCAGGAATTTGTCAGCTTTCCCATCACTGTTAAAAACAAAACACAAAAAGTGCAGGATGAGGCTTGATAATCTTAAATATCTTAAATGTTTATAGAGTTCCCTTGTTAAGTTCCCTTGCTTAGTCTTCATGTTGGTGTGAACACAAAAAAACAAAGTTGCACAACTTCAGCTGCCAGTTGTGTTTTATTACTTTAAGATTTCCAGTGAAGCTAGGTCAACAGTTAGCTATTTGTCAATATCACTCTAGATGTGAAAAAAAGCAGTTTTCTTATTTGCTTGTAATGGTGTAATTGCCACCACTGTATTGGGGAAAACAAATGGTATACTTCCATGGTGTTACATGGCTACACTGTTGAAAACAATAACTGAATATAACAAGCTTAGTTATTGCAGAATTTTCAATTCATCTTTGGAGCTGACTGGGAATTTAAATTTTCAAGAATGCCACTTCCATCATTTTAATTCTGTGTGAAAATTGAATAATAATATATTATTTGGTTTTGTTCTTTCTACAAAAAGGTAATATTTTAAATTATTCTTTTATGACTAAAATGTGCTTCAATTATTTATATTCTTAATTCAGTTTAGTTTTGTCTTTCTAAATTGTTTCCCTCCCCCAGCCCTACAGATAGGTTTAATTGGCTTAACAATATTAGGCAAATGTTAATTGTAAAAAAGAGTTATGAGCTTCTAATAAGATTGATGGCTAATTCTCATGGAATTAACAGAGTTTGTACTGGAGACTGCCACACGCAGTATCACTTTCTAGAAGGGCAGTAATTAAATGTAAGTTGTGTAGCTACTGATGCTTTTCATTGATTTTGCCTGGCGCTACTTTCTGCTCTTTTCTAAGTGAAAATGTTCTGATGGAATTATCTACTAAGGTGGCGATAATGCATAAATATTTTTTAATTGTATTACCCTGTCTTGGTCTCGGGTTTTAAGTACTTTTTGTAACCTCTGTCTTCATCAATGGGAATAAATAAATGACATTCTGAGAGGGAGAAACCAGCAGACACAGCTCTAAACTCCCAAGAAGAGTGAGGGTTATTTGCATGAAATAAATCAAATTAAAAATAGAGCAAAAAGAGAAAGCACTTTAAACACAGTCTTAACTCACTGAAAGGCATGTATCCCATGAGGTGAATAGGTTCCTCTTTTCTTTCACCTTTGAATTAGTAATAAACTTGTGGCTGAGAACATGGCATTTAGGATTCTTCATTTTGCAGGAGGTGCTGTATATGAATAAACACTTCATGTAACAAAGACATGTTTTAGAGCTCTTTTATCCTCTCTTGGGGTTCTGAAATTCTCAGTGAAATTCAGAGCAAATGCCAAAAGAATGGGATGAAGTTTTCTGTGGGTCTCTGTTGCCTTTTAATGCAAATTCAGAGTAACTCCAAAGCTACTGATGTGCAAACCTATTGTAACGTAGAAAGAGAATAGTTCTGAATTTTTCTAAATTAAGAATGAAAAATTATTTGATAGTTAAAATAGTCTATGTAAATCTCAGAATCAGCAATATGGTATTGTAATTGGTGTTATTCACCTTGCATCTAAAATGAATCTTGTTGATTTTTCAATAATGGTGAAAATAAGGATGGGCTTCAATTTTAAACCTTAAGTTAGAACTAAAGAAATAAAATTATATTGCCATTATAATATTAAACAAATTCCATATAATGAATGGCAAAGTTTAAAGTTTAAACAGCAACAACAACCGAATTGGAAGAGATGTTTCTGCCCTCCTTATTCATCTTATGCATACATATATTTTATTTATTATCTTCCTGATGTGAGAAGAAATGTCTGTCTCTGGGAGTGGAAAAAACATTTATTTGGATTAGTATTATTACTGAACACATTTCCACAGTGAATACTTTCCTGGTTCTTGGTAAACATGAAGCTGAACAAAGCAAAACTAAGAATTAATTGCATTCTGAGAGAGAATTGTTACTTGTACAACCTATCATCACATTTTTGTTAAAATGCCTTTATTTGCTGATGTTCACAATGAACAAATCTTTCTTGATAACATAGAACCTTTATGAGATTTAAAATCAGCAATTCCACTTGAAGAATTAAAATGTTTTGTAGGTTCATGACAATCTATATGAGTCTAATTTTCTTCCCTGACACTGAGTAGTGTAGCAGTGGAATTATTCCCATGGTGAAATATTACTCAGCATAAATAAGGATGAAAGAAATGGATCCTAAATTAATGTAATGTGAAGAAAATTCAAAAGACAATGGTGCTTATAACATAGTAAGATCTCAGTTTTCCCAAGCATCAGTAAGGTATGTATGGATGATATGTTTACGGATTTGCTGTAGGATCCTTAATTATAATAATCAATTTTGATATAACTGGGGCCTGAGATAAACAGAGATGTAGGACTCTGTTCTGCAAGAAGTCACACAAGTTGCTTTGGTGGGTCAAACTCCATGCTTAGGTTGTGTAACCTCTATGCATATGCTATAATGCAGTCAAAATATATTGTTTCAGATGGGCAAAACACTGTTGGGCTGCACAGATAAGTAATTACTCTGTGACAGATAAAGATTAACACAGAGTGCATTTTATTTTAGTCTATTCAGGTTTGTCTATAACACTGAGCACTGTGAGCATTTTCCAAGGAAACAGCAGTGCATATTGTCTATAGAAAGGATATGAAAAGTGAGAAATTGGTGGGGAAATACTATGTTATACATCAGCAAAATACAGATTTGCCTGAGCACCCATCAGAGATGGAAATCAGGGCTTTTAAATGCATCTGGATAAACAAAGAAAAACATAGGAGCAAAGAAGCTGAAATCATGAGAATTTGATCTATTTGGGCGGAGATGGATAAGTTTTGTTTTGTTTTGTTTTGTGGTTTTTTAAAGAATTAAGGGGAGCATTTAGAAGGCATGACCTGATAATGTGGAATTTAAGCTAAAACAGGTACTTTGGAAAGGACAGGAGAAAAGGCATGCTAGCTAGTAACTTCCTGGAATATGTTAGGAGCAAACATGTCAGAAGGTGAAGGAAGTCCATAGAGGAATGCAGTTTACTTAGGTTTTTAGAGGCAATGGCACAGGCATCAAAAGGTGGAGACACTTGAGATGAATCTTCATAAAATGAAGACTGTAGCAAATACAGAACAGAGGAACTAAATAAAACCTCCAAAGAAAATAGCAGCTAAAGTAGGCACTGAGATGCTGGGAAGAAATTCCAATAGGAAGAGAAGCCTACAGAGAAGCTAACAGATTTTAAAGACTCTGAGAGGCAAACTGCAAAAATTTGGCATTCTCAGTTGTCAACTCCAATTTTTCTCTAAAGCCCACAAACCACAGATGACAGAAGTGGGACATGTTTAGGTGTCAGCTTCAACCAGCTTTGCTAGTAGTTTGAAAGGAGAATTTGAAAGGTAAATGGTGACTGTTGAAGTGCACACCAGTTTATTTCATCCTCACACAGGTGACAGGACATTTTACAGCTGGTAAAATCTTATGCTTGCACAGCTAAACCTGCTGCAATGTGTCTGTCAGACCCCTGTAAGAGCGGATGATAAAGGCTGAACAGAAAATAACCCTAATTCAGCAATAAATCATTCAGTACATATAGCAAAGACCTGCTGGATTGTGTAAACTGATCTGTAACTTGGAGAAAAGGAGGGAAACAAGGATGCCAAGAAATCAGTATTTTGTGCCAGGAATGAATACAAAAGAATAACACAAAAGTAGGCAAAGAGAATCAGAAAAATGAAAAATGTAACCAGCAAAGGATCATAAAAAAACCAAAGTCATTTATAAATATTAGAAGTAAATATACAAAAGAAAGAATGGCTCCAAACTTAACAAAGCTTATAAATAAATGCCAAATAAAAAAATAAGAAGCTTTTTGGGGTGGGGGTAGGACAGGGAAGTTTCATCTTGACTGGACTTTTAACACAGTTAATTTAAATCACAAATGTGATTTAAGATGTTGGCCAAATTAGGAGAACACACTAAACAAGCTTTAAGTTAACTAAACATATTTAACTTGAATAGGATGGATTGAATTTAACCTTAAGTACTTAAAGAACTTTATGGAGCCATGAGCTGTTATTTCTGAGAATTCAGGGAGGGTGAGTGATGCCCAGAAACCAGAGAAGAGAAAGCACAGAATATATCTTTAAAAGTGGGAATGGAGATGTGTGCAATAATAGAAAAGTGAGCCTAATGTTACTTGCAGAAAGATACAAGGTATTAAATTGTATGTATGGGAATGAGAAGATGAGAAGTTCATGCTGGTTCTTTTAATATGTAAGTTGAATTCAACTTTTTCTTTGGCAGGGTGTGGGAACTCATGAGCAATGGAGAAGCAATCATAAGCTTCAGTAAGCTTTATCTGTTCTTCACATTCTCCCATTCAAGTTAAAAAAACAAATATAGAGCTGAAATTACTGTTGTGTGAGTGCACAGCTAGTTCAAAAATTGTACTCAGCATGTTGTCACTGGTGGCTTTCTGTCTAGCTGGGCAGTCATGCCTGTTCAGAAAGACATGCCAAAAGAGGCTACAGGGTGCTGTGCCATACTAATATATTCAGTAATGATTTGAATAACTGGATAGGGAGTACATTTGTAATTTCTTGGTGGATAACAGCCAGATAACAAGGTTTGCAAGTGGTTTGAGAAACAAGATTAGAATTCAAACTGATTTTGATGCACTGGAGAACTTTCCTGAAATCTGTAATAAGGAATTCAATAATGATAAGTATAGTATACTTGGCTTTAGAGGGAAAAAATAAAATTAAAGGAGATGAGATATAGGTTTAGTTTGTTTAAATCAAAATAAGATTACAGGGAAAGATTCCATATTAACTGATTTGTCTCTGTTGTGTTATTAGCATAGCAGTCTTAATGCAATAATTAATTTGAACACAAAATTAATTTTTTGAGTACTGGCTTATCTGAGCTTCCTGTTACCTAGACTGACACATTCTCTGCTGAATCATCCAATCACCATATGAATTTATTTAACCCTGTGTATTTAGCTCAAAAGAAAGGCTGTGGCAACAACTGTGTTTTTCTCTCAAATACCTTTTTTCTATTTTGAATTAGCAACCAGTGAAAAGACAGAATAATAAGGAACAGATTTGGAGGTGAAGAATTTCAGTAAATCATAGGGTAATTTATTCTACCCCAAGTCAGGTTTCATTATATCTGGAATAACTCAAGTTCATCACAGTGATAGAAATATTTTTATTTTTGAAGTTGCTAATGAAAGCATTCTGAACACTTAGTTGTATTCACAAGAAGTCTCCTTTTCTCTTTTCCTTTTCAAGAAAGAGACTAAATGAAATGTTTTGCTCTTAAATTCCAAAGGAAAATTATTATGAAAAAACCTACAATAGCAAATATAAGAGGGTTCCAATAGCTGTAATTTTGAAGCATGCTTTAGAAATCAGAAAATAATTATATTTTCCCATCTGCTATCACCACATTGTTAATGATTTTTGTTTATATTTCACTGATTTTTTTGTTTATAACAGAGAAATATTTTAAAGTTGCTATGAAAAATTGTATGCATACACAAAATTATGTATTAAAAAATAAAACCTGGGAAAAGTAGTTCAGCCAATTTGTTTGCAGAGATAGGTTTTTTTAGTGTGCATGCTGGATGAGAAGTGATGCTAACTAGCAGGTATTCAACATGTTCATCTAGCTCGTCTAAGAGAATCTCTGTCAGATGTGGTGGATCCAATTTCTTACCTGCCTCTTCTGTTGTGCTAAAGAATATTTTAAACTCTAGACTCAAACAGTTGCTTTCTCTCAATGCTTTTGAAGAGCATTCTCTCTTTTACTTACTATTATGAAAAGGTAAACCAACTTCCCTAGCACTTTTGTTTTTTTCTAATTTTGAGGTACAAACAAATTTGACTACAACTATATTTACTTGGGAAAAATCCTATTATTTCTTTTCTTTGGATATTTCTTTGGTAGGGTTCTTAGAAGGCATAGGTAACATCCCAGGGATATCCAGCTAGTGAGCCGTTGGATTTTAAGTTTCTTAAGGCATTCAAAGCTATTTTGATTAATAAGGCAACTTCCATTTCTCTATAGACAGAAAGAAGAACTCAATGATATGTCTTATGTCAGATTTTTCTATGTAAAGAGATTCTGTATAGAATCCATCACACTCTCCAAAAGACTGGAGGTTTTAAGCTGTCATTGGTATAGGACTATATGTGGACAAATCTTCCTCCATTCTAAAGGTGAAATGGCTGGAGAAGGGATGAAATTGGAGATAAGATACAGGATTGCCATGACAGACTGTTTACCTTTGTAAATTTTAGTTTTGGTAAAATTTACTTTTAGATAACATTTAATTTGCAAAAGTAGCTGACTTTTTATTTTCCTTGAGGAATAATTTACAATGAACCACTACATTCTGCATATTTTTCAGTACTTAAATGTGAAGAAGCAATTGTCATTTTGGGTGGTAATACATAATATGATTAAAACCAGGTACAGACTATAAAACAAGGTTCAAGTTGCTGCATATATTCCTTTTCTAAAATATTTTTTTATGGAAGTCTAGTCTGCCTGAGTGCAATTCTCAGCGATGAACTTACTTCAGGAGATGCCAATGTTGCATTAGGTATCTTTGAGGCCATGTCTGCTTCTTCCCATTCATGGATGAACAACAAGTAAATACCTTAAGTGGCTGTGTCACTGATCTGCCATTACTCAAGGAAAGACTCATTTTCGCACCTTTTGTACTTTGCCGTGTGCCTGGGCACAGGCATGTACACCCTTCAGGAAATGGGGGGTGGCAGAGGCGGGACCCCTCTGCCCACAGAGACAGGCCACAGCACCAGTGAGGCACTTTGGTTCAGAGAAGATTGTGGATCATGACCACTGATGACCACAGCTCAGATCCAACTTAGGGTATAAATGGGGTGCTGGCAGAGACCCTCCTTGGAGTGGTCTGCTTGGAGCAGCGGGCCTGTGTTCAAAGCCTCTCCCCTTGGGCTGGGATGTCGGCTGAGGAAACTGCCTGGGATTGAGTGCCCTCACCATCTTTTGGGTGGGTGATTTCTTCTGGATATATCCTTGAGTGAGCCCTCAATCCCCCAGGGGGAGCGATTATACCCTCTGGGTACTCAGGAGGGGGAGAGAGTTCCTCTTTGTGTGTGTGTGTGTGTGTGTGTGCGCGCGCACGCGCACGCACGTGCACACACTTTGGACCGTCATTCTTGTGTGTAAATGTGTAGTGATAATACCCCGACTGACAACTCGAACCTGTTAAGTGTTGAATGTTATCGGAGGGCTGAATGATTTCAGTTTACCCCTGTTTCTCATTGCTTTTTGTTGTGGTTTTGGCAGTCCCATGAACTAAAGTTGTTTAGGCTTGTCCTTCATCTGGGTTAGTTTTAGTGTACCTCTGTGACTTGGCTGGACATTGATAAACTGTGTACAACCTATGTGGTACAAATCCGGTCTAATACAACAGAATAGTTTCATGATCAGAAAAAATTTCTATTTACTACAGCGTTTTTGCATCACTTTAAGACACCTGTTACTCCTCTTTCTCATATTTGAATCTATTGGCTTCATAATAATAAGACAAATATCTGTGAAAGTAAAACTTTGATGCATTGATTTAGTCAATGCCTACTACAGTTATTCATTGCTTTCAGACATGTAATAACCAGACAGCAGGAATATGCATGCATATTGACACCTAACATGCACATGCATATGCATGCATGCATATGAGCACCTAAATTTGGAATTATTCTTAATCTCTGGTATCAAATCCATATCAAAGTTATTCAGTCCATTAAATTATCATTTGAAGCTAAATCAACAATATAAGCATAAGGTACATAAGATTGCAGTCTTAGAAAGCTAATTATCAGGATAGAATCAGATCGTAACCTTTAATATGACATTTGGAACCATAGCTTTCCCATTAAGTGATATTTTAAGCTGTTTTTATGGAGCAGATATTTTCCATTCTGAAGTGTCCTTCCATTCTTTATGACAAAAAATAGTGAAAGCAATGACTTTACATTCAAAATACTGTAATTTCTTTAGCATAAAATATAAGTTTTTCTTCAGTAGAAAATATAACTGGTGATTAACTTAAGCATAGGAGAACAACATACATTATTAATTTTGCCAGTAAATATGTTCTATGGAACATATTTACTGCAGGAGATTGTGAACATGAAGCCTGATTCAAGTTCCTAGAACATCATGGAAAGGTTCTCATTTCCTTGGTGTTGAAGAGTGTGGGTGGGTAGCACACATATTAGGAGGTGCTGCCTTTAAGCTGAAAACTCAGGGGTACACATAGATGGTCCTGCTTTTTTACAATTACAATACACCTACTGCTGACAAAGCCTGTTAGAGGCACTGTGTACAAATAAACTTTGCTGCAGGCATCTGTCTGACCTATTACTTAAAGAACTGTGCCATGGTAGAGCAGGCTGCTACATTTATGCAGAAGCCTACTGGCTTTGTGTGAACACTCAAGAGGCATCAATGGTGTTTTCTGAGAAATCTGATGAATTGTTATTTCAGATGAGAATGTTCTCTCTGCAGAGAGTGTAGGAAAAACCACAGCACTTCTAAAGATCTCTGCACCAGGAAGAATAGCTGTCATAATCTTTGGAGAAGAGGAGATACAATGAAAACAAATGCACCTGTCCAAATCAGATTTAGATTCCATACTGTTTGTTTCTGCATATTCTATCCAAATTAAACATGTGGTCAGAAAGACAATTGTAGTTGTCTTATACTGGGGAATAAGTTTTCATCCTTTATGGTGAATTAATCTTGAGCCCCAAAGAACAACTTTCAACTTTGAAATCATCCCCCATTTACAGATATATGAACATTTTGAAAGATTTTGAAAGAAAATCCCAATTCCATTTTGTAAAAATAATCTCAACATCATATGTGACAAAATGTGGCATTTTTTGCTCTCCAATCGAATGGAAAGTGGTCTTCAAATATTTTCAAGAATTAGAGTTTTATCAAAATACTTTTTTCAGATTAAGAAAAAAATATTTTTCTCACATAGATTGTTCTTAAAAGGGAGAAAATTCAAGGACCTAGCAGAATTGTTCCTGTCAAAGCAATTGAAATTGGTAATTTTTGTGAGATGTTTACTTTTATTAAAAAAAGCAACAGTAGTTGAGTCTGAAACCTGCTTTTATTTAGAATGATTTGTGGAACAGCAGTTAGTAATTAGTGGTACTAATGTTAGCTACACTAACTGGACAGTTAACTGAACTATCCATGTGTTGTGTAAATCATATATCGTCACGAGAAAAAAAACTGATGTGAACAGTACAGTGTCTTGTCTATCTAGTAGTTTGACCATCCAGTGAAGTGGTGAGCAGTAAGACAGATATCCTGCAAGCTATTCTGCTTAGGGGGATCCAGCCAGCCAAAGCAGCATGTTAATTTTGACATGCTTGATCTTCAGCTTTGTACTACTTCCTTCAGATGACTTATCCATGAGAAATAAAAGAGTACAATAGTTTTTTCACTCTGTCTGACCTTTGGTTCCTGATTGCTGACATCTTTAAATTTTTAAAATCTAACCTTCTTTTGCTAAGGACTGTGAAGGAGAAACTTAGGTAGACAATAGCTACTGCTGAGTTTTTAAAATACTTTGGATTTCACTCACCCTCTACAACATACTCTTCAGGGCTTTCTAATTCTTTCTCAGGCCAGACCAAGAAGTATTAGACAGCAGCAACTACAATTTCTAGACCATTATCTTCAGCAAATCCTTCACAATAACAGTCAATCTTGATGTAACATTAGACCACACCCTAATTTATTGTTATTGTGATATATATGTCTTTTATGAGAATCAATTATACAGAAAATAAAACAGGTGAACAAATTGCTTCTGCCTTCTGTGTACTCCTTTTGCTAAGACATTAAACTACATCATGCTACTTTCTAATTCACAAATCAAACAGCTCCCCTTTGTTTTAGCACTTCAATTCAGATGCTGCAGTTCAGGAATAATGTGGAGGTACCGGACACTAGTGACGTATGTGTAAAGCATAAATATTATTTTTATCATTTGTTTGGTTCTGAGTGGTGAATTGCTAGTGAACTGAATAGGGGAATCTGAAGGCATGTATTTTACATTATGCATGGCAGCATGGAATTATATTCAGAAGTGACTGCCATAACAGCACAAGGAAATAATAGCACTTTAGGGAACAACAACTTCACAGCAAAAATCATTGTACCAAGAATCTGTGAGTTGCCTTCTTGACTTTTTTTGGTTATAACTCAAAGTGACAATAATTTGATTTCAGAGTTCAAGATGAGAAGGTAAGCATTGGTCCAAGATAATCAGATATCAGATGATATTCATTTGCAAGAGACACACAACCCTACCAGATGTTGAATATAACTTCCTAGCTGCTGTGGTGATGACTGCTTTTTGTTTCTTTTAATAGATTTGCAATACTTAACTTTGCTTAGGTTTTGTACCTTGGTGTGTTAGAGAAAGTAGAGTAAATCTACAGAGCTTGCGCAAAGACAGTTGCTCTCTGAGAATCCTTCTTGGAAGAAAGAGTATCGAATTGAGTACAGAAACATTCAAATTGTTTTTGGAATAATATATAACCAAGGTCATGCAGATGTGTACCCGTTACGTCAAACCTAACAAGTTATATCTCAGGAAAAGCCAACCAGCTTTTAAGTTCAAGATAAAATACTTCTATGGCCTGAGTCCCATTGATAATGGATTGGGTTATCACTATGGATCTTAGTACCATGCTCCTGTAATGTACTGTGGTAAGTGTTTAGCTATGATTGTAGTATGAAAAGTCCTCTGACTCTGTAAGGCGTTGTTTTAAAATACCATGTATTGAAGCTAATACTACAAGGAAAAAGAGAACAAACTTAGATTCTTTCAGACCCTGGAATCCCTGAGTTTTTCAGCGTCAGACAGACATCCAGTCAGGGCATGGCACACTATACAGATCCTTTCCATGGAGGCATTCTTCGACATTACAGTCTTTAGAGTTCTTGCATGATTTTATTAGAAGAAAACAATCCAATTCTTCTTTTCTGTTGTTAGGAATAAGGATGTTCATGTGAGATCATGCTGTTTCATTCTAAGATAATGCTTAGAGATAATGCATGCCAAGGACATGCCAAAGACAAGGTGCCAACTGGGAACTGCCTACAAACCCCTTGACTATGATTAGCTAGCGAATTTCATCCTATGGCCAAGGGATATCCACAGCACAATGCAGTCATGAAGGAAAAGCTATACATGCAGCATAGTGCAGCGTAGCACAGTGCAGCACCTGCCAGTGCCTACTCAGGTTAATTGCTCTGTGGTCAGTAACTGCTCAATATACAACAGCCTCCCAGCTATGATCAGTACAGTTTATTACTCAACGCAGACCTGCCCTTCAAAGCCTTTGTAATCTCAGTCTGATGCTACCAGACTTCAGTGTTCCATGACTAGGGAAGGTGAAGATGTGCTTCCTGAAGTATATTGAGAGGTGATCATAAATCGTAGTTATATTGTGCTTTCCTACATGTATGAAGAAAAACAGACTGTGTCTCTCCCAAGCACCAAATCCTGTACAAACACAGTGAGCCACGTGTACATTCAGTACACACTCACTCATGGACACATACCATATTAATGAAGGCAGACATCTCCCAATGCAGAAGAGAACCACAGAAATCCTTCCTGAGGAACCCCTGAACTTTAGTTTCCAACAGCTAAAGCAGTTGGAAATAGTAGCATTTACCACTGTTTCACAGGACATCAGAGATTAACTTAGATCTAGAAATTCGGACAGGTTTCAGTGTTTCATCTACTCTTCATTTAGACTATTTAGACTTTCAACCCTCATTCATCAGCTATGGTGTCTGGATTTGGATAAAGACACATTTCAGTCCATTAGAGGAGAGAGGTTACTCAAAGGCCACACTGAAGGCAAAATTTATAAGACGAACTACCAATGCTGAAGCAACTGAAGTACAACTGCTTCTGAAAGTTCAAGGGTCACAAAGGCAATCTGCAAGGTAAAAATGTCATACATTTAGCATATGTTTGCACATTTTAACCACTCAGGATACCTATTCGGTAATAACAAGCAGTGAATCCAGTTGTGATATTATTTATAAAGCTTGGAACTATGGAAAAAGGAAAGGAATCTCTAGGCAAAGTGTGTTTTGCATATAAAAATATATATGTTGAACAAATATTACTGTCAACAACCTTACTGTAACATCATAGAGAATGATGATATCTGGAAATGAATAGGTGGAAATTTACATTCAAAGGCTCAAGAACTATTTACTGTTGCATCTGAAAATCATGGTTTATGTGATTCAGGGAAGCCCAGCCAAGGTTTTTCTTCTCAGTCCATACTAGGATGAGGCCTAAATAGTCCATTTTCTGCACTCCTGTGAACAAGATTTCCAAGCTTTTTGAATACTTTTTTGTCTTCTTCTGAAGACATGTGTTACAGCTGTGTATCCACTCTGTCATCATTAACAAAAACATCAGCTGATAATTATAACAGGCAGGAACAAATTCTGAGCCTGAAGCACTTCTGATTCCTTCCTTGTCCTGGGTACCCAGTGAAGCTGACATCAAACTAGTGTTGGAGCTATCAACCAGTGAGTTTCACAGAAATTGTCAGGGCCCTGAGAGCATCCCTCCTCCTGGAGGTTTGACTGTTGGGGTTCAGGGCCATATGTCAGCGACAGTGCAGCTGAGGGCTGCCCCTTCCCACTGGTGGCCTTGGGGAGTGACTCCCAGACACCACTGCAGGGAAGCTTCAGCCAGGGCCAAGCCCCCATCCCTGCCTGTGTTGTTGCCATGGCTGGCTCCTGGCTCTCCATCCCTTGCAGAGCAGCTGGCCCTCACTACTCCATGACACTGGGGCCCACCACGTTGTAATTTAACATTAATTTTCCCGAAAGCCATAGAAGAAATTTCATTTTCCTAATAGCTAGCCATGCCTGATTTGCTAGCTACTTTTGTCTTTTCTCTGCTCCTTGTAAGACTTCTGCTCCCATAAGGAAGCAGCTGTTTCCCTCATTGCTGCTGCTCAACCTGTTACATTTAGTAACTGATGAATTTAGTATCTGTCTGAAACAGATACTCCTAAGTCACGCAGTTTTTGATGTTCTTCAAACTGTTTGTAGTTTGGCTATGTACGTGTAGTGCTTGGCACAGAAGCCTGTATTCCAAGTCTATCTGGTTGTTTAGGGAACTAAGATTATTCCTCTTGGATATCTGTGTAAAGGGGTAGACTGAACAAATTTTAATCAGATATGGTGAAGACTAGATTAATACAACAGGCCTTGCTAAAAATTCCTCTTCATCCTCAGTGGGTAAAAGTAGCAACAAGGTGGAAAATGGATACTGCTAGGGGTAGGTTATAAGGTGATGGGAACTATAGCTTAGGGGTTCCTTGGGAAGGATTTCTGTGGTTCTCTTCTGCATTGGGAGATGTCTGCCTTCATTAATATGGTATGTGTCCATGAGTGAGTGTGTACTGAATATACATGTGGCTCAGTGTGTTTGTACAGGATTTGGTGTTTCAATTCATCCTGGCATTTATTGCCAAAAATGTATATTGGAATACTTATAAAAATTCCTCTTGGTTAAATTAAATATGGATTTGTGATAGTTGGGAAGTAAAATTTTTATAGAGCTGGTCCTGCTCAGCTAGTGATTGAGGAAGTAAGAACATGGCAGCTCTGTACTGTATAAGGTGAGAAAACATCACTTAAAATGTATGCTAACACTGCCTCAGCATCTCAGCATAACTCCTTCTAGTGTAGGAATCCCATGTTGACAATAGCAACAGTTTCATTAGTCATTGGTTGCTGTTAACATTAATACAGAATGTGTGTATCTATTAATAATTTACCACACTTGAATATAGCAGGCGAATGGTATCCCACTAGTGTTATGTGAATGACAATGTTAAATTAATATGTTGCTTCTTTTTCCTGAGAAATCTTTGAGAAGCTTTATAGCTGTATCAGTGAAAAATAAGTTGCACTAAACATAACACAGTGAATTTGTTCCAATGTGATACTAGATTACTGATTACTGAGATTAAGAAAAACTTGAGCTAGGCTACTAATAAAATGTTCTTCTTAGACAAGTGTTAATTTCACCTCAGATGACTTTTTTTTTAATATAATGGATTATTATTATTGTATGAGATCAGAAAGTAATAACAGGGATAGGTATCTGACCTATTTTTAAGCTTTTCTTCCTCTTATTGGCACAAAGTTTAATGAACTGTTTAGCCACCCAAGCAGATTTTTACAAACAATGTTTGTCTCCTTTTCTGAGTAGTATCTATACAGTTTTCATGAACTCTAAGAAAAGATATCACTTGAACTGAGTGCCAGGCTATTGATTCTCTTTTATAAAAAATGATAACATGCAAATCACTGTGCTACATAACATCAGCAGAGCAATTAATAATCCTGGTTTAATGGACTGTCTAGATATCATGAAATGAAACAGGCAATAATTCCATATGCGACTATAGACTGCCAGTGCTGTGGTAAACCATAACCATAAATGAAAAGAAACACTACAGCAAGTACAGTTAGACTCAAAGAGTCATCACTTTAATAAGCTTTCTAAAAAGCAATTAAAAGTTTAAGAAAAAACATCTAGGAATTATTTTTACATTACAAATATAAATGGGGTGCAACTCTCTAATTCAGTGTATGACTCCAGATTCACCAAATTGTAACCGGAAACATAGTTTGTCTTACTGAATATAATGAAATATTTTCTTTTGACAGTTACAATTATTTATTCTATTGAAATATAGAGCAGTTTCCAGTCATCAAAAACATCTGTACTTAATGATTAGAACCACTCTGTGTCAGAGATAAATAGGGGAATGGATTTTAAGAAAGTGTCATGGTTTTGGCTGGGATTGAGTTAGTTTTTTTCACTGTAGCTGGTGTGTTGTGTTTCGGATTTAATGTGGGAATGGTCTTGATGGCACACTGATGTTTTAGTTGTTGCTAGGTAGGTGCTAAGTGTTGCCAGGTGGTGCTTATACTAGTCAAGGACTTCTCCAGCTTCCCATGCTCTGCTGGGGGCGTGAGGAGCCGGGAGGGGAGGGAGCATGGCCAGGACTGCTGATCTGGCTGGCTGGGGGGATATTCCATACCATATGATGTCATGCCCAGTATATTAACTGGGAGGAGTTGGCCGGGGGAAGCAGTGATCGTGGCTCAGGGGCTGCTGGCATTGGTTGGCAGGTAGATTGTCGTTTGTTTTATTCCCCCTGCCCTGGGTTTCACCTCCTTCTCTCTCTTTCTTGTTATTTTCATTATATTATTATTGTTATTATTTTTATTATTACTATTACTGTGTTATTTTAATTATTAAACTGTTCTTATCTCAACCCATGAGTTTTCTTCCTTTTGCTCTTCTGATTCTCTCCCCCATCCCACTGGGGTGGGAGTGAGTGGCTGTTTGGTGCTTAGTTGTTGACTGGGGCTAAACCATGACAGAAAGAAATCCTTAATAATTCTGTACAATAGAATTTATGTCCACTTTTTAATTAGTTTTACCTAACTCAGGGATGGGATTAAAGGTTTCAAGTAAATGTCTTTATCCCATTAAAGAATGAATGAAACAGCTTAAATATAGAAAGTTGAGTGATCAAATCTAATTGTTTAGTTTAATGCCATGTAAAGTACATGTGGTGCTTAGCAGATAACATTTTCTCCTTCTAGACTGCAGCGCTTTGAATAAGTGTACTGAAATTCCAGAGGAAGTTGCACTGTTTCTATTGCTTTGATTTGTTTGGACAAATAGATGCATGAAAAATAATGTTAGTTTGGAAGTAGCTGTTGCTGTGATTATCTGTGTGTGTCAGGGTATTATGAATTTAGAAGCAGCTGTGTAAAAAATGAAAGCCTTGGGTTCTGACCAGTTTTAAAAAACCACACAATTAATGTTCTGTGGAGTTCAGTGGGTGCAGAGTGTCTAATAATCTGGCCACTGTTTAGAAGTACACTGTCTAGGATTTAAAAATGAATATACATAAAAATGCATTTGAGTGAATTTATTCTATCTTCTGGAAGTCCAAGTCTGTTGTACCTAAGTAAAAAATTTTTAAAAAAATCTAGGACATGCAGATGAACTTTGGGAGCTTTGCTATCAATGAAGCACATTTAATTTCTGCTTTATGAAGGAAAAGAGACTTGCATTTTGCTTGTCTCCTAAAGTTAATAAATAAATTCAAACTATCTCTCAGTATTTAGGAGATATGAAACAGAGGAATTACAATGCTTAGTATTCCTAATGCTTACATTCTTTCTTATTTTTATTGGGAATTTTAATGTTTCTAGAAGTCTTGCAGGAACAAAATTTCATATGATTTGAAAAAAAAATATAAATTTCAACACCTAACCCTGGAAAACCTCACAGGATTTTTTTTTTTGCTTGCTTACTCATCCCCACAGTATCATACTGAAAACACAAATATGTGCTCATAGCATTGTTAAGAAATTTGAGAAACACTATTCCCGTATTTTTCATAAAAGAAATGAAACAACATGGAGACAAGAAACTTCTCAAGGTTTCATAGGTTTCATTGAACCAGGCCCAAATATATACCATATATCTTGTTGAGAAAGTCAAGGATATAAGTAGTATCTGTTGGTGGTGGTGCTGGGAACCTTAATTATATACAGATGGCGTTATGGGTGGGGAAGTACTTGGACTGCACTTTACTCCTTACAATATGCCCTCGGTGTTCAGTCTCACTGATCTTGTTTCATCTAGCTGATTTCCTGTGAGTTCTTGTGGGTGCCACAGGAAATCGGATATGAGATTTAAGTGGTAACAATGAAATAGTATTAATATTTTTTTTTATTCACCTGTTACTGTATTATCTACTTGTGAAACTCATGGGATTGTTTAGATCTGGTTAGGTTTTCCTGGCAGTGCTTTTATTTATTTAGTTATCCACTAACCTGCTGTTATTCTCATCATACTTCTGGTAGGAAAGAAGGAAGAGCTGGTTACTCCTGTTAATCCTTTGTTTTACTCAAAGTACATTTTTGTTCTAAGTGTTGCTCCTTCTTCTGCAGCACTCCCTTCACAACAGTTTGGACAGAAAAAAGTCTGACAGAGCCCTGTGAAGAAAGGACCTAACAAAGGGGAGTGCAAGGAGTGCAGTCTGTGACTACTCAGGTCCCCTCCTTCTGAAATTTGGAGCCCTGCACAAATCATTCATCAAGCTTTCTGTGGCAACACTTCCCAAAGGTGGACACACTTTTCTTGTTATTGTCAAGCCTCAAATACCTAATTTGTTTTCAAAGAGCTTGGGGAGTCATTTTAGTTCTGCTGTGCAGTGGTGCAGAAAAGCATATGCTTTTGTTTCTGAGGATCAGTTCCTCTGCTGGGACCAGGTTTTCAATTTCTTTAGAGTTCCACCATTTAAGCATCCTAACACTGGAAAAAAAGAGTTCTCTTTATTTGTGTTCTAAAATATTGTTGTGCTCCAGTGAATATCAAATACCTCTTCAAGTGCTGAACTGGCATCCTATTATCATTCTTTTCCATGGACAGGGCCATCTGTTTCTTCTGTTGAAAAATCTTTCTTCTGGAAAATTCTGGCTTTCTGTGGTGAAATAAAGTCTGATGATACAACCCAGTTGTTTCTGGGAATAACGAAATATTGGGAGTGAAAGTCTGGCTCCATGAAAATCAACAGAACTTTTATTAAAGAATTCAGAGGAACCTTGACACTGTGTTCCAAGAAGGACTGTTAAAATGTGTTTTCAGACACACTTAATAGGGAGCAGTCAGATGCAAAATGCATATAGTTCGATAGTGAAATGCATGTCCTAGTTGATGTTCCTTATCAAAGCCTTGTGGTGTGAGCACAACTAATACCATGATAATTCTAACAATATGCTTGCTATATTATTAGATGCTATAAAGAGTATATATAAAAAAAGAAGGTATTTAAAATTGTTGCATCATTTTACTTGGTGTATGTGTAGGCAGGTGTTTGACTGTTGTTGATATAAGCCACAAGGTTTAGGGATAGGTGAAGGCATGGCACAAATTTGTTAAAACCTATATCATATATTTTACCCAGATGCCTCCTTCCCTGCCTTCCTCTCCATTTATATCACTATGTTATTTTAACTAACTTATATATGAAATTAGGAAGGGTCACTGTTCGCTCTTACCAGTTGTTTCTGTACTGTTGTTGTACTTGTATTTTACTACTTGCAGGTCAGATCCTGCTTTCTCATACAGGTTCCAGGACGGAAGTTAGTGTGTGTAAAGTGCTGCTGCTGCTGCACTGGGCCTTTGTTGGGCTTTTAACTTGAGTTTCATATTCGCCTTTTATTGTATTCAGTTGTGTTTTTCAAGTGAGTTAAAATTTTCAGTGTGTGGCTTTGGATTAATGACTAAATTGCTTAAATACTTCATTGAATAATGTGGAAATATTTTATCTGGGAAAACCAAAAAATAAATAATTTCAGTGGAGAAAGCATTCATTAAGACAGTACCAGTGCAAATGCACCCTTATTATAAATGTAACCCTGGAAACCAGGCAGGTGGTTTGGTATAGTTACATTGTAGGTCATAAGTGTTTGTGGTAGAAGACCAAAGAAGCAGGGCTAAACAGGATGATCTCATAATGGAGATTAGATGTGGTTAGGTCAACTTCTTTAGCTGCACAGGAATGCACTAAGATTGAGTCAAGTGAACCATTTCAAATGATTCAGAGCTATGCTCAGAGGTAGTCTGTTCTGTTTGTTTTATTTACTTGTCTTTACTGCTGAAGGTGTGTAAAATGTGTCCTTACGTTTCTTAGGTTGTAAAAGGCAAACAGTATTTTATGACTGAGAGATTATTTGTTCTAACTGAGTGAATATCCAAACACCACTCTTCTCAGAGAAGGAAAGGAAGATCTCAGTCTGGTTCTTAGCAGTCAGATGTCCTCATCACAAAAGCACAGGCATTGGCAGCTTCATTAACTTTCATAACCAAGAGCAAAATGAGCATAAAAAGAAATATACTTCATCACTTAAGGTGGTTTATTTAGGTCATAGCTTAGGTTTGAGGGATTTATTTTGCTTCCCTTTCTGTAATTGTTCTACAGCTGAACTGGTACATTATCCTTTTAGAACCTTCCATTATGTCTTGAAGTTTCAGTGGCCATGAGAATGGTAAAAAACCCTATTTCTCAGTGTTTCCAAGCAGGATAGTTTCATTCTCATTTGATATGTGTAAATATTCCAGTTACTTTGTCACAAAAATATTGACTATCACAGAGTATTGACCTACAATGCAGTACTATTTTGTATTCACATGTATATTGGTGTCAATATCCGAAAAACATTTGAAAGTCTGCAGGGGTTGGAATTTCTTCTCATGTGACAAACCTCTCTACTGAGAAAGCCATTTTAGCTAATGAAATGGAAGATACACTGGAAGCTGAAGCTTCTCACTTTATATGGTCAGTGCTACTGTTGTGGGACAATGAAGACTTGTCAAATGGACCTGCTGACTGGCCTACATAGTAGGTTAAGGTGGATATCCATCTGTGGAGATATTCAGAACCCAGCTGGTCAGGGTCCTGGGCAACCTGCTCTAGGTTGCCTGTTGTCTGCTTGAGCATAGGGGTTGGACTAAATCTCGATAGGTCCCTTACTGCCTAAATGATTGTGCATTCTGTCATCAATAGTTACAGGTGTTCAACAGTAAGAGAAACCTTTGGAATAACATGCTGTGAAGAAACACTGTCTGTTAGCTTGCACATATTTAATTTCCAAGTCTCAAGTAGTAGATTTGTCACTATTGTGATTTCTGTGCTAAAAATCTGTGATTTGTTTTACTTAGTGGAATAATTTTTGCTGCTGCTTCTGTTCGCTTTCATTAAGGTAGACTTCTAGCTTGAGTTAGAAGTCAGAGCTGTTGAGAGTCTCAGTAAATTGTTTAAAGGAGTCCTTCCCTGGGCAAAACTTGTATTGGAAGGAAAATATTGCCCATGTTTACAGTGAGAAGAGATGCTGGCATTTACCTGTTTGCTATGGAAACATTAGTATGGAGAAAGGAAATATTTTGTGTACAAACATAGTTAGAGAAATGGGAAACCAAAAGACTATTTAAACTTAACCAACATGTGCAAGGTATGGGAAGAGGTAAATATTTTCAATCTTGTTAAAACTGGAATTCTGTGTCACCTTCTTGTCTCTGCCAAAACCTCCAGCTGTTACTTATTACCCACTCAGCTGTCCTGATGCATTGTTTGCAAATCACTGCAAGTTTGATTATTGAAATGACAGTGGTTTTAAAGAACAAAAGAAGTCCTTCCTTCCCTTCCCTATTCTTTTTGTACAGTGGTCAATGAATTTTTTCATGCTTTTAGAAATTCGAACAGTGCCCCTTGTAACAGACAGTCTTACTAAACAGCCTTACTAAAAAGAATAAATTAAAAAAAAAGTCTAGAAATTCTGATTTGGTTAACAAAGAGCAAAATGTAATCTCCATGTGTCTGTTTGCTGAACATAACATTGGACTAAAGCAAAATGAATTCTTGTTGAAAAAAATTCCATTCCATGCAGGTATGGTAAAGAATCTGAATGTGCTGTAGTTAACCTGTCCTATTGAGAGGAAGAATCTGACCCTTAATATCCAGCTTTGATTAAAAGTTGCAACAGACAGAAATGCACAGCTTTTACTAATGTGATAATTTACATATCATTGAAAAAGCTGACAGCTAAATTTTGAGTAGTGGATAAGTGACCCTAGAATATACAAGCGAAGCTTGAAAGGATGTCATACTTCTGTGTTTCAAACACTAGATGTTTTTGTAAGATGCTGTCTGAAAGCAGGCCTAGTCTTGTAATTGTGTTAAATAACCCCAGGGAAGTTCTATTACACTGCTATCAACCCATGTGACTAATGCCTACATCAATGCAGAGCGCCTTATAGAACTTTTCCTTAAATGACATTCAGTTCTTAGAGCTTTTTTGGACTACAGATGTTCATACATTATTATAATACTTAAAATATTTTTAAAATAAAATTTACATTTGGAAGTTTATGATTTTATTTACATATATTTAAGCAAGTGGATATTCTTTCTTCTGAAGAGAAAAATAATGTGAATCTTTTAGGTCACTGAGTGACCTTGAAAAAAAGTGTCCTTTCATTTTCTAAGGAAGTTATAAAAAAAAGACATTTTTTTGTGATCAGAAATGATGGTTTCCAATTAGGGTCTATGGTTGTCCAGTAATTCTTTTTATAGACTACTAGCTGCATACTAATACAGTTAAATAAAGGACAATGCTGAGGACTGACATAACGACCATCTTATTGATGCCCTATGCAAAAACTTTTAAGCAGGATCTAGGAGAATATACTTTAATAAGATAAAACATAATAATAAAGTAATTTTATGTAAGATTTGTTTGGGAACTGTTGATATCAACACTCAGATAATCACGTGTTATTCACAATTCATATTTAAAATCAGTTGTCCACATCACAGGTCATTCAATGTCTGGTTACCAATTCTGTATATCAGTATCATAGATTGACAAAACATCTGGCAACCCAAGGTGCATTTGGATGCTTGAGTGGAAAACCAGAGGCTCTGGAATGGCATATAAATATTCCAGTGAAGTCAATGACATCTCTTATTTAAAGTTGAATTCCTCTGTTGACACAGTAATAGCCTTTATATGCCACTATTACCAAGTTAGAATATCAGGTGATTTGATAGCATTCCTAGAAATGGAACTATTTGAATACTTATGGACTGCTGAAGCCAGTGTGGCAATCTGTTACTGCCACATACATGGCTAAAACATTACTAACAAATGTGAATAATATGTGCATAAAAACAGAGGTTCCCAGGTTCTGGCAGTTCTCAGCAAAAGGCAGAGGTTTGGGTCACAGATGACACCCCTGAAACTTACCATGTGTATAAATAATCACAAGCTGTGATATTTGGGCCTATGAACACTCAATATTTTGAAAAATTGAAGGGTATTTACAGAAAAGACTGATACATATCATCTTTATAATACCCCAAATACACTGCCGGTGCACTCTGTTGTGGGGTAAAATACCTGCTTTCACTCAGAAAGGGCTTCTGCGCTTAGTTCTCATCCATCACTGGTGAATACTCAAGGCTGCAAGACTACTAGTGTTCTCTGTTCTGCCAAGTGCATATGCAGATCTTGTGAATCTAGTCCCCAGAGTTGAAACTGTTTGCCTTTGCTTGTTTTATCACAGTGATTTCTGGGACTTTAAGCCCTTTTACTTAGAACCACAGGAGTACATTAGGAAAAAAAAAGAATTGAAATGTTATGACCTCTTGGCTAAAGATCAGTTTTTATAGTCAAATAAGAAAATGGAAAAGTATGTTTTCATTTGAAGAAACAGTTTTTATTAAAAGAAATCAATATTTTGTGGCCTGAGAAAAATTTCAGAAATACTGTCATTTGAATTTATTCTTGTACTTCCTGTATTGTGTCAAAATTATTATTATTGTTGAATATCTATGCACACTGCCACTGAGGGGGCAGGATCATGTGTAAGCTACTGAACCTCCACAGAGAAAGGCAGGTCTTGTTCTAAATGAAAAGAGGGAAAAAAAGGTAGGTGGAACAGTGTGGACCTTGAGAAAGCACTAGTAGCTTAGTGTAGATCAGCATGATAGATTTTGATTTTAGCTCATCAGCAGTCTAAGCAGGGTTTGAAAGAGGACATGCAGTAAATACGCAGCTGTCCAAAAATCAGGGAGATCATTGCTGCAGAATTTGTATGAAAATTCCACAGAGGGAATCAAGACAGGTAGCTGTTTGTCAGCCAAATATGGATATTAACAACTAGTATTGTGGAAGAGGTAAAAACTCTTTCTCCATGCTGTTGCAAACTTCGAGTTAAATCTACTTCCACCGTCACCTCTGACTGTTGGTGATCCCATTAGAACAGAATTTTATAACATCCTCACACTTCTGCTTGCCATACAATATTCTGTCCAACTGGTTGGACAGCAAATCCCTTGTAATCCAAACAAAAAAAGTAAGAAAGCTGGTAAGGCAACTTTTTTCCATAACAGTGCCGTTCCAGAAACTTCTTTTCTATGCCAGAGCAAAATAATTTTGAGTTTAAATAAAAACAAAGAAATGTTATCATTACAGAAATGATTTTATATGATTATTCTGACCTTTTGGCAAAGCTTAGTTATTGTCTCAGCTTGATGGCCCACATCTTCGTTGTCAGAGGACTATTCTGATCTTACGATGCAATTGATATCATTGATCAGACTTCCATTTCTGATGCATCTGATCGTAAGCAACTAACAGCACAGTGAATACCATTTAAATCATTGACAAAATCCCACAACATGCACAAATTAACTCACAAATCCTTGTGGAAAAGAATCAAACCAAACACATTTACTAGGTACTGAATTGATTGACTGTGTTTCTAGAATACCACAACTCATGCATGATTAGCTAGTTAAGGTGAAAATAAATAATTCATTATGAAAGTGAGATGAAATATTTACAAGACCAAACACAGATGGTTAGGTAGGAAAACTGTGTTATCTTTCCCTTTTAAAAACATAAGAAGATACTATTCTAAGCAGCAAAATAGAAGAAATAGAAGAAAAACCTGGCTGTTTAGCAAAACACTCTCAAAGCTACAGAGGGAAGACTTATAATAACTCATCAGTAGGGCTGAATAATTAGCCACCCTTTTTTACTTTAAAAATTTTCAGGGTAACCTTTGTGCTAAAGTGCTGTTACAGCAAGGAGCAGACTGGAAAGTAGAGTTTCACTCTTGACACTCTGTTCTCTTGTTAAAGATAATTTTCTAGCAGGACTACAGTCACAGGACACTGAAGTAGTTAAAGTGTCCAGTAACAGTGGGATTCACTGTAGGCACAGGTGTGCCACGCTCTTCCCCCATCTCTTCTAGGGTTGTTCCTTTTTTACGCTGCCATTCACTGAGCCAAAGCAGCTCGGTTTGTGAGTAAATATGAGCAAAGGTTTTCTGCATCAGTGTCAGGAATTTGGAAGAGCAGTTTTGGAACAAAATCCTCCCATAGTAAAGGAAGGGAAGGAAATTGTCAGTTAAACAGTTTTGCATGTACCATCCTAACTTCTTGTTCTCCTTTGAAAGACAGGTCTCACTTTAAAAGTTTTATTTTGTACTGTTAACTACTGCAGTGTGGTGAAGCAGTCCTAGTGCATACAGTAACTTGGCAGAACCATGTTAGAGCATTTTGGAGGCTGCAATGTTTGTCACATTAGAGACTTCTATCTCTGCCTGTGAAATATGGTCCTTTTTTAGGTAAGCTATATCCTGCAATTGCTGATTGCAAGGAAGGTGCCTAAATATGGAACAGCTAACTCCTATGTGGAGCCCAACAGTAAAGGTTTTGTAAATATTTTTCTTACAAAAGCAAAAATCACTGTGAGAATAAAAATGATCCACAAGAGAAACTTCTGACTGCCTGTAAGTACCCTGCAACATTTAACCTCCCCTGGACCCTCCTTTCTGCCAGAGGCCTGTTGTGAGGCTAAAGAACATTATTTAAAATGGAGACCCCACTATGTGAAGCAAAGCTGATCACTGGGAGCATTTTGTACAGCAGCCATGCCTTGGAATGAATTATGTAGTCCTCCCTCCTGCAACCTGCAGTCTTCACTCTTAGTTTAATAACACTGCTGGCTTTTACGTTTTATCTGTTTTTGTTATTTGCCTTGTAATGGGAAGTGGCGGGCCAGCTTAATAGTATTAATTTTTTATTAAGAAACACTGCTTTTGATGTTATCTTAAATTTCTTTTTAACAAGTCTATATATAAATATACCAAACAGTAGGCTGTTGAGTCTTGGGGGTTTAGACATCTGCAAAGTTTTACCTCATGACTTAGACTGCAGTTGAAGTGATCCAAATTAAGTTAAAGATTAATGTAACTAGTTCTGTGACTCATCCTACATCTTTGTACAACACATCTGTCTTAAACATCTGTCACAATATTTCTAAAATCAGGTGAGGTGGACTTAGCTGTATTCAGCTCACTATGAAGACAATTAAAAGTATATTGAAAGGAAAAAAACCCAGAGATCTTTCCTTTGTGTAGAAGATTGAGATGAAACAATTGCTTTTAGAAATCATACTTGAAACTTTTCCTCTTCCCATACATGAGCAAAGGAGAAACAAAAAAAATACACAGGGTACTGTCTCTACCTTATAATGGTGTAATATACCATCAGTGTCTGAGAATGTATTCATTTGCATGAGTTTTAGGAATAGGAACAGTGGCTATCTCAGGAGGTATGGAGTTTTAATTTAAGTATAAAGCAAAAAATTAAGCTGTCCTTTAGGACAGAAACTCCAAAATGTATATGGGAATTAAACTGATAAGCAGAGTTGAAATTTGGCCTGATTTGTCTGCAGGTGGTGTAACTATAGTGTGTGGTCACTTACTTGGGGAAAGGCTTGGTTCTAGTTGCATGTCAAACTGCATGAATCTACAGCTAGAATAGGAGAGAAAATTGCTACTAATGCTGGCAGTAGCTCGTTGATTATTTTGTGCTAAAAAAGCATTTGCCTTTTTCTGTCCCTGCATAGTAAATAATGTACTTTCAAATCACAGAATGGTTGAGGTTGGAAGGGACCTCTGAAGGCAATTTGGTCCAATGCTCCTGCCTCAAGCAGGGTCACCTGCAGCTAGTTGCCCATGATCATGTCCAGATGGCTTTTGAATGTCTCCAAGGACGGAGACTCCGCAACCTGTCTAGGCTAACTGAGGTTTGGTTTTCCTAACTGTGTCTCTGCATGTTTGGACAGTTCTGTATTCTTTGGAAGTTACTTGTCCACCTTCTGTATGCTTCCTTTTTGTGTTTGAGTTTTCCCAGGAGTTCCTTCTTCATCCATGCAGGCCTCCTGGCATTTTGCCTGACTTGCTGTTCATCAGGATGGACTGCTCTTGAGTTTGGAGGAGGTGATCCTTGAATATTCACCAGCTTTCTTGGGCCCCCTTCCTTCCAGGGCTGTATCACATGGGGTCTACCAAGCAGTTCTTTGAAGAGTCCAAAGTGTGCTCTTCTGAAGTACAGTGTTGTGACCTTGCTTTTCATCCTGCTTCCTTCTCACAGGATCCTGAACCCCACCATCTCATGATCACTGTAGCCAAGGCTGCCTTAGACCTTCACAACCCCAGTGAACCCCTCCTTGCTGGTGAGTATGAGGTTGAGCAGAGCACATCTCCTCATTGGCTCCTCCGTCACTTGGTTCAGGAAGCTGTCACTGGTGGTCTCCAGGAACCTCCTAGATTTTTTCATGTGTTGTCCTTCCAGCAGATCAGGGTGGTTGAAGTCCCCCTGAGGACCAGAGCCTGTGAATCTAAAGGTGCTTCTAGCCATTTCTACAAGGCCTGATCCCCTTGTTCCTCCTAGTCCACTGGCCTATAGCAGATAGCCACTGCTACGTCACCCACATTGGTCTGCTCTTTAATCCTTATTTATAATCCCTCAGTTGGTTTATCATCCATCCCGAGGCAGAGCTCCATGCATTCCAGCTGTTATCTCACATAAAGGGCAACTCAACCTCTTCATTTTCCTGGTCTGGTCTTCCTGAGGAACCTGTATCCCTCCATGGCAGTGCTCTAGTCATCAATATATTTTACCTTAAAGTAGTCCAGCCAGTCATTTTATGATGGCCTGGTGTGCGGCTAACACACATATATTTCCTCTAAGAAGTTATTACCAGCAGAAAAACATTGGCATGACTCCCATGGCCAGGCACAATCAACACCAGGGTCTAATTATGTATGCAGAAGGCAAGCTAAATGACTCTGAAGAGTATTGGGAGCTTATTCCTAATCATATATAGTCCTAGGTATTCCCTGCTCATATGTTTCATTTCTCAGTTTCCTTTTCCAATCAACATGTTCCTTCCTTATTCAACTTCAGTTTATTTATTATACTAGATAACAGAAGAATAAGACTGTGCTCTCAAATTTGATTTAAAAAAATATTTCTGTTTCTGCCCAGAGAGCCAGCATTCATAAGTGAATAAAATAGACAGATAATACTGATTCATCTCCAAAACATTGATTTGCAATAAAAACCTACCTCAGGATTAAGAAACACCAACATTTTACGTTTAGACATGTAATGGCTTTGGGAAAGAGTAAGTAGAGAAGGGGAAGAATTTTTCCTTAAAATTTTTTTTAAAATAGTTTTAGTTGTTAATCATACACTCGGAAAAGTCCAGAACTCAAAACTTCTCAGTTTTGAAACTGTGTCCTGTCCCTGACTTCTACAGAATATTCAATTCAGATCATAAGTAATATTCCTTTTTTGTAAAATATTATGTCTGTAAAGAGTAAAATTGACTAGAGGAACCTTTTTAGAGTCCAAAGAATCCAAATCTCTTGCTTCAAGGTGCCAAGTTCTGTCAGAACATCAGGAGGGAAAAAGACTCCTGATAGTGCTAAGAAGTTTCTTCTCACATTATTTTAGTTTTAGTATTTTAGGTATATGATAGAAAATATTTAAAATTAAAATTTCAAACAAATTTTATCTCTGCAAGGTGTAATTTCCTCCACATAGCTTAAAGGAGAATTTAGGTATACAATGTCAAAATACATTTTCCTTTTACAAAGATGTTCATAGAACTGACTGGGTAAAATGTTAGGACATCATAAATGGCAAGGGAATTGTTCTGTACAAATATTACTATGGAAATGTAATTAATATTTTCCATATTAAAATCAGGTTCAAACTGAGAAAAAGTATGAAATCCTGTATCATGTAAGTGAACTGTTTAGGAATTGCTGTGTTGTTCTCATTTCTGTTTAAAAAAAAGACAAGAAAAGGAAAAAAAACCCCAACCCAGCAACAATGCATACTAACTGACAAGTCTGTTTGAAACCCACAGGTGATACTAAGTTGTTATATGTCATATTCTGTGACACCATTGCCTGAACATCTTTTCTTGTAGTTAGGATAAGATCAATTCCATGTGCCTGTGTTATAGGTAACAACCAACCAGTGTAGGCAATATAGGACATATATTTTCCTGCTGCATGTATATAAAACTGCAAGCCCATTTATATTTACTTCCATGTTCAAACACCATATGTAATATTTATTTTTTTCCATGTTCTTTTTCTTGCCATTTTTTAAGTTGCTGAAATTGTCTATTAATTCTGTAGGAAACTATTTATACTTCACTTCATGCATTACCAATATTCTTCAACATTACTGCCTGAAAGCACTGAAGATGTAGTTGCACATCTTGGACTTTAGTAGAATATTTGAGAATTTAGGTTGTTTACAATGTTGAGTTTGGAACCATGAAATACTGAAGTTTATGGAGATTTTGAAACTGAACAAAGGTGGCTTTTGCAACTGAATTCCTGATGCTGCAAAACAGAACAGTCTGTATTTCAAGTTTTTGAAGAAAAGTGAAAAAGAAGAAAGAGCAGCATCTATACAATGTTATTAAAATCTAAACTGGAATATATCATATCTGCTAAGCAGGCTTTGACAGTCTTCTCCAGTAACAGTGCAAAGCTTCTCTTTCTTTCTCTGTGTGATGTAATCTTTTTTTTAATCCAGTTAATGAAGTGCAGTAGTAGTTCTAGAGGTCTCAGGAGGAGATACATGTACGTGAATTTATGATCTGATGAAGGTTAGAGCTTCCTGAAAGCAAATTATCACTCTGCAAATAATAGTGCATGCAATAATATAAACTAGGTATTCAGGACTTTAATATTTATGTGTACACAGGAGGGAACAGGATTTAGGTTGCAGTGGCAGATGCTGAGGTATTTCAAGAGTCTCAAGACAGTTGGAAGGTGTTCAGAACCATATGTGTAGAAAAAGCACTTGCAGTGGTATAGTGACAAAAGTGAAGGGACACAGCTGCAGGGAGGGGGAAAAATGACACTGTTTTGTACTTGCCTTTACACATTTAAAAAAATCCTCCTGAAAGAGTTAAGATCATGGGTAATCTTTGTTTGAAAAATAAAGAAAAAAATAACAGTTTGCTAAACTGGCTGAATAAACAATTTGACATCATTCAGTCACAAAACACTGCAAACTTCTTCATCCAAATATTTTGCCTCCATTTGTATTTGTTCATACATACTGATCACTGATCAATGAGGCAAATGTTGGTACAATAGGATCATAAAGTGATCATAAAGACCTGAAATGATACAACTGTGTTTCAGAATAGTCATGAGACTATTGAATGAATCATGAGGACTTAAACTGAAAGTTTTTGGAATAAAGAAATAAGACAAAAATTATCCAACACAGGGAGCATCCAGTGGTTTTTAGATGGCAGCATCCAGTCTTAAGATTCAGATAACAAACACCTATCCATATCAGCTGCCACATGGTGTTTAATAACAGACACTAGAAACACATTTTCTTTGCTCCAGTGATGCAGAGCTATCTGCCTTGATTTTGTTTGAAAGTGACACAATTCACAAGCCACATAAGGTAGAAGAAAATACATCCTAGATGAAACTTGGACAATAGTGGGTGTGTATTCAGTTACCAAAGACGGAGGTATTTGTCAACCCTCATTAATATTCATCAGTGGCAGCATAGATTCTCCATTATTACCTGAAGATCACATTATGGAATTCAGCATTTTTACCACTTGTCTCTCAGATTTATGTCTCATGTTATGACTTTTTTGAGCCAGATTTATGATACTGTATGTATTGTTTTTTAGAATTTTTTGTTGTTCTTTTTTTGGGGGGAGGGGGAGTAATTTTCTTAGACTGCAAATGTATACTGTCCATGGTGTTGTACCTTAGAATCTCTTAGGAGCTGACACAGGTGTGGTACATACTAGTCACTTAATATTGAGAGGGTGGAAGAGGGTATTTTACTTGGAGCATTGAAGTACTTCTGTGGTATTTACAGTGACTGTCTCATGGTCTCCAGATGGAATTTAAGGTGTTTATTATTACCCATAAAGTCCTAAATGGCCTATCAGGAATTAAATCTCTCCTCATGCTGTTCTGCCACAGCTGCTACCAACTGATACATAAGACACATCGTGGTTGGCAGGACATTACCCATGAAACGTTTTTCTCTCATTCTCAGTTCAAAGTAGTCTGAAACTGGCAGATTTCTGGGAAGTCTGCAACAGATTTGTCATACGGCTTTTTGGAGCGGAGTAGAAGCAGAGGCAGGAGGAAACAGGCTTCTGCCTGAAATTTGTGGAAGACACTGAAATTCACTTGAGATCTTAAGTGTGGTCATTGTCTGATTAATTATTTTAGACTGCCAAGTAACAATAAATAACATAATTGTATCTCGACAATAGAAGCTTGCTAGTTGGTAACTTGAAAAACATCAGACACTTCACTGTTATTCCAGTGTATTGTCATATTTCTAGCCTTAGAATAATGATTAGCAAAACATGGTAGCAAACAATGTAACAAGTCTACAGAGCATTAATAAAATAGATTTTCTAATTCACTGTAAAGAATAATTTAATCTAAATTACATTTGTCAAAACTATCAGTGTTTTCATGCAGTGTTCTTGATGTTTTCTTATTTGCTCATGTACTGGTCCATAGAGATAGTACAACTTACAGAGTAAGTACTAGACAATATTATAGAATGATTATTCCACTGTGCAGGTCAGAGCTCCCAGAAGTGCAGCTGTCTGAAGTTAGATTTCCTCACATATAAGAATACTGTTACCTGGAAGACTGTAACTGATTAAACTATATCGGTTTAAACCACTAATGATGTATTTGTGGTTGGTATGTGATTTTATAATGCTTATATTTTATTCCATTTGAAGAGCTGGGGAAAATGTACGGTTTCCCTATCCATGCCCAAACAAACCCATAATAAAATCCACACATGCAATTCAAGTTGAGGAGGAAATGAGTTGGGTTTCCTGGCAGTGTTAGGGAAACAGAAGCTGTCAGACATATTTCCATATTATACAGAGTATATGAGAAAGGCATGTTTTGCTTTTTTTCCTCAGAAATAGAAGACATCTTATTTCACAGTCTAATTAATTTTAAAAGAATGTGGATCACCAGAGAATAGAATGCCAAAAGACAATGGAAGCATTCAGTAAGTCTAAGGTATTTAGTAAGCCTGAGGCACTATACAGGTATATATATTCAAATATTATATAAAAAAAAAAAAAAAAGATTGCCTAGCAATTTCCCCCCTCTCTCAGGACAACAGATACCCCAAAAATGAGCTGGATGTAGATACATCCTGTATCTATCTTAGCTGGTAAAATGGTTTTTCTTCTAGACATGAACAAGGAAGAAAGCCCTAGAACCAAATTTCATAGAAGTAATAGATGTGGTTTCATCATACAGCATTGGTTCAATCTAAACAGAAATAATATTTGGGGTTTCATGTAGGTCATTTTCTGTAGCTAAGTATATTATAGTTAGTTGCTGGGTAGTCTTAGTGAAAGGAGAAAGCCTCAAGAAGTTAGTGGATTGCAATTTTGGGGAATATCATATTCACAATATTCTGAAATGGATGAATTCTACATGTTAATAAAAAATTAAGATAGGACTTTTTAAAAAAATCTGTTTGAATTGTATGATCTTTTCATGGATTAAGATAAATATTTAAGTTTTCCTTGGAAACTGGCAATATCTGCTTTTTTTGTTAAGTAAATAAACTTGTAAAAATATGAAAATTGGGACCTTTTTAGTCTGATAAATACTGTGTCACTACTTAGCCATCAGTGATGTTGTATGTGTTCAAGACTGGTTTGCTTTCAAAAGCTGAAAAGTTCGAAGTTAAGATGAAGAAGTGATTTTGAGATTGTTTTGTAACAAAAATAACACAATATTGCTTGAGGACAGTATATTCAAGGGTAGGCTAGTGCAGTTAAATAGAGGTATTATCCTGGAACCTTATTGTTTACCTATCCTGAGATTACCTCATGTCTCTCAGTGGGTATATTTAAAACACATTTATAACTTCTCAACTTTTTGGCAACTTTCTGCTTAGAACTGTAATGAGTGAGTTTTCATGGCCATACATTTTAGCCAAGTGAAAGGTCATACTTCAAAGCCTTATAGAACAAAGCTAACACCCTCTTTTTCAGGTGTGCAGAAATTCAGAGTCTTCAGGAGAAATGCAGAGGCTGACAGAGAATAACAGGATATTGTTAATTACTGCCAGCACGAAAGGTGTCTTTGTAGTGCAGAACCTCTTACAAACATAACCCTTTATGCCTTGATCACATTACAGCATATGCACGTTATATTTGGAGACTGCTGACGTTGAATAAGCTGTTGTTACTCCTATCACAGAGTAGAAGGTGCTCCTGATTTCGTCTCACACGGGGTATTAAGCGCAGTCCGGTTAGGTTGCGGTTTCATCGCTAGGTGGGGGTATTGCTTACACAACTCTGCCTTTTTCGGACTACCAGAAGCGTTTTTCGGTAGGATATCACGATGTGCTAATTACCAAACGGTAGCAGGCCAATTTCCAAACAGCTAACTGCCTTTAAGTCTAATGTAATTAAACCTATGTAAATAGTTTAGGACTGAACATTTTGTTAGCCGTGTGCATGTAATTGGAACAAAAAAAAGTATTAGGTTAAAAAGCACTTTATATAGTAATGATCCAGCTCCTGTTATATTCTATTTCTGTATCTGCTTTGGCCTGATTTCCAACACCCCTCGCCCCACCCAAGAAACTATAATCAGCTGCCTGTGAAATACCTGCGACTTTATGGTAGGTGACATCTTACAGAGCTGAGACTTGTTTCACCCTCACAACTGTAAATCTTCCCTCACAATAAAGAGCTTTCTTTGCAATCTACAGCCACTTCCATGTTATTGCTCTTGAAGCTGATTTCACTGACTGCTTTTTCTGTGCAACACTTAGCAAACAGAAGCAAATTAAACAAAATATGATATTGCTTGGGTCACACTAGGTTTTTTTCAGAAAATTACCCATTTCCTCTTGAAAACTTTTACGAGTTTTCCCCTAGGCTCATTCTCTATCATGAATGATACAAGAAATATACAGCTGTAACACATGCATAAATGTTCAGGTCCTTCATCTGTGCTCAGTTCACCATGGATGTGATAGCTTTTCACCTACACAGTCGGGAATACTGAATCTACACAGCTCAAACTGTACTACTTTAGTCCCTTAGCTCTGCAGATCTCTAGCTCTGTCTTCAGTCTGTTGCCCAGAGCAGCAGCTAAAGTACATCTTTACACCTTAATATTTGACTCAAGGTTAGAAAACAGTCTCTGTCATCACTTGCTGAAGATCAGGATGATAAGCAAAATTTTTCTTGTAAGGTAAATTGTGGCATTTGAAAGTATTAATGAATATCACTAGCCAAATACTCTATATAATATAAGAATCTGGGAAACAGTGATGACTGTGAAAGAAAAAGGGAATTCATGTACAATCAAAATGTATTTATTCCCAATATTCTGAATATCTGTTGGGCCTTTTTTAGAAGTTGTGTGTAGAAGTGATTTTATATAAAGTTTTCAAAAGAAGGAAATTAGTGAATAGATCTCTTTCTGTTACTACAGAGAAGCTGGGAAGTATTTTTGGGAAAGCTCTGCATTACTTTAAATTTGGTGACTGTTACCTGATCTATACTTGTGTCCAATATCTTGAGGTTGTTTGCTATATTCTATTCACAGATTTTGGATCTCACTTTTCAGTTTAGGAGGGCAATAATCTTAGATATTACTAGTGATGTTCACAAGCCCACTTAAGTCTGGTTCCAAAGAAACTGGAGTAAAAGATGAATACAATATAAGACTAGATCTATAGATTTTGAACTTTTAATTCACAGCTGGCATTTGAAGAATAAGCTAGAATAGCTTTTGATATATGTGCTATGTCTCTGCAAAGACACATTGAACTTTTTTGTGTATTGAAGAACATTGCTGTGTTATAAACCAGATGCCACTTCCATGTGTCTTTGCATCAAATTCTCTTTAAAGTGGCAGGCATTATAGGTTACTTAAATAATAATAATTACTACTGCTGCCCTACAATTCTCCTGTTTCTTTCTATTACAGTTAATATCAAAACATTCAAAAGATTTCTGAATCACCCTTAGGAAATGTAGGGTGAACTGTACACCTGAAAATGCTTTTTAATCAATGATGGTATGATGAGAGTGTTCTATCCTCTTCACTGGCCTTTCATTTTATTCTGTCTTTACACATTCCGATAAAAACTTGTTCATAATTTATGATTGCGTCAGGGCTAGTTAGTTGCCTTTCTGAGAAAAGCAGTCTGTTGCCTTGCACAGACTTAAAAAGAGTGTTCTGGTGACCAGGGTAGCTCAGGAATTGCAGCACCAAGCACCTTATTTTCCGTTTTACAGCTTACCCTCCCTGGGAAAGTTACTGATACCATCTGTTGCAGGTGAATTATTAAGAGAAGTTATCATTATGGGGTTACAAGTTTTTATTAATGATTAAACAATGATAATATGATAATTATTTGATGATTGAAGGATAGTTAAATTATAATTGAATGCTGATTAAGCAATAATTGGTGATAATAAACAGTGATTTAAAAATTTAACAATAACTAAGCAATAAATAGGCAGCGATCAAACACTCTACTACTTATTACACTTCTAATAATTAAGCTGTAGCTGGATACATAAATGTTGCTAGCATACTTTTAGGCCTAATGTAAAAAATGTTGCTTACCTCGTTATAGGTCTCAGATGTTGGGTAAGGGGTCTCAGCCTTAAGAAGTAACCTTGAGAAGCGTCTCTGCTAAGGGGGTAGATCACTGCTGTGTAGCCTGCTGCTGTTCAGGAGAGCTCAATGGGCTCACGAGGGGACGGCAAATATTTATAGCATAAAGTGATTGACTCAGAGTCAAACCTCGCTCTGGTGTATATGCAAGTGTGCAGCTGTAGTTTTGTGTAGTTTTAATTTTATCTAGTCACAGTTCAGGCTGGTACTGTTAACTTCTGATAAGACGCGGCTTAGTATCCTTGGGTTTTGATATGGCCTAGCGCAGTTCTCACAGTTTGCACAACAAGGTTCATTTCCGCCAGGTCTCCTTGTGGGTGATGCCTGAACGAACGTGCTGTTTACAGTCAGAGTGCGGCTATCTGTCACACGACCTGAAGACGGTATTCTTCTATCTACAAAGCAAAAATTTCCTAAACTCCCTGGGAAGAAATACCCTTGGATTGGGTTATATAAGAAAGAGTGGCTGCACTTCCACACCAAGATGTGTCCTGATTTGAATTAGCATTTGTGCAAATTTATTAAAAATCCCTGCATCTGTGTAAGGGGAATAATGCAAATTTTCCTAGCAGATAATGGGACTGAATTATGACTTGTCTGTACCTCCTGTGAAGAGGAAGGCAGTCAGTTTTCTTTCTTTGCACCAATTCCTTTGAGGTAGTCACACTTACAATTCCTGTCCCTGCAGCGTTTATGGAGTGGTGGGAGCTGGCTGTATGAAACTGAGGTTGAAGTGGACTACAAATATGCATTAGCAGGCTCTATAAGGAATTGATGTTTCTGAGACAGATCCAAATTCATAACATTTCCTTGCCCTGCTGTAATAATAAGTCTTAAAAGCATGAACTAGCACTTTTGTAATCTCAGAATTAAAATTTATTTTCATGTGACAGTGCTAAAGTATTGTTAAACAAGAGAAACTATTATTTTCTAATGCTGAGACATATGTGTGAGCAAATGTCCTAATTACCCCTCTTTCTTCTTCTAGAATATGCAATCTGAGGTTTCTTCTGCTTCTTTCTGTTACAGACAGAATGTAATATGTACATAAGGTGATATGTACAATAGGTACACAGCACAGTTTGTCAGACACTGCACCAGTTGATCACTAGATTTCTTTTTCAAATTACAGGTCATATATCATTACAATTTTACCCATGTGGAGATTACCGTTCCTGTATGTTGATGTGAAAAAGAACAGGTGGAGTTCTGAACAAAATAGCAGTAGAAAATACAAATAAATATTACTGTTCAGTGGGTAGGTAGGTTGTATCCCTCTGCACCCATTCAGACTTTCTTCTAGGTGTAAACCTTGTTTCAAGGTTTTGTGTATCTGTCTTTTGAAATTAATTGGATTTAGAAGCCATGCAGCATACATTCACAGGTAGCAAGGAACAGAGCAGGTGGGACTTTCTTGTAGAAACCAAGGAATACAGACAGTATTCCTAGGAAAATCTGCCCTGTACACAGTGCATATAGGAAAGTCTATGTTTACTATATAGCAACAGAGGGACTTCTCAGAAGACCCATTTTTCACTACCTCCTCCTTATGAAAGTGTGAAAAGCTGGACTTCAGCAGAAATACTTAACTCCTGGACAGAAGTGAAGGGGTTTTTTATCAGTGTGGGCTTTTCCTGCAGTCAGTACCCAGCTCATCTACTTACAGTGGATGTTGATCTGAAAGTTACCTTACCTTGGAATTAAATGCTGCATCTAATAATATTTTAATGAAGGTTATTCTTTTCTGAATGTGTTTTTTTAATGTTTGCTAAAGCACCAAACACCATTTCACACAATGTTGTAACTAATATATGGTATGCTGAATGGTTTGTTTATATTATCGATTAAATCCCTGTTGATTTGGCATGAAATATCTTTTTAAAAATGTCTTTATTATGCAAGCAGTATTATAGTTACCATTACCATATTTGTGAAAATACATCAGTTAAACTTGCAAATGGGTCACCTAGCATTCTTATGGTGCTCCACAGTTGAAAGGGAGACAAACTTAGTTTCTCTACAGCTGTGTTATCTGCAGTTTGTATTTTAAAAGCCCAGCAAAACCAAATGCTTTAAAAATGCTCCCTCTCAGGTAGTAATTGACAGTTAAATAAAAATAATAATAAGAAGAAATCTGTATATCACTTGCTTGTGTTTTTAAAAGAACAACAACAAAACCCCTATAAGAACCTTGGAAATACTAAACTGAAAGAATGGAACAGAGGTACTGCAAATTTTCTGACTACAGAGAAGAGTGAAAGGCAGGTAATGATGAATTGCTATGTTTTTCCATATTGGTGCAGGACCATTGATTTTATGCTGTTCACGAAGAACAGTTGTTAAGTGGAGGTCGCTTTTGAAAGTTAAAGCTAATAAGTCCTACTGTTGCAAAGACCAGATGAGGAAATTTTCTGCTGCAAATATTTTGTTGCTCTTGAGGAATGTGAAACAGCTGGGTACGAAAAAAAAGCTTTTGTTTCTGTTTCTCATTCAGTTATATGAGAGATTGTGCTGGTTTTGGCTGGAATAGAGTTAATTTTTTCACAGAAGATAGTGTGAGGCTATGTTTTGGATTTGTGCTGAAAACAGTGTTGATGACAACACAGGGATGTTTTACTTACTGCTAAGCAGTGCTTACACAGAACCAAGGTCTTTTCTGCTTCTCACAGCACCCTACCAATGAGCAGGCTGGGGGTGCACAAGAAGCTGAGAGAGGACACAGCTGGGATAGCTGACCCAAAGAGACCAAAGGGGTATTCTATACCATACATCATCATGATCAGTGTATAAAGCTGGGGGAAGAATAAGGAAGGGGGGTACCTTCTCAGTGATGGTGTTTGTCTTATTAAGTAACCGTTATGCTTGATGGAGCCCTGCTTTCCTGGAGATGGCTGAACACCTGCCTGCTGATGGGAAGCAGTGAATGAATTCCTTGTTTTGGTTTCCTTGCAGTGGCTTTTGCTTTATGTATTAAACTGTTTTTATCTCAACCCACAATTTTTCTCACTCCCCTTCCAATTCTCTCCCCCTTCCCAAGGGTGGGAATGAGTGAAGGACTGTGTGGTGCTGAGTTGTCATCTGGGGTTAAACTGCAACAGAGATGGAGAAAAGAGCTGCAGGGTACCTTTACAAAAGCATAAAATAAAACTTTTTATAAATCTAGTTTTGTACATGGTGGGACTGTACTCTCTGAGTTAAAATCTGCTCAAAGCATATTCTATGAGAAGTCTGTCTGGCACTCCAGACAATCAAACTCACTTTTTTCTTGGGCATGACCTCAGCTTAACAGAGGATACTGGTAATTTCTTAAGACTGAATTCTGAGTGTTTTCTGACAATTTATTTTTCTAATCTCTTTAACTAATAGTCTTAAAAGCAATTTCAACTTTCATTTTAACAGCCAAATTTCCTCTGAGAGCCTTTTACTGAAATTCTAGATTCAGTCCACAAGCAGGATAGTGTACTGTCTATATCTTAAAGTCAGAAAATAGTAATTGTTCTAATTTATAGAACAGCAAAGGACAAGTCTAATTTGTTTACCTTCCACTTTTTTTAAGGGCATCTCAAAATGGACATATCATGGACAGCTTGTTCTCTATCACAAGAATTTCTGTCAAATTACAATTTGACCAAAGTGGGCCACATAAAAATTTGCATTGAGAAGATTGTCTCAAGAGCTTGAGGAGTTTATCTTAAATACTGTACCAGATACTACCTGATATGTCCACAGTGTATTTCTTTTCAATTCACTTATTTGAATATAATTAAAAAAAAAAGCTGCACAGTTACTGGACATAGGAAGTAAAATTATATAGAAAACACTGAGTAGTAGTACTTAATATTAAGCTGTAATTTAAATTACCCATCATATTAAGGTATTATGAAGCAAGTTTTCAGAACCTGTAATGTGAATTATGGGACTATAATATTCATATAATACATCTATTTTCACAGGAAGAATATAGAGCTGACTGACATATTTTGATGGAATAATATTGTTAGAGAAATACACAGTTTGATCTAAATCGAAATATTTTCTGAGATCTATTCCATTTCAACCAGTCTTGAAAGTAATTAATTCACTATCTGTGCTTAGTTGAGATATTAACTGTTTATCTAAATTGAAATCAAAACAACACATTCCATTCCATAGGCACCAAACTATTGCTGTAATTTGGAAGAGGTTTAATTTCATGATTTAAAGAAAAAGAGAAGAAATTATTAAAGATGGAGTTCTCCAAGAAACAGGAATTTTGCTTTTATCTGCAGATGAAGTCAGAAAAGTTAAAAATAAGAGGCCGAATTGAAGTCAAAGCAGAAGTCTTTCAATGGCTTATGGAGAGTTTCAGAGTTACAGAACAGCCAGAAGTATTGCATTTTCGCAACTGATATTTGCAAAGAATAAATGGAAAATTAAGTAATCGGGTATTGACTACATTGTGATCTTGTAAGACTCTATTTTACTGAGCTGAGAACCATTATAAAGGTGAAGATATGCAGCTGTATGTGGACCTACATTTGTCTCTTCAAACACATGAAGAATATCCATGATGAACTTCAACTTAAAGTCTGGATTTATAGGGGTGCTGAGGAGACTGTAGAAATAATAGCATTTTCATGGGCATTCTGCATTACTATAGCCTTCAGTTATTTTCTCTAACAAAAGTAGTTTGTCTCACGCACAAGATTTGAAGTCTGAAGTTATCATCATACAAGAAGCTAGATTAGCTAAATAAGTCAATCATCAAAGTCTAACGCCTTTCCTCCAAATAAGTCTGGAGTGTAGGTGAAAAGTGTATTTTTTATTTAGGCTAGAAAAGCCAATAAACCTTTTATAAATATTTGGCTTATTTCTCTTTATCCCTCTTACCTTATAAATGGTTGTCTTTAGAAAGACTTTTCATTTACCATGCCTTACTTGCCTTTTATATATGAGCTGGTACTATATTATTTCCCTGGATTTGACCACTGTGGCGAAATCTGTTAAATATTGACTCTTTCATTGGTATGCCAGCAAGAAGTGTGGGGAAGAAACACCAAGTATTTACAATTAAGTTATGGCTCTGCATTTCTCTGATATATGCTTTTCATTGTGCGATTGAGGCAAATCCAGAAATAAGCTAAATTTTCAGGTTTAGAAGGGATGTTTATGCTTTCCAAAGACAGCATATTGTGGCCTTACCTAAAAACATACTATAAATCAATCATTTTCATACAGGATGCAGTGTAGTAATGTGCTATGTTCAGTAGCACACTTTACAGCTTTTTCCATGCTTTCAAGCTAACTCTGTTGATAAGTGATGTAAGATGGACTGAAAAGCCTGCAAAGGTAACCTTTATATATTAATGTAAAAAAAAATAATAAGATAGTTGATCAAAATTCAGTACATTGGCATGAAAAGTGTAAAATACTCTGTGTAAAGTACATCTGACCTGCTTTATTTTGTTAATGTTGTTTCTTCATTTCATGTACAGCATTCACTGTAATAATGCAATTTTCTAACAATATGAAGCCATATAAACTTGGAAGTCAATATGCAGTCATGAACTGGCCAAAAATTCCTTTGAGTGTAGTTAGAGTTAATCCATCCAGAGAATGAAGTGTAGTTATAAACACCTTGTATGTCTACATTTCTTTATTTTAGCTATTTGGTACTGTGTGAAGACTGCTTAGCAACTTCAGTATTTTGATTTAACAGCAGAGGTCACGTAGATGAAATGGCATTTGAAGTGTAATTTTGACCCTGGCATTACTGGAAAGCAACAGGAAGCATTGATAAGCTGTATAAAGTGTTCATTAGAAGAGGAAAGATAATTTTGATGAATGGAGGCTCCATATATACATACACATGAAATAATAGTAACAAGGGGTGGATATGCATTTATTACATCAAAAAAAGGTCAAAAGTTTTGATAAGTTGTGCAGTGCTAATGGGCAATTCTCAATGTAAACCTGAAATACCTATGATTGGAGGGCAGGGGGAGTGCAAGAAATAAAACCTGCTTTGACTAATGTAATAGGAAGATTAGATTTCTAACTTCTAAATTCCTTTTTTTGTTAATCATCATCCAAGGATAGAAATAAACATAATCAAAACTGATGTAAAATACTAAATTGGAGAAGGATTCAAAATCTGTTGGCCACATAAAAATTGAGCAGGAAAATGATTGAGCTGTTAGCTGTTTCGACAACATACCTCCATATTCCTACATTCAGTTTTGTTGGTCCAGGAACAATTAATCTGCCAAAAAGTTTGAATATGTTGAAGATAACTCAAAAGATGACCAGCGTTCAAGGCTCTGTTTTCTGTCAGGACCAGGTTAAGTAACTTTGAAATATTTTTATATTGGCATGTCAAATTAATCAAACTGCTTATGTAGAGGTAAATAGATAAATATAAAAATAAATATTTTCAAATAAATACAGATAAAATAAATCTGGTTCATTTTTTCATAACAAAGTAAACATTTATATAAAGCTTATAGATCCTCACATCTGTTTAAAGAGCTAGAATATTTTTCACTACCAATTTCCAAAACTACCAAGTACCCTGATAAACACAGGCATGACTGCGTCTGCAGTAGCCTCTTTACTGCACCGTATGTCACTGATGCAAACAGGGAATCCTGAGTCTGTAAATCTGTTGACAATCAGATTAGATGGAGACTAACTAGGGACCAATTAATACCTATTAACTTTGCTACATAAGTCTCCAGTCAATAGTACTATAAATAATGCAGTAAAGCAGCAGCTTAAGTATGCAGAAATCAAGAAGTGTAATTAACTTTTTCTTACTAAAATCAGAACAGTTTGTCTGTACCATGAACTGGAACAAAATGAATTGCAATAGGGTACAGAAGTCTGTCATCTGAGGAGAGGTTCAGTATGCCTCTTCTTAATTTAGATGTTCATTTTTGAGCAGGGTATAACTATGTAGGTTAACACAGTAATCTCTTGGTGACTGTACAAATCACTTTCATCAGCTTTACATCAGCGTAACTATTACTTTAATTTTATTATAACAATATAATCTTTTTCTTCAATACTAGACATAAAGCAGCACTAGCTAATTACACAAACATTCTATCTTAACCAAAATACCTTGTCTTTATTACTTTTACAGTGATAAATGAGAACATCATAATGTTCTGTGTAGGAAAGTAGCTTCTGTATTTCAATTTGCAAACAATTTACTTCCATCCACCTGATCTCCTAGGCTTCATTTTTCCTAGTTTGTGTATCAAAGGAGCTAAAATACTTTCGTAGGATCAACATCAAATCACAAGATGAAGACAGATCAAAACCTGCATGGGGTGGGGAAGGACGAATTATTAATATTCTTTATTTTTCTTCTAAACTGTCATCTTAGCGCTCCAGCAATTCAGAGGTCCTTTTGTCACTATTTGTAAAACCAGAAACCATCAGTGTGAAGAAAGGGGCTCAATGACGTAAAATACATGTAAGAGCCCTTTCTAGAAACTCTTCCCCATGTAATATATATACAGCCTGGAATTAAGGGCCTAATAAGGAAGAAATCCAATTTACTTATAAATTTCATTAAAGAAAATAATAGCCTTAGAGCAAACATCTCCAAACAGACCAAGCACAAGCAAATTACCTTGATATCACAGGTGTCATCTTCTACCATGGGAATTGCTTTCAGAGGGTAGTCTGGAAGACTGAAGAATTACCTGCTTCAAATGAGATAAAATGAGAAGGGACACTAGTTTCATCTCCTTCGCAGCAGAAGAGAAGAGGTATTTAAGCAAATGAAAGATGGCTACTGTGAATGAAAGCACCCATGAATAGTTTCATAAATATGAGGTGATTGTTTCTACCAGCAACTAGAAATGAAGTCCAGAGAAAGTATATGTTATTCAGAGGATCTTATTTTATTTTTAAAAAGTTACAACTTTTTCTGAGTGGCTGTAGACAAATCATTTTGTGTGAATTCCACAAGGGGAATTTGTTCAATTTGTTATCCTCAATTTTTAATATTGTTCAGAGCCCAAAGACTAGTTTTTATTCATGCATGGGGATTAGCCAAACGAGGAGAGATTTCAGAAAGATCCACTCAAAAATATGATAACTGAGTAGTTAGGACATTGTCTTGGTAGTTGGGACATTTTAATTCAGGTTTCTTTAGGGATAGCTGTAATTTATACCACGGTTGTCCTTCAGTCGTGGATGAAGTACAGGTATGGCATTACTGTCCCCCTGCCTGACTGTGGGCAGTGCAAATGCGAGCTGTCCAGATCTTCCAAACGTATTTTTGGGGATCTGAGATTATTAGATTGGCTTTGCAGGAGTCTGGGAAAGTGATACATTTTGATTTCTGGTAGGGCTTGGGCACAGGGCTTCCCAGCACTCTCACAAAGTAGGCTGGTATGGTGGCCAGATGAAAACATTTAGGTGAATGTTAGTGGGTGAAAACACAGATGTGTGGGAAAGCTCTGGCCTTCAGAAAGACAAGGGTAGCAGTACCTCAGTTTTGAGGGCATGGATTTGAAATATAGGCCCTCAATTCTATTTGTGGATCTAGCCTAATTTTGTTTCTCTATTCATATTTGTAAATATCAGTATGTCATATCATATGATATGACATTCCTATGAAGAGGATGAATAAATTAATACTTGGAAGAATTTAGTAGGTCATGTACCAAAGAGCACGTGTAGAAAGTCTTATAAATAGATTAAGCATCATCATGTAAGCAGTTAGCATATTTGTTGTGTTGATGATTGCATTTGCATTGTGTTGCAAAGTGGTCCAGCTACTTCCTTGGGGCAAAAGCAGTGGGACCAGTAGGGGCTCCCCATGGGACAACCATGCAGCAGGGCAGGCCAGAGGGTCAGCTGAGGACAGCTCCAGCCCGGTGAATCAGGCATCTCCCCAAAGATGGGTTGAGGTCAGGGCAGGAGCGCAAGCCAGCGAGTCAGGGTGAGGATCATGAACATATTTGAATTGTCTTGTAAGCTTCACTGGGCAGCCATACACTTTCTAACAGCGGGTGATTTGGTGCATCAGTAATGACCTTAACACTACCTGTACCAACTTTCCTACACTATGCAAATATAAACAGAGACTGAGGTACAGAAATTTGTAGACCAGGAGAGAAAAGCTGCATCCTATTTTTGTGCCTAATTGTGTTATATCTTTAAAAGAAAAATTATCACTCTTAGGATGGCTATTGCTATGTCTACTGACAGTGAAAACCTAATAATGAGATAAAAGCATGTCTTCTGAACAGAAGATATATGTTGAGTCATCCAAGAAAGCAAAAGGGAGTTTCACCTCTTACTAGATCAATGGCTACCTATCAGTTAAGCAGGTAGGCATATTGGAAACGTTCTCTTGAATGCTAAAATGCATACTGACATTAATAATAGACTGAAGAAGTAGATCTGAATTCTGAAACGCTGCAATGTTTTCATAATCCATAAGCTTCCTAACATAATTCTTTTTTCTGTTTGTCCAGTGAGGTGAATGGTTCTCTTCACATTCTCTACATTCTTGCAGTTCAGCAATTGCAATGCTCAAAATAGCATTTGAATGTAAGTATCTTGTTTAATAATCTAACGCATTATTTTATTGATTTAGAAGTTTTACTTGCTCATATAATTTGCTGAGGTAGTTTTAACAGATTAATCAGGGAGGACTGATTTAGGCTAATGGCTTTATCTCCTGTGGTCAGCATATGAGGTTATTTATGAGATGAAAAAAGGAAAAGCAACCACTTTGCACTAAAAAAGATATGAGAGACTGGATAACAACATGACAGAACTGGGCTGTGTTACTGAAATACTGTAAAAGCATGAAAGAAAATCAGTGTGCTTAGTGTAAGAAGAAAATCATAGACATTTCTAAAACTGCAGCATATTTTATTTTTGAGGTTTAGAGGCAGTTTTGCCAAAACGTTTACCAACTATAGTATATGCTTGAGGGAAAAAATGTAATAATACAGGAAGCAAATCTAGGGAATCTCATATTTGTTTCAAAAAGAGAAAATATTTATGCAGACAGATGCACATGAGATTCAACTGAATGCTTGAATGGTGATTTTCTTGGGAGAACATAAAGCGACACAACAGTCCATACTGACACCTCTGCAAGGATATGCAGCGATGAATTACTGGAGGCATGACAGGAACTTTGCCATAATATATTCATTGCTTAAATTCAAGTATGTAAAGGTTAACCATTTAAGGTGTAATGGCAAGATAATAACTAATCAACAGTACTTGTATATTTCATACATATTTCTTGCTTCCTTGTTAATGAGGATATGTGATGCTTGTTCCTTGGCCAATAAGGGATGGTCCTATTCTGTGTTTATATTTCTGAGGAAAAAAAGACACAGTTTGTATCATGATACTTTAGATAAGGGTAGTTATTTGTTGTTTATGGAAATAATGACTCAGGGAGCATCATTTTGAACTGGAGGAAATATTTGCTGGTACCAGAGTAGTTATACTCCATAACTAATGCAGCATTCCTACGACATCTGCCATATAACCGATTTGCAAGAGGTTCCCAAAAGAAATATGAGGCATTCAGAAGGCCTGAGTAAATCTGGAGGAATGACTTTGCTTGCTTAGAATCTTATCCAGAATCTAGAAAAGTACTGAGGTCACTGGTGACACAGGAGAAGGGAGGATCTTTGCCATATACAAAACTTTAAAGGCAATGATAAAAGGTCTGTGGAACACACAGTGCCGTGGAGGGAAGGAAAAGAATAGATCCCTTGCTATGTCTGTGAATGAAAGTAGCCAATCTTAGTGGTGAGTTCTGAAAACTGTCACTTCAAATAAACTAATGATAGAAAAGCAAGCAGTAAGGAATGTAACACATGAAACACAAAATTAGTGGTATGTCTACACCAGTGTGTGCACACACATGTACATATATTTGACATGGTGCACTTACACTGCTGTTCAGATAAAATTACATTAGGTGTAATCTGTTGCTTTTGCAACAGATCTTGTTCTGTTCTAATGCTTAGAATTCATTCAGTTTTCCTTTTGTTTTTCTGTCATGTGCATTTTCTGTTGTCTCGCTCAATGTTCCTCTGTTCTGGATCAGAGGAAAAATTCAGCCCTCAACTTTGTAGCAGCCCACTTCTAACCCTTACCCATCTATTTTCATGTGTTTTCACTATTCAGGACCATTTGGTTTCAATCCTCAATCAGTTTGTACTCAAACAGCTTGCTTCTTCACATCAGATCTGGTAACTTTGTAGATTAGTCTTTTGTGTGTTATGCTGCACTGAAAGATTTCTCAAAAAGTTGGTAAATTATGTCCTCAGCTTTCACCCTGCCAACTCTTTGTATTAGCTTTTCAAAAGGTTCTGTAAGATTTATTACAAATCCTTTTGCTTTTCTGAGTCCATGTTATGACTATCTTTAGTCAGACTGTGCCTCACTAAATGCCCTTCAGTCATATTCCTCATTGGTCCTTCTGGTATTTTCTGCTGAAGTGAAGCCAGTCTTATATTTCTCTAATCCTGAATTCTCACCAGCTAATCTAGTCTTTAGGAAATGGTTACATTTTCCATGTTATTTAAAATGTATTTTATAAAGGACAATGAAACATTGCAATCACTAACACCTTTTCCCCTGCACTCAGAACAGTGGACTGTAAAAGGGTCTAAAAGACCCTTTTCATATGGAATGATCCAAAGTTATGTAAACATTCACAGAATCACACAGAATCACACAATCACAGAATGGTTGAGTTTGGAAGGGAGGTCATCTGGTCCAACCCTCATGCTTGAATAAGGTCACGAGTTGCCCAAGGCTGTGACTATCTCTAAGGAGGGAAGCTCCACAACCTCGCTGGTCAACCTGTGTCAGTGCTTGGTGACCCACGCAGTGAAAAAGTGTTCCCTGATGTTCAACTGGAACTTCCTGTGTTTCAGTTTGTCCCCATTGCCTCTGGTCATGTTAGTGGGCACCACTGAAAAGAGCCTGACTCTGTCTTCTTTGCACCCTCTCTTAGGTATTTATATAAAGATCCTCTTGGGCCTTCTTTTCTCCAGGCTGAATTGAGTGCTGAAAGTCCCAGCTCTCTCAGTCTTTCCTCATAGGAGAGGTGCTCCAGTCCCTTCATCATCTTAGCAGCCATTCATTGGACTCTCCAGTATGGGAGACTCCCCTGTATGGGAAGCCCAGCACTGGACAGAGTACTCCACGTGTGGCTTCACCAGTACTGAGGAGAAGGGAAGGATCACCTCCATTGACCTGCCAGCAATAACTTTGCCTAATGCAACCCAGGATACCATTTATCTTTGTAGCAAGGGCACATGGTAAACTCATATTCAGCCTGGAGTCCACCAGGACTCCCAGATCCTTTTCTGCAAAGCTGCTTCCCAGCTGGGTAAGCCCCCAGCATATATTGGTGCATGGGGTTGTTCTTCCCAAGATTTTGCATTTCCCTTGTTGAACTTCATAAGGATCTTGACATCCCACTTCTCCAGCCTGTCAAGGTCTTTCTGGATGGCAGAATGACCTTCTAGTGTATCATCAGCCACTCCTCCCAGTTTGGTGTCATCAGCAAACTTGCTGAGTGTGCACTCTGCCTTATCATCTAGCTTATTAGTGAAGATGTTAAACAGGGTTGGACTCAGTATTGACCTAGGGGGTACGCCGCTAGTCACTGGCCTCCAGCTAGACTTTGGGCCACTGATCACCACCCTCAGTGCTCAGCTGTTCAGTCAGTTTTCAGTCTACCTCCCTGTCTGCTCATCCAGTCCATACATCAGCAGCTTCTCTATGAGGATATTACAGGAGACAGTGCCATGGGCCTTACTGAAGTCCAGCTGTTTTCTGAAAACTTCTGAAACAGTGAAAGTGTACACACCAAATATTACTTCATTTTTTTTAATGGACGGAAGGAGCACATGTACATTTAGAGAAGCAAAACTTCATTTACCTTTAAGTACCTTCTACAAGATATAAATAAAATTAATTCTTGCTTTATATAAAAGAACATTTTTAGAGTAATTTCATTTTGTGTGTTCTAAGCATTCATTTTGAACACATGAAGTGAGTTAATTAGCTTGCTGTGTTAACTTCAGGAATTTATCCATGAATACTTTGTGAAAGTTTAATATCAGAGACTCTGCATTTATCTACAGCAAAACAAAAGCTTCACTTTGATCATAGTGAGAATAGTGATGGAATGGAAATCTAATCATGATGGAATATTTTAACTCAGAGGTTCAGAAATCAGTTATTCTAGTGTGGGAAGAAGCATATAGAGAAATCTGAGTGCATGCAGAGACTACCAATAGGACATTTGCATCATGTAGTCATGTATGCAGAATATATGTTTCAAAAGAGTACAGCACAATGTGACTGCAGCAACAGTGAAGGAAGGTAACTTAACTCACAACAAAAAGCAATGCAGAAGCATAGTCTTTGCGACAGATGTTCCACAGAAGAACATAAGCTAAAAGAATATACAAGTACAGAGTATTATGACATCCATAATGCTATTGCTTTTCCTTAATGTTTAGCTGTAGCCTTACAATACTTGTCAAATGTTGTCAAATTACAGAGATCCAAGTCCAAAGCAAAGAACTGTTTCTAACTGTTGCCTTCTCTGCTGCAGAACCTCGGTTCAAATTTCTGTCATAAAAAGTCAACCCAAGTTTCAAGGGTTATTGTCCCATTGTTTACTTTCCTGTCCAGTGCAGTCATATTTTTCCTCTGAAAAACACCTGTATACCACCTGCCCTTTCTGTTCACTTAAAAATGTTTGTCTTCTGGTTGAAAATCTCTCCTTTTCTTTTTCAAAATCTCAAAAGTCTTATGCAACCACTTTGAATAGTTTTATATTACTCTTATTTTGATTACACTGAACTATGTGTTCCTCTCTAATAAGGTGACCAGAATGGCATACATTTTTCTAAGTTAGTCTCATTAATCCCTTATGTGGTATTAAATAGAAATTTGATGAAATTATTCTGATACCTCTATGCAGTCTAGTGTTTCTATTGTTAATTACTCTGTACAATAATTCAGCATTTATTGAGTTTCCAGATCCTTCTCATCCTCTGCATTTGTACAGAAAGTCAGTTTAGTTTGATATACTTCCTTCTGCACTGACTCTTCCTTTCCTTTTCATATCTAGTGAATGTTGCTGTATTCTGTCATATTATAATTCTTATTATTGTTATTAATAGCTATATTTTGGTAGCTCCACAAGGCTTTGATCATGATCTGGATTTTGTAAAAACACCACCTGTCCAAAGAACCTTGTAACTGAAGAGCCTACATTCCTAAAATTATCACACTTGTATAGAATCTATATTAAAGTGGCTTGTTTGTTTAATATTGACCTATTTCCAGGGAGAAGCCAAAAGCAGTCATTATTTAGACTGAAGTGCAGAGTTGGGGGATTTCAAGAATAGGCAATTTTGCACAAGTTTGACTTATTGCACAGTTCTAACAGAGTTCTAACATCAATGGTACTTCATATTATTCACAATTTTAAGAAAATAGTTCTTGCACACATGCAGACAAGGTATAATAGCAATTCTCATTTCAATATTCCAGTGCAGAAGTGAGAAGCCTTCTGATCTTCTTGGGGGCAGGTGCATGGCCCCAGCTGATGGCCCAGCCCTGGTTTTGGCAGCTCCTGGGCTGTTCTTCTAGTCTTGCTAGCGGGGTGGCCTCTTGTTGGGTCGTGAAGAGGCCTCAGGGCTGCCGGCCCTCCTCTTGAGGCGTCGCCATGGCCCCTCACGGGAGCATTCCCTGCCCTGACTGGAAGTGGACGGACCTGGGGCAGGCTCCTCTGGCTCCTCCTGGGGCTGCTCTTGCTCCCTGGTAACGGGAATGGGGGAAGAGGTAGGGCTGCGGGGATATCCACGAAGGGCAGCTCTGGAGGTGCTGGGCAGCTCATCCATGTTGTATCCAGCAGGGCTGCCGGAGGGGGCTGGGCTGGATGCAGGAGACCCTTCTTGGGAGGCAGTGGAGGGTGGGGTGGCTGCAGGGCTGCCATCCTGCCCCCCAGCATCACGGGCATCCTCCAGGCCCAACAGACGGTGGACATCCCTGCTGCATAGTCGCACAATGTTGTTGATGAGATTGTTCACAAATGTCTCCGTGTGGTTATGAAGGAAGGGCTCCAGCAGCCTGACCAGGACATCTTCGTCTGGTCCCAGGAGGACCTGGCTGGACATGATGATGTCCTCCACGATGGCTACGTGCAGATGGTCATCCTCAAAGATCAGCTCCAGTGCCTCATGTAGCCAGGGCTGCAGGGGCTCGAGGAGAGCTGGGTGGTCCCAGAAAAGGGTTGCCCAGGTGTCGGCGTGGAGGTTGCCTACTAGAGCCATGGGCATCTGTTCAGCAGCCCGTGGTGGAGATGCTGCAGGGCTGTGGGTGACCTGGTAGACATCGGGTGACAATGGTGGTCTGATGACATACTCTTCAAAGTCGTTGTCTGCCTGCACCGAGTGCACAATGGAGTTGACTCTCCCCTTGCAGAGGGGGCACTCGGGCTTGCTCTCAGCCCACTGCCGGATGCAGGTGAAACAGAAGCGGTGGTAGCATGGCAGCACGTAGCTGGCCTCCTCCCAGCCATCTTCCAGGCATATGGGACAGTGGTTGTCCAGCTCCATGGCCATGCTCTCCACTTGCTGCAGTGGCCTGGGGAGAGTTGGCGAGGATGAGCCACCCCCTCTCACTGGTGCTGCAGCAGTGGGTGTTGTGCTAGAAAAGGAAGAGAGGCCATGGTCATTGGCTGGCCTGGGCAGGCGTGGAGGAAATGTCCGTGTCCCACAAGAAGGAAACCCTCCCAGCTCCCCAGGGTGAAGTTTCCCCATACAGCTCACCTCTGCTGCTGCGATTGTGCCTCCTGGATGTCCAGGCTGCCTGAACCTGACAGGGCCGGAGAAGATCCTCCAATGGCTCTGGGGACGGACATCTAGAGCTCCACTCAACAACTGTCCAGGCACGACACCAGCACCAACCGAAAGCCTTGCTCAATGCTCCCGACCTCACGTACTTGCTCAGCTGGAGTGAAGGCATGAGATGGCTGGGTGAGGCTCACCACCCGGATATAAGCAGTGAGGGATGCATCATCACAGTCCATCCCTCAGTGATGTCAGAACCCGTCGCTCAGGGACTTCACAGGCCATTCCTCGGGGACATGACAATGGGCTGTCCTTGTCCGTCCCAGCACATGCGTCTGGGGTTACCCAACGCCACTGCCTACTCTGTCCCCCCATCTCTTGTCTTGTGCTTGCACCGGTGTTTCATGCCAGTCACTGAGATCTTCGCTGTGTCTTCCCAGGGCCCCATCAGGTTGCTTAGACCATGGTACACATCTCCAGGCACATATGGCAAGAGGATTAATTCGATAACATCCCGTGCCTCCCTGGGAGGCTGCAAGACAAAGTCCCACAGGCTCTCCCCATGCTCCAGCCCTGCTGGCCAGCCCTCTGGGCTCCCCTGGTTCCTCCTATGGAGGGTCAAAGGCAGCACTTGGCTCTCTCACAGGGATTTTCTCCCATCTTTCTCCCCTAGCCAGAGGGCACAAGGGTGCATCCTGTTTGGGGTCCCAGACAGGAGAGGGGTCAGACACATCAGAGGGGCTCAGGGGAGGCCATAGAGATGGTGGGACTGGACCACTCACCCTGTGAGGAGGGTCTGTTTGGCTGGGGCTGGTTCAACATGGAGCAGAGAAGGCATTGGGACACCTCACAACACAATCCGGTGCATGTGGGAAAGGGACCAAGGGGATGAGGACAGGGTCTCCCCAGAAGTGCCTGGTGGGAGGGTGAGAGACAGTGGCATCTCCTGAAACTCAGAGCAAGTTCAGGACAGAGATAAGGAAGAAAAACCAGAATCATGGCAAGGATCATTAAGCACTGGAGTGGATTGCCCAGAAAGGTTTTGGGATCCCTGAGCCTGGAGGTTTTCAAGACCTGAACAGGCACTACCCAGACCACAACTGTCACAAGCCCATGCAGGGGTGTCCTGTCAAGTCCCAGAGGAGAAAGCATTGCCAGTGGGAAATGTAGCAAAGGTTTCCAAAGGTGCAGCAGCTTCCAGAAGTTGCAAAGTCAGAAGACCGCTTTCTTGTTCATTCTGTTCAGCAGCTTTCAAGAGAACCTTTAAAAATCTGGAATGGGATCTAGGGGGCGTTGGTGACTATTTCCTTGTTCTCTTTTGCTTTCAAAAGAGGTTTCTGCAGCCAGAAGAAATCCATGTTTGGGGGGCTGCTTTGATCTGACAGCAGAAAATCTGCAAAAGCCACAAAAAGCCATTTGAGTTGAGTTCTGCTATCATTGAATAGATGGCTGTTGTTAACTGGATCTTTCCTGCAAAACTGAGGAGCAAACTGGAAAAACACCAACAAAATAACAAAATTCAAATAAATAAAAGCCCCCAGAGGGGTGGGATGTGAATTCAGATGTGGCATGTTTTAGAAAATATGTTATAAGCAGATGTCAGAGTCCAATACTCTCTGACCAGATTCTTTCAGATAGTTCCAGCCGTGCAGGCTGTAATGTTTAACATCCTTATTTAAAGACAGTTGATGTTACACGGGATTTCTGATTTAGCAGAGTGATAAAAAAAATATATTGCATAACACAATGCAGATGTAAGCAACTGACATAGCTGTTTACCTAAAACAAAGGCCACACTCCTAGGTGTCCTGTCACTGGATCCCAGGGAGAAGAGATCAGTACCTCCCTCCCCACTTCCCCTCCTCGGGAAGCTGTCAAGAGCAATGAGGTTGCCCCTCAGCCTCCTTTTCTCCAAACTAGACAAACACAGAGTCCTCAGCTGCTCCTCACAGGACATGTCTTCCAGCCCTTCCACCAGCTTTGTTGCCTTCCTCTGGACACATTCAAGGACCTGAACATTGTTTATACATCATGGGTTCCAGAACTGCACACATCATTCAAGGTGAGGCCGCACCAATGCTAAATACACCAGGATAATCACCTCTTTTGACTGGCTGGCTATGCTGTGTTTGATGCTCCACAGGATGCGTTTTGCCCCTCTTGGCTGCCAGGGCACACTGCTGACTCGTACTGAGCTTGCTGTCAACCAGCACCCACAGATCCCTTTCTGCAGGGCTGCTCTCCAGCAACTCCTCTCCTGATTTATACTGTGCCCAGCATTACTCTGTCCCAGGTGCAGTCCAGCATTTTGTTCTTGTGAAATTTCATGCTACTGATGACTGCCCAATGCTCTTATCTCTCTAGATCCCTCTGCAAGGTCCTCGAAAGAGTCAATCTCTGCTTATGAAGATGTGGATATGCCAGCATACATGTGAATACATGAAATTAATTTTAATTTGAAATAAAAAATCTTCCTCGCCTCCTGGTTTTGAACTTTGCAACATTATTGAGATTTGTTTGCAACATTTGTTTTTTAGCTGGAATGCCCTGACTACCCCAGGAAATGCTCTCAAACTGTGTGTAGAGACCAATGATGCAATGTGATCTAAATAACTAAAGGATGAGATTACTAATCATATATATATCATATATATCATATAATCATATGGCCCTTCGCCTTGCTCAGGAAGGATTTTTTGGGGGAGATTACTCTTCAGGAATTAAAATAATTCCATTTATAAATTAATACATTGTGCTTTAGGGAGTCTGAAAGAAGAGCATGACCTCTAATTATTTCTGTTTCCCCATGTTCTTATTTTAGTTGTTTTAATATAAATTGATTCATGTCATCAAGAAACACATAGAGAAAAGACTCTTGAATGTGTTACATTATCAAAAGCCAGCCTCTAATTTGGTCATATGTTTATAACTTTTTGTGCAACATGGCCACAAAGCAACCAACAAAGACAAGAAAAACAAGCAAAAAAACAAAAGAGAGGCCAAGCAAGTACCACATCATTTCAATGACCACTCTTTTCCCCTAGCCCTATACCTACAAATCTAAGGAATTGTAATGCATTCTTGCCAAAACCAAAGGAATGCCTTGGACTGCATGAAAGAGCAGCTTAGAAAAGATGATACTCCAGAAGGTAAATTTTGAAGTCAAAGTGGCTTTTGTGGCCCTGTGAGTTGAGAGGAGAAGTTACTTGAGCCTCCTTTTCTTTTTCCCCTCCTTAATTCACCAAAAACTTCCCTGAAATAGTGTTGTCATTGCAACTGGGCTTACAGGGAGTTCCCAGCGGAGGAACTCCTTTTGCATTCATTCTTAATCCTTCAATTCTTTGGAAGCACATGTTTCTCTGCAAAGTGTGGGCTTCCATCTTAAATCATGGCTGCTTGGGCAGCCACTCAGTTTTAATACTTTGATCAAACGAGATGTTTCTTTCATTTCTTCCAGAAAATTTGCTCTCTGAAGCAAATTAAATTGAATTTCTGCTAACTTAATCTTAAACTCATTTTAAATTGTTTTTTTTTCCTTAAATCTATTTAATGTTTTTATTTCCTTAGTAATCCCTGCTTTCATTTCAAACCTGATTTATTGCTCAACAAAAATCCTTTCAGGTGAAGTACTGCAAGAATCATAATCTTTGACATTCAGTTTAATCTTAATGAAGAACTTTAGTTTTATTACATTTCCTGAAAGTCTCTATTTGCTTATGCAGGTATCTTCTCCCTGCCTTATTAATGAAAAACAACCCTGTTTTCTTCTTCCACTGTCAAAATCCTGCAACTATAGCATTGCTCTAAGAGTTTATTTATAACTTTTTATTTACATAGTTAAATAAAAGACAGACTGACTTTCAACCCACAAATGCTTGTGAAATGTTTCCATTGTCAATTAAATGCTGATTTTGATAGTTTAAAAAGGATAAGGGTAGGGCTGTATAAGTAATTGCCATTTTATTGACAAACCAGAGAATATTTTAGATGGTTTGGACTGGCCCCAAATATATTTATTTCCATTTTGTCATTAAATCATAAACCCACAAATGTTTATTTCAAATTGAATGAAATGAAAGGGGGGAGATAAGCGGTGAAATTCATGTTGCTACCAGTACCTCAGTGATAATAACAATCACCTTGCATATAAAAAATTTAACCTGAGGAGACCGATTTTAATCCACAAAAAATTCCTTCACTACAGGCTATGGGCATTTCAGTAGATGAATCTTACTAATACTGTGCTATTTTTAATAAGTAAATTGTCAATGGAACTAATAATAGAATTTAGGCATACAAGTTCCTTCATGTGTGTCTTACTAGTAAAGTAAAAAAGTGGTTTTCAGATTTTCTGGATCAATTTAAACTTAAGGACTTTGTGTATGAATGGTAGTGTCATAGATTAGACCATGTTTTTCAGAGTAGCCAATAACAGTTCTGGGGACACTCTTCAGTCTGCTGTAAGATGTAAGACCTAATTTCATTATTTGAGTGAGTTCAAACATTTCATGTAAATGTTTTATAAAGGAGAATTGTCATGATCATTATGAAATTAGTCTTAGGAAAAAAAAATATTCCAGATCAAACTATTAGCCAAACTAACCTGAAATCACAAATAAAATGGAATTTGGGAGGTTGGAAAATGGGAGGAAAAATGGGGTACTGGTTCATAAACCATCTGTTGTTTGATAATTTTCCCTGGCTTTGGCCTTGATGAAGTGGAGCATGACTCCCTCAGAATTCAGTTTAGGGAATATTGCGTCACAACTGACAAAAGTGTGTTTCTATACATCAGTCAGGTTTGACTTGAAATATTGCATCAAAGTGTTGGATATATCCATGTAACATAATCATGCAATCAGGAAATTTGCATGCCTCAGGCAATTTGTATGCCTGAAACCACAGGCTTATTAAAAGACTGTGGACATTGAGTATCTGAATGTCTAGATTTATCTGGTTTGCAGAGCCTCTGCTGTTCAAAGAAAAAGGTCTCCTGAATATAATATCACCCTGTGACAGGAAAACTTAGTATGTGTCAGTGTATTTCCCAGTACTTAAAACATCCTGTATATGGTGTGTATCGGTGCATATATACCATCTTAAGTAGTGTGGTATGAAAAAGGATGATCCCACAATGAATTTAGATTTAAGTCATTTCTTGTTTCTTTGACTGATTGGCAGGTGACCTGGAATTAAAATGGACTATTTGAAAAAATCAAGTTAGGTGGAGCAGCAAAAAAGGACTAATACGAGATTAAAATAATATACAAGGAATAATTGCTGAATCAGAGTCTGAAAAGGTGGACAATTTAAGCAGAAAAAAAAGTTAATAAAGTAATAATACCAATGGAATTAAGGGGTTAGCCTACATAATAATCTGCAGCTGAAGGAATATTTCAAGCCTATAAAGTTGCAACAGACAGTAATCATTCTCCTATAAGGTTATCAGCAACAATATGCAAGGAAGGCTCTTCCAAATATAACTTTACTATTTGAGTATTTTAGCAGCCAGGACCTGGCTAATGAATTACAACAACAATTCTCAGCTGCTCTGTAAAAGGGTAGGCCTGTGAGCGGTACTGACAAATAAGAGCTTGCTTAGCAGCAAGCATTCTCTCAACAGAGTTATTAACTATTTCTACAGTGGAAAAGAGAAAAGGAAGTAGGAAACTAGAGAAAGGAAAAGTAAATGTGTGTGTACGTATATATGCTCACAGTACATAGCCTTCTGGTGTGCTGGGTGTGAATACTTGCAAGGCAGGATTTTATTTCTCTAATAATCTGCATCAGGTTACTTTATAATATCAGAAAGAAATATCAGAAAAATCTTCAGACAGCTCCTTTACACCTTTCAACAGAAGTTGAATTCTTTTGTAATTTTGTCTTTGATAGTGAAAATTGAAATTCTGGTTCTAATTTTCACCCAGCTGCATGAAAGGTCAAACATTTAGTGGACAGATGTGCCTAGACATGCAGGTGTGGAGCAGGGTTCTTCATTTCACAACAGCTGTATTACACTCTTAAGAAGAATGTAGCTGTCACTTCTATATTCAAACATAAGGCTCTAAATTTGTTGCTGCTCAGATTTTAGGTATTTGATTTTTGGGTTTTTTTGTGTGTGTGTGTATATCTTTTGTTTGTTGGTTTTAGGCTTTTTTTAATAAAGTAAATGGAATAAATTAATTTCTTTTCCTCATTTGGTATAATTAGAAGTTTTTGTGCTGGAGCAAGGCTTTTTTCTGCTGTTTATTTCTTAGGGATAATAGATAGTGGTGGCTTATATACCTGAAAGAAAGATCTGCACTGAGATATATATCTCAGATATGTGGTTTGGTATTATTAGGGTTCAGGTTGGCTGTTTGCAGCTTTCAGCTTCCTGCTGATAAGTTCTTCAAATACATCTCAGGCTGCTCAAACCTGATTGAGATGTATGCTAAAACAAAAGTCATAAAATAAAAAAAGAGGTATGTTTTATGATCAAGGTTTTAAGAAATAGGAATAAAACATTTTTTAAAAGAGAAAGCAAAACGAAAATTAAGAAAACCCCTGAAGATAAAGCAAATTTCTAAGTCTACTAACCCAGCAATACTTTGAATCTCTTCAAGATGTTCCAGCTGCCAGTTCCCTTGCTGCCTGTTCTGGTTAGTGTCTTGTCATATAAACATTTTGTGCTTTGCGTATTGTGTTCTTCAATTCATGCCTTTATAATAATCATCTGGATTGCATGAAAACTCTTTATTATAACAGCATTCTTGAATTAAGTGATGAATGTATGTACATGATAATTGAATTAGGGCATTTTATGTATTCTAATTTTGTGTGTGTATATACATGTACATATACCCATACTTGCTCTTTCTTTTTATGTTCTTAGCTTTTGAAAGACTTTTGAATTGTAAGACACCTTTTTTTAGACATAATATCTATCATTCGCTAAAGCGCTAAGAACAAGGACTTCTTCCTGGTAAGTCTGTAAGGATGTCACCCATCCTCATACTAACTTGTAGCTTTTAGTCACATACGTGTTGTTCATGATTTACATAACAGTTTGTTATTGTTTAAGTTTCCTTTCAAGGAAGCTATCACCCTGCCTCTGTATCCCCTTGAGATTAATCAGATTTTACACCTGAAGGCACTGATGATTTTTATCTTTCTGTCTTATTTATTTTTTCCTTCTCTTTTGAGGTGATAATTTGAGAAATGGGATGAAGTAATGAAACTATAGTTTGGTGATTTTAGAGTTTCTGTATTATTTTCTGCACCTCTTGTAAATAAAATGGTAGAACTTGTAAAAGAACTTTGTAACTTGTAAAAAATTATATTAGTTTTAGAATATAATTGTGTAGTACGAGTCAAGAAGCAAGAGTCTTGACGTTTATGACAAATGTGTATTTTTTTCCATTCAGTTTCTCAAAACAAAAGAGAACTACATTGAAATAGTAATGTGTTTGAATCTTAGAATTTGTTTTCCTGGAATAGTTAATTTGTTTTAGGTGTTGCTAAATGTATGATTTAATATAAGTCTTAAGCATTTTGTATTAAGGCCCTAGCTTTAGTGATTCAATTAGATGAATATTGAGACTTTCTTTAAATTAAGGGACCAGGTGTTTATTATATTTCTAAGTACATAAGTTCTAAATCTTACAAGTTTTTTAGGGCAGAGCATCAACTCACAGATTTTTAGTGTTGGGCTGGTAGTAATAATACCCTGAACATTTTCTGTAATTCATTTCACTTTAGCTTAGAAAAGTCTAATTTCTGTGGATGATAGTTAGTCCTTTCCTTGCATGCAGAACATGATCTTTAACTAAAGCATAGTAAATATTTTTAAAATAACATCCTGAAAATGACAGTTGCTATATCATAATTGTCACTCTTAGGATGCATTTATCTGTTTACACTGCTATTTTAGAGTGCATTCAAGAATGTAGGTAATCTGAAAAAACAAAAATGGAATTTGAGAATTCTTAACTCTGATCATCCTTGTAAAACCATCAGCAGATGTTGTGATTAAAATATCTTTTTATAAAACTGAATAGAAGTTTCTGTGTGCTATTGCTTAGTATTGGTCAGTCTGCTAGACTCTTCAGTTTATGTGGAGGTCCTTACCTGTCTAAGCCAAAACCTGTAAGTTTTTTTTAATGCACTGACATGCTAAGGAATATTAAAGTGAAAGTATTTTTAAATACCAAAGGCACCTGACAGAAATCTTAGGTCACAACAGGAAATGGATTAAATTGATGAAACCCCTCAAGTTTACAGGAGCTTTCTGTAAGTAAGGATTAATTTATAGTCTTATTTATGTAATGTAATTAAGTAAATAAATATTAAGGTATTATAACTTACCCGTAAGTTTTACATTTATGCACTGCAGTCTTTTAGTTGCTTTTTGAAGTCATGTGTGTGTTGACCCTAAATCTTCATAGAGCTCTCCAGGGAGATTCCTAGCTGATTTTCCTTGACTCTGCTATGTAGAACCCATCAATTTGTATTAATAGTTCAAACTTTTCCTCCTCTGTGGAGTACTTTGCATTCTTTATGTATAATTTCTCATTCAGTATGATTTTTTGCAACATACTTTTAAATCCTTATAGTGATCCTTATAAAACTTCCTGAGATTAATCAGTCAAAACTATTTGATGTCATTGTCAAATTTTGCTATCTTGTCTTTTTACACACCTACTAAATATTGTCTTTTGCTGTGGATACTTTCCTAAGGATAATGAGAGCTGATATTCTGCAGCACTTTCCAGGCAGTATTTAGAGAAACCATTACATTTTTTGAACGTATGCAGAGACATTGACAAGGGTGGTAATCAAACATGGACAGCTAAATAAAATGAGGAGGGTCTTGCATGGAGATGTGACTTACAGGACCTGAATGCATTATTTAGTAAATGTTCAATAACATTTATTTATTTATAAGGAAGTATTTTGATCTTCAACAACAACAAACTTTTGTTGGTACTGTACAGCTATATCCTGCTTGAATTTTCTAGTTCATTCACAGCTGTGGGTTACCTCAGTAAGACCCATAAAACTGTCCAGGGCTTCAACAACATAACTGGTAAGAGCGTTCTCCTGATCAGTTGCAGGTGTTGCACAAAACTCTCTAGACTACGGTTAATAAGTGTTAAGATGGCAGTGAACTCAAATGACACATTACAGTATTTATCACAGAAAAACATCACCAGGGATAAAACATTCTATCAGCTGGAGCACACTTTAGTCTTACGTGGCTGTTGCCATCTATCACTGACAAATTGAAACTGCAATTTTCTTTGTTTTTCAAAGCGAGAAATCTTCTAGGGTCGAAAACTTAATACACTTCAGATGACTTCAGGATTTTCTTCTAGCAAATCTATCCATCTGGAGAGTGAACAACCATCAAAAGAAAGGGCAGGATACTTTCTAAAAGAGAGACAGCCATTTTCAAACCTCAGTATCATCAGAAAAACATGATCACACAGAGGCAATATAGAATGTTTCCAGTGTAACAGATTCAGCAAAGGGTTGTGTATGTGAAACTGTGCAGACAGACTCTGGACAGATCCACAGAAAGAGATGGCTCACCTGGATTTTTTTTTGAATGCGGTTAAGAAGTTATGTGGTGATATTTCAAGCTCTCATTCACAGGGGATGGAGCTATGGGACAGTCTAGCTTTGGGAGTGTTATCCACTTTATCAGGTATATTCAGTCTCAGAAATAGAAAGCTAGCACTCCTAGTCCCTGATCTGAGATTGCACAAACTGTTAGTGTGCTATCTGGCATAACACTATAAGCCAGGAACCATGGCTAGTTTGTTAGCACTGGAGCTTGGAGGGTTTAGTCTGAAGTCTCAGAGGTACTCAGATTCTTATCAGTATAATGGATGTTCTGGTAGTTAGTCAGTGCTTAGAAACTCTGGAATCACTCCTCCTCAGCTGCTGACCAGACAAATTGTGAAAAGACCCAAGGAGTCTGGAAAGTTTAGGATGCTAGGAGCTGAAGGTCCTGGGTTTCTACCTTCCTGACAGCTTACCAGGATGGGGGCCTCAGCAGCTTGCCAGGCGGGCTGCCAAGAAATTTGTCACATCTCAAAATCAAATTCCCTCCACAAAACATTTCTACATTGACAAAGATGCAGTCCTCTGTAGAACAGTGTTCGTAGCTCTTAGTCTCCTGCAGGTACGGATTGACAGGATAAAATAATACAACATGAGATGACTGCTAGATTGGACATACCTTTCTTAATTGGGCTTGTTTTAGATATGTTATATTGCTTGTCATTGTGACAACTACGTCCCTTCAAAATTCCATTCACAGCATAGCGAATTTAGAGATTCTTAACCAGCTCAGTGACATGAGGCTGATAAACAGCCAAAACAATTAAGAGCTGCGTGGTTGTATGTAACAGAATACAGCTGAAATGTCACCTTTTGGCAGTTTGGATATACGTTGTTGTTATTTAGTACTGACAAGTCATTCTTTTTTTAACAAAGACACAGCAAAGTTAGATTTATTATACCTGAGCTAAAATTTGAATCTTGTAATGCCTTGGAAGAAAATGGCGTTCTAATTCTACTTTCTAGGAGTAAAGGTTTTCGTCTATTAACTTCTCTCCTGAGAGTTTTAAGGCCTTTCTTCTATAGCTCTTTCCTATCAGGCCTTCACAGACAATAAATAACAGTGATGACATTAATATAATATAAAGAAGAAAAGTAATTAACGATAGTACTATGACACCTGGGAAAGCATGCCTCACTACTGCGTTTTTTGTCTTCCGATTTATGAAGATCAGCCCTTTTGAAGAATGTCAGTGTAGATATTAGGGATCTATTTACCTTTCAGGTAGCTATGTAGTCCTTTCCAAAACTCATTTATAGTTAGTTGATATCATAAGTCCAAATGCTAGCTATAACTTCCTTAATCCTGTTAATATAATTTTGTTAATTTCACATGTTTTTGGATATTATAATAAGCAGTTTTAATTTTCTAACTAGAATTAATGTTTCTTTGCAGAACAGAGAAGGCTTTTTCAGTGGTTCATGCGATGTATTAAAATCATTTGAATGTTTCTATCAATATCTGCTATCTTTTTGTTTAAAGATACAGAGAAATTGTTAACTCAGCCCTAGCCTGGTTAACAGTTTCATATTATTTCAGTAGGCATTGCTGTGTTGTTATTTAGTATGCAGAGAGCTCATGTTCCCTAAAACCAGAATTTTCCATCTTTGTGCTTCAACAGAAAAGCTATTTGAGGGCTGGAGACAGCAGTTAGGTTGGTCTAGCCATATATTGACATTATGACTGAAATTTTCATCAGATGCTTTCATATACAGCAAATATACCTTCTTTTGTGTAACTGATCTGTGTTTTCAGGTGTCTGTGGAGCTACTGCATTGTGTAATCCTATTTAAAAAGGAATGTCATCATCTCAAAAAAAAAAAATTCAACAAATACCTGGGGCGGGGTTCATCTCCCTTGGTATATCGTGAAGCTTGTCATAGTTTGGTTACCTAAGTATTTTCTGAGGTGAGCTTGTTGACATTTGTATTTGACTCATGCAGTTATCCTTTCTGTGGTGCCCAGATGAAGTTGTTTTAAGTCTAGTTCATATATACTTGCAATGCATTCCAACTACACCTGAACTGGGAGCAAAGACCTCCAGTTACAGTTTGTTTGCTAGGAATAAAAGTGCTTCCTTGGCACCATTACACTAGTTCATTTCAACCAGTTCAATGAACTAGTAGTGCAAAAAAGGGGATATACTCTCCTCTATGTTTAGAAGTACAGGGAGTTTGTGTGCCTATTTTTTGGATCTGCTGATCTTCATCATGGAATTTCTTCAAACTTATCTATCTTTCTAATTTTATTCTTTATGTTTAGCTGTCAAGTTTTTATCTTCATAACAGAGTTCTCCTTAAGTGCTTATTGAAATGACTTTTATTTCTCTCCTCTTAAATATGTAAAATCTTTGAAAATGCCATTCCGTCACTTTTACTCATAGCCCTGGATCTGACTTATGCTAATATCTCCTAAAGTTAGCTTTTAATGTGGGTCAATAGCCTTGACTTTTTGTTTGATGCTTTCTGCTCTACATAAAGAAAGCAAATCTTACAGATGAGCTAGTATTTTCAAATGCTACTGTGACTGCCTTAAGATCTAAGACAGGTCAATTTTATACTTTTATCTCTGTGATCCCTCTGCAGCAGCTATTCCTAGATTGACCTGTCTTGACTTCTGTATGCTTATGAGATCTCTAAAGTCTTTGTTCTGTCTCTATTTAATTCTTTCTCAGTATGATTGAAGATACCCCTTAAAGAGAACTGCTTATTGTGATAGTCACCCCTGACCTTTCCTTTGAATTTAAAAAGTCTCCAGATACAGTTTTTGTCTGTCAGTGCAGCTTATTGCTTTGGACCAATACCTTTTACTCTTGTATTGTTTGATTAGCCAGTGCAGGCAGTCTTATTCAAGCTTTTCATATATGTTCCAAATCAACAATATGTTTCAAGAGAGACTTCCACACTGGAGTCAATTTTGACAAACAGCAAATCAGATTAATCAATCTACAATCAAGTTTAGGTTCATATAATAAATTTACCATCCAACTCATTTTGTGGATAAACAAGTTTATTCACAACAAAATCTACTTTAACATGCTTTTGCAGTTTTCAGTTTTACTTCTCCCCAACTATCATGGATTCATGTCTTGTCATCAAAGCCTACCACTTCTCCATCCCTGAAGTATAAAACGGCAGAGAGGGGCTGGTTATGTAAGTCATTATGTAAGTCACCCATAAGTGATGACAGCTGTACTGCAGGACCCAGAAGAAGGAGAAGCACTTATTACTGCTTATTATATTTATCACTCATTGTGTGCTGGGCCTGTATAAGCACACTGAAAGAGATATACAATGCATACAATACATAGGGAAAAGAATGACTGGACATCTTTCTACAGGAGAAACTTTTCTCTTAGTGCGTGTGTCAGTATAAAAGCTTGGTCTGAAGGATTTTCTAATGTTACTATCCAGCACTGTTTATTTTTTTACAGCTTCTTCAGTGTTACTGTGATAGCAATAGTTCAGGTTCTTGTTTGTGTGTTACAGGTAATGTTCCTCCCTTTTGGTGCAAGTGTTGTAGCATCTATTCTAACCTCCCAGGTTTGTCAGACACCTTGATAGCTCCCCCATCCACTACAGTCAGGACTGTTAAAATTAACTGAAAATCTTTTTTGCAGCCTTTTTCATTATTTTCACACTCTTAGTGAGTTGGAGTTTTTCCTCATACAAAATGTGCTAGGCCCATTTTTTCTTGCTGAGTCCTAGTCCCCACAGAATTCTCTTTAAAGCTCTGTGGAGAGCAGCTCAGCTCTTTCCTGCATTTCCTTCATGTTTATTTTCAGATCTGCTCTTCAAAGAGTCTTATCCCTGAGCACAGGAGTAACCTGGTACTGCCTCCAACCCTGACTAAATAGGGAAGAGTACAGGACACAACAAACATATAGTCAGGTCCTTCCCAAAAATACTGTCCCAACCTATTGCTGTAGTGTCTAGGCAGAGTTGCCTTTGGTAGGTAAGAGTCCATGACAGATTTCTTTTTTATGGACTTTTTAGTGTCCCCTTGAATTCACATGTCAGTTTAGTATCCACAACACCTTGTGGCAAGCAGTGTCACAGATTAATTACAAGTTGAGCGAACAATCTCCTTTTGTCCTTGGAATTTCTCTGGGTCATTCTCTGCTGGTCCCCTGTAAAAGAAAATCTTTCAGAAACCTTCTGCCTCACTGGAACTCAACTATCCTGATAACTTTTTAAAGCAACATCAGCTGAGGAAAAAATACAGTAGACATGTCATATCACAGTAGTCAGAGACAAAAGCAGGGTTATCCATACAACAAATCGGAGCTGAAACATTACTTAGGCATCTGGAATTGTAGCGGCTATAGAGAAGGCCAAAGGAGACTTGCTTTTTTCTGTTCTCTCTGAACCTCTCCATATCACTTCATTATTGGGGGAATAATAATTTTATAGCCCAGGGAAGGGATTCTGGAGGACCATAATTTTACTTTTTACTCTTGTACTTCTGCTGAGTTGACTATAGACTTCTTATACTTCTTTGGCCTTGCTTCTTTCCTTGCCATGTCATGTAGTGCATATATGTCATATAAGTTGAAGGGGAAAAGCTAAATATTTTGAAGAATTGTTGAATGTTGTTGAATAACTGTGACAATTTTACAGGAGAAACTAAAAATCTATACAGTAAAGTGAAATCCCAAGTGTACAAATTGCTAGAATTTTGAAAAAAAGCCCTCTCGGACCTTCTGTTACCAGAAGTCATTGTTGGTGTGTCCCCTAGTAAAGAGAGGACCTGCCACCTTCCTGCACTGTAAATCTGTCATTAGACATCAGATTTATTTTTGTTTAACTGACTGTTTGAAGGGGTTTTTGGACAACTTCCTCTGAACAGGAGTTGTATTATAAACAATTTAAAACACTGACATTTGTGAACAGACATATGCTTCTGTTTCTGGCAGAGGGGTGTGTGTGTATATACAGATGTATATACACAAGAATAGTTATAACTAGCAGGTTCCATTTTAGAATTATAAAACACAATGAGATATGAAGCCTGTCACTTGTCCTTTTAATATTATCTGCTGGCTTTCACTGTTTTCATCTTTTTTTTCCCTTCTTGATAGCACCGTTCTGAATCTTCATAAGACTCCAATGTTTCAAGACTCAAAAAGCTTACAGTAAGTTTAAGTGGAAAAAAGTTAATGCTGAAAACAAACCTAGTGTGTGACATCACATAGCTCTGCAACTTTTGTGGATGGATAACTTTTGTGGATTTTGTGTGTGCGATTGAAGCACATTTGCAAAAATGCATCATATGTAGACTGTCTTAATGGAATATTATACACCTACCTTTATCTGTTAACTTTATTGTACCACATAGAAGGAATAAAGTAGACCTTTCATTACTCCCATGAAGTCCTTCTGGGATGGAGGGATTATTTAGGCAGCCTATCCCCCACACCATAACCACTCATGTTAAGAAAAAAAGAAGGGTAGCTCTCACAGGTGACTCCCTCCTGAGGGGAACGGAGGGTCCAATATGCTGACTGGACCCAACCCACAGGGAAGTCTGCTGCCTTCCTGGGGTCAGGGTAAGAGATGTCACTAGAAAACTCCCTAATCTGGTAAGGTCCTCAGATTATTACCCACTCTTGGTTCCACATATTGGCAGAGAAGAGGTAGAAAACAGAAGCCCAAAGGCAGTCAAAAGGGATTTCAGAGCCGTGGGGCAGTTGGTTGAAGGTTCCAATGGGTTGAACCTTTCTCAGAAGGGGAAAAGGTTTTTTTCTCAGGAGCTAGCAGGGCTGACTGATAGAGCTTTAAACTACATTGGAAGGGGGAAAGGGGACAATACTGGACTAGTTAGTGATAAGCAATGGGATAGCATGCCAAAGTTTGAGGAGCTGCATGCCAATGAGATTCTTCAGATGGTTCCACGTGGCAATGGGCACAATGAACCGAACTTGAAGTGTTTCTACATGAATGAGTGCAGCATGAGGAACAAGCAAGAGGAGTTAGAAGCCTTGACCCCGTCCTAGAGATATGACATCATTAGCATAAGTGAAACGTGGTGGGATGAGTCTTGTGACTGGTGTGCCATGACGGATGGTTACAGGCTCCTCATGAGTGATAGACAAGGCAGGTGAGGTGGAGGGGTGGCATTGTATGTAGTGGAGGAGCTGGAATGCATGGAGCTTGCTGTTGGCAATGGCACAGTTGAAAGCCTCTGGATAAGGCTTAAGGGACAGACAAATAAAGCGGATGTTGTTGTGGGAGTCTACTATAGGCCACCCAGCCAGGATGATGACACTGATGAGTTATTCTTTAAGGAACTAAGGGATGCCTCTAAGTCATCTGCCATTGTCCTTATGGGGGACTTTAACTTGCCAGATGTCAACTAGGAATACCGCACAGCTGGTAAAAAAAGGTCCAGAAGATTCCTAAACCATCTGGATGATAACTTCTTGGTACAGGTTCTAAGAGGACTGAACAGGAGAGGTGCCTTCCTCAATTTGTTTCTTATTAACAGAGAGGGTCTTGTGGGTGAAGTGGTGATTGTTGGCTGTCTTGGCCACAGCAATCATGAAGCAGTCAAGTTTAAAATCTATGGTAACAGGAGGAAAACTGCCAGCAAGACCTCAGCTCTGGATATGAGGAAAGCAGAATTCAAGTTTCTCAGGGAACCACTTAGTTAAGTCCCCTGGTAAAAAGCTATTGAAGGTGCTGGTCACTTTTAAAGTATGACCTCCTAAGAGCACAGGAGCAGGCAATTCCAAAATGCAGGAAGTCAATCAGGTGAGGCAGAAGGCCGACTTGGCTGAGCAGGGATCTTCTAGAAATAAGGCAAAAAAAGAAAGTATATGGCCAGTGGAAGCAAGGTCAGGTGACATGGTAGGACTAGGGATGATGTTTGCCACTGTAGGGAGGAAATACATGTGGCCAAAGCTCAATTAAAGTTGAAGCTGGCCAGTACTGTGAGGAACAATAAAAAGAGTATTTTAAAATATGTTAATGGCAAAATGCACGCCAGAAATAACATTGGTCCATTGCTTGATGAAAATGGTCACCTCACAAGCAGGGACATAGACAAAGCTGAGACGTTTAATGCTTTCTTCACCTCAGTCTTCAACACCGATGATGGGCTTTGGGACCCCCAGAGCCCCAGGCTAGAAAACCATAACTGTGGGAATGAAAAACTCCCAATCAACCCCGAACTTGTGCAGGACTTGCTGCTCCAACTTGATCCCTGTAAATCAATGGGGCCTGACGGGATTCATCCAAGGGTACTTAAAGAGCTGGCTGATGTCATAGCGAGACCTCTTTCAATGAGTTTTCAATGCTGTTGGGAATCTGGAGAGGTCCCAGTTGGGTGGAAGCTGGCAAATGTTGTCCCTATCTTCAAGAAGGGCAACAGGTATGACCCTGGTAACTACAGGCCTGTCAGTCTCACTTCTATGCCTGGCAAAATTATGGAGAAGATTCTTCTGGCTGTTATTGAAAAACACCTGAAAGACAACACAGTCATTTGTCCCAGTCAGCACTGGTTCACGAGGGGAAAGTCCTGCTTAACAAACTTTATTTCTTTCTATGGTAAGGTCACCTACCTAGTTGACCAAGGGAAGCCATTCCATGTAATCTTTTTGGATTTCAGTAAAGCTTTCGATACTCTCACAGTATTCTCCTGGACAAAATGTCCAGCATACAGCTGGATAAACACGTAATGCAATGGATAGGCAATTGGCTGACAGGTAAGGCTTAAAGGGTCATAGTAAGTGGGGTTACATTGGTCTGGCAGACAGCCACTAGTGAGATCTGCAGGGATCCATCTGGGGCCAGTACTCTTTAATGTCTTCATAAATGACTTGGGTGCAGGACTTGAAGGAATACTAATTAAGTTTGCTGATGACACAAAACTGGGAGGAGCTGTTGACACTCTAGAGGGCAGAGAGACCCTGCAGAGAGATCTAGAGAAGTTAGAGATCTGGGGAATCACCAACCATATAAAGCTTAACAACCCTGGATGTACATACAGTCTGGGGAATGAGAGGCTGGAGAGCAGCTCTGCAGAGAGGGACCTGGGGGTTCTGGTCAATGGCAAGTTGAACATGACCCAACAGTGTGCCTTTGCAGCCAAGAGGGCCAACCATGTCCTGGGGTACATCAAGCACTGCATTGCTAGCCAGTCAAGGGAGGTGATTGTCCCGCTCTACTCTGAAGTGGTGCAGCCTCATCTTGAGTACTGTGTGCAGTTTTGGGTGCCATAGTATATTAAAGATACAAAGCTACTAGAGAGTATTCAGAGGAGGGCTACAAAGTTGATGAAGGATTTAGAGGGGAAACCATATGAGGAGCGGGTAAAGTCATGTGGTTTATTCAGCCTGGAGAAGAGGAGACTGAGGGCAGACCTCATCATGGTCTACAGCTTCCTCACAAGGGAAAGAGGAGGGGCAGGTGCTGGTATCTTCTCTCTGGTGACCAATGATAGGACCTGAGGGAATGGCAGGAAGATGTGCCAGAGGAGGTATAGGTTGGATATTAGGAAAAGGTTCTTCACCCAGAGGGTGGTGGAGCGCTGGAACAGGCTCCCCAGGGAGGTAGTCACAGCACCAAGCCTGACGATATTCAAGAAGCATTTGGACAATGTCCTCAGAGACATGGTGTGAATTTTGGGTTTGTCCTGTGCAGGGACAAGAGTCGGACTCGATGATCCTTGCGGGTCCCTTCCAACTCAGGACATTCTGTCATTCTATGATTTGTTGAAGATGTAGTGATGGCCAGTAAAATATCAGCATTTGTTAAAAACTGCCAAAACACATTTTATCATCTGTACAGCAAATCTGAATGACTAATATTTATACAGTTTTATTTCTGTCAGGGTATGGTTTATCCAGAGTTATTACTAATTTTTTAGACTAGTTTTTTTCAACTCTAATTCATCTGGCAGTGTAGAAGAAAGATTCACATGCCTGACATTTGAAAAGCTATAAGAAGTTTTATATGAGCAGATAACCTGTTGTTATGTCTTGGCTGGCTAAAAAAGCTCCAGTAACCAAAAAAATTAAATACAAATATCCATTTCATGTAACGGATTTTATGATAAGTGACATACAATAATTCAGTGAAGAATTGGATAGTTTGTGCTTATTTCATTCTCATGCACTTTGAATAAAAGAGTTGATGATGATGAGACCCCAGGGGTGCTTTAGATTGTAAGAATACCTGCATCTTTTTACATGCCACTGTGGAGCAGAAAAAAGAAAAAAACTTGGAAAGGTTCTGTGCTTTTGACAATTTCCACAGGAATGTTAGAGCATACGTTTATTTTTTTTTTTTTAATGCTCTGTTCATAACATCAACATCCTTCCTGTGAGTGACTATCACAGTGCCTGATTTTATTTCCCCCAGGAATGCTATGGAACTTGATTGTTAGCCATGAATTCCAACAGTAAAGCCATTATAGTTTAGCTCTCATTTCCTCCTGCTTTGCTTAATTGTTTGTCTACTGAGTCCCTTGTTTTCTCAGCAGTCTATTCATGCTGCCATGAGTCTAGATAGTTTTTCCCTTCTCCAGATTTCTGAGAGTCCTCCAAGCTGCATTTAATTTCAGAACATTTCTAACAATGAGAAACTTGTTTATTTCTTCTCTTGCTTCTGCTTACAATGTTCCCTTCTATTGTAAGACATGCCAAGCCTGTTTTCTAGCATATGCTGGTTCCATGGTTTTCTCATTTCTTAAAACCTCTAATTCATCAACTTTCTAGCCATTTTCTCCACTAGGAAAAAATTGCTTCCATTATTATCAAAATAAGTTAGTAATCACGCTAAACTTAGAGCATGATTTTGACCTCCAACTTTGAAGCGCAGATGAGACTAGTCATATGCATTTTAAAAAGTGGGAATAGAAGAGTCAATTCTGTTAAAAAAAACAAACAAGCAAAAAAAAGCACTAGTGCATCAGTCTTAATATAACGGAATCATTTATAATGAAGGTGCTTAATGAAGAGACTCTTCAAATAAGTCTAAAAAAAGGCAGAAGAATACAAGCAATTTCATACTGGCTAGTTTGACACTGGATTTAATTCAATTTGCAATACATTTCTCCTTCCTTACATTTTACAGTCCAGAGTGTCTCTTAAGTTCAGTTTGTTTCCTCATGGGTCCTTGATTCAGCCTCCCTTTCCAGCCATCTTTACAATCATACAAGCAATTCCCTCCTCAGTCCTAAAAAGTGTCTCTACAAATGCATAAATGCACCATGCTCAAGTTGATAAAGCTTAGAATAATAAGAAAAACATATGGAAAGTGCAGTTCACAGATAAAAGGGACAACATTTAATTCCTTCTATTTTAATGTTTGTATCTCCTATCTGTATAGACAGAATGGAGTAGTTAAAGATAATCTCATTTGGAGTTTTTCTTTGAATCCCTTCAGCTGAAGAAGTACAATGTTTTAAAATGACAGACATAATGGAAGTATTGTTCTAATCTGTTAGTTTTAGCAGAGGGACTATCTAAACAATAAGAGCTCCCCATGTACTGTCTAAACACAGTTTCTCAGAGGTTTAGTTTTATTTTGAACTCGCATTACAAACACAACGAAGCAGACTGAATTTTACTGCTGTTACATATTAGCAACCATTTTGTTTTGTAGTTTAAGACATAGCAGAGAGCTATAATTACATGCTCGCTAGAGGGGCCAATAGGTACCATGGTAGTTAAAATCAGGCAAGGTAATTTAAACCTTAATGGGAGTCCTCAGTTGGCAGAAGATATGGTTATTACATCTGACTTCTTTGTCATGTTTGTTGGAGGGTTGTATTTCAGTGGAGTTTGTATCTCTAAACTTGGAATCTTAGCTGTAAATTTTGATTCATTGTCTTATGGCTTGCTTTTGTAATGAATGCTGTACAGAGTACCAACCACTCTGATAGTTCATCTTCAGGTACTCAGTGAAAGAGAATTTTTACTTTTTCCTCCTAACTAGTCCAGACTTATCTATCCTAGTTTGAATCATTTGCTTTGAACCAAAAGGAATCAATCAATAATACCTGTCCGGTTTAAAAGGACAAAATTACTGGGTGGCTCATTATTGACTACTTTCTCTGGTATAACAAGTCTTTTCAAGGATGAGTGTGGTAACATTTTATCTTTTTATCCAGCTTTTCACTATAAATTATTTTATTCTATGCACAATATATAGATGACACAGGCAATGAGAATTATTGCCCTTCTGTTGTGGTTTATCCCCAGTTAGCAACTAAGCACCACACAGCCGCTCGCTCATGCACTCCCCCCACCCCTGTAGGATGGGGGAGAGAATTGGAAGAGCAAAATCAAGAAAACTCGTGGGTTGAGATAAGAACAGTTTAATAATTAAGATAAAACAGTAACAGTAATAGTAATAATAATTATAATAATAATAACAATATAATGAAAATAACGAGAGAGAGAGAAAACCTGGGGAGGGGGAAAAAACCAAACAAACAGGTGATACAACTGCTCACCGACCAACACCACCAGTCCCTGAGCCAAGATCACAGCTTTCCCCCGGCCAGCTCCCCCCAGTTAATATACTGGGCATGAAGTCACATGATATGGAATATCCCTTTGGCCAGTTTGGATCAGCTCTCTTGACTGTGCCCCCTCCCTTCCCGGCTTCTTGTGGCCCCGGCAGAGCATGGGAAGCTGGAACAGTCCTTGACTAGTATAAGCACTACTTAGGGACACTTAGCACCTACTTAGCAACTACTTAACAACAACTATAACATTAGTGTGTTATCAACATTGTTCTCATACTAAATCCAAAACACAGCACTATACCAGCTACAGTGAAGAAAATTAACTCTGTTCCAGCCAAAACAATGACACCTTGATATTAGAAAGGGAAATTCTTTTTAACTGGGGTGAACCAAGACATGGGACACAGGCAGAGGCATATCTATACTTAGTGCACAAGTGCTATAAAGCCTGTTTAAGTAACATACCATACTGAGAACAACAAAATAAAACTCTTGCTATACTCTAAATTCTAATGGTTGAAAGAAAAGAATAGATATTTTATGCTGTTAGAAATCAGGAGGATGGCAGTTCAAACAGCAGTGAATATGGAAAGTGCCTTTTTTCTGAAATTTTAAGCTAACTTCCCATTGAATTTTTCCTATATATATAAATATTTATCTCATATTACTATTACTATCATCTTTTATATGTTTATATATATATATGTAATATTTACTTACTGGTGTTATGTCCATATTGATCTTCTAATTAAACTTTTATAGTTCTAGGGGCCTGCAAGCTCGCATTCATATCATTTGAATGAAAAAAATACTGCTGATGTTCAAGTAGATCACCCATAGCAAAGGAATTTGCTACACCACCACCCCCAAGAAAAGCTCAGCTTCATCTCTTGAGTGACAGCAATGAGAGAATCAGGGTAACTGATCTGCAGAATTCCTGTTGTTTGGGTGGTTTTGGAATTCAGACATGGTTGCCAAACAACCAATGTGTAACAAAATGTCAAACTAAGAAACAATCGAATGTTTTCATAAATAGCCTTTTATCTGAGAGCTCAAATCACCTTCCAAGCTCCTAATTCTTCATTTTACAGATGAGTAAACCTGTTTATCTGCAGAGTAAACAACTTGTTTGAGCTGAAACTGGATACAGAGTTACAGAGCTAGGAAAAACACGGCTTTTGTTCTTAGTGGCTCCAACTTCTAAGGCTATCTTACCAGAGGATGTAGACTGATCGAGCAATGGAAAGGAAGCTTCAGAAAATCTAAAATCTGCAACATAAATTTAGCTAACGCTCCACATATATTTCAAATATGAAATTGCTCTTTACACTAGACTGGAGACATTGCCATTATAGCCATATAGTAGGCTGAGAGTTAAAAAGAAAGAGAAGGGGGGAAAAAAGGAAAAATAAAGATTATATGGAGCATTGGACCCCTTTTAAGAAAAACCCAACTGAATTTTCAACATCCTAATAATTATATTTCCTGGAACCTATGACCATTTGTTACAGTGTTATTCTGCTTGTACAACAGAAGATGAAACAACTTTACACACTACTTCAATATTTTATGTTCAGATAGATTTAGCCACCATACTTGATTTTCTAGTTACTGTATACCTAGGTAGAGTCTTGCAATGTAACACTTATTTTCTCTGTAAAATTTTCTACGGGAAGAAAATGGAACAATAAAGTCCTTTATTGCAAATCAAATGTACAAATAATGTGCAAAAACTGAGAGCACCTTTTGATACCATGTATGTTTTTTTCATAACCAATGACATTCCCCAGTCATTGTCTCTCAAATTTACAAGCATCTTTTTAATATTTGCATTTCAATCCCATTATCTTTCTCAACATTACAATAATTTTTACTTTAAAACTTATATGTAAAATTTCTCAGTATAGTATCCAGCTGATGAGAAAGGAGAGCTCTGGAATTTACTTTGTTTGTAAACCCTGATAGTTTGAAGAGAATATAAGGACCTTTTTTTTTTCATAACAAATAAATCAGTTTATCAGTTTTATCGAAGAAAAATAAGGAACATGAGTAATCAAGATTCAATAATTAACTTCTGTAGGCTTTGATAGTTCATGATACAAAGTAATGTGGTTAAATGCATTATGCATGAAGTAAGCCTTTAGGTGGTACTCTCCTAAACTGGATGAAAAAATATTTGTATGTCTTTTATTACAGGCAACCATTGAAAAGGCTAGAAAATAACCTCTACATGATAATTATTACATCAAAATATATCATGGTCCTGAAGATAGGTGCTTATATAGATTCTATTGTCATCACTGTTCCTTTGCCATTTAGACTCAAATTATCAAATAAGAACAGTTCACATTCTTTTGTGATGTTTACATGATTAAGCTACTATAAAATTGAAATCTACATTGGGTTGTATCAAAATATAATGAGCTATGTGAGAAACATTGATTTATGAAAAGAATTTGTATTGTTATAGGATTTTCAGAACACTGGTGATTTGGAGTCAAGCAGTTCATTAATAGTTTGCATCCCAGAGGTTAGTACAAAACTTAGGCTAAAGGGCAAGTTACAGTTGGAATGTAGGCTCCTTGTCCAGTAAGCTCTACATATTTTTTTGTTAAAAGTGCCTATAAACTGAGAAAATGCATGAAATTATTTAGAATCCTGGCCTAATTATCATTGTAAATTACTTTGGACTATCATTAGTTTTTCCTGTTTGAAAGCATAATTCTAAATTATGAAAATGTTTTATTGTTTGCTGCACTTTTAAAGGAGAGCTGCTAGGCAAATGAGCTAGAGTAAAGAGACTTTCTGTGTTTGGGCATCAGCTTTGTTATGTGAATTGGACAGAGCAGGAACTTGAACTTGGCTGTTTAAAAGGTTTATGTCAGCAGCTGGATCTTCCCCCAGCCTTGTATAAATGACATAGTCAGCTGATAGAACTATTATCTGAGGATTTGTTAGAATATTTCCAGAAACATCTTTCACTGAAAACTGCTTTCCTAGATTCAGTAATATCAGCTTGATGTGATACACATCCTAAGAGCTTGCCAGGGACAACAATTCGTTGGGTTGAAGAAGCCCATTTCTATCATATAATATCTTAAACTGGCTGGTCAATCAGCTGTCTAGGATGTTGCTTCTCTCACATTTACAATCAGAGCACTGTATAAATGTGAAAACAGGAGTTATTACTAACTCCAGCAGCTGGATTTGAGTTCAGAAATATTTACATTTAATTATAATATACATCATGTCCTTTTCATTTTTGTTCTAAAGTTTTAGCCATTTCATGGTGAATTTCACAGACACGAGAATAGTATTCCTGTAATCAAAAACACCAGATGACAAACTGCATTGACATTTCTGAGAGGATATTTATTTACTGTTTGAAAAAAAGACAAATACAGGTGGACTATTCCAATTTAGATGTTACATAATTGATCTCTGCTGTATGCCTGATGGATGTTTCTAGTACTGAGACACCTAAGGTTGTTATCTGCTGTTCTTGCCCCTAATTAGGAACACTGGTTTCTTTTGAATTTAACATTTTGCAGAAAGGTTTGAGTCCCCAGTTTTCATCTCATCTCACCTACAGTACTTTTAGATCAGTATCTGAATTAGGTAATCAGTGCAGGAGCACAGTCCTTTTGATCCTTATTCTTCTAAGGATCCTCCACACCACCACCTCTTGATTTAGAGGTGGCTTCTTATTTGTAGTAGAAGAGTACCCAGGCAGACAGTTTTGAATGAATATACAATTAGTTTTACCATCAGGTCTTCAGGATGCATATCTACATTGGTTAATTATTCCAACTTTTTCCTCCCTGCAGTGTATCTTCATATACTCTTAAATGGCCATTTAGACATCTCCTTTGAACATTTGTCTAGGTAAGTCTGGACTTTTATGCCTAATCATATGGGCTTCCTGGATTGCCTTCAGCATCTGCTGCTGGCACTGTGGGACATTAATTTGCCTCCATTAAAGGAGTCTGTGCTCCACTAATTCAGGAATTTAGTTTCTCCAGTAGCCAGAATGGCACTTAGAGCTTGCCAGAGAAAACTCAAAAACACATTATGAATGTGAGGTTCTTAAAAATGAACTTGCAGTTTCTTGATTCACCACTTGTGAGAAACAGGAGTGCACACTGTTAGCCAGATGTCTTGGTCTGGGTCTATGCTGATATTCTTCTAATGTTGAAGATGCATCTACAGAACCTAGCACTTAGCTTGTGACCTCCTCTGGACCCCATATAGTAACTGTGGTCTGAAAGCATAAACGTGTGAAAGCATAAATGTGTGTGCGTGTTTTTCAGGTTCAGAATAGCTAAAATTTGTTCTGATTCAGCCCATTGCAATGGAGTTTACATATTCTGAAAAGAGGTATTCAAGTTTCTAGGGATATTCTAGTCTGGTTATGACAGGAAAGTGCATTATAGAGTCTGAGGATTCAAAAGCTTACTGTAGTGTTGGACGTAGCAATGGTGCAGCCAGGTTCATACTTCCACTATAGACAGTCCCCATGTTCCATGCACAATGTCTGGATATTGCCCCAGTGAAAGCTATCAGTCAGAGACAGAAAAAGCATGAGAGAACATGGAATGCAATATGGATGATCAGTGCTGCAGTGTTAGAGGTGTCTCCCTGGCTTTATTCTACTTACATGTACAAGCAGCCATATAAGCATACCTTTAAAGGTCAGTGTGTGGCTGGCGAAGGTCAGGACATGACATTGATAAAATTTAGGTTAAGTATTTGGTAGTAAAACTGGGAACAAAGAAATAGAATGGAAATAAACCAAAAAGCAATATTAAGAACTATCATTATTAAAATCAACCAAAAATTTAGCTCTGCGAAACTCAGGAGTTTTTTTTAGGTTGGCATCATTGGCATCAACCATTGATGCTAAGGGGACCATTTCAGTGTTAATTCACTGTCGCAGTTATTTTGTAAAATTGGCTGCTTCATTTCTATTTATAACCTGCTTTATTGGGTAGTGAATAGAAATGAATGAGAGGAACCTTGAATCCTATTTTCTTCTCCTTCTGTTATTCCCGGTGTTACTGTCATTGTGTGTTGGTTCTAGGTAGAGCGAAGATGAGAGTGAAGCATTGTTAGGCTTGTCCAGACGCAAAAGGCAGCAGAAAATCTCTTTGAAATGCAGGTTTGATATCTCTGAATTGCTATTCTGCTTGCACTTCCATTGTGTTCTTTAACTAGTTTGCTCTGTCTTGCTTAGACAACTCTCTGGCTCTTTCTGCCCAGCTTGTTTAGTTTATTGTGACATGCTGTATAACATCAGAAAAAATTGCAGTACAAACATCTTATTAGCCTTACAATTTTCAGTTCCTCTGGCATTTTATAGACATGAAATTTGATACAGCAGTGTAAAAGAAAAGTGTTAGGATGACTCAATAAACTTCCACCTCTTCTTTTTGGGATTATTGCATTGGCTTATTCATCTTTGAGTGCGGATCCTTTAGGCTATGATGCTAAAAAGGTTTGATGGTCAAAAAAGTTTGGTGAGTCAGAATTCTTTTTTGTTTGGGTATAGTATTTCCAGTTTTAACTACAGCCAAAAGCTGTATTATGTATATCCAGTAGTTTTGCTAGTTAATATCAGTTATATTCAGCTCTCATCTTACAGGGCATCTGAAGTAATCATATGTGGATAATACTCTAAATGTAACGGAGCTATTTTAAGCACTAGGATCAGGTAATACTACTATTGTATTAATGTGAGATGATGAAGTAGAAACAGATTAAAAAATCCTTCCTAATGAAACAAATTCAGCAGCATATCTTTTATATATTTTTTAATCTCTATATTCCCCTCCAAAGTTGACTGATTTTAACCCAGCCCAAACTCATTAAGCTTGTATTAACTATCTATTCCAAGGCCATATTTATGCTTCATGTCCAGAATTTTTACCTTGATTGGTAAAACTAACTTCATTTTTTCCAAAATAGAAGAATAAAACAGCTGTAATGATTTCTTATCCATTACCACAACTGCAAATTCTGTTCATAAAGGGTATTCTTTGTGCCCAGTATGAAAAGAAAAAACACAAACCAAACATTTAGTGTTAAGGTTCAGATTTGCCAGAAAGATGTGGCTAGAAGGTTAATATAACATGTTCATAGTTATTGATTTGTGGTGGAATTTTTTTGTATAAAGAAAGAGTATAATTGAAACAGTGAAAACAATCTGGGCTCCATGTGGCTAAGAATTCCATGTTTTCAGAGCTTTCAGCTTAGGTCTTTGTATTGATGTGATGGTCAGTATAAGCTCCCCTCCTGCACATGCTGTGGTTGCAAGCTTCTTTTCTGACCATTATAAGCAGGCAAACAGAGCCAGGTACACTGAGATGGAAGACTTTTTGCTCCAGCTATAATGCAGTCAGAAGCACACTTGTCTGTTTGAAACGTACCGGAAAAGTGGCCTTGTTTACGTGCACTTACACATTCAGTAGTTTAAATAGCACCAATTGGGTGCTTAACTAACTGAAAAAGTAAACACGTGTTTCAAATTTCCTGCAGTGAAAAAGGATGTCCCTTATAGTCTATCCTTCAAATTGCCTTGGCAAAACACAGAGCATGTGCTTGACTTTCAGTCACTTTTTTTATAGAGGTCTCTTGAGCGTTAGTCTTCTTTTGATGACAGATTAGCTTCTTGTATGTTGTTCCCGTTTCCCTTCTTCCCTTCCATCTCCTCAAAGCAATTTTAGTCTGACTGTATAGTGGAGAATATAGGCAAAGGTTTTGATACTAGTTACCTCTGCAACATTTGAGATGACCAAAGTTTGTGTCTGCTGTGTTCAGTTTGATTCCAAATATGATCTGACATCCTGAACCAGAGATGCTGTTAAAACAGTCCTACTGGAAATAGGTAGAAAGTAATGAAAGTAATTCTATGATCACTACACTATCAACTTTAGCAGTTAGCTGATGGGAGCATCTAATTTTTCTCATTGCTGGAGAACAGAACTGTATGTGTATCTCTAAGCAAAGTATTCCTATTTATCAATGTGCTTTATATTTCATAGCCATAGAGAATTTAAGTTCTGCCTGCAATTAAACACTGATACATGAGACCTGTGAGACACAAATGGCTTGCTGAATTACCTGTGTACTGTTTCAGTAATGCTATGTGGCAACTTTGTGTTTGATCTCCTGGGCAGTGGCTGATTTTTCATGGAGATTAATTTAAAATTGGTACCTTATTACTTTGGGCGCTAAATAAATACCTAGAAAGATATCCTTATTGCTGCCAAAAAGATACAATTTAATGGCAGACAGAGCTGAAGAAAATAAGGCTATAAACAATAGGAGGCTGGGTTGCTGGGGGAGCAGTTTTGTTTTCGGTCCCAGAGTTATTTAACTAGATTACTTATTCCAAAGTTTATATTTATTGAAAGCTGACAACCAGTCATTGAAGGATTTTTAGAAACAGGATTTTTAGAATCAGGATCATTAGTCTGTGTATTTCTATGAGATTTCACATGAGTGAAAACTGATAGATGTTCTAGTCATAGATGTTATTGTGGGAATGAAGGTCACATAAATCTTTCCGCTGTTTTTTAGGAAGCCTTGGATAGCAGATACTTGATACTATTTTACTTTCATGACACAGGAATTCTCAGGCATGAGAATAAGCCATCAACTTGAAGAAAAGGACAAGTGAGTAAACTATGCTCCCCAAGTCCTGAAGAGGTTGTTTTACTTGAGGATTGTACTGTATATGCCTGCCTGTTTACCTAAGCCTGTACAATGCCATGAATCTTTTACTTATTTCTGTCTAATTCCTAGCATCATCTTATGCCCTAAAAAGAATGAATGAGTACTATTTAAAAGTTATATTTATCTGGAAACAAACAAACAAACAAACATTTCTTTAACCAAGAAAAATTGCAAAAGTTCCTTGTACTAAGCTCTGAAATATATCCCTATTTTGTCTCAAAGATATATGAGTCATACATTCCCTTCCAGTAGGCTAGGGAAAAGATGCAAAATTTGATTGCTACAAAGAAACCCAAAACAGTAGGAAAAAGGCATCACTCTCTGGATATCCTCTGGCAATATTAGATCTCTCCCACAGTGTTTTGGTACTGAAAATGTCTAGGTGCTTCTCCAGGCTGTCTTTGATACTTGAAAAATTATTTGGAAAGGTGCTCAACAGTTCTAGAATTACAACATCAAATCTAAACAACTGTTGATTCTCTCAAAGATCAGACGGTCACTCCAAAATGAGAAAACCATTTTGTCTTTCCAAGTGCCATAGTTATTTTGATGTTCATTCCTCTTCCAACATGCCAGAATAATCTCTAGGGCTTTGGTACTGGACTAGCCAGAATTACTTTGATATCTGATACACAGGACAAGTCTTTCAAGTGTTTTTAATAAGATTAAAAGGATGAGGTTTCTTTTCTTTTCTTTTTGCAAATTGTCTTTAAAGGAAAAAGAAAGGGCATGCTTTAGTTCTTTTCCATTTGCCAGTCTTATGCATTATGTTAGTTTGTTATCATTATGCTAGTTGGTTTTGCCACATGAAAAAAAGTCCAACAAACCGTGTGGCTATTCTGTGTTCAGCATGTCTCTTTTAGTAGTGACCTTGCACAAAACCAGTATCTCTGATGTACCTTTGTGTAGAAGCATCAATGCAGATAAAGCATGGAAATAATAATCAAAAAGCTAGCCAGTAATACAGATTAAAAAAGAGAATTTAATCTACATCTCATCTATTATTTGCCTGTCTGTGTATGATCTACTCACAACTGAATAGATGAATGATCCTAACTTTCCTTTTTAATTTTCTCTGGTTTTACTTGATTATCAGTTATTGCTTGGATTTTCTAAGCTATTAAACAGTATCAATATAATTTAATGTAAATATATAACAGAATGACATAAAGCAAATGATGTTACATTTAATTTACATTATTAATATATTAAGCTTAAAGCAAAAACAGTCTGACTCACTTAGAAATAGTGTGTTGATCAGTTCAGCTTGCTGTGTGTAAGAAGCCAAACATATTGACACATCTATTTGCTTTGCTGTTATCTAGTAGGCAAATGTTAAACTTAATGCATTTCATACAGGTTTCCCAGCACATATATTTTATCTCAGCGCTAAATTTTAAAACTGAATTTTGGGTAGTACGCGTGGTACTTTGGATACTGATAGTACCATTTTATGGTTCAGTCTGGATGTGACAGAATCTTGCTTTCATAGAGGAACCATGATTTACAGCATTTTCTTGCATTTATTTTAATGACTATTTTTAAAATGCTGCAACATGTTCTGTATACATGAATATTTTGTATGGATTTATGTAGATTAGCACTAGTAGAGGAGAAATAAATATGCTTTATTTATTTATCACACTAACATTTTTGAAGGCAAAATAGTTCTCTGTTTTGCTAAGGAGAGTGGTTTAGATATCCCCATCTGTACCTTGACTTATCCAGCACTGCTAATAGATACAGAAGTTGATGTTTTCTACTCAAGCAGTTTGGTCTTCAAGCTGATTTCCTCGGTGTTAAAATGTTGTAACACTTCTACTGTCGTCTGAGTTTTTAGTGACATTGCTACACAACACTAACAAAAACAAGTGCAACTGAGGTATTAAAAAAGATCTTTGATATATATGGTATTCCAGAGAAAGTAATTATTTTTATTTTCTTTTTTTTTTTTTTTTAAATAAAACTTTCAGGGCATAAGCAAAAAGAGTTTTCAAATATTATCAGTTTAGTCTGTACACATCATAGGCAATCTTAATCAATATCTCAGTTTTCATATGAAGACTAGACAGATTGTCTTGCCAGCCCTTCTAATTGGAAGGTAATCAGAATATTTTGTTAACTTATTTTCTGGTTAGGATTTTTCCAAATAATACTCAGTTATGTATGTTGTGCAGCATTTTGTGATATCATCAATTACATGATCTTTTCATGCATTAGCAGTAATTGCATAGTAATTTGCCTCATTTTCCTCTATCTTTCAAATGCTGAATACCTCTAAAGAGAGCATTTAGAAAGTTCATGTAGTTATTTGTTCTCCACGGATATTAATGGCGTTTGTTTCAGTTAAAACCCCACTCAGTTCTCTGAAATAGGGGGAATAAGTTCTTTCCATTAAGCAAGAAAAGCACCCTTAATCACACCTCTGTTCCTGTTGCTCTGAACACTCACTGGCAATACCCAAAATATAAGCCCCAGGGTTAACCATGATATTTACAAGGCCTTTCATTTCTTATCCTGTCTTCAAAATCCATGTTCATTCTCATTCTTTCCATTTTTGGGTTTTATTTGATTACTGTGACTCTCTGCTTGCAAGTCTAATACAGTTTTAGACTAAGAATACTAAACACACATCACTGCTGAAAACCAAATATTTTTAGTGACTATCTAAAAACAGATGGACACCTCTCAGCACTACTGTCTCTGAGCATTTATGAACATATAATTTCTTCTTTGCTCTCAGGAACAGTGAAAGCAAACTTTGAGTTACACTATAGTTTTACTTAAATTTGTGGTCCTTCCTTAGTGTTCTTGTGACTTTTTGTTCCTTTGTTGTGCTGTACATTACAGATTATCTATCCATTTACTGTACTTAATACTTTGAACCTCTTCAATTCACTGATGTGTGTATGCCCTTAGCAGACCGCTTCATTGATCCATGGGCAAGTGTCACCACTTGTCTTAACCTCACCTGAGAATTCAGCGCAGTGGATAAGAACTGATGTATGACAGATGCTGGAGTTCTGCCGAGGACCACACTTCTGGCACCCTAAAACAAAATGCTCAGCCATGATCCTGCACAAGCATTCAAAATCAGCTTTATTTATGGATGGTTGCATTTGTTATAATGGTCTTAGCACAATTCAAGAGGTGTTAAATTATTTCTGCCACACCCAACCCACAGTCCGCATTGCTGCCCCGAAGGGACCAGGTAGCCTGCAGCAATAGACTGGGGACAAGGAAGGGGGAGTGGTTAAGGAGAGGTTTTGCAGAAGCGAGGGTTGTTTTCCCAAAGTGCTTGTTTTTTTTTCTTTTTTCTTTCAGTGCCAGAATTGGTGATTAGCACGTTGTTAATTCATAAGTTCCGTTGATTGAAATTCCTCCCAAATCAGTAAACTGTCTTTTGTCCATGACAGCTGTATGAGCATGTATTTTTTGTTCAGAATTTCTAAGCAGTCTTCTTCATTGTTTTTTATTTTACAGTTAATCTTCTGGTAATTGATTGTGAATTTGTCACATCACTAGATGTTATAAACACAGGACTGTGGAAACACACAGCGGAGTTGAATATGAACACATCTGGAAGGGAAATGGGAAAGGTTACAAGGAATGTAGTTGCCAGCTGGACCTTTTCAACAGCTGATATTCTATTGATTGAAACTTCAATCAATCGACCTGTGACAATATACTTAAAAAATGCTATCATTTTCTGCCTGTCCGTGCTAGATAAAGACTGGAAAAAACAGTTCCTAATACAAAACACATGCAACATTGTCAATAGGAGTAAACAAGCAAAAGATGCAAGCAGAAGAAATAGGTTTCTTCTTTTCAGTTGACATAAAAGATTGTTCAGTCTGACTTCAGCAGCTGGCACCCAGTCCTCTCACAATGGTCCCCCAGCAGCTGGCACTGAGCCCTTGCAGCACTCACAGGCACAAGCTAGAGGGTGAGATTATGCAGAGATGTAGTTAAGAAAAGATTTAATGGACAGACTGCAACAATCAGGCACAGGGCTCAGCCAGACAAGTGTCTGACTGGCCACAAGTTACATGAAACTGGCCCCTCTTCTGTGTATTCCTCCTTTCTTCCTTCCCTGCACATTGCCTCATCAGTTTGCACAGTCCACCCACTCCCCTCCAACATCCTGGGCCCTCAGTTCTGCATCCTTATTAGTCACAAAGTCCTGTTTGCTAGCAGTTTCTTGATAGTCCACCAATTACTGTAACTGGAAGTATTCTACTTGTACACTAGTGTACTATATAAATGTACACTATACTTGTATTAACTGTTTCTGGTTATTTTCATTAACACTATTTGGTCGGGCTTTTTGTTTATGAGCCTTTCTCTCCCTCCCTTTCCCAGTTTAGCAAGGTCCTTGGTCAGGTTTTATGTTTATGAACCTTTCTCTCCCTCCCTTTCCCAGTTTAACAAGGTCCTTAGTCAGATAATCTTAAAAATAAACATTCCCACGTTCCACATATCCATAACAATTAGTGCAGCTGACCAAGTTTGTTCTCATTGCTGCCTCCCTGGTCACTTGTCTGACAAGTTTGTGTCTCTCTATATTCTTGTTTATTGCTTCCTCCTATCTTAAATATCTCTTTTTGCATGGAAAAGGCCCTTGAACACATACTTTTAAAGGAGCTGACACTCTTAAAGGAGCTGACACTCTCGTTCTACATATCCTTACATGAACCACCGCAATTATTAGGGCTCTGCATCACAGGCCAGATACTGACAGCAGGATTCCTTGAAGTTGAATTATAGATTTTTTTAAAGGCACTAATAATTTCAAGGATACTAATTAACTTTGCCATTTTTTCCAATGTGTCGAAATTCTTCCTTAAAATATTTCAAAAGTCCCAGGCTCTCAGATCAGTCAAGCAGAAATTTCTGAATACATGATCATAGGGACATTTTTAAAGTCAAGCAAGCAGTAAAATTTGAAATTGAACTCTATATTTACACATGCATTTTTTATTAGAGACATATTTACCCAAATTGAAGAATAAATATTGGAAAGCATAAATTGAATCCACTGCATTAACTTCACTCAAAGTTTAAATACTCCATCTGAACTTTTACTATTTAGCTGTGGCTTTCAGGGCTCCAAGTGATTTTCAGTTTGAATTTCTGGTGTTTATAGTAATGCTACTGGCTAACAAGGTTCTGTTTCTAAAGGATAAACTTCCAGTGTTGTGTACATTGACAATATAACAATTCTCTGCTTGTTAGAAGAGCACTTTTAATCAGATTGCAGATTCTAGAAGTATGTCATGGTTGTTGCTGCTCTTGTTAGTAAATAGGCATCCTCACAGCTTTTACAATTAGCAAATAATGCAGTCCATAATACTAGACATAGTATTGTTCTCATCTTTAAAAATATGTACTCCATTTTTATTAGTTCTTTGGGTGAATATCTCTGCTGACTTCTATTTACTTCTGTAAATGGTTGTGCCATTTAAAGTTATTTTTGCCTCATAGCTCCTGGGTTCCCTGTATGAACCAGATATTAGCATGGCCCATGTTACCACACTTTAGACCCTTTGGAGAAATCCATTATATCAGCTAATCAGCTGTTTAATCTAACATGGCCAACTTTGCACTGAACCAGATGAGTGGAGACTGCATAGTGCTTATTGCTTGCTCTCTTTGCATCTGAATCCTGCTTGCAGCTGATTCTGCAGTGAATATTTGACAAAAGTCCAAGATATTTTCTAACTCCAATAGCTGTGATTTTATCTTTGTTTTTAGCTAGGTTCCTAGCATTTGCTTACAGATAGAAAAATGTTCAAGTAAACACTTGGAAACCAATCTCATTTCTTATTAAATCAATATAAATAATTAAAGCATTTTCAAAACTTTAAAATGGCTGTTCTTGTCCTGTAATTCGAGTTTGCTACTTGAAAATTATCACCTAAGAGTTTAATCTTGCTAACCAGGTAAGTGAAAAGATGATCAAAGCTGAAGATCCAACTAGTGGAACAAACTTCTGTCATGTTTATATGCACAAAAAGAAATGAGATTTGTGTGTGACTAATTCTGATGAAGAAAACACCACTAAAAATGCAGATTGGAGAAAGTCAGAACTGAATTCAGTTTTGAAACTAATCAGGAACACAAAAAAACTTTCTGAGGAGAAAACCCAGGGAACTTTAGCTTATTTGAAACTTCAGAAGAAACAGAGGAGTCAGATGAATGGGTGTAATACTGTAGGCCCTTTCTCTAAAGAGTGCCATGGGCTGTAAAAAGAAAGGACTGCAATTTGGAAGGAAAACTAGGAAAAATAAAACAGGGCTGAAGACTCTATAGAAGAGGTATTTAATGGAAGAATTGCTCAAAGCTCCAAGAGATCTCATTTATGTGTGTTTTATTTGACAGAGCTTTTAGAAAAGATTTTCTATTATTAATGTCAAATCTAAACAGCTCCCCTATACCTAGTACTTGATAGCTGACTTTAAAAAGCCCATTAGAAATTAAATAATCGTGCATACTTTCACATATGTTTGGAACAGGATGTGCTGCCTGGAACTTCATGTTCACTCAAAGGTTGTATAAAAGAGACCTTCCTCTGAATTCAAGCTCTGAGTTAATTCTGAGAAGCACGGGAGACCTGGAATAAAACTTTGTATAGCAGTCTTATGCAAATCCAAAGCTCCCTGGAGTTAAAAGCTTCTGAAAGTGCAGAGCAATACTAAGTCTGGTTCAAAGTTACACTTCACAGTCTGCAAAACACCAGTTACTAACAATGAGGAAGATGTTTGGCTAGTATATCTGTCAACAGCTGTTTCTGAAGTGTTTGTTATTCCTAAAAGTTTACAGTAAATTGAGCTGAAGACAGAACTAGAGTGCTTATCTTTTAGGAGTATTATGCTTCATGTAACCAAGAAGATTTTAATATTTAAAAGTAGATAAATAGGTATTGCTATTCTATGGCTAAAGAGTCAGCTTTGTAACTTGGGGAACCAGCTCTGAGACTCTGTTATACTAGAAGTAAAAGGGGCTGCTGACTGACCTAGAGTCTACTTAAACAGTAAGAATTGGTTGAGAAGAAGCAATCATCCATCCAGACTGAATCACCTTGGAAGATGGTTGTGCAGAAAAAGGAAATCAATATTTTAAGTGGATCAATTCTATACAATATCGCACAAAGTATACTCAGAATGTGTTTGCAATTCTTTGGACTTTTCAGTTTAAGAGCAAGGATCACATTGCTTCAGAATGTGGAACTGGGCAAATAAACTACTTGACATGTCCATAATCATCCTCATAATACATACAGTAGTCTTACAAGAGATAAATACCATTCCGAGAATTCCTGATGTATCTATTTTATTCACTTTTCCTTCCAAGTACCTTTCTATAGTCTTCCTTAGGTACACCCAGAATTCTAGCCTTTAGTGTTAACTTCCAGGTGGATACGTAAGAGGTTCATCCAGGTTCTGTCCTCTAATGCCCTTGACAGCATGAGTCTTGCTGTTGACTACACTGTTCCATGTACTTGCCTTCTTTTTGCTTCAGCTGAGGTTCTCAGCTAAAAATGAGTGAAAATGAATTCAGGTAACCTCTGGATAGGAAAGTTCTGATGCTTTAATTTCAGCCCTTTGAGAGAGATTATGATGATATTGTGACATTAAGTGGGGAAGGGAGTATTAGAAAGATAAATGTCCTTATATAAATCTTTGATACATCCTAATACCAAAATATTACAGGTGGACCTGTGAGAACCTCATGAGGTTCAACAAGGCCAAGTGCAAGGTCCTGCACCTGGGTCGGGGCAACCCCCAGTGTCAGTACAGGCTGTGGGATGAAGAGATTGAGAGCAGCCCTGCAGGGAAGAACTTGGGGATACTGGTGGATGAAAAGCTGGACATGAGCCAACAATGTGTGATTGTAGCCCAGAATGCCAACTGTATCCTGGGCTGCATCAAAAGAAGCATAGCCAGAAGGATGAGGCAGGTGATTCTGCCCCTCTACTCTGCTCTGGTGAGACCCCACCTGGAGTACTATGACCAGCTCTGGAGCCCTCAACACAGAAAGGACATGGACCTGTTGGAACGGGTCCAGAGGAGGGCCACAAAAATGATCTGAGTATGGAGCACCTCTCCTATTAGGACAGGCTGAGAGAGTTGGGGTTGTTCAGCCTGGAGAAGAGAAGGCTGCAGGGAGACCTTATTGCGGCATTTCAGTACTTAAAGGGAAACTATAGGAAAGATGGGGGCAATCTCTTTAGCAAGGTCTGTTGTGACAGGGCAAGGGGTAATGGTTTTAAACTAAAGGAGGGTAGATTTAGACTGGATATAAGGAAGAAATTTTTTACAATGAGGGTAGCAAAACCGTGGAACAGGTTGCCAGAGAGGTGGTAGATGCTCCATCCCTAGAAACAATCAAGGTCAGGTTGGATGGGGCTCTGAGCAACCTGATCTAGTTGGGGATGTCCCTGCTCACTGCAGGGGGTTTGGACTAGATGACCTCTAAAGGTCCCTTCCAACTCAAACCATTCTGTGATTCTATGATTCTGTGATTCTATGATTCTATGATTCTAATATTTCAGTGTTTTCTAGTCACAGATCAGAGAGGAGAAATATTCTACTTTAGCCATCTAATAGCTGAGTGTCTTGTCCAAGGCTCATCTGAGTTCTTTCCAAAGTTGATGAAGGAACAGAATGTCACCTTCAGAAAGGAGTTCATTCTGTTCATTTAAACAACAGTCTTTGGCATCTCTAGAGGATGACTCATCCATCTTCACTGCTAGGGTGGTTTAAAGACTAGTTTAAGATCCAACAGGCAGTTTAAGGATGATTAAAATTAAGTCACCTGTAGTCCTGTCCATGATCTAAAAAAGTCTAAACAGATAATAGGCCAAAGACTTAATAAGAAGGCCAAAACAGGTAATAAAAATAATGGTATATGTGTATGAAAGAATGTTGTAGTGTGACAATACAGTCACACGCAGAAAATTTCGAGTCTAGAAAGAAGTAAAAAGAACTGACAGATGTATAAGAAAACCAATACTCTTGTATTCACTAAATGAAATTAAAAGCCAACATATTTAAAATAGAATAGAATTAGTATTTCCCTGTTTTGTTGATATTGATCTGTTGAACTCTCCATTGTGAAATTTTATATTGACAAATCACTTTGTAAATGTAGGCAACTAAGAGGAGTAACTTGAGCTTTATTCAGTAAAGGTAAAAGGGATTTATATCCTAATTCTTCATGGTATAAAATATCATTAGATACATAATTTTTGTCCATATTATACCATTGTAGTTATGAACGATAATTAGACTTAATGGCTTCCTATGGAGGCATAAATGATCGCTGAAAAGAGTTATTCTTCACCGTATTATGGTAGTTTTTATGGTCTGGCTGTATTAAAAATTGTTTAAAATATTTACAGAAAGTATCTGATGAAGAATGTAAAATGATTTTGTGGAACTTCTCCCAACACATACACACACATGTATATGCACATACATGTGTGTATGTGTCTGTATGTGCATAAAATCACATACAGGTTCATTAGAATCAATTCAAGTGCCTACATTTAGGAGCCTGTTGCTTAAATGTGTGGGCAAATTAAAAAAAAAAATAAAATCCTGTAAGCCTAAGATGCTTATGAAAGTCAGAAGAAAGTGAAATAGAAAAATTCTTCCTACCCTCTTGAACATATCCACATATGTGTTTAGATTATTTTTTTATTATTTATTATTTTCAATAGTGAATTGTATCTTAATCTTTAATCTTAATAGTATTATTATATATTATTATTATGATGTATTTAGATTCATTAGAATAGACATTTACCATAAGGAGTGATAGTATTTAGAAAAAGAAAATTTTGACCAACATATTTTTGTATGGCTGTTTACCTCTTGGGCCATGTGACACTGCTGCAGAGAATCATCTGTTGTTTCTTCTCCTAGTTGGTTTAAAAAATCCAGAGTTTATGAGAAGTATGTTTATCAAAAATCATAACATCATTCTTACCCAAGAAAACAGAGGAGGTTTCTTGCACATCCTATCCCAAGGTATTAATGAATGTTAGCACAATTTGACATTAGCCCGAAGGGAGTCACAGGTGCTCTGTACCTCTGAAAAGCCAGGTCAAAGTGTTTTTTTTTATAGTCCTGTGGCTCCCTTAGCAACTATGTCTCATAGGATGTGTTTTGCTGCAAATCATGTATTTGAAGTGAGAGTAAGAAAGGAGAATGTGTCTCTGCAAACACTTTCCACAAAACTACTGTTCACTGGAGAAAGAAAATGAAGAAATTACATGATCTGCCCACTACTTGTGACAGTACAGATTAGATTAACTCAGATTAGATCAACCCTAGCATGTGCTAAATTGTCTGAGATCTTTAGAAAATCACTAGTCCTGCCATCCTGTGAGAAAAATGAGACTTGGAGGTTTTTTATTAGGTTCTGCGGTGAAAGAGGATGGAAGAATGCACTATGATGCACAATACCTAGTGGTAGGTTTCATAACACTGAGTAACTCAGATAAGCATCTAGCATGTATCCAAAATTTTAGTACTAAAGAAATATTAAGTAAACTCTGATGCTGAAGAAAATGTGAAATATTTTTATTTATTTCAGTTTTACCCAATGTTCTGCCAGGAAGATATGTGCTTTTCTGATTATTTTTACTATCATGAAGCTACTGTATAATCAAGCTAATAATGGATTTTTTTGTTGTGAGAGGTTCTGGGTTTTTTTTTGGAGGGGGGGAGAGGAGTGGCCTGTATAAAAATAACACAATACTCTCTTAAAAAGGAACATAGAATCAGGTTATTATTCCAGTTCCAAATTCTGTTTAGAAGGAAAAAAGAATGGCCAGACAGAAATTACTTGTGATTCTCAGATGCATGCGTAAGGACTATAGGACAGCCCTGCAGTCTCCTATGCGAATGCTAGTTCTCATGTGACCATTCCACCATTCCTACTGCAGCACCTTCCCAGAAGAGGTTAGTTAAGGTAAGCACTTTGTGCTAGTCTTTTTTTTTTTTTTCAGGGAGATGGCAGGTTGTCGTATACAGCAATTATGGTATTAGCAGAGGTTTATTTCAAGAAGATGGATTTCCCTCAGCCAGTTCCATTCCCATCTTCATTTTGGCACTGTGAAAAGAAGTGCCCTGTCACTGCATTTATCTTCTAGAAATCAGAGACATCATATCTTTTTTTTAGTATTGGGGTCTGGCAAATACCAGAAGAATTAATGCTTTTTGAAAATTGTAAACTTAAAATAAAAGAAAATTTGTTCCATTGAACTTTACACCATTTCACCATGAAATCAATGAGATGATTACTTTTTTTGGTAGAAGACTAACAAAATAATTTATATTGCACATTTAAAATTTAATATATAGTCATTATGATGTTATTACTGCAAAACATTTTATAGATAAAGATTATGTTAAGGTAAAAAGTAGGGGGCTTAAGGCATTCTGTGAGGAGAAAATGCTGATCTCTAGGAGAGAACAAAAAGTGACGTGTTAGAAAAATAATGCAACATTTCTTTTACCTATCTGTCTTTTTAAACCCAGTAACAAAGGAATTGAATCAAGATTTTGGCATATCCATTAGAAGATGTCTGTTTGTTAGGTAGGATAAACCAGAAATGTTTGTATTATGCATGCGTATTTCCCTTCATGTGCAAAGATGATCAAAGACATTTTTTTAAAATGTTGCTTTTAAATAATGCTGACTTGCAGTAAGCAAATCAATATCTTTTCCTTGGGAAGGTGAATTGCTAGCTCAGAAAAAACAAGCTCAGCTTTTTATTTTGCATCCTAAATATTTTTGAAAATGTACTTTGAAATGAACAGCAACCCATTGTGTCTCCACTGAAATACACTCCATCAGAAGTGGGCAGTGTGAATTACCAGTCACAACCTAACAGCATTTAATCCATCTGAACAATGATGGAAGGCTTACAATTTAATTTTATCTAGCATTTTCTTTACATTAATCTGATATCTTCCAAAAGAAGTCTTCATACCTCATTCACCTGTGAGACAACTATCCAGATATCTCATGAAACCTGAGTTCTGAAACTTCTTTTTCATTACCAGACTATGAGTGGTGCTGGATACAAGCTGGCTAGCACAGCTTGTTGGTACCACAGCAAGTGTTTTGCTTTTGAATAAACAGCTAATGTCAGGTAATTTGTGCTGAGTTGGATACAGCTATAAATAAATTATCTGACTGTGTTGACTGACCTCTGGCCCCTGTTATAACAGGAAGTTGTAAACTTCTGTAGTCTTTCTAAATACTCCATTCTTTAACAAGTTCATTTCTAAACAACTTTATGTTGCATTGATCTGAGTTTTTTTCCTAAGCAGCTAGTCTGTGGGGTGGGCTTATGTCTGTAAGTATGGATAACCCTATATTAGGTGAGGAGATGGACTCCTCCAAGCTTACTACTCTTTATATAACTTTGAAAGTTTGAGAGAAACAGTGCAATTTATTACCTAACAGGTAATAACCCTTGAGTTTCAGCTAGTGACAGCTACCAAGTAGGTTTCTGTCAATCTACCCTCCTACAGATGTCTCTCACTAATCACAGCTATGTAATATCTAGTTATAAACAAAAAAACCCCATCTGATAATTTCTTTTCTAATGATCCTTTCTACTGATCCTACATTTTGGTCATTTCATCGTAAAGTATTCTTTTCTTAGTGTGCCAATATTTACACTGTCATGAAAAATTCAATTTTAAGAATCCAGCATAGCTCTGACTTTGTCTGAGCAGAAAGGTCCTTTCAGATTTGATGGCAATTTTGAATGAATGCCATTTAAGAATGTATTATGGCATTCTTTTGAGTTCAGCTCACTAAAAAGACAGAAATAAACTTCCTCAGATGGACATGGAAAATATGGTTTTTATCCTTCAGTGTCCTCCGTTGCCAGTTTAAAGAAGGATTTCCTATTCAGGAAGGCCTGATTTGGGAACACCTGTTTTCTAGAATGTAAAGAGTAAATGGGAAAAAATATTTTAGTTAAACAAATATCATTGCTCATGCAGGTATTATATTTGCTAGTTTTAATGCAAATTAAGATGCCCCTATGATGTGCCTCATAAGTTAACATATTTGACTTATATGTGAAGAAATAACCCCACAAAATAAATTTGCTATCAGCATTTTTTTTTTTACTATTACAAATATTTGATATGAGACTGGTATTGTTCTGTCTTCTGTGTGCTCCTTTTATTTAAACTGACACTCATAATTTTTGTTAATTATCTGGAATTCTTTTTTATAGCAGTCCTATTCAAGACTCCTATTCAAGCTATTTCAAGATTTTAATTTCTCTGAACATTGTTTGCCAGTATCTTATTATGACAGGAAACTTATGCCTAGACAAAATATCTAACATTCAAACACCTCATAAATCAAGAGCTATTAAACGTTTGGATCTATGAAATGAGTCCTATGCTTATTTTACTACAAATACTATTCCTTTTTTTTCTCTCTTCTCTTAGTTCCCTTGGGGTTTCATGTCCTAGTCCATATGGTACTATAGAGATGTTCATGTTCATATTATAAAGGTATTTTACCTTTACGTACTCTCAACAGACTGGATAGGTTTCATATCTAGCATTCTATCTGTGAATTGTTTGGTTCAAAGTCTGTGACTTGTTAATTTAATTTTAGTGTAGAAGGTTGTGATAAAGACTTCTCAGACAAGGACTCAGGACAGAATTATTCAAAGTTTTATGCTGGCTTTACCTGTATACCCTTAAGCTTAGCATCATGTTTCTATTGCAAGTCCCACAAGGCTTAATGAGAGTTCTAAAATCTCAAATCCCTGAAACACTTGCTTAAGTAATTATGTAAGATTTTATTTTAAAAATGAGAGTTTATAGACATTGTGGTTGCAGACAGAAACTGGAAAACACAAAATCAATACTTGCAAGTGAATCTGCTCATTTTTTTAATCAGACCATATATTTGCACCATAAATAAAGCACATCGATACTTAAAATTGTTACTCTCAAAATTGAAATTTGTAGCCTTTTTGGACAAATTATACAACAAAATGGTTTATCTTCCCTGTAGCTGCAAAACACTTCACTTTCCAGCATCTCCTAGCAAAATCTTTACTACTGACCAAAGAATTAAAGCTCTTTCCCCCCCAGATTTTCCTTAAGTTATGGTAGATTTGTTTCCCAAAAGACCTTTCTCTTGAGCATCAATACAGCTTGTGTCCTCTAGGCACATCAAAGAAAGTATTCTGATCTAGTCTAATAATTTTTAATCTGTCAAAAAATTACTCTAGCTACCTAGTATGCTGTTTCCATTAATATTTTTTGTCTCTTTCTTTGTGATTTCTGGTTTTCTGCCATGTATTTCCTTGCTATGGTTTATTTATTGATTTTGAAGTTTTAATTGAAATTCCTCAATATCCTGTAACTTAGAAATCACATTTGACCAAATTCTTTTCCAAGTTTCAGTATTATTCCACAATGAATTTTTTGCCTGCTCTAGTAAATAACTGAATACAAGAATACTTGTTTTTTCCTTTTTCTTAGGTTCTTCAGTGCACTACATTTTTAACTTATATAGAACACCAAATAGCGGAGAATTGGGATATAGGTAAGAGACAAATTTTGAACCATAGCCTCAAAGCAATAACTCAATAAAAATTTCAGCCTACAGGTGTTTGTGTTATTATCTTTTCTTCTGACTTAAACTTGAATTGCATTCCCTGTGTGTTGGGGCTTGTAATAGCTCTCCCCAAAAAAGAAAATTAAGGACTTATTAGAAAGAATGTTTTCATATTCAAACTTGAAATGCAAGTTTCCAGTCATTTTTTTTCTAAAGAAGGACCAGATTATTCAATGGATTAATGAAATCATTAGCTCTGAGGTAGGTAGTAACAAAACAGCCATATATCGCTCAGCATTCACTATGAAAGTGCACAAACCACAGTGTTCAAACAAACAAACAAATATCAGTCTAAAGCTGTGTGAAAGATTTATTAAACCTGATAAGTTCTGTTCATGTTTACCAGATTCTCTGCTTCTGGAAAAATTCCATAAGATTGTGAAATATGATGAGTTGATAGCTATGATGAACTAGCTGAGATCCTACAGTAAGGATTAAAAAGCAGACCTATTTGTAGTGTGTGTCTGCTATAGGCCGCCTGACCAGGAAAAACAAGAGGATGAGATCTACTACAGGCATCTAGAAGTAGTCTCATGTTCACAGGCCCTGGTCCTCATGGGGAACTTCCACCACCATCTCCTGAAGGGATAACATAGCATGGCATAAACAATCCAGGAGGTTTCTGAAGTGTATCAATGGCAAATTCCTGACCCAAGTTATACAGAAGTTATGAGGAGAAGTGCTGTACAGCACCTCATACTTACCAACAAGGAGGGGCTCATTGGGGATGTGAAGGTAAAAGGTAGCCTTGGCTGCAGTGACCATGAGATGGTAAAGATCCTGAGGGCAGAAAGGAAAGTGAAAAGCAAGCTCACAAGCCTGGACTTTAGGAGAGCAGACTTTGGCCTCTTCAAAGAGCTGCTTGGAGGAATCCCATGGGATAAGGGCATAGACAGATAGGCCCAAGAAAGCTTGTGAGTATTCAAGGCTCACCTCCTCCAAGCTCAAGAAAGCTCCATCCCAATGAGTAAGAAGTCAGGCAAAATTGCCAGGAGGCTGGCGTGGATGAAGAAAGAGCTCCTGGGAAAACTCAGACTTCAAAGGAAGCATACAGAAGGTGGGTAGCCTGAGAGGAATACAGAAACATTGAGTATGCAGAGGCACAATTGCGGAAGCCAAAACCCAACTTGAACTGAATCTGGTGAGGGATGTGAAGACAACAAGAAGGGCTTGTAAGTACACAGGTGGCAAAAGGAAGGCCAGGGAAAATGTGGGCACACTGCTGAATGAGGTGGGGGACCTGGTGACACAGGACATGGAAAAGGCTGAAGTACCCAATGCCTTCTTTGCCTCAGTCTTTACTAGAAAGACCAGCCTTCAGGCATCTTAGATCCCAGAGAAAGGAAGGGGAGAAAGGCTGGATCAAGGCAGACATACCCTTGGTGGAAGAGGATCAGGTTAGGGAACACCTAAGCAAATTGGATGTACATAAATAAGTCCATGGGCCCTGATGGGTTGCACCCTTGAGTACTGAGGGAGCTGGCTGATGATATTACAAGGCCACTCTCAATAACCATTGAATGATCATGGGAGAGGTGCCCAAGGACAGGAGAAAAGCAAATGTCACTCCTGTCTTCAAAAACAGCAGGAAGGAAGGACCCGGGGAACTACAGGCCGGTAAAACACGCCTTCATCCCTGGGAAGGTGATAGAGCAGCTAATCCTGGAAACCATTTCTAGGCACATGAAGGACGTGAAAGTGATCAGGACTAGTCAGTATGGCTTCACCAAGGGGAAATCATGCTTGACTAACTTGATAAACATTTATGATGAAATGACTGGCCTGGTAGACAAGGTGAGAGCAGTGGATACTGTCTACCTGGGCTTTAGTAAATCCTATGGCACTGTCTCCTGTAAGATCCTCATAGAGAAGCTGCTGATGTATAGGCTAGATGAGCAGACAGTGAGGTAGATTGAAAACGGGCTGAATGTCTGGGCACTAAGGGTGATGATCAGTGGCCCAAAATCTAGTTGGAGGCCAGTGTCAGGTCAATACTGAGGCCAGTCCTGTTTAACATCTTCACTAATGAGCTAGATGATAAGGCAGAGTGCACCCTTAGCAAGTTTCCTGATGACACCAAACTGGGAGGAGTGGCTGATACACCAGAGGGTCATGCTACCATTCAGGGAGAATTCAACAGTCTGGAGAAGTGGGCCAATGAATCTCATGAAGTTCAGCAAGGGCAAGTGCAAAGTCCTGCACATGCTGAGGAACAATCCCAGGCACCAGTATATGCTGGGGGCCCACCCAGATGGGAAGCAGCTTTGCAGAAAAGAACCTGGGGGTCATCCTGGTATGCACCAGGCTGAATATGAGTCTACAATATGCCCTTGGCACAAAGAAGGCTAATGGTATCCTGGGCTGCATTAGAAGCATTGTGAGCAGGTTAATGGAGGTGGTTCTTCCCCTCAGTACTGGTGAGGCCACACCTGGAGTATTGCGTCCAGTTCTCGGCTCCTCAGTACAAGACACATGGACATACTGGAGAGAGTCCAGCAAAGGGCTGCTAAGATGATGAAGGCACTGGAGCATCTCTCCTATGAGAAAAGGCTGAGAGACCTGGAACTGTTCAGCAGGGAGAAGAGAAGGTTCAGGGGGAAAATTATCCATGTACACAAGTACCTAAAGGGAGGGTGTGGAGACGATGGAGCCAGAGTCTTCTCAGCAGTGCCCAGTGACAGGACTGGAGGCAATGGGCATAAATTGAAACAGAAAAGTTTCCCTCTGTATGTCAGGAAAATTATTTCACTGCAAGGGTGATTGTTCAGAAGGACTGGATAATTTGAACATGGTCTCACAGAAAAAATTTCAAGCATAGGTGTTTGAAATTAGTTAAATAGAAATAATAAAGTAAGTGTTCTACCTTACAGAACCACATAGACTATAGAAATCACAGTCTGAAAAAAAGTGATTTAACTGTCCTCACGTATCCTGGTCCAGGACAGGTGTCCTTGGCTGGCATGGAGAGATGAAGCTACAGATTCAGGAGTTTCCCTACAGAACTGGTCTCTGCAGAGTAGACTGCTTCATGCTATGCCAGGCCTTCTTCAAAAATCTTACTAGGTAGTCCAGTCCCTGCACAGATAAATATTGTACAAAATTCAAGGCCTCCATTGCTCAGATTTTTCAGTCAGAAGTGAAGGATCTCATTTTCTGAGAAGTGAGTATTTCAATCAGGGGGTTTTGAAGTGCTGTAGATGATTCTACAGAAGGGAGCCCTCATAAGATATTCAGTGCAACATAAATTCAACCTTTTAAAAAGTCTATCAAATGAGCAAGACAAATCTATATCATCTATGCTATATTATTTTTAGTACATGCCACATGGAGATATGTCATACTTCACAAACTAAATGACAGCATATGAATAATTCCTCACAATGGATGAGCTTTGTGAGCCAAAAACAATTATTCGACTCATCACCAGTACTTTCAAATGGAGACATTGGCAAAATGTCATTTGGTACTTGAAAAAGTTTTAAAGCAAAACATATCATATACAGAGAATAATGCATGTATGATTTTTATTCTGTTTTTGTGATGATCCCATCAAATCTCATCTTATGGCTTTACCCACTTTTTTATTGCTTTAATAAATATTCTAGAGAGATGAGCTTTAACATTCTCTTCTCAGATATAAAGCTTTCATTGTATCTCAAGCAACTGGCCTGAAAAAAGTGGAAAAGAGTGAGAATTTGTAAGGTCATGATATTTAATTCTTTGTTAAACGCTGATGTGCCTTTTTAAGATAGTCAACAAAATTTGCATTTATAGATTTGGTTTTTGACACAGAAAAAACCAATACATTTTAGTTATTATGATGGTAGCAGTACAAATGCCAAATTTCTTTACTGTAATGGTATCTTACTTCAGATAAAGGTTGCATTAAGGAATGAAAAATACCTAGAGCAGGGCAATGAGAGATGAATGTCAGAAATTTCAGTTTACCATAACCTTAATGCAGCCGTAGGTTGGGTAGATTTTCTTCTCATTCTCTGTACAGAAGTCAAGGATCACAAAAAGTCCTTACCTAACTGATAAAGATGGTGCTGCCAATCTTATAGTCATCTCTTATATTCTATGAGGTGAAGAGAGACAGATTTATCAGAGGTGGATTTTCTGTATACTTAATACAGGGTGTGAAATTAAGGGATAACCATTATTTGAAAGCAGAAAGAGCAGAGAGCAGCATTTGCAAAATATCAGGGGAGTGACAACAGGCAAATTATTCAGTAAGGGTCAGCACCTGCAAGTCACTTGTATTTGGGTAAAGATGAAGAAAGTGATCAAAAAGGACATTAGGATACAAACCAGATATCACGCAGGAATACAGAAGAGACAATAAGAAAGAATGAGCACAGATAACGATAACCAAGAGCAATGGCAAGAGGAAGACACTAACTTGGAAAAAAACTAAAGATTAAAACCAAAAAGATATGAAGAAGATAAAAAAGTTTAAACAGATAAACACAGAAAGCAAAAATAATTTAGGGCAAGAAAGAGGTGAGGTGAGTGAAATTCAAAGCTAAAAATTTACCAAATTATTTTTAGAAGAGAAGAGAAAAAATATTAAAAATTTAATTACTCTATTTAGAAATAAACTTCTTTCCAACATAGTGTAAGAAATGTTGTATATTTTGATTTTAAATTTCATTTAATTTCTTTTTTTTTTTTAATTTTTATAAATTCAGCATGTCATCTGCTGGGTATTTCTTCAGTCAACAGTGGCTGATAAGGCTGCTGAGGTATGGTACTAGTGCCATTAGTTCGGCTTTGCTCAGAGCAGGAATTTGTTCTGAAGTGTATACCCACTCTTGTGACACCAGATGACACTCCATATCTTGGCAAACTTCGTCTGAAAAGGTGAAAGACAATGACTAATATTTCAGAGAGATATTTTTTACAGCAAGAATTGGGCAAAGCTGAAAATACCAACAGATCTTGTTACAAAGGCATGCAGAGAAATCTGATGAGAATCAGGCAGACACCATGCTTTATTTGTAAAGATTTATGAAAAACTGCATTTCTGTTTCCTGATGTGGTTTTTTTACGATGAGCATGTAAGACAGGAAGGACTGAATGGAGGGAGTGTCCAGAGCTGTGTTATAGAGATGAACAAAAAAAACTTGGACCTGCACATATGGTAAGCTTATGAAGAGATATGGGAAAAAATAACAAATGTTAAGCATGTGTTTCCCTTTCAAGGGAGATGAAGAAAACTGATGAGTATTGATCAAGAGAGCATGTTAGTAATAAACGTGCTGAAGATCTCAAACTTTGGGATAAACTCTGCAGCCTCACTCATACAGTGTCCCCTTAAAATCTGTCTCTTGCTAGAGAAGTGTTAGCATTAATATTCTACTCTGTTTTTGTTCACCTACAGTAGCTATCTAGAGGAAGTTAAAAATGAAAAATACTGCCTGGAACAGATGTGAAATGAAAGCCACACAAAATTGTTTTATATATTTATGTTCAGTATCACTGCAGTTTTTCCTTCCTCTTTCGGAAAGGTTGATTAGTCTTTATGATGATTCAAACTGTAGAGGGCCAGATTCTTGTACCATGTAAATCATCTAAGTTAATAAATCATTTAATATCATCTGAGGGTCCAGTCCTAGCAGTTGTTTAATACGAGATTAGGAGTGGTAGGTAAGTCAGAGGACAAGGATAATCTTTGACAAAATTTGCCCAGAGGACATTCAAAGAGCATAAAATAGGTCTGTTCCATTTTCTGCTTTTAGTGGAGTGAAAACTGTGGTTAATCCTGCACTTCATACTCTGACCCTGACTTTAGAACTGAACCTTCTCTCTTTTACTTCTCTAATCATTACCACTTGTTCCTCAAGTAGCTGATTAAAACCTGGTTATTCTTTAAAAACACAATGGACAAAAACTAATTTAACGAACAGGGAAGAATCAATTTTAACCAGTATGCAAGAGCAGGTAAAGGAGAGCGAATACCTGCATTCACCTTTTTCAAAATAATTTAATAGATTCACATACTTGGTTTAATCCCTAAATAACAGAAAAAACTCTGGTTAACGACACTGATAAAATACTAAAGCAGGTGAAAATCCCAGTCCTTAACCTTAGAAATTGGTTAATGTTGGCTTCCCAGTTAAGCAGCACTTTCTTTATGAAAGACAGATAACAATTTCTCTCCAGCAAAGCATCACTTTCAAAACAGTTGTTGCCCATCACAATTACATTGCAAACATACAATAAAATAGTTTATTCTAAATATATATATATAAATACAGTATTTTCTTTTTGTGACCCAAAAAGCCATTTCAATGTTTCTTTTCCTCTGGATACAGTAGCTGAAAGCCTTACTATTACTAGTTAGTGGTTATTATAATCTCTCCAAATGTTGCCTCTTTCTCTTACCTTTCTCAGGAGATATTGTTATTTTCCACTGTGCAAGATTTTGCTTTGAGCATCGCATAGGTATGTCTTATACTACATCCATTATAGAAGAAGTTTCCTCTTCTTTAGAAGGAGAAGATACCAAACTTCTCAAATCCAGAGAGATTTTAACTTTTTTTTTAAAATCACTGTAGTATTCAACATTTAATTTGCACTGCTAGAAGGCTCTGTAAATTATTAAAATTATTGATATAATTGCTGATTCTTCATAGGTATTATACACAACTCAGTGCATCATTTATAGCACCTAAGACCAGAAGGCAGTAATATATCATTTAGTCTGACATTTTCAGTAACATCCACCATAGGATTTCAAATATACATGTCCATTAAATAATGTAATAGAAGCAATGTTATGCATGAAATGTTTGAGATTATAAATCTTTGTTTTTGATAAATTACAACATTGCTGATGCTCTTTAAATGCTGTGTAGTTCTTTTGCATTGAAAGGGCAAATCAAAACCAATATGAGGATACTGGACATAAGGGCTACAATATAGGTGAACATTTTCACAGCTGAAATAGATACAGAATATTTTATCTAAATCTTTCATAGCTCCATGTACAATCAGTTTCAAGTTCTAGTGGCTCATGAACACATATTTTCCAGACATTTTTTTGATAGTTTCTTCATTTAAGGAAAAGAATAGAAGGATCCAGAGCTTGAAAATCTACAGCAAATATATCAGTGTAACCATTTAACTAGTGATTCCAACTGAAGTATTTGTAAAGCGTTGCATATACAAGTACTAAGAGAAGTGGTTTGGTTGTATCAATATAGCAAAAATACTGTTTGATTATATTGCCTAGAAAGAACAACTTTTATTTTTTCTACTTTTGTCTCCACTTTACTCAATAATACCCAGCCAAAACACCATTTCCTTAGTTTTTCCTAAATGTTACCTGGCATTTTCTGTAAATGTAGATCCAGTCCTCTGGTTTATTACTCAGCAGTGGCTCTTTCCAGGAGAAGTTTCAAAGTAAATTCAACTTCCTTCTGTCTTTCTTGGAATTTGCTGGGCTGTGAAAGTAACTGTGGTTTAAAAAGAAGAGTTAGTGGAGTATACTTTATTTAGTTTTACATTATATGTATTCTGATTGATTACATCCATTAGATGTGTTGAGTACTGTATTATTGTACAGTGTTCCAGGGAAAGATTAGGAAACAAGATAACTGAAGACCTGTACACAGGCTACGGTGGTTAAGTTCAGTGGTAGTAAATAACAATGCTTCCTACTATAGTGGGAGCTGGAGAAATTCTATACAGAAATTCAGTCAGTGTTATTTGCTGCAATTTTCACCAAACAGGAGTAAAATGACATATGTCATAATATTAACATAGCAAACAAAGATGCTGAGCAAATAAGGTGGAGATGGTAGCTAAACTGAATTTATTAGATAACTAACCAGTTAATTAAAAGTGTTTACAAGATGGTTTAGAATTTCAAAATGTAACTGCATGTTTTCTACAGCTTCCAAATCCTTGTGAAAGACTGGCAAATTGAGATCATAGAGGAGAACTTTTGGGTTGATATGAACGAGTTAGTGGTTACCTTGAAAGCACTGCAGATAGCAGATACTGACCAGAACCACTGTGGACCAGCAGTATCTGCACTGCAAAAGAAACATAGCAGGGTTATATCATCTGCCAGGTATAATAACATTCATCCTCATGCTTTACCAAAACTCAGGGTCTGAAATGTGAAAGTATTATAGACTTGAATATGTGTCATGACTTTCTCCTTCTGATTCTTTCGCAGGAATGGTTTACAACACTACAGACAGGAATGAAAAAATAATCAAGTTATTTCCTCTTAATAATCATCAGAAACATAAGGATGGTCACAGAAATCTGAAGCAGTGCTGGAAAAAGGATTGAATCAAGTGCTGGGATCCACAGTTTCCCTGCGTATGTCTCAGGTGTCTCTTCTGTTGTAAATCTCACTTCCCATCTGGTCAGTGATATGCTTCCAATGTAAACCATAGTTCAGTGTAGAGTTAAAATCACAGACCAGAAGAAATCACTTACAATGTCTCAGAGCCCTGAGGAAGATGGATCCCTGTTGGTAGAAACACATCCATTTGCCAAGCAAATATTCAGACATGATTTTAACCAAGATTTTCTATCAGCCGTCCTTCTCAGAGTTAGGTATATCAAACCATCTAGCACAAACTCAGCTACCCAGTGCTTTAGGCCATTGCAAGAACTGGTCCCTATACTTCTCTCCATGGAGAGATCTCACTGATCTCTCATCTGGCCAAAGTTCAGTCTGCTTTCTCAAGCTACTATGACAAGTTTCTCACAGGAAAGCTGGAGATTAATTTCTGCTAGTGAGGAAGGAAGCATAGCAAATAAGGTGAGAATGCTATCTAAAATGAATTAATTAGGTAACTCCCATGAACACTAACTACCACAGTCCCTGCTCTTTACTAAAGCGATTACTAGGTGCCTCATTGTACAAGAAGGTGAGGATCCTCCCTCCCACCCACAATACCACTTGCTAGGGAGGATGGGAAAGGGAGAAGAATTTGATAAATCCCCCTTCCCAATCTGCAAAGTTGTGTGTTGCATCCAAAGAAATTGTCTGCACTCATACTTAGGGTTTATCCTGAAGTTTTGAAATAATTATCAGCTCTCCTGACATTGCTGTTCCCTCTGCAACACAACAGTTTCTGCTTTTCCCTTGAAAGGGTAAAAGCATTGTAGAAGCTGCAAGGTGTTGAGCATTAGCCTGCATTTCAGCTCTTGCTTTTTTTGCTTTCCTTCAGTAACAGATTCTTACACATCACAGAATTAAATAAGAATCCTTTCATTCACTAAAACTCACCATGCCTCTTCCCTAGAGCCATAGATCATTTCAAGCAACAACAGTTTGTCTTCCATCTACAGTGGGGACTAAAGGAGCAAGAAACTTCCTGTCATCTTTCATTGACTATACTTGCAGCCTTCAGACTGGAATAGAAGAAAACAGGGCATCTCTTTAGAAAGTGGGGGCATGGGTGAGGGTGAGGTAAAACTGGTGAGGGAGATGTGATTTACAGAGAGAGAATGGATGGAAGAAAGGGACTGTGTTTTGGGAAGCTCAAAGGAATGGAAACTTCCAGGAAACTGAGGCAAAAACCTCTTGTGTGGGCAGGCTTTGTCAATGTAAATGTATATAGGTTAAGCAAGGTGATAGGGAAGCAGCTTATTAAAATAAAAGAATTGGGGAATAGGAAACCTTAGGGAACAGAAAACGGGCCTTACATCAATAGCAGTGAAGCTTGTGAAACTGCTTCATGGTGTGGGGATAAAAAAAGCAGCAGGCATTCTGTCAGTAGGTGGAACCACAGTAAGAGTTGGGTGAGGGGAGAATGAGATTTTGTCATGGTAAACATCTCTTATTTAAAGGCATTGGTCTCATATATGAATTAACTTAGCATGAGAAAAGATACAGCCTTTCATAGGGACCTTTCCTGCACTGGGTCACATTTGCTACTGCCAGCTGATGAAATTATGAGGTCATCTGATAAGACTTCACTGCTGATCATGTGAAAATGTGAATATATGGCAATGTATGGAAGCAGGGTGAAACATTTCAAGTTTCTAAGGAAGCTATGTAAGAAGGAAGTCTTAGTGGTCTTCCTTGATCTGGCAATTGGGGAAAGGAATTATTTATCAATGTGAATGGAAGGGGGAGTGGAAAGGAAAATATGGTAGGGTTATCAGTGTTGCAGGCAAAAAGAGGATGAATTTGACCAAATACGTATTTCGAAAGGAATGATTAAGAATATAAAAGGAATGAATGGGAATAAGAAGGAAGGGACTAGTAAATCATATAAAACAGAAGTGTGAAAAAATCGCAGAGGGAAAGAATAACCTCAGGGAAAAAAAGACCAGAATTAAAGGCTGTGGGAAAGAGGGTTTTTTAATTAAATATTTTAGAAGACTAAAAATGTTTTCAGAATAAGCTCACTGTACTTGGAGAACTGAAGTCTAGAAACAACCAACCAATAGCTTCTTTTGCCAGGATCTTCCAGAGGTTAATGATCTTAGTTTCTGAAAAGGATCTATTTTTTTTTTCCAATATGTGTATATCTGGTTCTGATATCTAGCCATTAGTTCTTGTTAAGAATATATCATTAAGCATCTGGGATTTTCCGTTTTTGAAGACACTACAATTTATTATCATCTCTCAATCTTCTGTTCACGTAATATATTCGTAAGCTTAATGAATTAAACCCTTAAAATTTTTTGCTGTAAGGCTCTTTCCAACCCACAAATAATTTCTGTAACTCTTTTCTACACCCTCTGCAATTTTTTTAAAAGCATGAACACCAGAACTGACTGTTTTCCAGTATATGCCTCATCATGGTGATATACAGAGGTAAAACCTTCTGCGTTTATATAGCTGGAGAATCCTTTAGCCAACCTCATTGCAGCATAGTACTGAGAGTTGTTTGTCCACTGTTCTCTGTAAGTCTTTTCAGAATTGCTTCTTCCTTGGATTAATTCCTTCAGTAATTTTTATAGCCTGTGTCCCCTGTCCACCGGAGTAGATTTCACTTTGCCTATCATTAGCAAGCTAATTACTGCAATCCAATCTTGATAAGGTCCAAAGTTTGCGGTAATTTAAACCACTGTGAAAGGCACCCCATATAGTTTAATGAGAGACAGAGAATGAGAATCCCTGGAAAAGGACTCATCTTACCCATCTGAATCATCTATATGTGGGGATACTAAATAATAAAGTAGAATACTAACAAAATAATCAGCAGAGCTGTTAAAATACATGATTTTCTCATTATTCAGCTATTGGAAATCATTAGACACAATCATTCATATTTTGAAATTTCTCAGAATAACCTCACAGGAGGATACAACAGTCATTAACACTACAGAGAAGGTAAAGCTCTTATACTAAAAGAGTTGGATTTTTAGCATTTTTTTGCCCCCAAATCTCACTTGAAAATGAAGCAATCTGTTCTGATTGAGACATGCATCTGCAAACCAGTATATTTTAATTTCAGAGGGAGCAGTTATAGATTATGAGGGTGTCTGTAAAATGCTAAAAAGAAAGCCTTTGTTAGTATTTCATAAAATATGCAAATGATTATGTGTTGTAGATGGATCCATATGATATCAGTCATATGATATTAGCCCAACAGAAATACTTGCAATCAGGAACAGTCACTGAGGTTCTGAAAGCTTGAAGGAAAATGTATAGTTTAAAATAAGAAATCTATTAGGGTGTCTAAAAATGAATGAATGGATTAAAGTTTTATGAATCCTTTATTTCCAAATTAGAATTAGGCAGCTTTCATTTCTGTCAGATATTCTCACTTTCACCACAGCTGTATAAGAAATAGTGAATAGTCAAAAGAGCAAGAACATCAACTGAACAGTGACAGAATGTGTATATACCTTTATAAATATTTACTCTCTTCTCAAGTCTGTTTTTCAAGACACAGTTACAAGCAATATATGGATTTTCTTAAGCTACTTATAGAGAACTTTTATTAGTGACATCTTGTATATTGTTTTGGAGTTTTCTGATCATAAACAAAATAGATATATTCTCATATTGATCTTAGTTATTTCTGAATATTCACTCATGAGGCCTTTAAAAAGCTTTCTTTCCCTAGGACTCTGTGCTTCTACAAACAAACTAGTTTGTGTAAATATAAATATTTTGTAATCCTTATTTTTATGTACTGCAGTTCATATTTATAATGCTCTTTTTTAGTAAAATATTGACCTTTCCATATATATCAGGGTTTGTATTGAACAGAATAAAGATATTACTTGTTGGTCTTTAATAAGACATATTACATATTAATGATCAGGAAAGGAATATTCACCATTTATTCTAGAATACTACATATTAATTCCTGAAAACAAGTCTTAGTAGTTTTATTATAGTCCATTTTGCCTTATGCATCATATATTTTTTCAATTTTTCCAGTTTAATTAGGAATGGTAATGAGATTCTAATGCCCACTTAATTACTTGACTTTAGTTACCAGTCTAATTAATCAACTGTCTGTAATGCCACCTCCTCCTATACCTTTTTATAAAAGTCTCGCTTTGCAAAGAAACTTGTGAAAGGGAATTACCATGTCATCAGTTCTGTGTATATACTGAGTGAAAAAGCAAAGCAAATCCTTTGCTGATCTCCTTGAAGAAGGGCAGTCTTGGGGGGAAAAGTAATCAGACCTACAGATAGACACTGAATCATGGAAGAATGTTTGTAACTTAATCTAGACACTTACTGTCTTTTAGAAAGCCTGTAGTAACACTGAACTGTACTATTATGGTGTTTCTTGCAGGTTTCATAACTCTCTTAAATTGTACAAGTTGCACTAATACTAAGGGTTGTCACCTTGGACCTATTTGAAACAGCAGCCAAAATGGTTGCATTTCATCATTCATAATTTTTGCCAGAGCAAGAAAAATAGAACATTGTCATATATGCAGGACAGCATGCTATTTACCCTCAGGAGTGTTGCCATTTCTGCCCTGCCTGCATGTATACTGTTGCAGCTGATATGCCTGCATCACTGAGATATCTGGGGCTAGATCTTTCTTGAATTCTACTGATCCTGGGGTAGCACCAAACAGCACCATTGAATCAAGATATTTCCAGCTATACCCATCTTCTGTTTCGGTCCCTTCCAGAATATTTCAAAGACAAGGTGAAATGTGACTGGTTTCCAAAAGCCCGGATGTTCTGAGATTAACCCCACAGTTCACTTGATGCTTTACAAAGTTGTGGGTTTCCTGCTGGAAATGAGTGTGGTTTTGTTGACGTAAGCTGGCCATGATGGCAAGCATTAGACATATGTATCTTTTGAATACGTGCTATTAGTTTAAAAAAAATGTTTCAATTACTCATTTGCCACTATTTAAAATCATTGGATCTTAGGAGGACCAATGACAGTTCCCACAAAATAAGTCAGCCTATTGCCATAACAAGCCCTTCACAGATTCTATATTCAGATGTGTTCTGGTCGTGACTGCTCTTTTTCCTCTCTGACTCCCGGAGTACCCATAAACAACTTATTTTAAAATGTCCTGAGCACATCCCTTTCCTGAAACACTGAGATGGAGCTCTTGCTCCTCTACTATCTGATACCAACTCTGAATACTCTTCTAATTCTCTGAGGAAGATACAGAGAGATTGTATTTTAGACGATCAGCAAAATAACTTACCTTGACTAACCAGTATAAAAACCACTAAAAAACCTTCCAGAAATAATTAAAACTCTATTATCGCACATTAGTTTCACCCTGTTCCTGGATTTTCTGTACTGTCATGGCAAAGGAGTAAGATCATGTGCACAAACTACACTGAAAACTAACAGTGGTTAAGCAGCAGGTAGTGTGCTGTGGGCAGTGATAGTATATTGGCAAATCAAAGGAGCATTATACTGCACAGTTGTTTTCTCATGAAACTTTCAAAGGTGTTTCAAAAACTAGTGAAAACTGGCCCAGTAGGACCACTGTGTAGAACTATTGAGGGATTACAGTGCTAAATAATATGAGCACAATGACAGAACCTGGTCTTCTTGGATGTTTGAATTTAGGAATTTGGTACAAGGTTCTTGAAAAACAACAAAAGAGAAAAATATCTCAATGCTTCACAGTCATTCTGTATAAGATGTTAAAGAGAAATTTTATCACCATTTCGAATGTGGTTCAAGCTGGTATTTTTTTGGTCTGAAAACATTTTATGAGCATTTCAGAAGATTTTAGAATGCTTTCCTCCTTTATTCCTCATTTAAGCTGCATTTAAAGCTACATTTGTAGTATCTGAAATAACTCATAAAAATAAAACGATCTTTGTATTAAGGCTCCTCATTACATTTCTGAATTTGAGAGGGTACAAAATCATTAAACCCAAGAATGTGCAAAGCAAGGAAGCAAACATTTCTGATTCCACACTGCTTTATTCCCATTTTGGCCAAAAAATGGAATACTTAACACAGAAAATCTAGATATTTTGAAAGCTGTTTTCAGGCATATGGTGGCAGGAACTAACAGCTTTATCTTTCAAACATTCCTTTCGTCTTTTCTTGTTAGTTTATGATATCATTTGGCAACCCATCTTAACCACTGTAGTACCAGGTATAAACGTTCCCTTTACTTCCATTGCTTCTGTGCCAGTCTTAATGGTAACAGTTTACGATGCAAGTGTTCACAGAGGATTACTGAAAGGAATCACCTCATTAAGAACACTGACCTTTTGTTACCACATTTTGTATCTCATTGTGTATATGTGTAGCAGGGGAGGAGAGCACCTCTTTTTTCTTTTTTTGAAATCATACCTTCATAAAGGGTTTTGGGTCTGCAGCAAAAAATATGTCACATGGTATCAATACATAGCATCAAGAAGAAATAAAAAAATTTCTGTATATTCATGGGACTTCAGGCATTTAGGCACTGACAAAGGAGGATCATTATATTTAATGTTCAGAAGCTCATAGAAATAGAAGTAAGGCAAGTCCAGCCCTGCCAATGTTTTCTCACTTTGATACCTGCTACAACTTCTTGCTGTAAGTAACCATGACATGATTTAGTAGCAAAAAGAAATAGCATTGTCTGAGATAATTCTCCCCCATTTCTGGGAAAGAAGATTGTTTAGTGTCTTCCCCTTCATGAAACATTTAGTCTTCCGGTAACTGGGAGAACTTAACGACAATTTTCATGGATATGGGATCATAAGAGCAGGAAAAACCATCAAAACTCCATAATTTTAATTTGATATTACATTGTGTTAGAATTTGCAAGTTGGCAATATTTCATGTATGCTTTAAGTACCATCTCTACAAGAAAGCAGTCATGATTTATATCAGGACTATACCCTCTATATGCCAGCCAGAGCTGCTTTTCTGCATCAGAAAAACACAGCAGGAGAGTTCTGTGTTTGTGATTTAGTAGGTTTACTCCTTGTAACTGTAGGACATGATCCCTTGCAGGTTTCAGGTGTTGAACTCCCATTGAATTAAAACTCCTTGATACTTTCAATTCATTCATCTTGGTAACTACTGATTGGGACTTTCATGAAAACACAGATTGGCTCCTAAGGCATATATGTTTGGGTTTTCATAGCCTGCTGTTAGGTTTCCTAGGAGGCTGAAAAATGTGTGACCAGTGTTGCCAGCGGGTATAAATAGAGGTGGAAGTATAAGCAAAAAAAGCCCTCTTGGTAAAGCTAGTTGGTGTGGCTGGGATCTCCAGTTTGGGACCTGGTGTTTCTCCGAGTAGGAACTGCATACATGAAAGACAAAATAGTCCATGTGTTCTATTCACATGTATCATCTCCTTGAACAGAATATTAGCCAGCCCTGATGGTTTATATCGTATTGTTTTTCTCCCTCCTTTGCCCTGGATTATTTCTACACAAATTCTGCACATCCAAAAAAAAGGGTAAGTAAACTTGAAAGAAAATGGTCTTTATATGAGAATACTAGCATAATAGCATTAAACACTCTAAAAGAAGATTAAAAAGTTTGTAGGAATGGTAGAGCAGATTTTGGTAGGGGAGCAGTAGTGTATTACAATGAGCTTAGAGTCAAATATTCAACAACTACCAAAGAACCCCTAGAAACTCAAAATCTAAAATTACCTCATATATAGACTAGGGCTATTCTACCAGTCACCTTGTTAGAATGATGTTAGTGATCATTTTGGAAAAAGATAAGGACTTCAAGAAAAAAATAATAATGATAGGCATTCACAAATATTTTCATAATCACAGTGTAAAAGCAGTGAAGCAACAATGCAAGGGTAAGGAAAGTAGTTTGTTGGTAAGTAAAAACACATTTGCAATATATAGACAATTTAAATGCATTAGAGATGCACTGAAAAATTACAGTCATGACTATAATGCCTCAGCCTGTGTTTCTAATTTGACCCTTTTTCCTCAGGTGGTACAGAAACAGCTGGTTCTCTCACATCTCACACATGAAAGAAATTATTCTTTCTAGGCTTGGTTTTCCATAAATAGATGGTAATATTTGCTTGGGCAATGAAACAGAGTATTAAATTAAAGAAAATGTAAAGAATGTATGGATTGCATTAAAAAGATTTCATATGTGTCAGTGTAGAAAACAGTTGCTACGAAGGCTGGACAGAACTTGAGAAACTGGGATCCATTGTCAATGGTCCTAATTGTGGATCAGTTCAGTAAATTAATTCATTTTTCAGATAAGCCAACCCATAGTGGACTGAATAATGTTGTTTGTGGACATTTAAAAAAGCCTTAATAAAAATTCATGTTCATATAAAAGACATACCCTACAGTTTGTCTTCGTACCTGCTGCAACAGAGAATTGCTGGAAAGCTCATTCTCAGAAATTGCCAGCATTTTGAGTAGCTTTCTCCAAGGCAGGGGACAGCAATTCTGTGAGGCAGGAAGCAGCAGGTGTAGCATTGAGAAGACAAGCTGGCAACCTGTCAATGAGTTTGTGTGAGGATAGTGTATTATACTTGCATCAAACACAGGGGGACTAATTAACTTGAACAACCATATTTGTCTTGGACAGTAATAGTTAGATATGTGTGTCGGGGGGTTATTTTTTCTCCCTTACAGGAGACAAGAAATAATAAATTGCTCTTGCTGCAGTCTGATCTAATAACTTCTACATCCCATTACTAAATCCTTAGTCTGTTGATCCTTCAGTTATTTCCCTTGCTGGATCTGTATAAGTTAATGCTCTGTTTAAAACTACGCAGGATACATAGTAAAGAGAAGAGCTGCCTTCACTGTGACACACATGAAGGAATGACATACACTAAACATGGGATTTCTGCATGTTCATTTGGTCAGCCATGGACATTGTGTTTCTGAGAATAAGCACAAAAAAATGTAAACATGCTTTAATAATGCAATAACATACTTTTACTAGTATGGGTAGTGCATAAAACTATTACTGAACTCTTGAAGTTATAAAGGTTTATTTAATTATTATTTAATAACTCATCTTGGAAAATAAAGCTGAATTCATTATGATATTAATTGTCTGGTGATTCCTAAGGGTAGATCTTTCTTGTTTTTCAGAGTTTATCACAACTCACACTTAGAAACCTTTCAAATTATTTTGTCTTTAACACATTCCTTTTAATTTTTCTTTCTGGAATGTGTATTTCAAAAGTTACTGTTTCTGCAGAGAGGCACTCCATCTTTAACGTAGTCTAATGATATTTTGCCATTCATTCAGTTTTAGGCAGTATAGAGTTAATCATTCTGATCACTGATTCTGCCTTATGGAAATTTCTAACTGGTTAAAAGGCATATGCATGGCAATTAGAGGCTATCTGATCTCTAAGTTTGAATTATTTGTTGTGGCTGTAAGCTTGGGTTTGCATTTTTAGGCTCAGCTGTTATATCCAGTAGACACAAGTACCTGACCACATCAGCTATGTCTTTGCTGATCACTATATTCTTTTATACATTTTCCATTTTATATAACTTTAACATACGAATGTTGAAATGATTGTGGTCTGTTTTTTCCAGATTATGAAAGGGATTGTTATACATTCAATGTGATGGAAATTGCTATCAATCTAGGTGGTTTTAGCATGTAATAAACCCATATTTTAAGCCCTAAATTGAATTCTTGATACAGAATTTGGAAAATACATCATAGGTTACCCTGCTTTGTCTTCCTCAGAAGCTATTTTCTATTTTTCCCAATGACTAGATGAAACAATATCTAAATACATATAAGATAATTAGATTGAGGTTTTTTGATATTTAACAATCACTGTCTTGGTCCATGTCGTTAGCAAAATATCAGTCACGGTAAAATATCTTGATAGGAAGTCATATAACTGGAAATTCAATGGCATTCTTGAATACTAGGAAGCGTCATCAATGCTCTCCTGAAATCATTATTTAACAACTACATATGCAGGGTTTTAACTAAAGAAGATACTCTTTGTTTACAACCATAAAGATTCTAAAATTTTGCTGGAGTCTTTTAATACAACTGTGTTTTGTTTCATTTAAATTTTTATTCTTTGTTTCAAATATATATATTAAGTGTCTATATACTTATCCTTTCCTTTAAAGGACTGTTCATGAAATATCCTTTGAAAGGTTTCTTGTATTGAAATGTTAAGAAAATGCAGAGACAGACTGGAAGTAACTAAGTCTGCTATATTACCTTTCCAGATCTTCTTCTTATTCCACTCCACAGTATGTCACAAAAAATTCTCATATCCTCTATACCTCAAATAATTTATTCATTTGACCAAGTATGTCAGGATTCTTTTGTAATTGCTTCTGTTTGACATGGGTTCGCAGTTTTCTTGATCTCACATTAGGCCTTGAACCTCTTTCTGCTAGACACTCTCATAAATCAATAATTTCTGTCTTTCTGCTTGTTTGATTGATCTAGTGATTAATGTGGTTTGATTGAAAAAAGGGAAAGAATGAGAATGCCGTTGATTTTGTTTTTTCCTTTCCAATGTATTTTGATCTTTGTGGAAATCTTGATATGTGAAGGTAAGACCACCTTGTGGTTTGTGTGTTGTGATTTAATTACTCTTTCTCAAAAGTTGCTCTGTGGCTCCCTAGATAATTTAAAAATATTTCAAGTGTCAAATACAGATGTTTAAAGCAATGCTTGAGAAAGCTGTGTTAAATATGAACCATTGTGAACTCTCTGGTGAAGTATTTGACATGTTTCACATCCCCCAGGATTTTCTAGCTGGCTTATTTGTGATATGATGTTGACAATTAATTTCTTGAAACCAGCTGTGAGTCCTATATATTTTCTTCTGAGATATCATATCTATAACTTTAAATCTCATGAAAATAAAAAATAGTTATATGTAATTTACCATATTAACAGATGTGATGACCCTTGTCCATGAAACTGTAAGACAAAAATATACCTATTATACTTCCAGGATGGTGGCCAAAATGACATAAACACATTTAATTTGAAGCAAACTGAGTTTTGGAATGTAGAGATAAATGATTGTTCTTCTAATGCAGTCTGTCTGCTCTTTATGATAGAATTACATGCTCATGATAGTTGTCCAGAATAAGATAGTTCATTTTGTCTTCTGGCCAAAATTATTAACTGCTTTTGGGAAAAAAGGGTGAAAACCAATAATTATATTTCTTTTTCTTCCTACACCCCAACATTTTCAATGTTCTTATTTAGATAAAGAGCAGCTATGCAAATAATTGATTTAGCTTTTGGCAGAAACAAAGTGGAAAATTAATCAGAATGGTGGTGGGTTGGGTAGAAGCAAAAAGTAGAGGCTGGAATAAGTAAAAGAACCTGTAAAAGTAAACTGCCTAACATTAGTGAACATAACAACTGATATACTGATTCCCACTGAAGTATGTAATACCAGGATTGTGGTACCTATTGCATCCAAACCTAGCAGTTTGTCTCCATGAAGCAGGCAAATTAAAAAGTGGTTAGGTTAGATCTCAGAACTGGGCATAACAAGGTATGAGATGTAAAAGAAACTTCCCTAAACACACTGTATCTTTGTTTTTTCCTTTGCAAAGCCTTTTATGTCACTAATCCTTGAAAAGGGAAATATTGGAAATATCTGATCTCTGTAGAGGAAGGCAGAACAGTAAATTTGGAGGGAAATATAACTGAAAAACATTCTCTGATGGGTATGTTTAATAACATGTGTCTTCCATACAAGAATCCTCAGTTGCTTAGTGTGACGAAAATCTTATTATTTTGTAAGCCTAATAGAACTCCTCAGACAGGTCTTTTTCTGTCCTCCACATACCCTTTTTCCCAGCAAACAGAAAACTCTTTTGTTGCATCAGACAAACTGTTAACCATTACTAAATTAATTCAGTTACAGAAATCCTATTTTGCATTAAGTCCCATAATATAAAATTGTGTTTGAATCCTTTGGGTCAGAGGGGTGACACATTGTTCATGCAGTAATTAAATCTTACAGGAGAACTAAGAGAACTTTAGTGTTGCGATGGCTTCTTCCCCAGGTGGGGTTTACAGTCTATAAAATACATTTTTCTGTGACCCTTAAGAAAACGAAAGCTGAATTCATTTATACTAAAGAAAGGAATTAAATTACTTTCTATCCATCTGTGATTGCTTTGTAAGTATTAGTTAGCATTTGTTTATTTATTGCTGCATTCTTCATGAGAATAAGAACTCTATTAAGCATATTCTGCTCCCTTTTGTGGGGGGAAGGGGCAAGGGAATGGCTTGGGTTGCAAAGTAATACACCCAAAAGCTTGGAAATATCAGTTGTCTGGATGTTTTCAGCTTTTACCTTACTGAAATCTCTCTTGTGGTAGGGGCTGTATGATCATAAACAAAGTAACTCAAAGTTCATTTTGACCCTTGAGAAGCTGCTGCTGCAACTAATGTTTTTCATATGTGACAATTTTTAATGTAAAATAAAAAAAATACCTGTTGTGTAAAGTTTTGTGGTGTTTTTTGTGATGATGGATGCAGTTTTTACCCCTTCCTTTATGCATTGATTGAAATCTAAATGGTCCTCACAGCAGTGTAGACTTTTGCAAGGTCTCGCTGCGTTTACTGGTGACAGGAGAAATTTGCTTACCTGCAAGAAGATAGTTAGGTGGAGCAACTTGGGAAGTGTAGTCAAATAAGCCAGAAAATTATTCCTTTCTTATTCCTTGCAAAAGTGGAAGGAATTTGCACTACAGGTATTACCCTGGAGAGACAACAGAATTGTAGGGAGACTGTGTCAGACCAGGCAAAGTGTCTGAGGCCCTAGCCCTTATTAGCTTTTCTTTTTCAGTTGTTAAACCACTTTGCAAAATTGATAGCAGATACCTACTGCAAGGTAGGTAAATTCATTCAAAATGGAACCTTCTTGGAGAGCAGAATGTTGCACTGTGAGCAATCTCATTCTTTTTCCACTAGAAAATTGTTATGTTATTGCACATCCTAAATGCATTATGCAAAGTTTGATGATAACAATCTGGTGTGTTACGGCACAGTACAATGAGTCACAAAACACAACAACCATCCATTCAAAACTCAAGGTGTATCTAAATTGTGAAGCAAATACAGATGTTTCCTGAATGATATAACTTTTTTCCATTGCCTCTCAACAAATAACCACAACATAAAAGCACAGGTATATGCTGTACTAAATTGAAGACAGCCTAGCAGGTGAGTCTACACACCATATTTAACAAATTCATTCCTTTTATGAAGCTGCTTTAAAACTTCACTGGTAACCAAAATCTGTGTCTCCTTTCTGTATGCTTTGGAAAATAACTGTCCTGAGAGAAAGAAGTTTAGTGAATGTCTATAGGTGACTGTGCTTCATGAAGCATGTCATTCCATGGCTCTTTTTCTTTATGTGGATATCATCCACATTTACAGATTAATAACTTCTATTATTAGCCAGTCTCTCTGGGGAGTACAAAAACTATCTGTTCTGTATTGGAAGAATTTTCAGAGACCTGTAAAATATTATGCATCTTTTAAACGTCTTTCAGGCATGCCATGTGGAGACCTAAGAAAGTACATTAAAGGATTCAGCCACACAGTAAAAATATTGAACAAAGCCTCCAGGAATTAAAAGCTCAAACACAGAAATGTAAAATACATTACTAGCTGAGTAGCTACTGGGTAACTTGTTGCATGTAATACTAATTGAATGGATCAGGAATAAATAACATTGGTATAGACAGGAGAAAAAGGAAGTCTAATCCTACTGATGGATTTCTTATTTCCTTTATAATTCAGTACCTTTCACCAGAACTATAAAAATTTATAGAACCTTCCCAAACAGACAGGAAAGTGGAAATCTTCTTCAATCCATAAAGCTTTTTATGGTTGAAAGTATCCATGTTTACTGTCACCTGCAATATCCAGGGTGAAATATTACAGTCCAGAGCAAGTACAGTCCACTTTCAGCTATCCATAATCAATTTAAGTCATGGAAAATGCTGTGGGTGCAGAGGCAGTTCACTGACCAAAGAGCAGCACCTTGTTAGCAATGCTATGCTTGCTACCTCCAAGGCATCTGCTGTTTTTTTACTGGGAGGCACTGGCAATAACAGATGCTGGTAGGATTAACTGGCTCCGTGCAAAGACAGCACAGATGGCTCTGAACCACATTTCCAGTGGGGGCTGAGTGGAAGTACCCCATTGTCTATATAACATGTTGGATTATATATATATGGTCTGGACTCATTTCAGCTTATTGACAATCGGATGAGTCTTGGAGGAGACACTGGTGTTTTTCATTGCGCTTATTGAGAACCAGTTATTATGCCCTTGAACCATGACTTTTGATCACTTGGGGTATCCCATGAATCCTCAAACCGTTACTTCTCCAGAGACTGGAACTGATGATATAATATTTTTAAAATGTATATTTGTAAGTATGAGTTTACATACTGCACATAGGTATTTATATTTGGTGAATTACAGAAACTCAGAACAGCTAGCACTGACAGTGGCAACCTTCATCTGTCTATCAACAAATTCATTGGTGAGCATGCATTATATCATGGTTTCTTAGCTCAGAGACAGAATAAATAAATGTGATTTGAATATATATTTGACTCATTACTCACTGCGGGAGAAAATAACTCTTAGAATAGAGGACTCCAGTGTGACACAGTCCCATGTCAGGTTTGTCAGCTCTTACAAAATGGCCCACTACTTGGAATAGTTCTGCTGATGCAGACTCACAAGCATGTTGTGGATGAAAGAAAGGATCCGTTTTGTTCTTCACAGTGTGTAGCACAGGACTATAAAACAGTATCTTGCTGCAAATGAGTGTGTCTTGGGCTGCTCTGCTATGAACTCCTACTATGCTGAAAACTGTGGATGCCTTGTGCTGTGCAGCTGAGCAATTTTGTTACAACTGAGATAGATCCACTCACCTGTGTACCAAGAAGGCGTTATCTTCTTGGCCTTTATAACATTTTGTTTATTGTATTCTATATAACTTGTTCTCTTCTAAAGTTTGAAGCCAAAATGTGGACTTCTGTAACACTTGGCAGGTGCAACTAAGTCTGTGTGTTTCTGTACAGAAATGCTAAGGCATTGATGGTATGAATTTGCATATCAGAAACATGAGCTAATTTTTGCATCTCTGCTACAAGTTCAGCAACAGTTTGATCAAATTTCAAACACCATTCAAAATTCCAAATTATTTTTTATTCTCAGGACCTCTAAATTAATAAGCACATTTAAATAATTTATCTTCTACCTGAAATATTCCTGAATGAGAGGTTAAATCACTTGGCCTATGCAGCACTTAGCTGTCTGGTTTCTCCAGGTAGCTACCAGTACTAAATTTTTGCAAGTTGATTAATTTTAGCTGTGGCATTTCCCATTCCTTTTCAGCCCTTACTTGCTGGAAACCAGATATTTAAATATACATATTTTGAAAATTAAAATCTGATAAGCTGAATCAATAATAATTGCTGTTTCTTTTGTGCACAAGCACCAGAAATCCTTGAAAAGATTATCATTGCAATACATATCAGGTGAATATTACCATGTGTGAAGAATCCACGCTGATGCTGAGTTCAGTTTCTCTGTTCCTTTTCATCTCCTGAATTTAAGAAGTAAGCTGAAAATGTGTTATGAGGCATTAGCTACCAGAGCAGGTTTGCTACCATTAAGTGAGAAGTCTTACAGATTTTCTAGTGAGTCCTTTTCTGGTGAGTCATTTAGCAAAACTTTGGATAAGGAGATGTAAATGTTAAATAGATATCACATGCCAGAAATCTATATTTAAATGCAAATGTTATGTCTAATGCAGAAATAACATTTCTATTTGGAAGCATTGGTTTGCTCCTTTTGTTTTATAAGCAACAATTTTGAATTTTTGTATTTATTCTCACACTTAAAATTTTTGTAATGGGATTTATGCTGCAAAACCCATAAATGATTGGTAATAATGAGATTTCTGTTATATTTTGAGTGTTGCAAAACATGAAATTACTTTTTTTTTTTTTTTTTTTTGGTCTTTTGGCATTGGTTTCTCACTGTCATACACCAGATAACCCCCTGTATTTCTAAGATACTCTGGAAACTGGAATCATTGTTTAATTTAGTTGTTCTGAAATGCTTGTTTGCAGTTGACAAGGGTAACATGGCTTGCATTCCTATTTGTTAATGTCACTTTTCACAACAAAACAGACTTTTAAAACCACAGATTTTAACCAGTTGCAGTTCTTGGAAGTTCATCCATGACATTATTTAGTTTTCAACTCCTCCTGTATTTGTTACTCTTGTTCAAAAAAGGAAAGTAGAAATTTATTATTTTTACAAGTTCAGTAAGCTTTGTTTTGTTTCTCATAAATTTCCTCTGCTTCTAGTTGCTGAAGATTTCTCTAATGTCTAGTGTCACACCTTTCTGAATAAATGAGCCACAGACTTACTCTGTGAAAATCACCTCGGATCATAAAGGTTGTTTTTTTCAAAAAATTCTCCTTTTGATAATCTCATTGCCTATGACAGACTAGGTAACTGAAGAGAAGAAATTAGTAATAAGGTAGTCCATGAATCATAGTAGTTCATGGAGTCTACCACCCAGCTAAGCTGCTTCCAGAAATTTATGTTATGACTCCATCTTTTTCAATTTTCTGTATGCTGGTTTGGTTTCCTTTCTTTCTTTTTTTTTTTTAATAGGCCTCCCACACTTCTTTTAAGACAGTATCCTGATAAACCTTTGAATGTGTTTCTTCAGTTTTACCTAGACCTGACAGAGAAAAACATAAGGGTGAACAACAGTTTCTGGTTAAACCAATAGACTTAGATTACTACTAGGGACAATTATTTGTCTTTTTTTCTATCTTTTTTTCCCTTAGTAATATTTACATTAAACTCTATGTAATTCCTATTCTGTGGTATAAATGTGTTCTTATATCAAACTCTGGAGGGAATATCAATACCAGAAGCACTTAGACTAGATCTGTGTTTGGTAGTTTTGCATCTGTTACTTAAAATTATTTAACAGATCCATATAATTTTGGCATCTAAGAAATTTTTATGACAGAGGACTGAAATAACTCAGAGCAGGCATTTTAATAAGAAAGCTATATTTATTCTTTTCCTCCTGTCAAACTGTAGAGCAAGGAGTTACAATAATGAAGGACTGTGGACACGCACTTCCCTTCATCTGGTCCTGTGTCACAGAAACATATGATTGAAGGGTGCTCCAGACATCAGTCATCTAGCCCACAGTCCTACCTAAAATTAAGATCAATTACATTTATGCCAACTTTGATAGAGGCTTACTCAGTCTGCTTTTAGTAACCTTGTTGCTTTCCCTACACATCTTATTTCATTGCTCTATACCTCCACCATTGGAAGGTCTTCCGCAATACTGAACCTAAATCCTTCCTGCAATTGAAGATGATTGCTTCTTGTTCTATCCGCTCTGGACATGGAGAATAAATTATGCTTTTCTTCTTTGCCACAGCTTTTTAGTGTTTTAAGACCACAGTTGTATGCTCCCCAATGTTCATTTTTTCACATTAAACATCTCCCAGCTTTTCTGCCATGTTAAGTTTCTTAAACCTCCATGCATTCTCTTTGATCTTTTCTGGACCTTCTTCATTAGTGTGTTGATGTTCTTGAATTGTTACACCCCGAACTGGAAACTCTACTGCAACTGAGACCATATTGCCACTGACTATAGAAGAAGGATTGCTTCACATTTTACAGGCAGTGTTCTTGTTTATATTTTAATCTCCAACTGTGAACATTTGCAGGTTCCTCCCAGCACAGAAAACACATCTCTTTGTAGAAGCTGTGAAGTGGTCTGCCTACAGTGTGCTCCCTCTCTCCACCTCTGAGTGTTGATATGCTTACCACAGATTTAGCTAATTTTATATTTGGATCAGTATATTAAGGCTTCAGTATTCTCTTTAATCCTCTGTTTTGGATTTGGTGAGAAGGCATCTTGTTAAACTATCTGAAGCAAAGCGAGAAGTGTTTCTCCTTCTTCCACTTGGTAGTAACTCCCACCATTAGAAACTCCAGAGCATAATTATCTGTGACCTACTGGTTGTCCCATATTGACTTCTCCATTATGCTTTTTGATTTAGCTCTCAGCATCCAAGGAGAGTCATATTAGACAAGTAATCATATGCAAACACAAAAAATATTAATAATATTTATTTGTAAGCATTTGGATAAAGAATTATTTATTTGTGAGAGCATTGCAGATAATTATCATAAATTTTCACAGGAGTGAGTTTCTTACAACCATTTTATAAAGGTTATATTTTTATTTGGACATGATAAGGAAGAAAGAAAGGAACAAAAATTTCAAAAAGCAGAATATTTTATGTCAAATAATTTACCTAGAGAACAACATTGTCATGCCAGTTCTCATCTAAAGGTGAATAGACACATGATGTGAATAACTGCATTCACCAATCTGTGATACAAAATCACATACATGTTATCAGGATGATAGCCAATGAAGTGTTAAATTATGTCCCAACATTTGATAACTCACAAGCAAGCAAGGATTCAGAGATGTTATCTTTGTCTGATCTCTTATTTAAAGTCAGTTATTCAATTGATTTTTCTGATTCAATTTTTCCTTTTCTTAATTCATATAATACTGATTATTACAAGGAATTCTTAGTGGGTGGTGTTGTTATTCACAGCACCATTTATATAGCACATCAGTCGCCATATAAATAGTTCTAGTTCTTAAACTGTTTGCTAATGCCTTACCACCTGCTGAAATGAATTTCAGAAACAGGACATATTCTATACAACTTCCTTGAAACACAGACAAAAAAATATACATTTTAAGTTGAGTTCTTCACAGTGACCCAGAATTACAGCTCTTCTTTGGAATTATAGCATGCTTCATTTACAAAATGTCATAAGGTAAGATCTTCAGGAATAAGTAATTTGTTTCACATTTTAGGTGGTTGCTAGCTATAGCCTTAAATATATTAACATTTTTTTTAAATTGATAACTGGTCTTGAGGATGCTCAGCTTCACAGAAATAGGGAAAAAGTATTATTTTTCTTGGAGACACAGGAGTCAGAATGTCACAGACCTCCACATATGATTACAACACAAACTAATAGGTAATAATGAACAAGTGGTTGTACACTATATGTCAGTACTTTCAAATTCACATTTGAACAGGCTAAAACAGTGATAGCTTAAATTGTATTAACTGTTAAAATTGCTTTAAAATTAATCAGATTGCACATTCATTTTCTCCATTAATGCCTGATTAAAACTAATAGAAATTCTGCAATTCTTTTTCATTATGTTGCATTTTACATTTGTTTCCTGACCTCAACTAATGTGACAGATAAGCAAACTGGTGTTCCTAATATATTACTGCAAATATGAATCTCCAAAACATTTGTATCTACAGCCTTAAAATCTGATTCTTGGAATTTGTTTCACCAATTATTTGAAGGGAATGTTGTAGGTATAAACAAAACCAAACCCAAAGTAAATAATGTGTTGAAACTTGTACTTGCTGAATGTATATGATACTTAGCATGCATCTTTTTGTTAGTGCTGCATTGAGACATCAAAATTTTGGCTGAATCCCTGTTTTATTGAAAATAAAAATGTAACTTTTACTGTCTTTATGGAGTTTGGATTTCATGTTTAGTTTTCAGTACAATGAGGAAAGACTGCCATCAGAGTTCTTCACTGTAGAAACATAGAACTTGACCATACTACCTCATCACACTTCATCTAGAAATGAGTTCTGCTGACTTAGGCTTAATGTTCTGAAGACATTTGTTACTCTGAGCTGAAAGCCTGGATGGGTCTGTGATTCCATACATATATGTATTCCTGAACATAGAAGATGTGGGCTGAAATAGCAGCATGAATGACGTATAACTGGCCTTTTTTCTCTAGTGTCTCTAAAATGCAAAAATCCTGCTTTGATAATTCTCTCTTTGAAGCAGAGGTAACATTTAGGCAAGGGGACTGTTACTATTTTCACTTTCCTCTCTCAAATGACTTCAAAAATTACTAGCTAGCATAATAGAGGCCACAGTTCAGTTAAAGCAACAAAAACTGTTTTGCAATTTTTCATCCAAGCATCTTAAAAGTTCCTTACAAACATTAATGACATTAGTGTTGTAACATTGGAGTAATCCTAGCATTATTATCCCACTTTACAATCTGGGAAAATTGAGAGGATAAAGATGCACACAAGATTTTTGGCAGAATCTTGAGAGAAAGGCCATATATCCTGACTCATAATGCTATTCTTTATCCATAATATCATCAGTAATATAACTACAGCAACTATTTTAACCAAGAAATGTAGTCCATTTTTCTCTAAAGGTTTTTCTTTTCAATACCTTCCATTTAAACAAATGTGGTCATTGTCTGGAATTATGTCACAAATGATATATGCAAAATTTTGCAGGCTAGATCTCAGTTAGGGTTTTCAGGCTAGGTCAATGGCAGTTCATTCTTCTGGTATTTATATTTATATATTGATGTGACTGTTTTAGTTTGTAAGCTTCAGGTTACTAAAAACTGCAAGCTGTGTGATCACAATCAGCAAAACTTTAGCCAATTAATTATAGACTATTTAATTTTGCTGTGTATTTGTAGCAAAGTTACTAGAAAATAAAAAAGTAAGCTATAGGACTAACTTTGCAAAGACTTGCTTAATCAATCTCTCTTTGAAGAAGCATTTACATACCACTTGGAATGTCTGTAAGTCCCACTCATGAACAGCAACAATTTTTTAAAGCCGTAATCAAGCTAACATTGTCTTCAGTGGAAGGGGGATTTTGATGTGAATTCTATACTCCATGCAAGAGAGAAGCTCTGGGTTAGTCTTTCTTTTTTCTCTCTTACCACTGAAATATTTAAATACTTACATGCAATAAAGTAGCTCCAGAAGAGATGATTGTAGTTTTCTTAAGTTTGATTGGAAGTCACTGCTTGCCAACAGTGAGCAGACAGAAGGCAGATTTCAACATGCATCTAGAAGAAGGGTGCAACTGTTGTGCAGAAGACAGAATGGCAATGACATGTTCTCCTGCTTGAATTTGTGCAAGGCTTGGTTTAGGAAGTGTTTCCAGAGTACAACTAACAGCCTGAACCCCAGAGAGGCAAGAAAATCACACTGTGAACCTCACCAGGGCTTAAGTGCCAAGTTGCCTGCTTTCATATAGATTCATAGAGCAGTGCTTCTGCTATATCAGCATCTGAGAAACTTTACTGATGGAAACACGGGCACCTCACTCATTTGCATGCATTTAAGGGAAGTTTTATTTGGTGGTGGGGAAGGTAGAATAGAGATAAATCTAGCTCAAAGAGATGGTTATGTCTCATATTACAGAAGCTTTATGAAATGACATTAGCCCAACTGCTCTTACTGAAGTTTATTACACTCAGTTCTGATTTCCTGAACTCTCTAGTGGGTATTTGAATTGAGTGAAAGTAGGAGATATTGCTTATGGGAAACTCTTCAAAGTTTTATAGAACAGCTGCAGCACCATGAAATCTTGAGCGTAATGCAAATGAAAGAAAGTTCATTTCGTTGTTGTAACCAATTTTGAAACTCTTTTCCAATAGGCACCCACTCAGCTTTTTATTAAGCTTCTGTCCAATCTGAATCTGAGAGCTAATCACTGTGATGGAAGAAGTTAGTTAAGAATAAGTGCATTAAAAAGGTTTCAATTTTTTAAAACTCTGAGCAGCAGAAATACTTTCAGTTTCTTAAATACAAATGAGGTACTAGAACTATCTGGTAGATATTTCAGGCTTGAATAGCATTTGAAATATGTATTTTATTGGTCAAAGGTCAATCACAATAGCCATGGCTGAAGAAAATCTTGGATTTTGACAAGATCATGCACACTAGTCAGGAACATGTAAACTACAGTGTTGTAATGGTGTAATGGTTCATCTAATGTATAGTATCATTCCTGCATCAGTGGACAAAATGCTCAAAAATGTGAAACTTATCTGAAACAAAACTATTAGATAAAAAACACTTTTCCTAAGTGTAATATGTTTCTGACCTCAAAGAGCAGTCACTTTTTGCCCTGAAGTAATAAAAGCAAAACCTCTGGCAAAAAGGATTTTGAACAGCTTGTATAGAATACAGGAGGTCTCAATTTCCTATTTTACCTTATAAATATGTTAAAGTATTTGACCTCCCTTTATACATTTATATGTTATTTCTTTATTCATAACCTACAGCAGTGGTCCATTTCCCACATATTATGTTTTGCTACTAGTTGCAATGAAATCCCCTGCTGGAATATCGAACATGCTTTGACAGTAACAGGGATAATGTTTCCAATGTAGCCTTGTTCTTGTTATAGTTGCTGTAAATATATAATTTTCCATCAACAGATGAAGAGGCAGGAACAGGAGAGACTCAGACACCTTGCTCTAAGTTTCATCGCTGGTGTTTCTCATGTCCTGGAGTTGCAGGTCATTGTAATGGTGATGACAGAACTGCCTAGTTTGTGTCTGCCCAGTATCATGTCCAGTATGACTTGAATCTGCAAAAAAATTAGTTACAGCAGTCTAGCAGTTCTGTAATCAGCACTAACCTTTTTCAGTGAAATTTTAGACTTGTTCTTGGAACTAGAAGACACTTCTGATGCAGCTGCCATTCCCTGCCAAAGTTCATCTGTGTTCTTCAAAAACAAAACACAATTTCCTCTCAGCTGATAAGATCGAAGTTTTTAACATGAATGAAGGGATGACTGTTCTCATATCTTGTTCTTGGATTTGCCAAAATGGTTTGCATAAAATCTCAAAAAAAAAAAAAAACATTCACTTTGAGAGAGACATTCAGCAAACAAAATAGTAGTCTCCCTAAGCAACTGGACACGGGTGATTTTCTGTCAACCTAAATATGTGGTGCTAGAGCTAATGACTAGAAAAGATTTGGGTTTTGCTTTTCTAAAATGTCACTGCATACTGTATGACCTCTCTTCTACCTCCTTTCACGGTGTTTTTATATCTTCAGCTTCAGTAGGTCTGCATTCATATTTGGAAAGTCATTTTGGTGCTAGGAAGTGTATTACTTTGAATGTATTATGTTAAATTTTCATATTTTATTTTATTTCTGCTGTTGAGAAGAGCAGAGATCATAAATTTTGTTCCCTGTGCTCTGACAGGTACTCTCAAAATTGAAAGTGCTGAGGATTTAAAAAAAACCCAAATATGGTCAGGTAATCCTATCTCTTTATTAATATGAGCTTGTTCCCTACCATTTTTTTCCATTACCAAGAAAAATAGAACTTTACTTAAAACCAGTAGAAATTAAAAAACTATTTTTCTGTGGACAAACTCACAGGAGAAAATACCATATTACACCTTTAAAATCACAAAACATAATGGCTGCATTTTCTACTGAATGCACAGCTGGCATTACATCTTGTATGTAAAAACGTATGTTAAGTACCTTAAAAGAAAAATAGTCTGAGATATCTGAACTTATAGCACATTTTTAGATAAAATATGAGAATAATTTTAGTAGTAGAATTCAAATGATTTATCTGTCCATGTGTTGATTCTGGTTCTACTGCTTTTTCTATTATTTTATGTATCTATTTCCATTGGCTGTGAATTTTTAACTACTGCATGGCAACTGTAGAGTCTTGTAATTTATTTATTTAGAAATATGTAGGATTCTGTTGTTTTTAAAAATGGAACCCTTGAATGGAAAATAATATTTTTAGATTACTACAGTAGTGTATTTATATATATATGCACTATATATTTTTGCTAATTGTAGAGCCACATAAGGTTTTATCAACATACTTATATCTATGAAGTCATCCTTGTAGTGTTACAGGACTAGGGTGAAGTCATCCTCATAATACTGCTACAGCTGAGCAATTTCCTGCTTGTTATTTTTGGTGAACAGAAACGTAGAAGTTTCAGAAGTCAGACCTACCTTTTCAAGCACAGAACAAATACAGTCAGGGGCAGGTTTGCCTAAGCATCCCAAGGTTCTTGCATAACTAGGTAAACTGTTAACATTTTTAGGAGCTTTACATGGATTAATACCAACAGTTGCTCTGTGCTGCAGCTTCAGAGAAGCCTGTGAAAAGACAAAGTAATCTCACTGAACAGATATTCTTTTATGATCAGAGCCTAATCAGTTATATTTACTGACATCACAGTAAATATATTTTAAATATATTTATTCATTACACTGTCTGATCTTGTTTTGCTGTTGATACTACCTGATGTATTATTGTAACAAACTACTTTTATAGTGGTCCTTTGTTGTTGTTGTTGATGTTTGTGTCACATGAATTGTCTCTGTGAAAGCTTGACAATTCTATGTGAAAAGCCAAATTATATTTTCATAAGGTAACATTTAGAACATGTATTTGTATATTCTGGAAACAGATGTGTTTTCATAAGTTTCTGTTAAAGAAAGAAAATGAGATAGACACTTCTTTATATTTTGAATTTTTTTCTAATGATCATGCATTTCTCAGCTCTAAACTGCAATTAAAACCTTACCTAAGTAACTGGCTTGTCATAATATTTCCTAGATTATTATTATTCATGTTATGTGCTGTGTCTCTTAATTAACCTACTGATAGAAGGACAGTCTGGCTCTAACCAGTAGTGCAACAGGACATCTGAATTAGTGGGTAGCAGCTGGAAATCTAGATTTTCCAGGACTGTGCTCATTATGATAAATAATGAGTGCTGTCTCTGTAATCTCTTTCATTTATTGGTGCATTTTTGTAAAATATTTGAATATTCATCAAGGTGCCTGCCCTCTGCTATACACAATATTGATCCCAGAACCATTTATTCAGGCATTTCAGATCTAACTCAATTTTGCAATATTCCTTAATTACTGCTGAAGCTACCTGGGGTGAATGCAGCTCCCAGTGTTGCAGCACACCCTACGGATCAAGCAGAATGAGTGACAGGTGTAATGTTGCAGGGTTCTTATTTCTCTGTGGCAAGCAATTTCATGGAGAAAAGAGGCTTTATTGCATTAGAAAGACTTTGTAAAACTTGGCTTAGTACCTCTTTAGGATTTGGGGTTGGATACAAATTTAAATGCCTCTGGCTACAGCAATGTAGGTTTGTTGGCTGTATTTACTTTTGATTTTTGATTCATTCACACCAGTCAATGAGGATGTTATTTTCTGTTAGGTCTTTACCAAGAGCCCAGACTGTGGGGCTACTTAACAGGCAATTTTCTCTTTGTTTCTAGTTAGCCTGCTTTCTAAAAGTTCTCTACACCATGTGGACTCTTCACTTGGTACTATGCTTTAGGACTAGTAGTCCAGAAGAGACTACTAATGCAGCTGGGTACTGGGTCTGGCTGGGATGGGGTTAACTTTCTTCATAGCAGCCTGTATGCTGCTGTGCTTTGGATTTGTGACTAAAACAGTGTTGACAACTCACTGATATTTTGTTTATTGCTGAGCAGTGCTTGCACATCATGAAGGCTTTCTCTTTTTTCTACACTGCCCTCATGTCACCTCCTGCCCCAGTGAGTAGGCTGGGGTGGGCAAGGAGCTGGGAAGGGACATAACCAGGACAGCTGACCCGAAGGGGTATTCTGTGCCGTATAATCTCATGCTCACCATTAAAACCTGGGACAGAGGAAGAAGAAGGTGAGTTTTTGGCTTCCAAGGTGACCGTTGCTGAGAGACTGGCTGGGCATTGCTCTGCCTGTAGGAGGTGGTGAGTGATTTGCTTTGAATTGCTTGTTGTTTTCCTCTTTCCTTCCCCTATTAAACTGTCTTTATCTTGATCCACACATTTTCTAACTTCTGCTCTTCTTTTCTCTTCTTTCTTGCTGTGGCAGGGTGGGGAGTGAGCAAGCACCCAACATTGTCTGCTGGCCAGGGTGAACCCACTACAGACTGCAAATAAATATTACACAAACACTCATTGATATGTGGATACATATGTGTAATCTGTAAAAGTCATGATATTTGGATCATAACCATTGGAGGTTCTTTACAGGGAGGAATCATGATACATGACAGTAACAGAGGTAGTAACATTGATTAGTAACAGAGAACAAACTAGGTAATGAATTAGAGTCCCTGGTTATGCCTATGCATCTCTCCCTATGACAATAAGGCTTTTGACAAAAAAATGGGAAAAAATCTAAGATGGATCTCTTGCATGTATACCTTGTTTAGCATCCTGAACTTATTTATGCACTGCAAGGGCTTATTTGCTGGAAATAAGTACAAATCAAAAAGTTGAAGAAACCAAACATTATTATTTCTATATGTGTGTATTAATTACTGTAGGCAAATTATTTTTGACCTTTAGAACACCTGATTAAATGAAATTGAAAGTTCTACCTTCATCTTCTTTGCACAAACTCAGTAGTTTTCATGTGCTGTTTTCTGAATAAAGTTTACTAATAAATCAGACCAGGTCTTCTTTATCATTACACAGCTCTTAATTTAAATAATATTCTTTACATTATGTTTCTATCTCTAAATTAAATAAAATGTTAAAATAATACATTAAAAATACTACATACTTGAAACAAAGGTATTTATATAGATAGATGTTAAGACCAACTAGGAGATTCACAAATGTGTTCCTTCTAAATGGTTAAACATTCACAATAAATTCAGACATAAGGAAGACAAATTATTTTATTATCAAATTGTTAGAAAATAACATATAATATTGACAAATTTTGGTTTGACAAAAGGAAATGGCTTCTAATAACACTGTCAAAGGCCGGAGGAATTCATCTGACATAAGTTGTAGCTGCAACTTTCTTAAAAATCGTACTGGTATTTTCTGTCAAAATATGGTGATAAAGATAAGGATTTGTGGGAAGCTTAATTTTTCAGGATCTTCTATGAGCACTAGTATTTCAAAGCATATTTTCAAAATTCAGTGGAACTTTGAGAACAGTTTTGGGCAGATGATAATCTGAAAAGCTGTATCTGACCTAATGGAAGTTGTCGATTAGTATCATAGAATAGAATCATAGAATCATTAAGGTTGGAAAAGACCTCTAAGATCATCAAGTCCGACCATAAACCCAACATTACCATGTCTCCTAAACCATGTCTACACATTTTTTGAACACCTCCAGGGACGGTACTCCACCACCTCTCTGGGCAGCCTGTTCCAATGCCTGATCACTCTTTCAGTAAAGAAATTTTTCCTAATATCCAACTTAAACCTCCTCTGATGCAAGTTGAGGCTATTTCCTCTCATCCTATCACTAGTTACCTGAGAGAAGAGACCGCTACCCACCTCACTACAACCTCCTTTCAGGTAGTTTTAGAGATTGTTCTTTTGCATGACAATGGGAGATTTCCTTGAAGAGCTTCCGATCCTTTGTGGATCATAGATGCAACATTAGAGTCCGGTGCTATGATCATGAGCAGGAAGTCAAGTTGTCTACGACACAACTTTACTTGCAGTCCTTTAATATACACACCCGGGGAGTTGCCAGAGCACTGCTGTATGTTGGATGCTTCACAGTGTTGCAGTGACATTGAATACTTTGCCTAAAGGAAGAAGATGGGATGGAGAACATAATTTCCGATGATTCAGAGGAAAAAAGGGTAAAAGGATAATGAAAGGGTACAGAAAACAGATAGGAGTGGCTGAGCTGGAAACCAAAGCACAGAGTTGGAAATAATAGCTTTTCTTACATCTCAGAGACAGTGCTATGTATTGGAGACTAATTAGACAAAATAGACAAGTCACTTCTGAGCAAAAAAAACTTGAAAAATAACTTTTACTTGGTTCTGACAAGTCAAAATTTTATGTAAAGCTGTATCTCAGCAAAGCTTCAAGACACTTCACTTTTTTTAATAAATAATAGAACATAGGCCTGAGTGTGCAAGACTACTTGAGTCAGTGGTGATGAGTAGGTTGTACAGCATTCAAGGATAGATTACTGCATTTATTTTAAGTTTTCACTAGATACTGAACTATCAAGCTGTTCAGTAGCTCATGTTGTGTTGTGGAAACTTTGTGTGAGGTAGCCAGAAGAACCACACTGCTGAGTGACATGAAATCCAGCATTTATTTAATAAGTGGGATGGATATAGTGGGTAGATAGCAATTTCTCTTCTAACATCTCTATTCTACCACACACATACGTGCTCTGTAGAGGAGACACTTACACCAGCCAACGCATCCAGTCCAGCTGTGCCTAGCATCATGGACTTGGCAGAACAGGATGTGCTCCAACTAGTCAACGTGTTTGAGTCCATACTGACAATCTCCTTGACTTTCTCCTTATCTAAAACCAATGTTACCTGGATCACTACTGTCTTCTGTCCTCCAACCCCAAATGGATCTAAAACTCTTCATCTGAGCTTTGTGTTTCTTTCCAGTGCATACCTAATTCATTAAGAGCAGAACAGACATAGTCCAGCCCTTCAGCTATGCCTCCCCCATAACAATTGCCTGTGCTTTTTTTAGGTTCCCAGCATATACCAGAATCATCTAATGAGTAAGAGCAGAGCAATACAATCAAAGTCTCATTTTTGATGAGTGATACATTTGTGTGGATTTTACCCTGTGACATACATGTAAAAGCTTGATTATATTTACAGTTTTCTTATCCTTCCCTATCCTTGGTGTTTTTTGTCTCATTAAGTGACTCTCCATTTCTGGCAGGTAAACTTCTATATGCATAGCTAAAGTAGATAAAATATTTTTCTGAAATTACTTTACCAGATCAGCAACGCCTGCTCATTATTGATGGGAGGTGAGATATGAACAAAATGGGTGAGAAACAGTATCGTAAAGGTTCTGAGACTTTAAATCTGAAGAGCATTTCCCTTCCTATTCTGAATTCTCCTGGAATGCTGCTTTCAAAAGGCAGGCTGTCCTCACCATCAAGGCCATGAGGTTCGGATTTTCAGTAAGAGCCAAAGCTCAATGCCAAGGGTCTGCCTCAGGTCACGTAAGCTTAGTGTTGCCACCCTGGTTAAGTACCCCAGTCATTATAACTCGTGGAGTGCAGCAGAGTCATACAGCTAGCTCTTGATTGGCGCTATTGTTGAATCCTTAAATTTGGGTAATGGGTGTCTGTTTATACAAAATACATCCAGGGAGAACCTTCAGCCCAGGTTGTGAATGCAGCCCAAATTTGCAATGCAGGAGCCACAGCAAGGTGCCTTGACTCTACCAATACTATATTTCACTCCAAGAAGAGTTCCAGAGGAGGAAAACAGAGTTCATTGCAAACCAGAGCTGAAACAACTGGGACTAAGTTACATATTTGCTTGCGATAGCATAGGACAGGATCCTGGAGGGTTCTTACAGGGCTCTTATGTTCTTGGCCAAAAAAGAGAGAGGCTGGCATAAAACCCCAGCTCCAACCCATGCTCTGTAGGCCTTCACTAGTCATGTCTAGATTATTTGGTATGTCATACATACTAGTATGTCATACTAGATTATTTGTATGGTCAACATATTAGTATTTCATAGACCATTTGGCATGCAATGGACAATACATGGCATACAGTGTACCAGATATCTGACACAGTCTTCATTGTTAAAGGAATGGCTAGCTTGAACATGGTCCTGATTCTCACCATGGCAAAGGACTTGCATGGGAGAGAAGATGAATAGAACACTAAAACACTAAAGATCCTTCAGCAATTTCAAGTTTCTGTGTAAAGGTTAGGCAATAAGAGCAAGCTCTGATTAAAATTTCACCCGGGTTGTTATACTTTATCGTGACTTGGCAGAAAAGCAGGGTGACAGACTCTTTTGTGCTGGGCAAGCTACTTCATCTATTCTGATGATTTTTGTAGGCTCCATGGTGGAAAACCAAGGTCTTGCTTTTTGTAGGAATAATGCTTAAAGGATAAGTTAAGAGTCTGAACAAGTCCTTTTTTTCCCCCTTCTGACTCTGCAAGTATTCTTTGAGGCACTCATACCTTTCAGTTCTGTCTTTTGTAGGAAAAATATCTTTACCTTTTTTCACTAAAGAGGTTTTCAGTATTCTCTCCCAGTGGTGGCAGTAGTGCAGCTTAATTACAACAGTAATAGCTTCAGGCAGGTTTTTGTACTGGAGATACTGTTGCATTGAGCAAAGAAATTCCAGCAATACAGTGGAAAAGAACATAAAGCAGATGAATAGTAATCAGCTGTTAGTAACTGAGAGGCACTGATGAGTTTACAGTAAATGACAAAATTCTTAGTGGTTATAGTATGTTGGAAATTTAGATGTAGTGGAGAAGATTTTTCTACATCAATAACTATGACACATTCCAGCAATTATTTTATTGCTTAAGATAGGAAGGGAAGGAAAAATAAATAAACATATAAAATTACAGTCCAAAACCACAGTCTGACTGAGAGGAATTAAATTATTTTACCATTTCACCAAATATTGTTGTCTGTTGCAACAAAAAATTTGAAAAAGTAACAAATTGCACTGAAATATTTTCAAAATATATGTTAAATTGTTTGCTTGACTCATTCCAAATATTTTTTCCTGAAGGTTTTTATATATCGGTATATTCTGTAATTTCATTAAGCTAGAAAAATATATAATTTTATAAGAAAACAACAGCTTTTATTACCTTCTCCATTTGTCATTGAAGATTATTACATGTAAATAAAATATTTCAATAATATCTTGTGAAAGGAAAAAAATCAATAGCCAGTTATGGTCTTTCTTTTATGAGACATAGCAACCCTGTAGCCATAGCCTGACTATGTTTCAGGATTGAAACTTTTTCAGTTAAATTACAGAGGGGTTACTCTACCTGTTATTCTATATAGATTACTAAAAATATCTCATCAGAGCATTCTTTACATCTGTTTACAGTTTTTCTCGAAGCTATTTCAGGCAACATCTTAGAGAAATGCAAAACTAAGCAAGCTTGTTAATGAAGGCAAGTTTACATCCCTGAATGCTGCAGAAGACCACTAAGCTACTACCAACATAAGCTGTTACACTCCTTGGCAGAACCCAGTGCTATATGCAGTGATACTACTTGAAGTCTCAAAAGCCATGTGACTGCATTGGTGCAGTGCAGATGTTTTTTCTGGACTCTAGTCTGGGGTGAGCACAGAACTGATTTGCCCCACAACTTCTTGTTTTAGCATTAGCTCCATCATTGCTAGCTGATGGTTTCATTAGGGCATCCCATTGTGCAGTGCAGGCATGCTAGGAGTCTGCTAGTTTGTTGCAAGCTTCCCCCATTAATCTTCTGACTTTCTTTTCAAAATTGTGTATGTAGTTCTCACTATCCTATGTAAAACCAAGGAGAAGAAAGCTGTTGATTGATGTTAAAACAGTAGAGAAGAAAACTGAACTGAAAAATAAGTAACCTGGGATCTAGATTTGCCTAGTTAGAACGTGTGCTACAAATGATCTGCTGGGCACTCCCTCTCGCTCTTTTACTCACAAATGTCAGTGTATTCCCCTCTCTTCTTGCCTATTATTTACAGGTAAGTGAAAAGATACATTTCACTGCAATACCTAATTTGTCAGTGCTTGGAGACATTTAGTCGTACTTTAATACTTCTTATAGGATCATAGAATCAACAGTTTGGGTTGGAAGGGACCTTTAAAGATCTCTAGTCCAACCTTCCTGCAATAAGCAGGGACATCTTCAACTAGATCAGGTTGATCAGACCTTCGTGAACCTGACCTTGAATATTTCTAGGGATGGGGCATCTACCAACTCTCTGGGCAACCTATTCCAGTGTTTCACCAGCCTCATCATAAAAAATTTTTTCCTTGTGAAAAACAAGAAACCAGAAGGCTTTTCAGATGAGGTTTTCTTACAGGCATGTATTTATGGTCTGTTTCCAAAAACAGTTTGTAGATGGAATTTAATGAAAATGTGCCCAAGACCCGTTTTTGTCAGAGGAGCAGCCATATATTAATCCTGTTTCTCATGCAGAGCTACAGTGAAATCAATGAATCTTCATACAGTGAACTATTAGTGTGGACAAAGTTATAGGAACTTACTTTTGATTTAGCGGTGAGTGGCTTTGCCTTTCAAGTTCAATATAATTTTATGTTAACATAAAATGCCATATGTCTTGTTTATATATGTCTTTGATTTTCCTGTTAATTATTATTTAATCGTAGACTCATAGACTCATAGACTCATAGACTCATAGAATCATTAAGGTTGGAAAAGACCTCCAAGATCATCAAGTTCAACTGTCAAGTCCAACCGTCAATTTACTATTATTTTATAACATACAATTATAATAATTACTTTATACAGTATGTTATCAATGTTAACTGGGATGTTCTCTAGAAAACCAAACAGAAATGTTTTCTATAGACTCACTAATAGAATATTTCTCTCTGGATACTGTTTTATACAAGATTTATTATAAGGCACATCAATAAGATCTGACATGAAGATGATGCTCAACTAGTACACTAAATTCAAAGCCAATCATAGTAAATTTTACAAAAGGCAATTCAAACAGATAATTGTATGACAGAAAAGGAAAATCTTTGTATGGTAGTTTCCCACAAACTGAGACTGTAATTCAGATGAATAATTCACAGTTTGTAAAAAAAAAAACACCTATAGAAATATAGATCTAAGAGACAGTACAAAGCAAAAGATCTTTGTTCATATTTCTACCTAGCCTGAAAGAGATTAAACTCACATTGTTCTTATCCAGTGCCCCAAAGGAAGGAGGCCATAGATTAGATTTTCCCTTTCAGCTTCTGGAAACAGTGAAATGCACAGAAATGCAAGTTTTGAAGGTTCAGAAAGAGACAAATCAGGAAAATATTGATTCTGTCCTAGGACATTGGCAGAAGAGATTTTGATTCCTGTTTCCTTAGCTTATTTTTCAGTTTTAGCCAGTGTATAAGCTAATGTACGATTTTCAGAGAGCTAGCTCTGGATGCCCAGTTCTGCATTCTCTTAGCTGAATACTGTTGACACTATAGCTAAGAAAAACCTTTTGTCTCCCTTTTAAGAATCCCAAATCTTTGCCTTTTTGACCACACAGCTGGCTAAATATGTTGGGAATGTGTTCAGTCAGAATACCTACCACCAAGTATGGGCAGGTATGAGCGCAAACTTGGGCAATTCCCTGTAGTGTGAGAGCTATGGGTTCAGTCGCTTTGGACAGGGCTCACTATTGAGATATCCCACTTCCTGACAGAGCCTTCTGATTTTTCAGTTTCAATGCAAGAGATAGCTATTACCACTATTTTCATTTGTCCATCCTCTTAGCCAGCTAGAGGAAGTGCAGAAGGCCACTGAGCACAGTGGACTCTATCCCCCCGTCAACCAGCACCGGGCATTCCCCAGTGGCTCCCTGCAGTCTTAGTGGGAAGGGTTAATTCTAGTACCCTGGACTGTCTTGTACAATCAGCAGGGCAAAGTTGTGTGGGCTGAGTGGTTTGGATTATCTTTTGTGAATCTTCCAGCACCTTCATCCCAGTTCATTGACTGAACAAGACATCATGGATAAGTTTGCAATTCTCTTTAATCCCCCTTCTCTGTACTAAGAGTCTAAAATTTCAGTGACAAGTGCCCAAAATCAGTATCTAGATTAGGTGAACTGGACACCATTCCAAACAGTTAGTATAACATAATCTCTAGTATTTTGCAGAAGTGAGAGTGAACTCCCTGTGCAGTCAAGGTAATCTCAAGCCACTGAAGAGCCCATTACAAATATCTGATGAGAATAAAGAAGGGAATATTTTTTCCCAACTTTTTTGTTTTCTCTTCCTTAAACCTTACCTTGTAAATATCTGTGAAATCCCTGGCTCAGTAACATCAGCATAGTATGATTCCCATCATAGCTGGTGCTTAGACAAAATTCTGATTACATTTAGGGTCATGTGAGTAAAAGCCAGTTACAGATGGGAACAGAAGCAATAAATGCAGTGTACGGTGTGCATTTCCTTCTCACTCACAATGTTAGTCTTACCCCCTAGGCACAACAGTGCAAGCAGCAGTGTGTATTGAGTGAAGTTAATAAGGAGTGAAAGCATTCTCTGTGTGGCATGTTGTATTCCCTGTAATGTTACTTGCTGTTATTTCATCAGACGTAAAATAGTGTTAGCAGACTGATATGGTTAAGACTAATGAGTAATTGATTCTCATCCAAGAAGCCAATTAACAGGATGGGTTTTCTTCCAGTCTGTTGTGGTGATAAATGAATTATCATCTTTCATGCCACAGGCTAGTAAAATTGTCAGTAGGATATATTTGGCATTTAAGGCAAGTTGCTCATCCAGATTATACTACTTTTTATTTCTGGTTTTCTAACACCATTTTAATAATATAGAGCCACGTATCCTTAGTGGGCTTCTCTGTGCTGCAAGTAAAATCATTCATGATAATGAAAGCCAAATGAGTGGGAAAAGTAAACCTTGCAATATTCATTCATATTTGCTGGTACCTGTTTTATCTGTTTTACTTCGAAGTTCTGTTATAAAAGACATAAGCAATGGTAGAAGCAGTATCCCTTTCCAAGTGAAGAGGTGAACAGTTGTGAAGTCTAAAATATGTGTTATGTATAAAGTAAGAAAAAAGAATAAAAATAAAGATTGTAAACACCTATAGGCAAAATAAACAGAAGATACTGACATCTTATTATATATTTAAAAACAAACCAGCCAAACAAACAAACACAAAACAACAAAAAGAACAATGATGCTTGTGTCTGGCAGGCAAGATGAACTGCTTGTGTAAGTTGCTTGTATCTCATATTCAGTAGATGTAATATGACATGTAATAGATGTGACAGTTGTAGGCCCAGTGGGATAAGGTAGTGTCAGTATAGCAACACTGATAGATATTCCCCCCTTTTGAAAGACATGCCATTCAAGGTAGAAGAAAGAATCTTTTCCTTGGCTTTTCAGGTGTGTTCTATTCATTAAGGATTTTCTGCTCTGTGTGAAAAAATGTTTGGATATCTTCAGCCCAAATTTTGGCTTATTTAAAGGAAATTTCATTGCCTCTATGAATGTTTAGGCTTGAGAATAACTACTAAGGAAAAATGGCCATAATCTTTTTTCCTAAAGTCAGGGGCAAGTTTTGGTTGAGCATGACTGGAAACACAGGTTACAAGTTCTTGAGGTGATGGGTAAGTATTGAACATCCATTTGGGTACATTCCAGGATAAAACAGTGACTAGACTGTTGAGGAGAGTTCTTTAGTGGAAGGAGACAAGACTAAAATGAATAAAGGAACTGAAGATGCGGTAATTATTATTTTTTCTTCTCTAACTGATGATATGTGCTTGCTACATGTCTTTTGGATTCCTAGACTGTCAGACTCCCTGTTTTCAGACAATCAAATAGCCCTAGCATCCAGAATGGTTTTTTGCTATTCATGTCTCATGTATAGGTTGCTATCCTTTTGCTGTCTGCAGATTTTGAAAGACTGTCTTTGTGGTTTTGGGTAATGTAGACACTCAGAAAGGCAACAGCTTGCTTGTTAGTAGAGATGTGTTACTGCAGGTACTCAGCACTAGTGCTTTGGAATGTGAATGTAATTCCTGCAGGTTTTTAAGTACAGTTCAGATGTTGGGTTTCAGCTGTTGGGTTCTCCATGTTTTTAGAGCTATTTTGTTGCCTGCATGCATCACTATCTTACAAGATGGTCACAAATAGAGTTGGAGAGTAATGGATTTTTTTTTTTCATGGGAAATTACAATATTCTGATATTGTAAGTTATTATCTAAGTTGTTACATTGCTTTGTGATTTTTATTTTTTTGGGTAAATCCCACTTGCTCACTCTTATGGACTCCAGATCAAGTCTGTGGTTATAATGGTGCTATAACTCCTCATAAGAATAATCTGAGCAGGATACAGTTCATGGAGCACACCTTTCTGATTACGTTCCCCTTCCACTGAACAAAGATTTTCAGAAAATGAAAGAGAGCCATCCAAATGGAAATGTAGCTATCATATGTGTCTATCTCTCTTTTCTCCTAGTCAATCCATCATGTAAGAAGAATACCATTGCTGTAAGCCTATATATATTTCTTAGTAATTTCACAGTTGTTAGTCAAAGCATTATTGGAAACATTTGTAATATCTCTTGTCTTATGGTTTGTTCTTGTTGTTTGTGCAATGATAGCTGAATTTAATGCATCATTTATTTCTTTCACAAAAATATCTTCCTATCTTCAGATTGGCCATCATTCTCCTTTTGTGCTTTATCTCCCCCCTATATGTGTAAACAGATGTACAACAGTGCAATTCTGAGTTCTAAATAATTTCCTGTTTTGAGGAATTGGTATCACTATACTTAACATTTCTAAATATATACCTTTTTCTTGCAGACAAGATATGCTTAAAAAGCACATCCTTAGCTTTGGCTAAAATGAAAAATAAGTGCAAAATAGTTTGTGTTTGTACTAGCTTAGGATAGCTGTGTGACTGATCTTTTGAAAGTTTGAGCAAGACTTAATATGCTTTTAGTTATCTCATATTGTACTCCTCTAAGATAACCACAAGTTTGGTGTTTCTCAGGAAAGTGCTGGCCCAACCTCTTTTGAGTTGTTTGTTTGCTCATTTCTTTGCAGCCAAGGAAAAGGAGCCACACAGCTGTGATCGCAATTGTTTCCTTATTTTAGAGGACCTCGTCACAGGTGTGGGTAGCTATGTATGCTATGTCAACAGTAGTGAGGTAATCTATTCAGTAATTTATATTTTTAAAATAACTTTATTATTTACCTTGCATGAATATGGATTAATAAAATTTGATTCTTACATGTGCATGATTATTAATGTGTGTTTCTTCACATTTTGCCTGACTATAGTCCACAATCAGATACATCTTTATAAATGATAATATTTCTTTATATGGGTTCCAGTGAAGGCTATAATCCCAGCTTTACCATCTCAGGCAGCAACTAGTTGCTGACAGAAGTAATCAACCTGCATTTCAAGTTATCTTTTGGAGAGAAGAAGTATTCATTTCTCAAACACAAAACGGTCAGTCTCACTTTAGACAACACTAATGGACTAGAGTAAACAATTATCACTGTCAATGATTGCTTTTCTCGAAACTCTTTATCCATGACTAAGTATTTTGTGTAGTTTCAACTCTATTGATTGAATTAGCCATTAAAATGCTGTATTTTATACATATGATTAACAAACAAGTTACACATGTTTGTTTATTGGGAAATCTATCTTTTTATGGAAAAACTAAGTGTAGCTAACAGTAATTTTTCTCCTAGTTCTATTACTGAGAATACTGTAGACACAGATTGTATGGAAATTTATATACAACTACAAATATTCTGAGTTTAGGGAGGAACAGTAGAACAAAATTCTACTTAGTAATTTAATATATTTCTTCAATTTCTTCACAGTGTCCAGTATGTACAACTACTGTTAGAGCTCATTTCATATTATTTTTCACTTTTTACTTTTTTTTTTTTCTTTTAAAAAACCCACCTCTCTCCTCAAGAGAGGAGAAGGAATGACATTCAATGTAAAAAAAGGCTTGGGTTTTTTTTCCTTCAGCAGGACTGGTAGCTTGGATAGAAAATTTCTTGAATGAGATAATACTTCAATAGATAATGTGAAGAATACACTATTCACTTCTTCTCTGCCAGCCACCACTACATCATACTAAAGACACAATCACTAGTTGCTTCAGAATCTGTTTAGAATATTCTGAGGAGAAAAGTTGTGAGTGCAGACTGGGAACTCAGTCTGACTGATGTAAGCTAGAGGTTTCTTGCTAATAATGTTAAAATACCAAATTTTTAAAAATAGACACACATTCATCTATACTGGAAAAGATATAGCATTTTGTCATTCAAAAAATACTGTATCCACTATGGGAAAATTGAATATTAAACTTGTTATCATGCAAAAGAAACTGGTGGAAAGGACAAACATTAGCAGTAGCTTATTTACAATTTGGCATGACTTGATTATAATTATTACAATATAGTATAGTATTAGTATAGTATAATAATATTATATATAGATGAACAACTAAGGCATAAGTATTTGTATATTTTTTAATTTAAAAGACCTAGTCTCACAAGTCTGAAAGCAATGATGAGCCAAATCACCTTAGAGAAAAATATAAACAACATATATACAAATTGTAACTGGCAAGTTCTGATGGATCTTTCACAAAATTCATAAACCCCACAATTCTGAGGAATGTTACACAAGTTTAAGAATATAAACTGGCAGAGAGAAGTGAAAGAATTCCTAAAACATGGAAGAGACACATTACACCTGAAACTAAAAGGGGATTGTTGGTCTTTAATATAAATCAGAAAGTAAAACTTTTGTAAATTGACAAAGAAAGTAACATTTCAAAGATTATATTGGCATCTGGAAATGAAAAGATTTATTTTTCTTTCTGGAAAGTATACAAGAAACAAAAGACCTTTTAATGATACTACTGAGAAATTTCTGAGAAAAAGGTAGATCTAAGCGCTTAAGAGCACATTGCAGTTTTGTTGTGTATGAAGTGAAGAACAGCTATTGCAATGCTTTCAATTGTATTAAGAACTGGGATGCATGTTAAACAGCAGCATCTAAGGAAGCTTTCAAGGGCTGCTTAGCTGCATCATTAATAATTCATGGAACACTGAGGTAGTCTCAGACATAGAGAAAAATATTAACCAATTATGAACTCCTTTTAAAAAGCTCATGAACCCAGATACTACACATCAGATACTTCGTATCATCTCTTTCTGTGTTTCTAAACCTTAGATCCTGGTTTCTCCTTGCATATTGCCATTGATCATCAATGCTTAATTCATGAAAACCTAGAGCTTTTGTTGAACTAGAAGTCAGAGTAGGTGATCACAAAAAGATCCTTAGGAGTAACTAGAGTTCAATCTTCTGGACTAATTCTGTTCTGTCACTTCCCTCTTGCTGTCCAGAATGCTCCTGCTAAATATCACTGGCAGCATGGCTAATCCCAGCCAGGCAATCCTTGCTCTGCTTGCTTTTGTTCCTTCATGTTTCTACAGTTTATGACAGTGACAAGTCCCTCTTAAACTCTTATTTCACACACCTGTTTGCATATTGTCGAGTTTTTATATTTCTTAAAGTTCCATTTTAATGGAAGGTCTCCATATTTACCCTGCTGTGACTGTCAGTAAGTGGAATACAAAAAGATAGATTTTGTTGCTCGTAATATGGACTAGCACCTTGTAGTATTTAATCTTAAATAACTAAGCCTTTATTACAAGGATTATAAAGAAAGATCCTGAAACACTCTCCCCACCTGCAACCACCAGGGGTTACTTAAGTGTTAGAAATCACAAAGTGTCGAGAACAATCACATAGGAATTAGGACTTCTCCCCCAAAAAGGCGACAGGATCAATAGCCCAACTGAAGTGCATGTACACCAATGCGCACAGCATGGGCAACAGACAGGAGCAGTTAGAAGCCATTCTGCAGCTGGAAAACTATGATACAGTTGCAATCATGGAAACATGGTGGGATGACACACAACTGGGGTGCTGCAATGGATGGCTATAAATTCTTCAGAAGGGATAGGCAAGGAAGGAGATGAGGTGGCATAGCCCTGCATGTTAGGGAGGGTTTTGACTGTCTAGAGCTTAATGATGGTGATGAAAGGATCTAATGTTTGTGGGTGTGAATCAGGGGAAGGGCCAACAAGGCAGATGTCATGCTGGGAGTCTGTTAGAGACCACCCAACCAGGATGAAGAGGCAGATGAAATATTCTATAAGCAGCTGGCAGAAGTCTCACAATTGCTAGCCCTTGTTCTCATGGGGGACTTTGGCTTACCAGATGTTTGCTGGAAGTACAATACAGCACTGAGGAAACAGTCTAGGAGGTTCCTGGAGCGTGTGGAAGACAACTTCCTGACACAGCTGGTGAGCCAACTAAGGAAGGCACCCTGCTGGACCTGTTGTTTGCAAACAGAGAAGGACTTGTGGGTGATGTGATGGTTGGAGGCCATCTTGGGCATAGCAATCATGAAATGATGGAGTTTTTAATTCTTAGACAAGTAAGGAGGGTGGTTAACCATATTGCTACATGGGAGTTCTGGAGGGCTGACTTTGGCCTCTTTAGAGGCCTGGTTGACAGGGTCCCTTGGGAGGCAGTCCTGAAGGGCAAAGGAGTCCAGGAAGGCTGGACATTCTCCAAGAAGAAAATCTTAAAAGTGCAGGAGCAGGCCATCCCTATGTGCCAAAAGATGAGCCAGTGAGGAAGAAGACTGTCCTGGCTGAACAGAGAGCTTTGACTGGAACTCAGGAATAAAAAAGAGAGCTTATGATCTTCAGAAGAAGGGGCAGGCAACTCAGGAGAACTACAAAGATATAATGAGGTTATGCAGGGAGAAAATTAGAAGGGCCAAAGCCCAACTAGAACTTAATCTGGCTACTGCTGTAAAAGACAATACAAAATGTTTCTATTACATTAACAACATTACGTTACATTAACAACATTACGTCATATTAACAACAAAAGGAGGGCTAAGGAGAATCTCCATCCTTTATTGGATGCAGGGAGAAACATAGTGACAAAGGCTGAGGAAAAGATTGAGTTACTTAATGCCTTCTTTGCCTCAGCCTTTAATAGTAAGATCAGTTGTTCTCAGGGTACCCAGACCCCTGACCTGGAAGGCAAGGATGGGGAGCAGACTGAAGCCTCCATAATCCAAATGGAAATGGTTAGCCACCTGCTATACCACTTAGACACACACATGTCTATGGGGCCACCTAAGGGTACTGAGGGAGCTGGTGGAAGTGTCCACCAAGCCACTTTCCATCATTTATCAGCAGTCCGGGCTAAGCAGGGAGGCCCTAGTTGTCAGGAGGTTAGCAAATGTGACACCCATGTACAAGAAGGGCTGGAAGGAGGATCCAGAGAACCACAGGCTTCTCAGTCTGGCCTCGATGCAGGAGAATGTTATGGAGCAGATCATCTTGAGTGCCATCACATGGCAAGTACAGGACAACCAGTTGATCAGGCCCAGTCAGCATGGGTTTATGAAAGGCAGATCCTGCTTGACTAACCTGATCTCCTTCTATGACCAGGTGACCTGCCTACTGGATGAGGGAAAGGCTGTGCATGTTGTCTACCTGGACTTTAGCAAAGCCTTTGACATTCTTTCCCACAGCATTCTCCAGGAGAAACTCACTGCTCATGGCTTGGACAAGTGTGCTTTTCTCTGGGTAACAAACTAGCTGTGTGGCCGAGCCCAGAGAGTTGTGATAAATGGAGTTAAACCCAGTTGGTGGCTGGTCACAAGTGGTGTTCCCCAGGGCTCAGTTTTGGGGCCAGTTCTGTTTAATATCTTCATCAATGATCCAGATGAGGGGATTGAGTGCACCCTCAGTAAGTTTGTAGATGACACCAAACTGGGCAGGAGTGTCGAGCTGATCGAGGGAAAGAAGGCTTTGCAGAGGGATCTGGACAGGCTGGATCAATGGGCTGAGGTCAATTGTATGAGATTCAACAAGGTTAAGTACCTGGTCCTGCACTTCAGTCACAACCACCCATACAATTCTACAGGCTTGGGAAAGGGTGGCTGGAGAGCTGCCCGACTGAGAAGGACTTGGAGGTGTTTGTCAACAGCCAGCTGAACATGAGCCAGCAGTGTGCCCAGGTGGCCAACAAGGCCAACAGCATCCTGGATTGTAACAGGAATAGTGTGGCCAGCTGGAGTAGGGAAGTGATCGTCCCCCTGTACTCAGCACTGGTGAGGCCATACCTTGAATACTGTGTTCAGTTTTGGGCCTCTCCCTACAATAAAGACACTGAGTTGCTGGAGCATGTCCAGAGAAGGGCAACGAAGTGGTGAAGGGTCTGGAGAACCAGTCTTATGAGGAGCAGCTGAGGGAACTGGAGCTGTTCAGTGTGGAGAAGAGGAGGCTGAGGGGAGACCTTATCGCTCTCTACAACTACCTGAAAGGAGGTTGTAGTGAGGTGGGTAGCGGTCTCTTTTCCCAAGTAACAAGTGATAGGATGAGAGAAAATGGCCTCAAGTTGCGCCAGAGGAGGTTTAGATTGGATATTAGGAAAAATTTCTTCACTGAAAGAGTTACCAAGCATTGGAACAGGCTGCCCAGGGAGTGGTGGAGACACCATCCCTGGAGGTAATTAAAAGACGCACAGATGCAGCACTTAGGGACATGGTTTATTGGTGGACTTGGCAGTGTTAGGTTTACAGTTGGACTCAATGATCTTAAAGGATGGTTCCAACCTAAATAGTTCTCTGATTCTATGATGCTATGTCTTGGAATGTCAACCTAATGGTCTTGTTCTGAAAATCCATCTTAAAATAATTACTTCTGCCTCTAGGTGCAATGTGCTTGGTTTTAACTTAAAATGAATCTATTGCTGTCACAAACCAATGCTAGAAGGAGGGGCATTAAGCATCAGTTTGCTGTGAGAAGTTTTAGCACCTGTGGTAGCTCCCTCCAGATAACTTCTGTATGATGACCACTCTTCTCTCTGATATGACTGATCTTTTCCATAGCTCTGTATAAAGACTCCTGTCATGCTATCCAGGTGGAAACCTACACAGCTGAAATGTGAAATTTCTTTCCTTTACTGCATTCTTCTCCTTTACACAAGAAATTCATTCAGAATTTACAGAAATGTCCTCTATAGGAATAACTGATGGAACCATAGGCTATGTCTGACCTATATTTTTGATATATTTAAAGATGTAGCTATATTTCTGATTAATTTTTTATATGTCCAGACAGCAGTCTTTGTGAATAATGAAAATAATCCTTCTATTAATTATGAATAAATATTGCCCATATATTTTTTTAATCTAATAATTACTATCTATTTTTGGAAGATGTTTGTGAAATGTAATAAAGAACAAAGAAGGATCAAATTAGGTGCAATTTTAAGGACTCAGTTTAATTTCTTAGAATGAAAAATCATGGCATAATATAGCTCACTGTTAATCATCTGCTTCTCCAATGCTGTTCATAAACACTGACCTCTCTTATGTACTAAGGGATTACATGATGAACACAGAGGCTGCATGGCAAATAGCCTGAAAATTTGTACTGAGCATTAGCATTTGCATGTTATAGACACATGACTACCCTGAAAAAAATCATGGCATTGAGGTGATATGCTGGAAATACACAGGAGACGTAATTATTTTCTGAGTCTTCCAAATATATATCATTATTAACAATAAATTCTACCTATATACCATGCCACCATATTCAAACTGCTATGGAGGAAATGTGTCCATATTTTCACAGGCATCAGAGATTTCCTGCATCAGCATGACATATATGAAGGTGATAAGGTGATAAAATCCCTTTGACAGAGCTGGATGCCAACCATAATAGTAAATGCACTGGTATCTGTAAAAGTGTCCTGCTAGTTTGCTGCTCCTTTCATAGTAGCCCTGCAAATTTTTTTTTTTTTTTAAAAGGAAAAGCATGAGGTTAGTCCCACAGTCTTGAGCCACAGCTTTCTTTGGAATATAACAATTTTTTTTCCTCCTTTAATTCCTCAGTAACACTACATCTAGCATTTATGGCTACTTGTAGCGTTGTGTTACTAAAACTTAACAAACAAATATAAGAGGAGAAATGTCATACTTTCTCCTCTGATTAGCATATTTTCATGAAATGTGACTCACTCACAGGTCAGTTTGAGGACAGAGGAGAGACTTTGCCACCTGGCTGAGTTTTGACAATTCCTCTTCTACAGTGTAAATTAGTCTCTACATCAGTAACAAGGACAATTAAGCTGGCCAGGGAGGAAGCATACAGGGATCCCAGGAGTTAAGAACTGGAAAACAATACATGAGTTTCAGTGTATTCTATGTAGAGAATATTCTAGATCACATTATAATAGACTTCACTATCAGTTGTCATTACCCTTCTTTTCCAGGCTTTACAAAATACTGACAAAGTTATTTTCTTGTTTGATATTTTTGTCAGTAATAGCTGTAAATACTGCCTGGTTCCTACTGGTCAATGAGACAAAACAATGGCCCATTTTCACTGACATAAACTACATTTCACAAAGAAGGCATATCTCTGGAGGCATCAAATTCAGACTGCATGTTGAAATACATTCTCTTTTCTAGGGTTTCTTCTTGCTAAAGAAGAAAATTCACACAGCATTGCTAAAAAGCTTGCATTGCTTCCTGTTCTGAGAGCAGAAAGTAATTAAACAACTAGTTCATGGGCCTCTGAAATTGTCTTTTTTCCTTCAAAGAGATTTTTTTTTCTTTCACATATAGAGTCTGTGGACTCTTTGCAGTACTGGTTTCTTAAAGTTGTGACACACAGCATCAGGAAAAAATTATCTTCAAAATTTCCAAAACCTGCACCTCCTAAATTATTGTGCAGTAGGAATGATTGTAGTAGACCTCCTGCCTTTTTCTTTCACAGAGGAAGTGGGATTTCATGAGCATATAGCCTTAGCTATCAAATACAATCACAAGAATATTTTAACAGAATAGTCAGAGAAAAAGGTCTGAAAATGTATTTCAAAAAATAAAGTAGTCACTAAACTAAGCAGAGAACAGAATGTTTAATTTCAGTACTTGTATGGGCTCCAGTTCACTCTAAAATAGATTATATGGCTTCATTGTGCACTAGATCTCTCTCTCTCCATTTATTTTATATTTATTACTTTGTGTTATTGAAGAGATACACAAACCTCTTCATTTATTCCTCTGTACACTGAAGTCAGTGCATGACACAGACTGATGCACACTGAAATGAGAAACAATAGGCTAATCACCAGTGTCATATCTTTTAACCAGAAAAGGGACCTGAGTTATTTTACAGTGTCAGGTGAAGCACCTAATGGTAGATGACCTGGGGACAGGACAATGTTCACCAAACATCAAGCGTGATTTGCCTAGATCAGTTTGTAGAAGGACAGATGACAAATTCCATGGGATAATTAGTTTGTTTAGTGTGCCTTTGCCTGAGAACTACATTTGCTTTCAATGGAAAACAGAGAACACTGGAAATATACTCAGGTCTTTTACAAGTGACTTGAAAGTTTCTTCTCTGTGTTATTGTGATCCTTTAAGCAATCAATGACCTGGAATCCTGTGCTTCTAAAGCAGGTGATGTTCCCACTAGAATTTATGCTCAGTTGTACTGATCTAAGTTCTTTTATTTTGTGATACTTATGCTTCTAATGTGCACTTTATTTCAGCAATGGCTGAGGGTACCACCACGTACCACCATATTGATCCAAATCATGTTAATCCAGGAATAAGTAAGTAAATGTTGAAATAGCTTCTGGATCATATCAGAACTTGGAAAACAATGTGATATGTCACACTTCACTAAATGTATCCATACACATGCATGTATAGACGCACACACCCACACTGTACCTACATTTCAGATTAATCTTTTTGACAGTAAAATGCTCATATCATGCTAAGGACTGATAAATCAACAGGGAAATTTCATCATGGACTTCCTTTCACACATCTTTAAGCAGTATATTCTTCACTTTTTTCCCACTGTTATCTCCTGAGATAAAATCAGAGGGATTGTCAGTTGTTTTCTTGGTAGTCAAGGCCAGATGTCAACATCCCATCAGCATCAGTAAGTACTTCAAATTTTTGACCCCTGGACTTCCTGGGAATATTAAAAAAACACAGTAGAAGTTATTTGTTGAGGAGTCAGTACTGTACTGTATTTAACTAAGGGTAAAATGCGTCCCTTTGGGAGCTTCCTTAACCTGGCTACATCCTTTTCCTATATCTGTGTACAGTCTTTATCTATCTTTCCCACTTAAAGACAATGGTTTCTTATTTTTAATTATAAGCTACCATGGAAAACTATGCGAATACAAGGTTAGTAGTAAACCCTGATTAAAAATTTCATCTTTTGCTACTCATGAGTTTAGTAAGGTAACATATACTTCATTAAACTGAATCCACTTACAATCACAAGTCCAATCTTAACAGTGTGTTCTAGCTTCTTTGCCTTCCTGTTATAATTCGAAGTAACCATCATGTTCTGTTCATACACATTTATGGCTATTTTGTATAACTAGAACAGCAGAAAACAGCTGCATTGCATCTGTGAATCTTCTCCATTATTAAGTTTACATTCAATTCTTTTTAAAATTGGGATTACAGAGGTTTTCTCTGATGTAATTTTAGGTGCATCACCATACATTTATTTTTATAAGCCTGGTTTACGTTGTGTTGCAATTTCAAACAAAGTGTTTAAAAATGTTCACAGTGGAAAATGCCTCTGCATATTTTGCTTTGTCCATGGTGCACAGATTCTATTGTCATTTCTCAATGGACTACTGAACCACACTTAAAACATCTAAGAAAGCAGTAAAAATAAGAGCTTTTATTAGTCACTGTTGCTTCAACCAGTATCATATATTCCTGTTTTTATTTTATGCATGCCCTCGAAGCATGGATGATAGATACATTTAAGAACTCTGTGAGTAAATACCAACCGAAAAAAACAATGCATACTCTTCAGATTGAGCTTAGACTATCACATTACCTGTTGGAACAAAAAAAATACATCATACAATCACTGTTTAAAGCACACAGACTTTTAGGGTGAAATAGGAGGATTTTGTTCATGGGTGATGATAGCTCCTGAGTTAGCCTGAAAAGAATGAATACAGAAATAATTCATAAAATCATTAAGGTTGAAAAAGACCTCTAAGATCATCAAGTCCAACCGTCTCTGTCACAGAGGGAGACCAGGCTGGTCAGGCAGAACCTGCCTTTCATGAAGCCATGCTGGCTGGGCCTGATCCCCTGGTTGTCCTGCACATGCCTGGTGAGCATGCTCAGGATGAACCACTTCATAATATTCCCCGGTACTGAGGTCAGACTGACAGGCCTTTAGTTCCCCCGATCCTCCTTCTGGCCCTTCCTGTACCTGGGCGTCACATTGGCAAGCCTCCAGTCATCTGGGACCTCCCCTGTTAACCAGGACTGCTGATAAATGATGGAGAGTGGCGTGGCAAGTTCCTCTTCCAGCTCCCTCAGTACTCTAAGAATACTTAGAATTCAGCAAAGAACATTCCTACATTCTGTTGTTGGAGAGTCTCAGAAATAATTTTTAGCAAACAAGGACTTGAAACAGGTGCCAATTTATTCTTGGAGATTTTGAATTTTGAGGAAAAGGAGTGAAAGAATAGTGCATTTTCAGCTGATGTATAGAAACTGTTGAAGAGTTATTTGCCTGTCTGTTCTTCTGGTCAGGATGTCAAAATCCATCTTTGGGTGCTACAATACACTGAAGTGCAAGTACTTTGCATTTTCCCCTGACAGTACAGCTGCTGCTACAGACAGCTTGGTGCTTTTGGAAACTCTCACCAGCTTTGCAGTATGTTGCTAGGAGCAGTCTTAATTATTTTAAAATTTACATGGAGATATTTGTAACATTAGCAAAACGCAGCAGCTTGGGGTATGGACATACTAGCTACTCCACTCCCCAATGCCAAACACTTTTCTTTGTAGTAACTAAGGAAAGCCAAGGAGGGGGACTGATACTACGTCACAAGGAAAGTACTCATGCTGTTATTCTGCTTAGCAAATTATATCTATAATGCCTATAATTTGTCTTCATTTTAATTTTCTTTTTTGCAAGGGCTGTGCGCTTCCTGAAGCTTAGACATCCCTTGCATATCTATAGACAATCTATGTTGTCTTACGGAGATGCATAACACAGTCTTAGCAAGTTCACTTTGCAGTCCTTTGAGCTCTGTGTACTGCTCCAATGGACCTGAATGCAGAAAAGGCTCACTCACTTATAGAGATGTCATCTGGACCAGTGACATTGTCACTTCCCAGTGTGAGCTCCACATACAGCTCAGTGGTTTTCAAGAGCTACCATTGATTCGCTGGCTTTTCTCAGTGGATGTTGCCAGGCAGATGCAAAGATACTGAGACAATGGGTACCTCACTCCAAACAAAAAAAGCCCTGCTAATGGGCTAATGGGGTACTCTAACTAAAAACAGGTACTCACCCTAAATATGTGATCATTGCTATGCTGTGGGAATAACAAATCTAATTTCTGGAAATATCCCTCATCTCAAATCTTTTCTTGACTCTATTATTTGGTAATGACAAATACACCCTAAGCTTTAAGTATCATCATTATAAGGAGGTACACTGAACTAATACTCTGTTTTAATATCTGTTTGCATTTCTTGGTTTCTTTGGCATGACCTGAGTAATTAACTCGTCAGCTGAATTCATATTTTGTCACTTAAATGTATCTTTCCTTTTAAACCAAATGAATATCTGAATAAATATCCCATGCCTTGCTGGAAAAAAAAGCTAAGGATTTGGACAAAACTCTAAGATAGCTCAGTTATCTGAACTGCTTACTAGCAAGTTAGCATTCAGGTTATTCTGGGTGCTTTAAGTGATTTAAGTTATTGATAACAGAGCCATCTTACTGCCTGAAGATATAAAGTAACTTCTCCTTATCTGAATAAATCATAATTTTCAGTATTCTCATGAATTAGATGGTGATAGGATATAATTCAAAGGGAGCTTCTTTATGATGCTAAGCTAGTAAATCATAACAGTAAATGGTGTTGAATTAACTCTGTAGTCTGAGCTTCTTTTTTCTCCCTTTCCCAGCCTTTCTTTTCCATGCATAAGCTTCTGTTTTGCAGAGGTAAGAGTTGTGCACTACTCAAACTAAACTTTGCAAGATGACTTATACTGGAACTTTTCATATGCACAAAAGAGAGAGGTAGGGTTGGGCAGGTCATGGTAGTGTTTCCAGACTGTTTGCTGCATGCTTGTCTTCCTTTCTTGGCTGCCGTAATATGTGTGTGATGGTGCTTTACTATTATCTCTTTTTCTTTATAGTTTCTCCCTCCTCTCAATAGCTGCCAGTGCATTACAGTGACAAGTGACTCTAATTAATATCTTTTATTTGACAAATTCAAACAAAAGATGTATAATAATTTTTCTGCTTTGTAGCAGCAGTGGCAAGAGAGTGGATTATACTTTTGTCAATGGATTAAACACTTCCATTCAGTGAAAAGTGAAAGACAATGACAACACTGTTTCGAGATTAAAATTAGAATCAAAGTAATCTGCACTTTGGACACACAAACTGGCCAAAACACATTGATAGCAGTTGGTAGGGTACTCTTGAGATGGTGGCATACCCCCAAAATAAATGATAATCATTCAAATGGTTTTGAATTAGTTATTTCTTCTTTATAAAAAGTAAAAGTATTCCTTTTCTTGTATCATTTATAATGATACTTAGTTTTGCATAGAAATACTTTGATTCTATCTAACTTGGAATATCTATAGAGGCTTTTTTGTTAGATGGTGATGTAGCAACCCCTTCAATGAAATTTGGCACACTTCACATTGTAATATGGGAAATAATAAATCCTGAGGTGCTATAGGAAGAAGGAACTTTGACAATGTACAAGGTATTTTATTGGTTTTCATACTTTGGAAATTACATCTTTTTGAGTACCGTTTATTTGTATCTCCTCAGTAAGGTATGTGTTCACGTTCATATGTGCAGTAAAGACTTAGACATTTGTATGTCAATAAGTGAACAGTAATACTCAATAGCAAAACATATAATTTTCACTTTTGGGACAAGGAAACAAAAGCATCTTAGATACAGTATGACATACGGCTATTAATCCTAGAGGCAACCTATTTCCATCACATTTTCCCCTGTTACTTTCTTTATGTTTCTTCCTTTCTGCAGAATAACTTTTAAGAGAAACCTCTCGGGTCTTTAGCAGTGTAACATGACATCGGGGCAGTTTAGAAGTATACCCTAATTTTTGGAAGCTGAGCTAGTAAATTCTTTAAATACGTGATCTATTTGTTTCTAGCACATCTAATAATAACCTTTGGAAGCCACATGAAGTTTGGGAAGCTCCACTGTGGCAAAATGAGAAGTGATTGATACTTATATATTTCCACTGACATTAACCATAAACAGTGTTAAGGAATTTAGAGAAAAAGAATATGTATAATCCCGCAAGGGGAGAGACATTATAGCTCTTCAGATTTCTGTGGTTAGGAGTCACCATTTTTGACTTAGCCATAGAGAGTAAAAGAGGTACTATAACTAAAACCTTTTCTAGAAGCAGAAACTTTGTGCATTTAGTCTGTCTCATATGAGTTGTCAGCAGCAACACCAAGAGGACCCATCAATACTATCTCTGCTGCTACAGATTTTCAAAAATTTGCATTCCTACTGCCTAGTAGAATTAGGTGCATGTATTGGGTGTAGGTGCCACAGGGCAGCGGGGCTGTAGGGATGGCCTCTGTAGAGGGAGACTGGGGATGTCCAGTGCCAGACACAGCTGGCTCTATCTTTCTCCAACAGACCCACTACAGGGCACAGCTGAGCCCCTCAACAAACATGGTGGTGCCCCTGGGAAAACATATTAAAGAAAGGGCAAAACACAGCACAGCAGAGAAAGCACTGAGGATAAACAGTTTGAGAAACAGCCCTGTAGTCACCAAGGTCAGTGAAGGAGGAGGAGGAGGAGGTGGTCCATGCACTGGAGATGAGATTCCTCTGTAGCCTGTGGAGAAGATCATAGTGAAGCAGGTTGTCCCACTGCAGCCCATGGAGGACCACATTGGGGAAGATATCCACCCTGCAGCCCGTGGAGGACCACACTGGAGCAGCAGGTGGATATACCCTGAAAGAAGCTGCAGCTCATGGAAAGGACCTGCTCTGGAACAGGGGAAAAGTGTGAGGAGGAAGAAGCAGCAGGGAAGAACTGTTATGGGCTGACCACAATTCCCATTCTCCATCCTGCTGTGTTGCTCAGTAGAGGAGACTGGAATGAAGGTCGTTGAGTTTGGGAAAAAGTGGGAGAGTGAGTGGAAGGTGTTTTAGGTTTTGCCTTGTTTCTCACCACCCAAATCTATTTTAATTGGCAATAAATTAAATTAATATTACCTAAGTCGAGTCTGTTTTGCCCATGATGGTAATTGGTAAGGGATCTCCCTGTCTTTTTATTGGCCCATGAGATTTTTTTTTCCATCTTATTTTCTCCCTGTTGAGAAGGGGGAATGAGAAAGCACCTGGGTGGAAGTCTGGCAACAGCCAAGCTCAGCCTGGCACAGTGATCAACATCAAATTGGGCACAGTTTATTTCTAGTTCTTTACTTAGTTTCCCAGCCTAAGAAATATGATTAGAATAACTGAAGAAGGAAAAATGGCAGATTTTAAAATTAGTATGTGCCAACCACTATACATTCAGCCTTCTACTTCATACTGTATAATATTTATGTGTATGTATACATTTAGACAGTCTGGGCAAGATTAAAGCGTGGAATAGCATAGAAGTTGATAAGAATTATAACACAGTTACCAACCTGCAAACAACTGCTCGAATGAGCAGTCCCATTGATATAGATGAAGTGAATTATTTCTCATTTTTCAGAAGTATTATTTCAATGTTTAATACTATTCAGACACACCTTAGGTTGTGAAAAGAAGTCTATGCTTACCTTCTTCTGGATGATATGACCAAAAATAAAGGGTTATGAGTCATGCCTTCCCTTGCACTTGTAGAAGCCGATTACTTTAAATGATTTCAGTGATTCTGCAGAGGTGTCACTGGTTGACACTTCAGTTGTGCAACTAATCCTGTTGTTGCACAGAAAGGGATAAAATTTAGCTCACTTCTTCCTAAGTGTCTTGTATTGATTATGATAGTTCCCAAGTGTAAAAGGAGGAAAAAAGTATATAGATCCTTTAGAACTATAATCACTTCACTTAACAACGGTGTAGAATTCAGGGGTCTAGCTAGATCTAGTTATCAGGATTTCTTCTGTAGCCAACAGACAGGCACCTCCAGAAGGCAGTTTTACTGTTTATCATAGATTCTTGCTTTAGGATGGAATCAAACATCTTCTGAAGGTAAGGGAATTTGAAAAAAATAGGTATGTTGATAAGTGCCTACAGTGAATTTCAAAATCTCCTTAGGCATAGATATACACTGAAAAATGTATACCTAATATCTCATATTTATTGGCAGAGAAATCTTCAAATTTTATGCTTTTATATGGCAGCCTCCAGCATTGTTTTGTACTTCCCATGTTAGCTGAGAGAATGACTGTTTCTTGGCACACCAAAAATCTCTTACCACCAACTAATTGCTCCTCATGGATGGTTTATTCCATCAGTGTCTGTCTCAGAGTAATTCTTCTACAATCATAATTTTCTGCTGTAACAGACCATTATCCTTGTATTTACTCACATTTTGCAGTAGGGAGTGAGTGGGAGGAGTAGAGGACACTATGTAAAGAACTGCAGTTGGGTGCTGATTGTAGGTGGACATGTTTATTCCAGGTTTAATTTTTTCAGTCTTGTATGAGCGTGCACAAATCAATATGAAAGAAAACAAATAGGGTGAACAGATGCCAAACCTAAGAAATATACATATTAACATTTCAAACTGAGAGGACCAGAGGTGACTCTAACAGTAGTTTGGAAAAAGATATAACACATGCATATTCCCTGTTTGGGAAGGAAAAACCCATAAAGTATTTGAAGGGCACCCAGGAGACCAATGTTACTAGAAACAAACAGTATCATGGATCTTGAGGATTCATTCCCTCCCTAAATTCCCAAATTCTCCTTTTGTGGCCTGCTTATTTTTAAAAAGTGTGATGAGATGATACCAAACTTTCAGACATTTGTTCTTATTTTCCCCTTAATATTTTATGTCAGCCTTGTGCCTTGTCTCATTGCATGTCAAAGGAACTTAGACTTCAAATAACTAAGTCAGTTTTGAAAATAGGATTGAGGCTTGAAAGCTTCTTATGGACAAGTCTGCAAAAGTCTTTAGATGCTTGATGAGCTGACTGTGCGATTAGGTTACTGTGATATAAACAGTGTGGGAACTAGAGCCCATTAGGTCCTCCAGGTATAAATGCTGGCATTGTCAGATGGGAAGTAGCTTACTACTGGTGCGGTAGTGCACACCACACTTACTGCTGTCATTGTGAAGGAGCAGTGGCTCTGTAAGGCCATATGATGCTTCAAATGATTTTGTAGTAAAATCACAATAATAAGTCCAAGTGTCGCATGGACTTTTAAAAACCATCTTAGTGATCAATTTGCATAGTGTTTCTGGCCTTTAAAAAGGGATTTTACTTTCTTTTTTTATTTTTTCAGAGTTTACTTCTTAGACATACTTATTGTACTTCTTAAGTATGATGGCACTAAAAATGCTGTACTTTAGAGATGAAGCATAAGAAAAAACAATGGAAAAGAAGGTGCATTATGAACCTATGGGATTTCTTTTCTCGGTCATAACTGCCTATTTGCATAGTCTTATGCTGATGAAAATATGAGGTAATGTATCCTTTTCCCTTTTTTTTCCCATATTTATCATCAGCTTCAATGGGACACACGTATACATGTGGGCAGCCATATAGATGTATACATGTGCGAAAGCCATCTGACACAACAAGCAATACAGAGTAGCTAATTCAGCGATTTCCACTTTCCTTTCTACAGAATGCAGGTATAAAGAACATCTAATGAAACAGAAAGGAGAAGCTTAAAAATTATGCAAATAAATGCTTCATTTTCTAATGCATAATTATTTAATTTCATTAATTCATGTCCCACAAGATAGCTAGAGTCAAACAAGTAGGCATTTATAACGTAATTAGAACATCAAAAATCGTGTTGGGTAGGAAAAATGACAGGGATTTTGATACAGAAGGTAACAAAACCATTAGATGACTGAAGACAAGTGCCATGAAGATACGTCTTACACTGCAATTTCAAAGATTGCTCCACAAGCATCTTGTAGTTTGCTCTACAAGACTGCCCACTGCCAGAAACTTATCCAAAGAGATCACTGGACTCATTTCTCATGTTCTGTGACTCCTGTGTTGGGGTTTTTGTTTGCTTGTTTAGCAGATTCATCTTGTCATAACCAAACTGCCGAATTTTCCAGTGATTAGGTTTGTTACAACCCCCTGCACTGCCCACCCACCAGATTAGTATTATGTTCGTAGAAGCACTTTTTGATATAGAAGTAAATGTTGGCAGTGGGGAACATGCAGTTTATTAGTAGAAACCCTGTGTTGCAATTTTCCTTTCTCTGTGAAAAAGCAGACTTACTTCTCTGAGGCTGACTGACATCTTTGCCAGGTATTTAATTTTTTTTTAATAAAAAAGAATAGAAAGGCAATAAAAAAGGTTGAGTGATTTTCAGATTGTCTGGCATTTTTCTAGTGATGAAATATGACACTTTAATTTTGTTCAGACCCAGGAGATGCAGACATTGCAAAAACATGGACTTAGCTCCATTGAAGTCGTCTTCTTCTCTAAAAAGAGATCCTATCTGCAGAACTGTAAAAATGTCAGTATTTCAGAACTATCTTGATAACTACAAAATTCTTATGTGCATAGGAGTTAAACATCTTAACTTCCATTATCTAATATAGGTTTTCAATATAATTTCTTCTTCTCTTCTCTCCCTCCTTTCCCCAAAAAGGAACAACACAGTGCAAACCAAACAAAATCCTCCTGCATTTTCAAGATGTCTGGAATGATGTTGCAAATTAATTGTTATATAATGAAACTGTAATACTGATAGGTTAATTTAACACCACTTGCTATTAATTTTATCCCTGATTTTTTTAACAATGCATAAGTGTTCTAAGTCAAAGTGTATGGGATGAAAGTACTTTTCAGACCACCACATTTTTCCAGAGAGATGGTGGAAAGCTCAGGTCTAGGTGAGCATTCCAGATCTTCTTTGCCAGTACAGCTGTATTAATGTCCAACACTGCTAAATTGTTCCCAATTCAACATAGTTTTCAGCAGCAACTTGTGCTTTTTCTGCAATAAGTTATCCTGGAATCTTATTCAAAAGCAAAATGCCAACTAAATCATGGTATTTTTGGTGTAATTGAGGACTTTGAGAAGTTGAAGCTATGACAGTCGTAAATCAAACACTGCCCCATGTATCTGTTGTGATTAAAATGCTACACTGTAGAGCTGGAAATTGAGCGTCCTGCTCTCAGAAACAGATGAGCATTCTAAAAGCAATATATGGTTCCTAATGTTATAAGTCAAAGAAAATGTAGGGTGAGTATGTCTATCCACTACCAGACAGCAAAAAAAGCCCTTGTTAGTCAATGATTTATATTATTATATAAAATCATTTTCCTATCACAAATCTTATCTAAATTAAACTGGCATCAACTTCACCATCTCATACCATGATTTTGTTCTGCTTTTCTGCCCTCTGTTGATTAAATAGTCATCCCCAATAAAGACAGATATGTGTCCAAGAAAAATGGTCTATTACAAGGAATGTTACCACTCAATAAGGCTGCCTGGGGTGTAGGGACTTTAGTTGCCAGATTGAGGACAGCACAGCTAGAGGTGGTTGGAAACTGCTCCACTCTTTTGGTTGGCCATTTTTGGCAGCTCGAATGGGACAGGTCCTGCAGAAATCTGAATTGACAGGGTGAAATGAGAATTACTGCATAAGTCCCAGAGGGCTGGCAAGAAGGTGAGTTTTACCTCGCACAGCTGTACTGCAGTCCTTCTTTATGGCATGCCAGGAGACGACAGAGCTGTAGATATATCAATGCATCAAGATATCTATTCTCAAAAGAATCTATGTTCTTTTATGCTTTTTCTCTTAAGCATACTTGATTTAGAGACCTTTTTGCTAAGATTTTATCTGTTTTCTTTCATTGTTTTACATCCTTTAAAATGTAAACTTTAAATCAGATTCCTGGAAGCTTGCAAATGCTGAGTAGCTGTGGAGAAATGCTGTGATGGCTTGGGCATTTACTTTGTGTTTTTCCTACTCTCTCAAGGTCTAGAGTTTCCATTTAGAGTACCAGTGATGCAATTTAACTCAAGCAGGCTTTGATCATGTGAAATTCAGCATTTGGATGTCTACATAGTGGTGCTAGCAACCAGGAAGAGGATCTTAACTTGGTTCACAGTATAACCACAGCCAAAATAAAAATAATTAAGGCTGAGCTTGCAGTGCATAAATTCCTGATTCCTGTATGACAAAGGACCAAGATTTGTCATTTTATAGCTAAGCAATGTCAAAGATAAAGTGAAGAACTATGCTGTGAAAGTGAGCAATCAGACAACAGAAGTAACATGTATTTCAAAATGTTATTTGCTAACTGGGGAGAAAAAAAAGAAAGAAGGGGTATTCTGAAGTCAAGAACTCTCTGAGACACAAGCATTTAGGAATATTTTCCTGCATTCTTAAGTTCCTAAAAGCTCATAAAATCAAGAATGTGTTCTGTGTACACAGTGTCTGCTTTTATTAGAGACAAGAGTTATAGTCTGATATTTGCTCTAAAAGGTAAAGAAAATGCACAAAGGATTCATTTTACTATTTATATTAAAGGAATGCATAGACATCAAGCATACGTTCTGTTTAGCCTTAGAACTACAAGTTATGTAAGTAAATTCATCCTGTTGTACAATTTCTTTCTCCCATGTAATTTCTTTAACATTTTTACATTCTTATTTGTTGTGACACCCTGTTTAAGTTGCAGTTATTATTGATATTATAATCATCACATCTCACATTGATACCTTTCTTATATCCCACTCGAATCAGGATTTTAACAGGGATGGGTTGTTTTGTGTTCAGTGACAGGTTATGATTATTTTTCTGTTCTGTCTCTTTTCTTAGACAGGTATTGAAAATCAGTTCTTGTGATCTTAGGATACTGTTGGCCTGCTGAGTACTGCATTTGTGACAGATGGTGGCTATGGCTCCTGAATAAGAGTCCAACACAAAATGTAGCCCATTTCAATTCTTTCTGTAGGTTTGTAAGAACTCTTTTTAAAGGTAGAGTTTACAGAAATATTGTTGAATGAAACACAAAGGAAGGATGGTGAAGTAAAATAAGTTTATTCTTGCCATTCTAGTTCAGTATATATTGACTGGATTATTTAGGGCTTTTTGCTGTTGTTCTTGGATAGATTACTGTGTGACAACTGCCAGGAAGCCAATGAACAAGGTTTAGGACTATTCAGCTTCTCCTCTGATTGTTGAGAGGTCTTGACTTCTGGCTACAAATAAAGTCTTATTAAATAGGGGTTAGGATTACATGTTTTCATTTTAAGATAGGCTTTGTCTTTTCATCTGTTAGCAATTGCATTTACTTGACATGAACCCTGACATAGCCTATGAATTACTATGTCTGTTCCCACAGATGAATTTGTTTCCCTTCTGGGATTCAAATGAAGCTTTCTTATAGGACAGAGCTGCTAAAAGTAGTTTTAATATATTTTTGTGTAATGTATAAAATATCCACTAGATTTTACAACATTATGCAAAACTCAAAAAAAATCCCCAAAATGTTTGTTAAAAAAAAGCCTTAATCTTCCCCTCCCCAACTCCTTTTCCACCATTGTGTGATATATGGGTTGTAGTGAAAACTATTCTACAGAGGAGATTATTTTAGGTACAATATGTTCACTTTAACTTGCTATCAGCAAAAAAATCAGTCATTTCACCTATTTCTCAAAGATGTTCACTGTTATTTCCCAGGAAGTGTTAACACATCTAGTATCCATGTCAAGGAGAAAGCACCCAGTGACAGCACTCCCTTCAAATTGCAGGTGGACCAAGATCATTCTGATGTGCCAGAGGCAGAGAAGGGCTTTTGGGTGCAATAAAGCAGTTGTTATAACTAAGGGCTCTACCTGTCTTCTTATGAGCAAGCAATTAGTTGAGATAAAAACCTAAATGTTGCATGTATGCAGTGCAGACTTGAAACCTGTGCTGCAGTCTACTGTAGAGATGCCCCAAGTAGATTTAAACATATTAGTACATTTTCCAGCAGCCTTCCAGCTGCTCGATATTGGCTGCTTTCTCCAGTTGTTACAGTATATGATTGCTTCTGGTCCCTAAGGAGTGCATTTAAAGCCAGTTCAGACATCCTATGCAACCAGCAAACATGCAATGTAGATATCCTATTTTTAAGTATACTCAAGTGCCGCTTTCACTCCTAAGGCTAATGATAGCAGCAATAAACTCTCTTCTTCTTTTTCCCTTCTATCATCCTTTTGCATCCTCTGGAGTCTTTTCTTCTGACAGGTATTTCTAGAAAACTTTTATAGTCCCAGCAGGTTTTATGCTGATACTGGCAGTGTTTTCACTTGCTGTAGCCCTATAGCTCCAGCTATTTCTGTTAAAGTTCCACCTCTGGAGAGAGTAGTTCTGGAGCACAAAAATGACCTCTATTTCATAATTTGTTCAGAAAATGATTTTGAACTACTTACTAAGACAAAAAACATTAGTGACAGCTACCCTTCTTTATCCTAGAAGATTGCTGCAAAAGCATTTCTTGAAGGGTCTGTAATCTTCTCTACCTCTGCAAAGCATAAAAGAATTAATCAGTCTTTCAGACCTTGAAGGAAATCATAAAGGAATTTAAGGCATTACTTCTGTTCAGAGAATAAATCTGGCTTAGGTGCTGTCAGATGGGCTTTTACGGTCTGACTTATATGAAGAAATAGTAATGTATTACAATTTTTAAAGTGTAAAATTAGTCACTGTATCGTCTCCAAAACAGGCAGACCTGCTTGGGGAGATGTAGCAGGGATGAAGATATCCAAGACATTACAGCTATGTCTATACTAGTACATTAAATAGTAGTAGGGAAAGCTCCCAGTCAACAGAATTCAATCCTGTCTACTATTGAACTGTTAGGAAAATCCCTGACATTATTTATTTCTTTATTTATTTTGGGCCTGTGTCAGCACAGATTTCCCTTGTCTTTCTGTGTATGCACTAGAAGTTAGTGTGGGGTAGGAGGCCATTTCTAGTAGGCAGCTGTGATACCTCTTTAAAGATGGTTTAATAGAGCAGACACAGGTTGTTCTGTGCTAGTTGGCCTCAGTGCTAGGTGATGGTTCTGTGTTAGTTTACTAATATAGCTAGCAAGTTTCCAGCATATTTTTGAATATCTAGCAGTAGAGCACAAATGGGAATCTGACTGCAATTTGTCACACCTTCTCAAGAGAGCACAATGGTAAAAAATTTTCTCCCTAAGGGAGAATTGTCCATGAAATTGTGGAAACATCTATAATCACAGAAAGGAAACTACACCACTTTATTCCAATGAACTGAAATAAACATTTAGTTCTTGAAAATTGATACGGTGTGATGGATGCAAAACTAAATTAGACTCACCTTTCTACATTGGGGTTGCCTAGTAGCTCTGGAAACAAGGCTGTAGACAGGGCAAAGAATGAGAGATGCTCTGTTTGGGTGCATTGACAGTTCAAATATGCCTGAGTACTTTAAGAGAGAAGAGGTCAGCAATGAAAGATCCTGAGACAATGGAAGCAACACAAGAAGAACCAGAATATGTCACTGTATCTTTCCCAAGAAGAGCAGAAGACTGTTACTGGCTGGTGCTGGAGGTTTAGACACTCTGGTAAGAGGCAATGGGCCTAGCCAGATTTGGTTAAAGATTATCTTAATTTATTAATAAAAGAACCCTGGACAATTTGAGGAATGTTGTTTCAGCTGAGGGCAGACCTATAAGGATGTTGAAAGCAGAGCCTAGAGAGAATAAATATTTTTAATTACAATATTATAAAATATTATAATTTGATAAAGGAGTTAGTTACCATAAGAAAAGTTCGTTCTGTTTTCCTCGTAGGAAGGTCAGTTAGTTCCTTGTAGCATTTGGTTTGAGAACCTGGCAATCTTTATAGCAGGTTTGGACTATCCTGTGGGGAAACTGGGGTGGGATGGATGAATTGTTACAGTTCCCAGAGACACTGCAATAGCTACAGAGCAGTCATCTAAACTGCAGGTGGGTTTTGTTACTACCCTGTTACTTGAACATCAATAACCAGTGCTGTGTTTATTATTCCTGACAATGCCTGCTTGAAAATGTATGTTAAACCTTGTACCTGGCATTTTTAGACTTGAATTTAGGTTTTCTTTAGATGATTGAAGTTTGTTCAGTGGATTTATAGATGCATTTTTACATATTATTGTGGTTTAACCCTAGCCAGCAGCTAAGCACCACACAGCCACTCACTCACTTCCCCCCGGGTGGGATAGAGGAGAGAATCAGAAGAGTAAAAATGAGAAAACTCATGGGTTGAGATATGAACAGTTTAATAATGGAAATAAAATAAAGTAAAGTAGTAGTAGTAGTAGTTGTAGCAGCAGCAGCAGTAGTAGTAGTAGTAATATACAAAGCAAGTGATGCATGATACAATTGCTCACCACCAGCCAATCAATGCCCAGCCAGTCCCCAAGCACCAATTGCTGTCCCCTCAGCCAACTTCCCCCCAGCCTATATGCTGAGCATGATGTCATATGGTTTGGAATATCCCTTTGGCCAGTTTGGATCAGCTGTCCTGGCTGTGCCCCCTCCCCCGGCTTCTTGTGCACCTGGCAGAGCATGGGAAGCTGGAAAAGTCCTTGACTAGTGTAAGCACTGCTTAGCAACAACTAAACCATCAGTGTGTTATCAACATTATTCTCATACTAAATCCAAAACACAGCACTATACCAGCTACTAGGAGAAAAATTAACTCCATCCCAGCTGAAGCCAGGACACATATGTCTTTCTGAATTTGCTCCCCGGTTGCGTCTTCCCAATAATGGAACAGCATGCCCTGCTGTGCGTGTGCTGTGCTGTGTTGAATACTATTATTTTCTCTTCTTTTCTGATCTTGAAATTGAATTCAGCAATGTGGAGCTATATTATTCTTTATCTGTACTAGTTAATCTGAGGTATATAAACAAAAAATCTTTTTCTAACTCCTTTGTACATGCTTCATAAATATTACATTGCCCCCCACTTATGCACCATCCAATCTGTAGTATATTTAACATCACTATGCATCATTGTGGTGTTTTTTCCACTTGCTGCTGTTTCTGTAAAACTGATATTCTCAAGAATGTTTGATACTGTGATCAGTGACATGTAAACAAATAGTCTTTGGAAGACCTGGGAATAACTGATTTTTGCAGAAGTTTGTGACACGTTAAGGAAATGAGCATTAGAAGACCCTGCCCAAGACCTTAACATATATGCTTGCATTTAGCCTGGTTAAACCAATAGTACTAAATAATTAGATAATTTCTCTGTATTTATGAAGAGGTAGTGGTGGAAAGAAAGCTGATTGTTTCTTACATACATTTTGGGTCTTCAGTGATATAATCTTAAGATAAGCAGTGCATTTAGCTGCTTAAATCCTTCTAAGTTCAATACATACTCAGAATTAAGCTTGGCCTTCAGCTGCTTTCTAAGTGGTGGTCTCTTCAGTTAGTAATAGTGTTTTACCAAGTTTCTGTAGACTTGCTGATTGGTTAATGGGCTTGAAACTGGAAAAGAAATAATAGAAAAACATAAGTGGTTAAACACACCTCACTGTCCTTAAAAATTATTTATGCATATATATTTTTAATGCATACAGAAAATCTTGTCCTTGTGAAATGAAAAGTTGCTTCTAATCATCATCATGAAAAATGGAAAGAAAAAAAATGTAAAATCTCATCAGAGTGAAACAAGAGTTCTGTTCTGAACAAATAAATGCCTTTCTAGCATTGGAATTCGGCAAGAAATTTCTGTAGTCTGAATGCTACTGAAAAGTATGAGAAACACGAATATTTAGAGAGATAATGTTAGCTTGGAAAACTACAGGTAAGAATAGCTTTTCCACTTCCTAAGCATTATTCAGATTTTAAAAACCTAGAGTAGCTGGTGAATGAACTGAGTTTCAAACACAAAATATTGACATGGTCCACAGTTCTCAAGTAATAACACCAGCAATTTGATGATTAAGATACTCATCTAAGATGTGAAGATTTAGGGTAAAATTTCATTTTTTAAACAAACTAAAAATAGGAATGCTCTGATCCTGGGATCTGTATTTCACGTGCCTGGCAAGCTCTCCATTAACGAGTAGGAATTTGATGAGAAGGCTTAAATATGTTCACTACCAGATAAACTAAGCTAGTATTTTCTGGTGGACTAGGGAAATTTGTATGAAAAGTTTGTAACCATCTCTTTCACTGACACATAAGGAAGAACTTTATAACCACTTGCCAACGCTGAGGAAACTTTGAATACTAGATTTCTGTCTCTGCATCTATAGATTAGCAAAGTTACTAGTAAAAGCCACAGATTTAAAGCCTTGGAGAACCACTGAATTAACTTTTTTTTAATCTGTCATTATCTGCCAGCTGTTATACAAATAGTAATTTCTGGAAAACAAACAAACAGGGAAATGTACATCATTAAAACAAAACTAGGAATTCCTACTTTGGCTGAAAAAAATAAAGAACACCTGAGCATGAAAAGATGTACTGGAGCCAAAATAATTTAAATAAGTTTGAGTAGCTCTACAAGGAATACAAATTAACTTACTTCCATTTAAATTATACTGGAAGAAATTTAACAAGGAAAAAAATTCTTGGATGGTGCTTTAAAAGCATCCTGAAAACATGAACTTGAGTTGATCTTTTTTATAGAAAGAAAAAAAGCGAAATAAAAGTTAATTTTATTTATAAAGGAATTTGATACTTAGCTTTGTTGCAATTTAGTGTGTGTCTAACTCGTGAGAGATTTTTAACCTGGTGGAAGGTGTGAACTGGGTGGAATACAACGTGAATCTTTAATACAAACTAATGTAAAGTCTGTCTGTCTGTCTGTCTCCTTTTAATAAACTTTAGACCTTGAAAAACTGTTCCAAGAACACTTTATCTGTTTTGTGGAACTGCAGTATTATGAAGCTTGCTAACCAAATAAGTTAATACAGAACTCTGGGTTTTTTGGTTATTTTAAGTGTTAGATGGTTTTCCATCAGAACAACTTTGGAAATACCATTCTACAACCAAAGGTCATTCACTTCTGTGGTCCTTACGACCAGACTGAGCAGCAGGCATGCTCTCATTTACAACTGACCACTGAAATCTCCCTAGTAATTACCACTTTTGAGTCTGGGGCACTCCATAGACTTCAGTGGAATAAAACTGCAGTTCTAATAATTATAGGAAAGAGAGTTTATGGGGTTGAAAGTGGGCTTAAGAATGTACTCAGAGCATTTAATATGCAAGAAAGCTACATCTTAGCTGTACAAAATGTTCAATCTGAGTTACCAAAGCTAGCATCAGACCCAAGAAAAGCTGCTTAAAGAGGAACTTACAGGCAAAGTGAAGGTTTCAAACTATAAATTATTGTCTTGGACACACTGATTAGCTTCTGTGGTGCTTTTGAGCCTGTCCTCCCCTGACTCTGGTGTAATCATTTATGTGTGATGACAGTTTCAGCAAGAGATTTTGTCAATCAGAGTAATACTGTCAGAGCATTGTTCCAAAAGCCAGGAGTGCCTGTTTGAACTCCTCAAGGTGAGGAGGGAATTCAATACAGATCTTGTTGTCTGGGTAAGAGATTTAAATAGGAAATGTTGTATGAAAGTGGTACTTTACTACAAAAAGCAGACTACAACAGCACTGGAGAAAATTATGATTCTCCCTCTGTTCTTTGAAAAAATGGCTGGACATACGTTTATAGTGTATGGATCACAATCAGCTTCTGATTAGTAGCTTAGTGGCCTTTCTGTGGTGGCCCTTGCTTCATTTTCTTTGCTTAAACTGATCTACTATAAATAAATAGAGCATTTGTTGAGCTGGAGGAAGAGATTGTCTTCAAGGAAGAGCATCCAGCATAGAGTTATCAGAGCCTCCATAAAAGAGGCAAAGTCTGACCAGGAATGACTGAGAGACCAAGCCCACAATCCTCATTATTTGACAGTTGTTTACATAAATGCTTTTCCTGTAATTACAGCTCCTTTAGATGCTTCTCAGAAAGGATTACACCAGGAAAGAATGCCCAGTGGAAAAATGTTTATGCCTGCTAGACTTAAAGATCTCAGCTAATAACCTGTCAGCAGAGCACAAATACCAAAAGTAAAGCTATTTCTCAAATGTCAAATTATGCATGTAAGATGCCTTTCAATAGACTACTGCCATAGGTTTTACCTCATGCTCCTCAAAGCTAGCCAGAAAATGTTAAGCAAAACCAATTTGTTTTTCCTCAGAGATCTATTCTAAGATCATTTTGTGAAATTATCTCAATTTTAATCAAAAGCTTTCCAAGGGGACAGATTTCGAGGTTCCTATTGTAACCTTTACAGTTGACACTGGGATGTTTTGGAATTTTGTTTGGGTTTTGGTTTTAACTTATTTTAAGGTATTTTGCTATTAAAACTACTGATGGATTATATGATAAATAGGTGACACTCAGTCCTGAAAAGAGTTGTTTCAGTGGGTCACACTTACATTTAAACTAACATGGACATAATACAATATTTCAACTAATATATTACAATATAGTCATTGTAATAGTGCATACATATGACATGATTCAATAGTTGAAAATCATTAAGTGAAATTTAAAATTTTGTATACATGTTGATTTCATAAAACACAACCATACAAATGCTCTGAAATAAAACAGAAATTGCAATGTAAGAATTGCAATTCTTTTGAAATGGGTTTTTGAAATCCCACTTCTTGAGACACTCTTAAATGTTTATATGTTCTGGATTGAAAAAACTGAAACCTCAAGTCTGGCCAAATAGATATTCTGAATTTTTATTGACTTTTTAGTCAAGAAAAACTTCATTTTTTAAGAATATTTTTTCTCAGTTAAGGAGTAAAAGCTTTATCCAGCACGAAATGTGCTGTGAAAATAAATAAAAAACATCTTAAAGAAGCTCTAATGATTAGGATGCTTATTCCATTCTGGTAACACTATTCTTTCTTCTTTTTTTTTTCTTTCTTCATTTTTTCTTTCTTTATTCTTTTCCTTTCTTCTTTTTTCTCTTTTTCTTCTTTTTTCTTTCTTCTTTTTTCTGTCTTTTTTCTTATTTTTCTTCCTTATTTCTTTCTTCTTTTGTCTTTCTTCTTTTTCTCTCTCTTTTTTCTTTTTTCTTTCCTTTTTCATTCTTCATTTTTCATTCTTAATTTTTTTGTTCTCCTTCCTTCCTTCTTTCATTTTTCTTTCTTCTTTTTTCTTCTTTGATTTTTTCTTCTTTTGTTCTTCCTTCTTTCATTTTTCCTGCTTTCAGTTTTCCTTTTCTTTTTTGCCCCTTTTCCCTTTTTTTCCTTTTTCTTCCCCTCCCCCCCATGAATTGTGATTTTTAATTTTACATTTGGCACTTCCTGTGACACAATAATCTTTCTCTCTTGAGGTCTCTTGGCCTGTGATTCAGCAGTTGATTATTACTGCATCTGGTCTAAAACTACTTTTAAAATAGAAAGTGGGCTATGCCATCACATTTTAAAGAAAACATCACTACAGCATATTGCTTGATATTTAGTGGGACAATATGGTCCAATATTTTTACTTGCTTAGGCTTTCAGGTATTGAAGGTAGTGGCTGGTTTAGTAAGGGAGCATTTATTATTTTTTACCTTGAAATTTTTTTATGAAAGGCATATTAAAATTATTTCTATCTCTGCATTAAGTCCTGTTGCTTTGCAAGAAATTTTTCCTAAACAAATCTATTTTAATTTAAAACAAATTGCTACCTTCCTTTTCTTTCTGTCACTGTTAAATATTTGTAACTAAACTGGTCAGTAAATCCTTTTATTTAAATAAAAATTAATTTGATTTTACAGTTGTGGGTAAAAAGGCTTAACTTCTTCAGGATTCTTTGGCCAAATAGGTATAGATTTATATAGAATGCATAAGTTCTATTGCTTATGCATTCTCATGCCTTGAAATAATTAAAAGAAACAAGCATTTTTACTGGAACTAAGTACTCAGTAATCTGTAATCACAACTGTGGAGTGCAGATTTGGTTGATCATATGCCTTTTCTCAAGCTGTCATGTCTTTAGTGAAGTTAATGTATTAGTTGTAGCATGCTTGCTTATTAAACAAACAAAATTGTTAGAAAATTAATGGGATTTCAGAAATAATTACTTGAAATTTAGGAAATAGCAGAATAAGTATTGACTACGGAAACTTAGTTTGCCTGACTGAATGCATATATTGTATTTTCCACAGGACCTCATACTTCAACAAGTGTTAGTACTACTGTTAGTGTTCACTTATGTTCTCCTGTTCAAACTATGCTCTGTGAACAATGTTAATAACCTACTCTTGAAATTGCTGTGGTATTTATCATTACAATTTCAATATTAATTAATTATTTTCACAGCATAACTTTGAGGTGAGGGAGTGACACTAATCCCGTTTTGCAGAGATATCAGAATTGGCCACAACATCTCGCTACCAAGGTTGAAGTGCTAGGACCAGAGTTTTACTGTACCACTGTGCACATATATTAAAAGTACTACTCCTGGTGACTTCAGCGATGACTTCCATAAGTGCTTGAGACTGCAAATCAGAGTCTGTGTATATTGGATTTACAATCTTATTTCACAAGCCCTCCAATCTCTTTCCTCTTCTTCTCCCCTTTCAAAAATACCCAGGGTGTCACCTGCCTGCATCCCTATCACCTATTGTGAATGGTCTCTGGCTTGCTCTGTCTCCTAGGCACTACAAAGAGAGTCCTAGTCAGCCCATGCCAAACCTACAAGGTGCTAGCAGTCTTTTAACATGTGGCAGTGCTTCAGCTCCTGCAATAACCCTGGGAATTTGGATATATTTTGTACTGGCATAGCCACAGGATCCTGACTACATTTCCTGGAAATAAGGTGGTGCTAACAGGATCTAAGGCCAAGGGAAGAGTAAGATCTAGCTTTCTGGGGCGGTGTTCAGTTATCTTAACCAGAGTTTAGCCTTTCTCTTGCCCCATTCTCACACTAAATATTCTACTTCCTTCATTTAATTGTTCTATGAGACGAGGACACACTGAATGACATAGGAGAAAATGTTAGAGAATAAATAATGTTTGCCTGTCCTAACATTATGGGAACTAAGCTGAGGTGCAAGCAACTTGATAGTGATATTTCCTAGCTTTAGAGTGCTTACCTTGGCAAAACCAGTAATATTCTCTCAATAATGATACCATTATTCCTATATTTTTGCTGTGATGGTGGAAATTGTCTCCTGTGACAACTGTGAGTTGAAAAAGTCAGTGAAACAACTGCTGGAAGCTGTTTCTCCGATGATGTTTTGGCCCTAAGGTAATGGCTGGTTAACACAACTTCAGAGTATCATAAGCTCTGGTAGCTTGATCATTCAATTAATTTTCTTTCAGAGGTAGGGATGTTAAGAGAAAACAGCACAAAACCCCACCCATGCACCCCCCACAAAAAAACCCCAAACTACTAGAAAAGCAGTTCAAAAGAACTTTGGCATTATTTTAGGGATGTGCAACTTAAATTTACATACATAAAATGAAGTCTGCAGGGAATGATATTCAGTTTTTTAAAATGTCATGTTAAATGTCATAAAATGTCATAAATCATTACTCTTTTCAGATTTCTGAATAGCAAATTGGAATTCCTGAAGGAGTTTTTATTAAAAAATCTTTGCCCTGTAACAGAACATTGTGGACTTTGATTTCTTTATAAAAAAAATCATTTCAGAGGGATTTGGGCTGAATGAAAAGTCAATTAAAATTCTTTTAGAAATATGTATTTTTATCTGTTTTAAAATATGTGGCACATCATCATTGCAGGGAAACACTCATACTTGCTGCATCTGTTTCTTTGTTGACTTTATCTCAAAGAAAAATTTATTACAAGCCCCTTGCATTCTACAAGCATTGAAATCACTGGTTTAATTTTTAACTTGTGCAGGTGTGAGAATCAGCAAGGAAATAACAAAATAGAAAATGGTTACATTGTACTCATTTTAGCATAGGAATGGCATCAAGCTTGAGCACAGGCTGGGAGATTGTAATCAGCTTTACAAAGAAGAAATCTTTATGTAACTCTAAAACCAGGTATCAGCATAAGAATAGTGTCGATGTTTAACTTGGGGGGAATGTGGTTTCCTGATACTTTACTTAGTTTAAACAATTCCTTCATACATCATAAATCTGCAAATAATGGTGGTCTTACCTGCCTTGTTTTGGAAACTGTAAGCCTGGTGACAGCTTCAAAAGTGAGCTGCCTTCATATGAGGCAACTTGTAGCTAGTTGGGTTTAAGATAATCATCCAAGTCCTTAATGAATACAGCAGAACATTTTTTCCCCATTTATATGTTAAATTTGTACACCTAAACTCAAACAGAAAGAAGGAAGCCTTTGTCAAAACCTCTAGAAAGCCTTCTAATCTGATCTGCATCATGCTCTTTTTTTTTTGCTGTACATATTAAAGATTGATGTTGGGTTTTGCAGTTAGCTGTGCTCTGCAGTGATTAGTGATGTTCTGCCTAGGACATTGGTTATTAAAACACTGGCCTTGAGCTTTGTCTGGTATTTAAGCTTTGTATTGAAGCCGTTACTGTACTTCAGGTACCACATCATGGAGACAATTAGCAATTATACTTCTTCCTCTGAGAGGTTTTTTATGGAGGAAATATAGAATGGCACCTTCACTACTTTCTTCTATGATGTGTCCTACTTCATTACAATAACTTTTCAGTATCTTGAACATCCTCAGATAGTTGAGATACTTCTATTGGTAATCCTTGGGAATATTGTTTCGGTTTTGTTTAAGGTTAATAAGCAATTTAAGAATATCATCCAGAGATCTGCTCCAAGGCTCAATAGTTATGAGTGGCAGGGTGTGTGGAATAGCATGGGCAAATGCCTAGGATGGTGAGCACCTCCAGTGTTTTGGAACTTCACCCCTGAACAAGTGCAGAATCCTGAAAAAATAGTAGAATATTTGGAAAAAGTATGCCATCACCCTCGCAATTCAAGGGCGACACAATTCACTGCAATGTGCTGGGGCCTGGCCCATGCCTACTGAGCCCTGTTCAGCACTATTCAGCACCCTCAAGGGAAAGAGAAGGTCTCTGGATCTGATGACAAAATGACAGGCACTGCAGCTACTCCAACCCCCACAACAGGCACTGCGGCTACTCAAACCCTCATGACAGGCACTGCAGCTACTCAAACCCCTGCAACAGGCACTGTGGCTGAACCAGGGAACCAACTCTTGCTGATATCAGTTGGCCCTATACACAAGTAGTCTTGGAAGCAAAAGTCAGCTCGTTTAGAAAGGGATGATGATAAAGCAGGGACATCATGAGGAGAGGATGAGGAAAAGGAAGAACTCGTAAACAAGACAGAAACCACCTGAACCCTATCCTTGAGTGAGCTGTGAGATACGCAAAGAGATTTTGGCTGTTGTCCAAGCAAGCACATTGTTACCTGGCTGCTCCAATGCTGGGATAATGGGACCAGTAACCTGGAGATAGAGGGTAAGGAAGCCAAACATCTGGGATCCCTTTCTAGGGAAGGGGGCATTGACAAAGCAACTGGAAAAGGGTCACAAGTCCTCAGCCTCTGGAGGCCACTACTGTCAGTAGGAAGGAACGTTATCCCTTCAAGAAAGATTTCATATATCACCCAGGTAGATGGACCATTGTGGAGAGACGTACCCAGTAGTTGAGGGAATTAGCCATGCTGTAGGTGATTTACGGTGACCTGAAAAATGAGCAGTTATCCAAAGATCTAGATGAAGTCAGGTGCACATGACCCATGTGGCAGAAATTGGTATGGAGTGCACCAGTGTTGTATGCCAACTCGTTGGCAATACTGACCTGTAAAGATGAAGAGGCACCAATGGTGGATGAAGAGGCTAGACAACTCCAGCAATACAAAGAAAGTGTCTCCTTCTCCCTCATCTCAGCTGTGGAGAAACTGTCCTGGAAGGTCCAGCAACTCAAAGAGGATAGGTCCTACTCCCCACCTCTACAGACCAGTATCTCAGCTATCAGGAGTCAGTGTTCTTCTGCTCAAGAGAGAGGATATAGAGGGTACACACTACAGGGCACCCTAGAGTTTTAGGTCTGTGATCATGGGGAGGATATGAGGAAGTGGGATGGAAAATCTACCTCTACACTAGATGCATGGGTACATGAGTTGCAAGGGAAAACAATCACTCCAGGGTGTTCTTCCAGGAAAATTGCTGCTCCAGTTTCCTGTGGGCAGTTCCCCAGACAAAGTAGGTGGGCTGATCTTACTCTTGATTTTAATGAAGGAACTCCTGACTCGTATTTACAAGACGTGAGTAACAAATACTATGACCAGGACTAGTGGTGCTCTGCCTCCAGACATGTAGAGGAAAGGGACAACAATGCTTATTGGACTGTGTGGATTCAATGGCCTGGCACATCAGACCCACAGGAGTATAAGGCTTTAATAGACACCAGTGCACAGTGCACCCTAATGCCATCAAGCTATACAGGGACAGAACCCATCTGTATTTCTGGAGGGATAGGGGGATCCCAACAGCTGACTGTATCGGAGTCCAAAGTAAGCCTAACCAAAAATGAGTGGCAAAAGCACCCCACTGTGACTGGCCCAGAGGCTCTGTGCATGCTTGGCAAGACTACCTCAGGAGAGGGTATTTCAAGGACCCAAAAGGGTACAGGTGGGCTTTTGGTATAGCTGCCTTGGAGACGGAGGAAATTAAACAGCTGTCTACTTTGCCCGGTCTTTCAAAGGACCCTTCTGTTGTGGGGTTGCTGAAGGTCAAAGAACAACAGGTGCCAATTGCCACCACAACAGTGCACCGGTGGCAATATCTCACCAACCGAGACTCCCTGATTCCCATCCATGAGCTCATTCGGCGACTGGAGAGCCAAGGAGTGATCAGTAAGACCCATTCACCCTTTAACAGTCCCATATGGCCAGTGCGGAAGTCTAATGGGGAGTGGAGACTAACAGTAGACTATCGTGGCCTGAATGAAGTCACTCCACCACTGAGTGCTGCCGTGCCGGACATGCTAGAACTTCAATACGAACTGGAGTCAAAGGCAGCCAAGTGGTATGCCAAAATTGATATTGCTAATGCATTTTTCTCAATCCCTTTGGCAGCTGAGTACAGGCCACATTTTGCTTTGACTTGGAGCCACATCCAGTACACCTGGAATCGACTGCCCCAGGGGTGGAAACAGAGCCCTACCATTTGCCATGGACTGATCCATACTGCACTGGAACAGGGTGAAGCTCCGGAACACCTACAATACATTGATGATATCATCATGTGGGGTAATGCAGCAGAAGACATTTTTGAGAAAGGGAAGAAAATAGTCCAAATCCTTCTGAAAGCCAGTTTTGCCATAAAACAAAGCAAGGTCAAGGGACCTGCACAGGAGATCCAGTTTTTAGGAATAAAATTACAAGATGGATGTCGTCAGATCCCAATGGATGTGATCAACAAAATAACAACCACATCTCTACCAACTAGTGAAAAGGAAACGCAAGCTTTTTTAGGCGTTGTGGGTTTTTGGAGAACGCATATTCCAAATTACAGTCTGATCATAAGCCCTCTCTATCAAGTGACCTGGAAGAAGAATGATTTCAAATGGGGCCCTGAGCAATGACAGGCCTTTGAACAAATTAAACGGGATATACTTCATGCAGTAGCTCTTGGGCCAGTCCGAGCAGGACAAGACGTAGAAAACGTGCTCTACACTGCAGCCGGGGAGAATGGCCTTACTTGGAGTCTTTGGCAGAAAACATCAGGGGAGACCCGAGTTCAACCCCTACGGTTTTGGAGTCAGGGATACAGAGGGTCCGAAGTGTGCTATACTCTAACTGAAAAAGAGATATTGGCAGCATATGAAGGGGTTTGAGCTGCTTCAGAAGTGGTTGGTACTGAAGCACAGCTCCTCCTGGCACCTCGACTGCTGGTGCTGTTCAAAGGGAGGGTCCCCTCTACACATCATGCAACTGATGCTATGTGGAGTAAATGGGTTGCACTGATCACAAAACTGGCTCGAATAGGAAACCCCAATTGCTCAGGAATCTTGGAAGTAATCATGGACTGGCCAGAAGGCAAAGATTTTGGAATATCACCAGAGGAGGAGGTGACACGTTCTGAAGAGGGCCCACTGTATAATAAATTACCAGAAAATGAGAAACAATATGCTCCATTCACTGATGGATCCTGTCATATTTTAGGAAAGCATTGGAGATGGAAGGCTGCTGTATGGAGTCCTATACAACAAGTCATAGAAACTGCTGAAGGAGAAGGTGAATCGAGCCAGTTTGCAGAAGTAAAGGCTACCCAGCTGGCTTTAGACATTGCTGAATGAGAAAAGTGGCCAGTGCTCTATCTCTATACTGACTCACAAATGGTGGCAAATGCCCTGTGTGGGTGGTTACAGCAATGGAAGCAGAACAACTGGCAGCGCAGAGGCAAACCCATCTGGGCTGCCACACAGTGGCAAGATATCACTGCTCGGGTAGAGAACCTGGTTGTGAAGGTACGTCATGTGGATGCTCATGTTCCCAAGAGTCGGGCCACTGAAGAACATCAAAACAACCAGCAGATGGATCAGGCTGCTAAGATTGAAGTGGCTCAAGTAGATCTGGACTGTCAACATAAAGGTGAACTATTTATAGCTCGGTGGGCCCATGACACCTCAGGCCATCAAGGAAGAGATGCAACATACAGATGGGCTCGTGATCGAGGGGTCGACTTGACCATGGACGCTATTGCACAGGTCATCCATGAATGTGAAACATGCGCTGCAATCAAGCAAACCAAGCGGGTAAAACCTCTGTGGTATGGAGGACGATGGCTGAAGTATAAATATGGGGAGGCCTGGCAGATTGATTATATCACACCCCCACAAACCCGCCAAGGCAAGTGTCATGTGCTTACAATAGTGGAAGCAAACATCAGATGGCTGGAATCATATCCTGTGCCTCATGCCACTGCCCGGAACACTATCCTGCGCCTTGAAAAACAAGCCTTATGGTGACATGGCACCCCAGAAAGAACTGAGTCAGACAATGGGACTCATTTCAGAAACAACCTCATAGACACCTGGGCCGAAGAGCATGGCATTGAGTGGGTGTATCACATCCCCTATGACTTAAGATATCGCTAGTATTTCATTGTTATTCTGCAGGAGAAGGAGGACAAGAATTTTCATTTCAGTTCTCCACAAAGTGCAGGGCTATATTTCTTTCCTTACAGGATATTTGAAGCCTGGGAAATGTGGGAATCAGGAATGCAGGACATGTTCCCTGAGCTTTAAAATGAACAGAAGAACTGGCCAACCACATAACCCAGAGCAGGCTGTGTCCTGCAAAAGTCTGCTGACAGGCATCGTTGTATTCTTGGGTATTCTGGGCTGCATGGTCTAACCTAGTGTTTCTCCACTCTAAAACTATGCCACATTAGAGAGGGCATTGATAAATGGAGGAGAGGTGCAGACATCAGAGTGAAGGTGTAAGAGAACAACCCCCCCCTTGGAAAAAAGAGGTATTGTCTATGTTTAATCAGCGTGAATCTAGACTCCTTTCTTTTTGATCAAGCATTGTTTGATGTTTTAATATTTAACCTAAGCTTAGGGATGGGATATCTTGGCCATCAGCATTATACATTTAATCAAGGACAAACATGCCTTTTGGAAGAAAAAAAAGGAGAGTTGGCCAGAGAAAATAGCCTTGAATTGGTGACATGCAACCCCATGTATGGATAAAAAGGGTTAGGGTACTTCATCTGTAAAGACCACCAAGGACCCCCAAAGAGAGGAAGGGATGCACAGAAGGATCTGAAGCAGAGCCAAAAAGAGTGACATAATGCCATTAGGCAACCTATGTAGATTAGAATGAATATGTATTAGATATGCAAAATATGTATGACTTTATTGTATAAATATAATGAGGTAGCTGGCTTCAGTATGCTTGATTTGTGGAAAACCACCAAGCTCCCAGGCTTGCGCAACCCTGAAATAAATTAGCAATGTCTCTCCTGAGCGTGTGATTATTGACTCATTGCATACTGGGCGACAAATCCACTTTTCGGGCAACAAAGGGATGCGATGTTTAAAATCTCTTCTGTATTTGAACAGTGTAGAGAGCTGCCTTACAAGTTCTCACCCTGGAATAACTTTTTATGAGGAAAGAGTCTCAGATGTTGTCCCAGACTGAACAGCCAGTGGCATGTCATCAATGCCACCATCTAATAAATGAAATTAAATTCATCTAATCAATGAAATACACAGTAACAACTCCCCACTATCTAAAGCAGAAGAGTCACTCAAAAGTAGCAAAGAAACTCAAGTATGAAACTGCAAAATTATTAGCCACAGTGTGCAACTGTGTCATTTCATGAAGACTGTTTCACCAGAACAGAAACAAAGCTGTACACACCAACCTTAAAAAGGGCTGTAGGAAGATCATGGAGCAGTACATTGTTGAATGTGGTTTCCATACTAGGCAAATGGTTTGAAATGGTAACAAAAAAAGAGGAGAATTCATTGTGATTAAGGAGGATCCAGATAATGTACTGCTATTCGATATTAGAGCAAATTTTAATATATCCATCACTAAAGATACTTAAGAAAAAACTTACCTTTCATAGGATAAAATGGTGATCTTCTGTATTAACTAACAACTGATTAGGAGTCATTATAAAGCTGGAAATGTAGAGTCAGTTTTCACAAAAGGATGTTCACTGGGGGCTGTCCCACCTGTCTCTGACATTCCACTCCTCCCTTTAAAGCGAATAAGATCTTTAAAGGAAGTTGAAAGTGAGCAGAGTATGGTGGGTTGCCCTTAGCTGGCAGCAAAGCACCTGCACAGGTGCTTGCTCCCCATGCCTCTGCTTTGTGGGCAGGGGAGACAATAGCAAAACAGGATTGAGAAAACTCATAAGTCAAAATAAAGGCAGGGAGATCATTTATCAATTACTATAGAGGGCAGAATGAGCTTGACTTTAAATTTATTGCCAATTCACATACTTAGTTACCGATCGGGGTACTGGGAAAAAAAAAAAAAGATAAAAACACATAGGGAGAAAAACACCTACGGTATTCCCAGGCTGTTTCACTCCAGGCTCCTCCCCTCATCTCTGTTAGCGCCACAGGTTATATATTCCATCCCTTCAATGAGGCAGTGAGCAGCGCAGGGTGTTTGGGGTCAGGATGTAGCAGTTTCTCTCTGCTGCTCCTTTTTTCTTGCAGTTTTCCTCTGTGCTGTTGTGGGTCCTCCAGAAGTTGCAGCCCATTTGAGGGAGCACCTGCTCTGCCATGGAGCATCTCCTCCTTCTCCGACTGTAGTGCTGACGGTAGTGATCCTGTCATTGTTTCTCACTCCTGCTTTGTTTCCTCCTCCTCTCTTTCTCCAGTGTTTTTTTCCCTTCCTTAAATAACTTTCCACAGAGGTGCCACCACCTTGGCTGAGGGGCTCAGCTGTGCCCTGCAGTGGGTCCATTGGAGCGGGCTGGAATCGTCTGCGTCAGGCCTCAGCAGCCCTGGCCTCTCCTCACAGAGGCCACCCTGCAGCTACCCGCTGCCAGCCCCAGGGCACCTGCACCCAGTACAGGGACTAAGCTGGCTGCTAATTCAAAATAATTCAGAAAAGACAAACCAAAAATCTCTACCAAAGGTTGCAGATACCAGCTGACTACAAGATAACATGGAACATGAAATGCAGAGTTGACAAATGCACAGTGATCAACATAAGAAAAAGTACCCTGGACACTGATTTGATAATGAAGAACTCCAGATAAAAGAGCATTTTTGCCAGCCAGGAATGGTAGTGGGCAGCTCAATGCTTAGTTCAAATACCTAGGAAATATTTGGGAAAAACAGAGAATAAACCAGAAAATATCACTATTGTACTGCCACATCTTGAACACCATATGCAGGCAGGGCTTGTAATCCTATTTCAAAATACTGAAGTACAAAAATACAGAAAAAAGTAACAAGGATGACTGAAGTTATGGCAGGTTTTTTACAGGAAAAGAAAATAATTAGGCTAGGACTCTTCAACCTGGAAATGCAAGGACAAAAGCAAGAGATGACAGATCCCTGCAAAATCAGGTATGGTAAGAAGGTGAGTATAGACTGTTCATTAATCCTTTTAGCACAAAAACTGGCAAGCATCCACCGCAATGAGAAGGCAGCAGTTTTTTCTGGGCTTTTTTTAAGAGGAAATGCTTTTCACATTGTGCTTAATATTAAACTGTGGAGTTAATTTCCACAGAAGGTTGTAGAGGCCAGAAGTGTAAATGAATCTGAAAAAAAAGATTAGGCAAATTAATGGAAGATAAATCCATGGGGACTATTGAATATAGTCACCTGACTCAGGATGTCATGAAACCACTGATTCCTGGAAAGGCATGACAGCAGATGTATCATTTTGTATTTGCCTTAGGGAGCAGTGCTGTGATGGTGAACATGGTATAGGACTGGTAATGGTGTCGTGGTTTAGCCCCAGTCAGCAACTAAGTGCCACACAGCTGCTTGCTCACTCCTCCCACCCCAGTGGGAAGGGGGAGAATCAGAAAAGCAAAAGCAAGAAAACTCGTGGGTTGAGATAAGAACAGTATAATAATTAAAATAAAACGGTAACAGTAATAATAATAACAATAATAATATAATGAAAAGGAAAATAACAAGAGAGAGAGAGAAACGAAACCTGGGGGGGTGGCAGAAACCTACCAAACAAGTGATGCAACCGCTCACCACCAGCCAACCGATGCCACCAGACCCCGAGTCACGATCACTGTTTCCCCCAGCTGACTCCCCCCAGTTAATATACTGGGCATGACGTCATATGCTATGGAATATCCCTTTGGCCAGTTTGGATCCCCCTCCCTTCCCGGCTTCCTGTGCCCCGGCAGAGCATGGGAAGCTGGAAAAGTCCTTGACTAATATAAGCACTACTTAGGGACACTTAGCACGTACTTAGCAACTACTTAACAACAACTATAACATCAGTGTGCCATCAACACTGATCTCATACCAAATCCAAAACACACTACACCAGCTACAGTGAAGAGAATTAACTCTATTCCAGCCAAAACCATGACAAAAGGGAATCAAATTGGTACTGTGACTGAACTGTGTATTGCAATTGCTATATTTTGCTAAATGTAACTTACATTTGTATTGTTCGGCATACTTTGTATCACTCTGCTAAATCAGAAATACCGTGTAACATCAACTATCTTCAGATAAGTAAATCTGATATTAAAGATATCCCTCCACAGGTGGAATATCTGAAAGAACCTGGTCAGAGAGTGGTGAACTCTGACACTGCTGTAAATCAACACACTTCCTTTGAAATGACACAATTAATGAAACTGTGCTGACGAGCCAGCCATACCTGAGGAATATTTCAAAGCTTCTGTTTGCTCCTCTGCAAATGATCTGTCATGGAACATTTTAATTCCAGTTCAGATGTGTCTGTAGATACATGTGTCTGTAGATACAGTATTGACTGCAATGGTAGACTTCAGTTTATTTTTCTGTATACAGTCTGATAGTTGATGAATATATATTGTATAAACAAGATAGTGAAAAGGAATGTCAATCTTTTCTGCACATTCATTTCATCATTTACGACACAAATAAAGCTCAGCTCACCCCATCCACTTTGGTCTGCTCTTTCTTGTTGTTGATTTCATAGGTTTTAACTCTCTAAATATTACTCAGCATAATGAGTTTTTCAATCCTCTCCTTTCACATAGCTGCACTCATACCTTATTCTTAATACATCCCAAATATATCCACCCCTTTTTTCTGAGTAATTTCAGAACTGATGAGCTGTTGAGCTCTCTGATAATCTTAGCATGTGTTGAAAACACACTCTTTCTAACATATAGTATTTTCCTCTGGCAATTAGATGTCTGTTGCTGTCCTCTGGATTCCCAACTTGCATTTCCACTAGTTAATGTGGAACCAGTAATTAAATTAAGAAAGCATACCTTTAGTTTTGCCTTTAATAAAAATTAAAGCTTTTTGTTGACCAAACAAGTTGATGAAACCACGTAAGTTGAAAACACCTGCCATTTTGTTGCATTATTTACTTTTGCATAGCCCAACTAGTGTGCAGCTCTTGCTGAACATGGGAACTGACTCAGCCTCATTTGGCTGCTAATACACAGCTTCCATTGAAATACACTAAGTTTATCATTATTAAATATGCCATTTTAGGGTGATGAACAATCTGCTTGAATTTTGGTAGCACTAATACACAGAGTTACAACAACAGTGAAATACAAACTTTATTTACATTTCAAGGTTGCATTCAAGTTTGGCCCAGCCAGCATGGGTTCATGAAAGGCAGGTCCTGCCTGACCAACATGATCTCCTTCTATGACCAGGTGACCCACCTAGAGGATGAGGGAAAGGCTGTGCATGTCATCTGCCTGGACTTTAGTAAAGCCTTTGACACTGTCTCCCACAGCATTCTCCTAGAGAAGTTGGCGGCTCATGGCATAGACAGGTGTACTCTTCGCTGGGTAAAAAACTGGCTGGATGGCTGAGCCCAGAGGCTTGTGGTGAACGGAGCTAAATGCAGCTGGTGGCTGGTCACGAGCAGTGTCCCCCAGGGCTCAGTGTTGGGGCCAGTTCTGTTTAATATCTTTATCAAAGATCTGGATGAGGGGATCGAGTGCACTCTCATTAAGCTTGCAGATGATGCCAAGTTGGGCTGGAGTGTCCATCTGCTCCAGGGTAGGAAGGGTCTGCAGAGGGATCTGGACAGGTTGGATCCATGGGTTGAGGTCAATTGTATGAGGCTTAACAAAGCTAAGTGCTGGGTCTTGCACTTTGGTCACAACAACTCCATGCAACGCTACAGGCTTGGGGAAGAGTGGTTGGAAAGCTGCATGACTGAGAAGGACTTGAGGGTGCTGGTGGACAGCCAGCTGAACACGAGCCAGCAGTGTGCCCAGGTGGCCAAGAAGGCCAACAGCATCCTGGCTTGCATCAGGAATAGTGGGGCCAGCAGGACTAGGGAAGTGATCGTCCCCCTGTACTCAGCACTGGTGAGGCCGTACCTTGAATACCATGTTCAGTGTTGGGCCCCTCACTACAAGAAGGACATTGAGGTGCTGAAGCGTGTCCAGAGAAGGGCAACGAAGTGGTGAAGGGTCTGGAGAACAAGTCTTATGAGGAGCAGCTGAGGGAACCGGCGTTGTTTAGCCTGGAGAAGAGGAGGCTGAGGGGAGACCTTACCACTCTCTACAACTACCTGAAAGGAGGTTGTAATGAGGTGGGTGTTGGTCTCTTCGCCCAAGTTACTAGCGATAGGATGAGAGGAAATGGCTTAAAGCTGCACCAGGGGAGGTTTAGATTGGATTTTAGGGAAAATTTCTTTACTGAAAGAGTGGTTGGGCATTGGAACAGGCTTCCCAGAGAGGTGGTGGAGTCACCATCCCTGGAGGTAATTAAAAAACATGTAGATGTGGCACTTCAGGGCATAGTTCAGGGCACATGGTAATTTTGGGTTGACAGTTGGACTTGATGATCTCAGAGGTCTTTTCCAACCTTAAAGATTCTATGATTCTATGATTGTCTCACCTCTAATGGTTGGCAGAGATATTAACTTCATCATGTGAGATAGGGTAGGCAAGTATAATGTGCATGCAGTAGAACAAAAGCTGTAGTTCTTCTAAAGTACATAAAGCATATATATTCTTTCCAGTCATTTGATGTTTGTCTTGTAACTGTCTGACTTTCCATCAGTTAATGGCAGACACAACTGTCTGACTTTCCATCAGTTAATGGCAGACACCAATATTAAGAATGAAAGTGTCATGCTACGGTTATCACCTGCATTCTTGTTAAACTGTTTGCTTACCTCTGCACACAGTTTAACTATGCAAGCTGTATGGCTAAGACATAAATATACAGCCACGTGCACATGGATTTTTGTCTTTGGATTACACCACCATTCCAGCTGGCTCTACAGCAAACTGGAAATTGTTTCTTGACACTGGTCTTCGGATGATAGTTTTCTATGTTAATGGAGCATGCAAAGCCAGTATATGCTTTCTCCTAAAATTACTTATCCTGTTTTGTCCTGGAACAAAGTGGGAACATCCATCTATCCTTGTGGGGCCAGTGGTCTTCTGAGGCAAGTCCTGAGACCAGATGCACTGCTGTTACACCTCTGGCATCCTGGCTGTGGCAATTTACATCACATTGTCCCATTATATGTGCCATGGTTGTGCTCCCCAGTCTTGGCATTGGTGCCTGCCATTTTTATATAAGCTAAAATTGTTGGTCTGAGCTTGAAAGGCTTTTTTAAGTTGATAATTGATCTCATAATTATAGCTGGCCAGCTCATACCATCATCAATTTTATGGCTTAGACCCAGCTTAAAACCATTAAGCTCCTAGACCATGAGTAATTTTCTGCTTTGGAAATCATAATTAATGCTGGTTTCTTTGAAAGAAAACCATCTTACCCTTGTAACTCCACTGTGAATTTATTCTTTTTACTTCATTTTTCATCTCCTATCTCTCTATATTCATTTACTCCAGGAAGTTTGACATTATAGTCCTTCATGTTTTCTCTCTGCCTGCATGCTTTCTGTTTCTGCAGACATTGATTTTGTGTTCCAGAAATCTATCTGTAGACTTTGTTTCTCCTTTAGTAACTGATTCCTCAAAGGTCTTTTGTTATTAAGGCTCATCAGTCCAGCAAATTCAGTGCCAATCATTTTTTTATTTCTCTGTAGTTTAATTTTTCTTAAGACAGTCTTTTGACCTTTCACTCATTCTTCTACCTGGGGAATCAGTGAAATTATACCTTTCTCTCTCTCCTGCCCCTGCCAGCTTGCATTTGTATGCATTTCCCTACCCTTATTTTATGAAATTGTATTTTGATTATTTGAAAACTTCCTTTGTATGATTTCTAAACAGCCTTTCTTTCTAATTAACATACTACAATATTCTAGCTTGAGACAATTGAATGTTCTCAATCAAAAAAAAAAATTTTGACCCCAAAAGGATTTTCAGCTACCTGGATCCCCTTATGAAAACTATTTGCTAATGGAAAAATATTAGGTCTCTGGTAAAGAAATTAACACCCTCTTTTCTGGCCTAAGACTGAAGAAAATTCCATTTGAAAATTACTCTGTCATTGCAAGTACCTGTGAATTATCTTTTCGCATATATATTTATACACACACACACATACATATACACACACACATATTTATTTTTTTAAGCTGGACTACATCTTTCATGGAATAACAGAAACACACTTTCAGTCTGTATCACATTGACAAAGGAAGATAGAGTATGGTATTACACAGAAGGCACTGTCCAAGTCAGCAAATTTTTTACTATGTGGGGCAATAATGCAATGACCAGTGACAAATAAAGGTTTCCATCAGATACTACAGTAACATTTCCAGACCGAAATTTTCTAAATTTGACTGAAAGTTTTGGGGTTTTTCTATAGAAGGAAAAAAAAAAGGAAAAAGTTGTGGAAATTATATAGAATATAACTTTTTCCCCCCAATATTTTTATTAACTCTGGCAGTTATCACTTACCTGGCCCTGAGCTCCAGACATGAATATCTTTAATGTTGAATATGCATGCCATGCTCCTATAGTAACTTTCAATGAAACTGTAAGGAGAGCATTAACTGGAACACATTAACTTTATGACGTGTTGTTATATGAAAGTAAAGCAATTAAACTGTGTCATAACTGCATCCTCTCAAATTGCAACTCTCGAACAGATGCTTTACTGCACTCAATCTCTTTACACTTCATTGTCATGGAAGTAAATGCAGTTTTTAAAATGAGAATTGTATAACATACATAAAAAGGATTATTATGGAGTTTAAAATATCACTTTATAGACAGTTAGCTTGGTAAGCAATAATGACGAATCTCAGCTTTTCTAGTGACAACACTCTCACCCAGCCTCAGATCTCTCTGTAGCTGGAAAAAAAAACCCAAAGTCTGGTAAGTATCTGCTTCATTTCAAAGGAAGCTACAAGCAGCAGAATAGCAAAGGTATTCTTTTTGGTTTTAATTCTTTTTTACAGAATCCAGTGCTAAAGGTTTTTGTGTGGAAACTATGTGTTTTCCATTTTCTGTATGCAGTTGGATAGGCCAAAAAGCACTGAAGGCAAAGGAGTGAGATCCCTGCCTGGAACAGGAAAAGGAAATACAAGAGACTATTTTAGATAAATCAGATGTATTCAGATTGTCTGGGCTTGGTATTTACAGACCTGACACTATCTCATATTCAGTGTCGGCGATTTAGAGAAAACCTTTGTAAAGGTAGAAATGGTAATTTACCAGAAAAGAGGCTCCAGAGGCTGAATCAATCTAACTGTAAGTTTGTCCCATTTACATTATATGTTTTTTTCTGGTCCCAAGACTGTGTGTATTGCTCCCCTAATAGTTCATAATATCTTCATTCCAGAAATAAATTCAGAGAAGTTGGAAATATTTTCACATAAATGAAAGGCGAAATAGGTCCCAGAAATCTTATTTCATCTTTAGCAAGTGTGCCCTTTGAGAGCTTATTATTATAATGGCTGGGAATAATTGAGGCCCTGACAAATTCTAAAATGATCAGCCTGTTTTACTCATGTTCCAGACAAAGTGATAATATTTTAACTTTACTGCAAGAAGAAACTTACTTTCTTTTTTCTTTTATTGAAAATAGATTTTGTGAAGTGCTAACTTCATTTCTGATTCTCAGCTAAGGTTTAAAACAACCCTTTTGTTCCATTTGTCAATATGTGTACACATTGACAAGTTTCTAGATTTACATGAAGAGAAGAAATGATTTACAGCATTTTTAGCACAGGAAAAAAGGAGACCCTTACACATCATACGGCATTAAAGATAACTTTTATTCAAAAAATAGAAATTGCATAATTTGGGATTTATGTATAAGTTGAAGTTTGTTAGTGAACTGAAGGATATATACTTCACTTTTTTTTCTTTTTTCTTTTTCTTTTGTTTTCTGTTTGAACATTAAAGATTAAATACTGTCTGGATGATATGACCAACCAGAAGCCTCATCAGTCCAGTAAGACTGTGATTGAAAATAGAACGGAATTTCTTTTTTGCAGTTATTAGACAGCTGAAGCTGACAAATAGAGAGACCTTCCTCTCTTGTCTGTTTTACTACTTCGGAGAGTAAGAACATCATCTGCAGACATACATAATCTTTTTGTGTATTAATATAAGGTTGCAATTTATTGATATGGCAATTCCTCATCAGTCTAAAAATTAATAATATATGTATAGAAGATATATTGAAAACAGCGACGGATGGTATTAAAGAATTCAGTAGTTCAATAGGTACTTTTTTATTTTCTGGTTTTTTTCTGGTCTTGACTGAAAAAAGCAACCCTGTTCAGAAAGTTATTATGATGTGAATGATTCTCTGAATTAGGTCTACCTAGAAAAAAGGCAAAAAATTGGGCAAGTAATTAAAAATAAAACACAATACACAGTTTAGCAAGAAGCCAAAATGGTTTAGAAACAGATTGAAAAAAATATGTGTGTGGTAGATACCAAAATGACTTAGCTGTTATTTTTGGCAGAAAAGTTCAAACCAATGTTCAAATATTATGTTTCGACTCTACCTAAATACAGAGTTACTAGGCACCTGTACACTTTAAAATTCACCCAGTTGTACATTTCCTGAGTTACTACTCAGAACTTAGGTATATTTAATGGCCAAGGCTGTAGTTCATTCACATACTAGAAGGTGAGCTATTTCTCTTGATTTTTAGGGTCCAACAGAACAGGTATTCTCAGAGTATGTTTTCCTGAACACTGTTCAAATGAAATGCAGTATTGCCTTTGAAAAGCATCCTATGCAGTACTATCAACATACCCAGTATACTTTTGTATTTTTTGTATTTTGAATCTATAGTTAGATGATGGGATTAACATAAACATAACATTTGGAATGCATTTCCTCATTAGCAGAAATTTTGCTGAAATTAAAATGCAGCAACATAGCCTTAGAGCATTATTCACCTTTCAGTCTTCAAGCCAGGCCCCAAAGTCCAAAGCATGGCACAGCAGGTTGACCAGGGCTGATGAGTAGGTGCTTAGGATGGCACTGAGATAAAATCCAAGGAGGATATAAATTAGTTCTGCCCTTTGCAGATCATGTGGTAGGAGTGGGCACAGACTGAGCCAGGTTGTGTAATGTTGGCTGTGTACTGCTCTGCTTTGGTGCTTTGACTTCTTGATGGATTAATTCAACAGCTTGTTAAAACTTTCCAGGTAAGTAATGTAGAATGTTGTTTACATTACATTTACCATGAAAGTGAATATTGTCCTTTAAAACCTTCCGAAGTGCAGCCTTTGAAAATAATGTGATGACTGTAGTCTCCTGTTTATTGCACTGTATGCATTAGATGGGTTTTTTTTCAAACACAAAACTTGATTATGGATTTTAATGCTCAAAAAAACCCTCCTATATTTGGTGCTTCCCCTTAATCTGTATTTATTTCTATAAAAATTAGACCACATATGCACCCTGTTAGTAATTTTAGCTATGCCATTTTAAAAGCATCTCCATCTGTTCTTAAATGTACCAAAAAAGTAAAATGAATGTGAAGAAAACATAGAAACATACAAATAATATCTGTAAGAACTAAACAGTATCCTAAATAGGGTACTTTAGTCTGAAATTATTCCAGACTTTTTGTGATTAAAAAAAACCCCATCCAAAATACAAATAAATTATTATGAATGTAATATCTAAAGTAATACAGGGGGAAATGCAGTCCACTAGATACTGCAGTGCAGTGCTTGGGTCTGTCTTCCTTTATGCACTTGCTATTTTGGAAGCATAGCCCAGGGTCCTGAGAACATCCCCTGCTGAAGATGAAATATGTCTTATTTTCTCTGCTGCCTGTAAAGTGTGGTAGAGTCCTCTCTGAAGAAGTACCTCATGCGCCACTTTGAGCTGCAAGAGAAGACAGCAGCTGTCATACTGTTCATAGGCCAACTATAAACAGCAGTAAAGAACATTCTTGATATGACACATGAATCACTGCATATAACAGGAGCTTGCAAGCCCTGGTCAATATATAAAATCTAACTATAGTGTCTGATAAATGTTTACATGTCCATAAATACACTGTTAATCTAATGCCTAGCGATAAGTAAGTGCGTCCACAGAACCAGCCATCAGGAAATAATTTCTAAAAAAATCTTTTTAATAGCCATTGCACGTAAGCAGGGAAGCAGTGGTATAGTTTTTCCCCTTTATTGTTTTATTTAAATTAATACTTGGTTTGTTTAACCAAATACAATTACAAATAAATAAGTTTGGAAGGTTGAAAATCTTCTCTGTGAGTCCTAAAACATGAGGTGAGAAAATGGAGGTGACCAGGGTAATATTCCAACCATGTCAGCTTTTACAGATTCAGTTACTGCTCAGATAAAAATGTTACAACAAAAGTCAATCTGTGCTTTAGTATATATATAAATCTTACTTAACAGGATAATGGATTTAATTTTTTAGATGGGCTAAAGATAACTTAGACACATTAAAGATAAATTAGTGTAGGATATTTCCTAAAACAGAAATTCTTTTCAAATGGTGCATTGTCCTCAATCTTTTGTGTGGCAAACTGATTTAAGTCTACCAATGGTAAAAATTACTGTAATGAACTCTGTTCTAGCAAACTATTATTTTGCCTAAAATGTCAAAACATTTTGAAGTGCTGAGTGATAAAATAGCTCAACCTACTACCAGAAAGCAAAATGCATCCAGGAAAAAGAAAATTTAAAGTCTTTGATCTGTAAAACTCTGAGAACCCTGACTGAGTCCAAAATTTAAACTGGGCTCATCTGCATGCATAGTACTATCTTAGGACAACACACATGCTTTAAATTAAGGAAAATGGGAAAATTTTTTCTTAATATTTTGCAAAATTGAGATCTCCATTTTCTCCTTTTGACTGGGCAGTCCCTAGTGGATAACCTTTCTTCAAATAGTTTATCAATGTCTTTATTTGAAACCTACATCTTGTTATTTAGTCTGCTGTAAATAAATGAGTTAATTGTAGGGTGTATCTTTGTATATCTACAATGAGTCTTGACAAACAAGTGATTCTACATCACCACCCTCAAATTCTTTCCTTTTTTCATCAGCAGCTTTTTTTAAATAGCACATGTTGTTAATGTTGCTGTTACTGATTGTGTGATCTATTGCTTCTTGTCCTGCATGCCTTGGCATTTTGCTTTGAGAACTGTCCCATTTATTGCACAGACAGTTTGTTTCAGTCAGTGATTTACCGTTCTATGTTTTTTTCTGTGATATTTATGTTTAATTAGGTGGAGTTTCTTCCTCTGCTCGCTAAAAAGAGCCCAGTTTTCACTGGCCCTGGAGGTATTTGCTGGGATCTGCAGAGCGTCTCTTTCCTCACACTAACTTTGTATGTTGCCTTTTATGTCATGCAGAATGTGGTCACTGACTAACTTCTGACTGGGATATTCAAACACATATGACTCAGCTATGTTGCAGGCTTGTAGAAAGATGGGTTTGCAGTTTCACGGGGTATCTTGCAGTTTCCCCCAAAACCAACCCTTTGCACATGGATCAAAGAATTCCTTAAATTTTGAATAACTTAGTCTAGCATTTTTTCCTTCTCCTTGTGCAATACATCATAGGTTCCTGAATCTTTACGTGTGTAGGATTTCACAAATCCAATTTCTTTATGTTGTGATTTGCTTCAAGAAGAAAACAAAAGCTTTACAAAGGGTCAGACTGGCAGTGGTGGGAGGAACTGTGGAGGCTTTACTTCACTTTTGCTAAGTGTTTGTTTTCTTTCTCAAACCATGTAATGGAAATGTGACATACACAAGTGATGGCAAGAGGAAAAATTCTAATTTACTGGGCTTTGTCAATGTCTCACAGCATAAGGTGTTACCACTGTTGCTGAAAACTACTGATTTAAACATCTACTCCTACAGATCTCCTTAGTCACATGGTCCAGAAACTTGGTGAGAAAGGCATCCAAAAGGTTGCCTTGCTTGGGTATTGAAGGGCATCACTGGGAATTGAAGCAAGTTTAAAAGATCAAGGGAGCTGAATTTTCGTTTCCATTTCTTTTCAGAAGAAGGCAAACAAAGGCCAGATATTCACTTTGGCTGCTGCTGTGAGACCTACCGTCCCATTCCTACCTCATTTAAAGAGTTGAGAAGACCAACTGCATAAAGGTAGGTACAGTTTCCATCAGGAACTCTGGTTTTAAATTGTGTCACTTCTCAGATGCAGAAACTGTAAGGAAGGACATCAGGGCCACACAAGACATGTTACAGAGAGACTGGCAGGCTTCTTTCACTACACGAGAAAGAGCAGAGCAGCCTCGGACTGACTGCCCACAGAATAGCATTCCCACAGGACATGTAGAAATGCAGTGGCTGGAGGGAGAGGGAAGTGTTCCAGCAGAGCTAAACCCATGGTAATTGTAAATGACTGACTGAAGTGGTGGCTTCAGTTAATGTTCGTTTGAGACCTGAGACAGAAATCGGAGGACTGATTTACTTAATATGAAGAGGGAACATACCAAAGTAATAGTTTTTAACTGAAAAGTAAAACATGACTGAAAAGACAAAGGAGTAATTCTTGCAGTCTTAACTGATTAAAATGAGTCCTTCGTGAGAGAGATGATAGTAGTTGGAATACAGAGTAACCCATTAAAACAAACAGACAGATGAAACCCCCTAAAAATTACTGGACCAAGAAGAAACTTGGAGATAAGAATGAACAATGATACAATGATTGCAAGTTCAAATTGGCTTAAACAATAATATTCTGTCCCGGAAATGTAAATATCATAATCAAGGAGATGACAATACGCAGACTGTGACAGCCAGCAAGCCAGGGCATTACTTGGGACATGGAAAAAAGATGCAAGAAATGCAGCAGAGCTTGCATGGGCTGGTCAGCACCTATAGAGCATGCACAATGTGGGTAAACCTCAGGACACCTGCAGAGAAAGCTGAAATGTAGCATTTTCACTTCTACTTTCATCTCCCTGGTGGAATTTAAGAGTGAGCTATGCTTAAATACAGGACTTCACTATTGAGCAGTATTATTCAGCATGGTTATAAAAGCTTCACTTTATGAAAATGCTACTTTCACTTGCATGGTAAAGGATCAAAATCAAAGGAGCTGGAAGACATTTCCCAGCATTTAAGAAGCCATCAGTAAGGCAAAATGTGAAGCTGAAACTGAGCAAATGACACACAATTCAATTCATTAGAAAAACTTCCTATGCTGTACAGCAGACAAAGAAAACAAACAAGCAATGCAGTAGGTAATTGACCAGATTTGGGGAGTCAGGACAAGGGAAAAAATATTCTGTACACAAACCCAAAGAATTGGTAACCTGCGAGAAAGATATATCTATTGAGGACAAAAAAGGAGCATTTGTGTGGTGTAGAATCTTTCAGTGGAGAAAGAGGTCTGTGAACACACAACAACGTTTCATCTGGAGAGAATCCATTAACTCAAATTGCTTTTTGGGTTGCCCTATAGAAAGAATTTCACAAGGGAGTACAACAGAATAGCACAGCTGGGATAAAAGTTAATCTAGCAAAGAACAACGATTTTTTGCAGCAAGCCTGAGCTCATTCATCACCAACTTGCTTGCTTCCCCAGACTGTAAAAGTACAAAGTTCCCTGCAAATAAGCATGCTTTTCTTGAAAATCATCAGCCTGAATTCTAAAATCGTTGCCTTAAGAACACTGCTGTGCAAGAAGTACAGCTAAAATCTTGATAATCTGAGATGCTGACAAAAAAGCTAAAAAAGCTAAAGTCCTAGATGTGAGACACACCCAGCATTAACTTGCCCAAAGATTCTGAGAAAGGTGCTGCCAAAGCCCATTTGCAATGGTGTGGTCAAAACAGGCTAATGCATCACAGGTGCTTATGAAAGCTGAGTGTCAATATAACGATACTGAGAGATACTCTCATATTGTACTATAAAATCTGCAAGCCATTGATTTTTGGGAAGCAAGTGCCACCTGGAACTCATCATACATATTGTATTGTTATTGCCAGAAGGGCTTCTAAGACCTTCCTCATCCTGAGAACACAGAATATTTCTGTGCTCTGTACCAGAACTTGGGCTGCTAGGACCTGGCTCCAAAGCAATCTCCAGTGACTGCTAGAAGAGGACTGACATATCATACTACAGCTCTCTTCTGTATCCTCTTCCCTCTGCTTGGCATTTTTTTTTGTTTTGAGGCAAGGACATAGAGAAGAAGCACAGACCTAGACATGGCACACCTGTGCCTTGCACTGCAGAAATTTTCCACTGAGACCACACACCCAGACTATAGCACTTTGCAGCAGGTGAGCAAAATAATTTCAAATGACCTGTTTCTGGGCACAAATCTATATTAATAATATACTTTTTTTTCTAGCCTAGGACCAAGACAGATTTTCCCACTCTCCAGTCAGCCAAAATAGACATGTAAAAATAAGTTCTCAACATTCTGTCCAGGTAGATGGTGATTTTCTATTCAAGCACTTCAGACTCAGATTTGTCCCTTCCTCTGTAAAATTTACATCTTGTGACTTATAGCACTTTAGATGTGTGTATATATATATATAGTCCTTTCCTTCACACATTATTTTACTTCAGTGAGGGCTGAAGCAGTGATTTCAAAACCAAACATTCCTTCCGCTTTAATGTTAAAGTTCACAATCTGTGATAAGCTTGGTAAATAAAATTTATTTTCCACAGCATTTCTCTGAACTATAAAAAAAATTATTGTGCTATTAGTTTCCATTAAAAATAGTTATTTTTGATTTTGTGATGTAGCTCCTTTTAAAGAGCACTAAAACATAAAGTATTCTTAGCAAAAATAAAAAGTTTTCTGCCTTTTATTTAATGCAAATCATATTTTTAAAAGTCAAACGTCTCTGAAGTTGATACAGTGCTTATATTTCCTCAGATGAAAAAGTCTTAACATTGAAAAGCTTCTAAAAGACTTCTGTAACTGTGACTGGTTAAGATTTTGTATGCTTTTCCTGAGTCATCAAAATATGGAAAAAAAATTATTTCTGTCTATACTGTCTTTGAGCAGACTACAAGCAATAGGATTAGATTATTAATGCAATCACTATGCGATACATTTGTACTTTTTGTAATTTTTTAAACTTTTTAGCCTAAGAGATAACTTTTAATGAAATACACTAAGTAAAAATAGGGAATATCTTTCTTGATATGTTCTTGTTATATTTAGTGGACTGGAAGGTAGGAGATCTGAAGTGATATCCCAACCCTGCTGAAGTCAATCAAAATTTTAGGACCTACTTCAGAAACTCAACCTTAGATCTGCTTCACATGTCTGCCCACTGACCTGGGTGACATATTGGAAATCCCATTTTCTTGTGGGTTTTTCTTATCCTGGTTGGTGCCAGTGTCTTCTGCGTGGACTGTAATTTCTGAAGTGGGCTTTCCCATGGAAATTTAAATACCTAGGACCTTGATCATCTGTGACTGGAATACCAAATCCTAGTTTGCAAAGAAATAAAACAGGAAAAAAAAAAAAGAGAAAAAAAGGATATTATTGCATGTTAGAGAATGACTTGTCTTGAAGAGGCTACTGCCTAAAGACCTTACTTGGAATGTGGTAGATAGGAGTTTTGTCCTGTCTTAAGCACTAGGCAATGGTGTAAGCCTCTTTCTCTCAGTCATACTGTAAAACTGTCATTGAAAGGTGTCATTAAAAATGAACTTGATCATAGCAACACAGGCTGAGAGTACAACTTCACAAACAAGTTACCACAGCAGAGGGTATACTGTGAATTTAAAGAGTCTGTTGGTTGTTATACAGTAACAGTTTGCATGCATGCTTTTGTCTGCAGCAAATATGAGATCATGTTGAGGTAGCTTAGCTGTTGACAGAAAGGGCTTGCTTGTTCATCTGCCCATACAAGGTCTATAAGCTGCTGATGAAGACAGCCAAAAACCTTCTCTGACAGGGTTTTGAGTCCAAATCCTTTGTATGCCAGGTGAGTGCAGAACAGACTAAATTACTGGTAGGTCTGACCTCTCCCACTGACCAGAAATTCAGTTTTGGACATGGAAAACATTTTCTTTTGTTGAAACTTACAAAGACGCCACAGAAGCATTGTGGAATTACAGTTTTCCAATTAGGAAAAAAAAAAAAAAAAAAGAGGAAAAAAATTCCTGACAAGCTGTAGTCTTGATCTCAGCAAATCCCTCAATGTGTTACTGTCAAAGAGATAAGAAAATATAGCTGAAGGCACATGGGAAGCTCTTGTGTGACTTTAACACAAAGCAATAAAAGTCAGGCAATGTTGTAGTATCTATCTATATGCAGTTTAACCACCATTAAATTAAGCAAAATTAAAAATAGCAATAATAAAAATGGGAACTAGGTCCCACACAGTGAATGGCTCCTGCTGTGGTTTGTATTCAGACAAAAAGCTTCTTTCCCCACCTCCAAATCTATATAGCCTAGGTAGGTGTCCTGCTGGGAACTATTAATAAAATGATGGTTTTCACTGGGAGGCCATTCACGGTTATTAAAATGTACTAGAACCTCAAAAATCCACCATATAGCTTCTCAGAAAATCTCATCCCAGTTCTCAGACATGGAAAATTCATGCAGTAATCTCTCATATTTTCACTACAATGTGTTTAGGAAATATATTACTTTGCATTCAGTAATGAGTTATAAAGTGGTATAAATGAACAAAACTAAAGCATAGCCTTTCAAATAAAGGAAAAAGTCATTTAATGTTGTATCTCCCTTGCTTTTATAACCGTGATTACTCACTTGGAAAAAAAAAAATCAACATGCAAGCTCTACATTAAAAGACGTAAAGCAATCGTTATTATGCCTTTCAGGTACTTCCTTAAACTTCATTTCTGCAGTAACAACTGGAGTAGACTGGTAGCACGTGTGCTGACAACATGTCTTAACTACAATTAATCACGCTGCTCCCTGTCTTGTGTTTGCCTACTGCCTCTTAGCAGAAAGTAGGACTAAAATTTCAAGCAGAACCAATCAACACTGCTTCTGAATAATTACCTTGGTGCTGTATTTTGTGCATGGGTCTGGACTGTGCGGAAACCGAAGTCCATCTTGCTGTGATTCCAGGTCATTCAGGTCTAAGAGCTTGCCTAAAGAATAGAAGAAAAAAAGAGAAAGATTGAGCTTGTTCTAAACCAACCTGGACTTTTTATGCAATGTTGAATTAGTATGCAAGAACAGAGATGATCTGCCTGAGTCTGATCTCACTTCCTATCTTTGGAGGCCTATTGGAAACACCACAGGACCAATACAGGGCAGACAGTTTGAGGTCTTCCTGGTGTCCCACATAGTAAGGGACTCTGCTGGGTTCACTGATCTGAGGCCACTAAAAACAGAACAGGCTAAATGCAGCTGAGTTAAACCTAACCACAATCCTTAACCCCAACCATAACCCTAACACTAACATGTAATCCCTAGCCCCTAACCAACACCTAACCCCCTAACCATAGCCCTAAACTCTAATGACAATAACCCTAATCCTAATGACCCTAACCCCTAACTCTAACCCTAAACCTTAGCCCGAACCCTGGCCTCTAACCCCAAACCTAACACTTAACCCTACCCCTAAGGGGAACCGCTTTGGACCAAAGTTTCACTGCAGGCATGAGCAAGCACAAAAGATTAGGACTAACCCAATGCTAACATATAGCCATGATCTTTCTTCACCTCCCCTTCTGCAATGTGGACAGCTCAATTAACATCATAAGAAGGTGTTTATAGTCCTTTTAAACTCTTAGTAATTTCCTATGACTCATACGGAATATCTCAGTGGGGCTGGACAGGAGTGAAGGTTTTCTTAACTCCCAGCAGTCTTACCTGGGAATACTTAAACCATTAGGCCTAGGTTCAGACTCTGAAGTAAAAGATGCCTTCTCGTAGTTTCGCCCCAGTCAGCAACTAAGCACCACACAGCCGCTCGCCCGCTCCCCCCTGGTGGGATGGGGGAGAGAATTGGAAGAGTAAAAGTGAGAAAACTCGTGGGTTGAGATAAAAACAGTTTAACAGGTAAAGCAAAAGCCACACATGCAAGCAAAGCAAAACAAGCAATTCATCCACTCCTTCCCATCGGCAGGCAGGTGTTCAGCCATCTCCAGGAAAGCAGGGCTCCATCACGCATAACAGTTACTTGGGAAGACAAATGCCATCACTCTGAATGTTCCCCCTTCCTTCTTCTTCCCCCAGCTTTATGTGCTGAGCAAGACATCATATGGTATGGAATATCCCTTTCGTCAGTTGGGGTCAGCTGTCCCAGCTGTGCCCCCTCCCAGCTTCTTGTGCATCTGGCTGAGCGTGAGAAGGTGGAAAAAGTCCTTGACTACTGTGAGCACTACTTAGCAACAACTAAACCATCTCCACATTATCAATGCTGTTTTTAGCACAAATCCAAAACATAGCCCCATACTAGCTACTGTGAAGAAAATTAACTTTATTCCAGCCGAAACCAGGACATGCCCATATGAAGACAGGAGTTGGAGGTTTGTTGTAATCAGAAAGAGGAGTGTTTTCTGGAGTTGTAATAATTTACCTAGTTATGTTTTAATTGTGTTTGTAATTTACAGATCATTAAACTGCAAGGGTTTAAATATGGCCAGAAATTTTCTTGACTTTCTTTCATTTGACCAAAAATAAACTTTTAAGTAAACAGCAGTCTCTTAGCTGAACCATGCTCTGTGTTCTAGGAAGATAAATTCTTCATTCAGACTCCAAAACAGAATTGTATCTGAACAGTGAACTTGGGGCTTGTACACTGGCTCAGGCACATTTAAGCAAGGGAGACAACTGTTTTGTTCTCACAGAAAGGACAAATCAAGACAAAAGGCAGATACAACTATATGCATTTCTTACCTCAGCTTCTTCAGTAGGCCTGAGGTAGTGATGCTCCTCCGTTCAAGTTGTTTCTTGTACCTCCTCTGGACCGTCAACTTTTTCTCCCATTTCTTTTATTGGACCAGAAAGAGCTGTTTTGCTCTCTGCCAGTTCCCAAAGCCTTAATCCCTTCATACCCGTCCTTATTCTGTACCTACTTCCTCTTCTCTTTTATTCTCTTCTCTTAGTTTCCCAGTGTTCTCTATATCCTTATTTCTGTTTCCTCATTTTTTCAGTTCATCCCAATCATAAAAAATACAGGCTGATTATTTTCTCTAAGGGCAGACTGTCTTGAGTCTCACTGAAAAAATATGGGAAGTAGTGCAGCTCATCATTATCAAATCTCACACATACAGCCTCTAGGAATGTGATAGCCATTTTGATTTAAAGCTGTGAGGTTTTAGCCTTCCTGAAAGGCATACTAGCTGATAGCCATTTTGAATTAGTAGAAAAATTGCATATTTATAACCCTCTGTGGAACATTTGCAATATCCCGTGTCACAAAAGTGAGGAGATCATGACAATTCACAATGTCTTCTTTTAGGTTGGCCTCTCTCTGCATGATCATACTCCTTGAAATGTTAATATAGTTTATATTTTACTACTATATAAAAATGTGTCTGGATCAGGGAAGTCTGCAATGCAAGAACCACAACAGTGTGTGCCCCTAAATTAAATATCCTTCCTTGCTGTTACACTGCAACTTCATCTGGGGACCTCTGTACTGGATAAATACATTACTGCACAAAAGAACGTAAAACAGAGAATATGGTTTCATTGGGATTTAGTTCCAATGCTTTCTAAGGAATTGCTGTAGCATTTCTTCTAGAGGAAATGACATTCTCTTCCTATCACACACACGAAGAAACTGCTGAGAGATGCATGTAAGCTTGTTGCAACTGTCTCCACGTTATTGAGCCCTGTGGTTCTTCTGCAAGGTGATTTGCAAACACTAAGTCATCATTGCATGTTAGTCACAAAAACGAAAGAGGAGGTGAATCTGAATATGGACTCTGACCTGCTTTTTGTGTCTCGGAACATCAAGAGAAATTTAAGCACCACCAACCCAAACCTTGAGTCCTATACACTGGAATAACTACACAAAAATGCCGTTCGCTGGGTGACCTTTTATTCTGCTGCCTATAGAAAAGCTGTTGCATTTTAAAGCTGACATATCTGAAATGCTGCCAGTGCAATGCCAGTAATGCTAAAAATATAATACAGGACTATACTTCTACTACAACAGCAAGTAGATTATTTTTCAAAGAGGAAGACATTTTAATGGAAGTTTTTACAGATGATGACAAATAGAAGCATAGGAGATACTAAAATTTTGCCTGTAAGAGTACTTCTTCTGCAAAGTATTAGTGTTCTGTGCACATTAAGAAAACAATGGGGATGTCTGGTGTCTGCTTGAGCCATCAATGAAAATATCGAAGGATATTTATGTCTGCATGAAAACAGATGTAAGTATCAGTAGTACTTAAAAATTTCTCAGAGAATCATTCATTGTTTTAACTGATGTTTCTTTTTTAAAACAAGATTTGAATAGTTAATAATATTGAACATATTGCATAGGTCTAAATCAGAGTTCAAAGTGTTAAGCACATGCCAGAGTGAAGCATCAGCCATGCCTATTCCTGAAACAGAAGCATGTACAAACACATGACATTTCCATAATATTGAGTATTCTGTTACAAGTTACCATATAGGAATCAGAAAGCTCTACTTACTGTAAATTGAGCAGATTTACAGTAAAATTATATATATAAAAAAATAGTTAGAAGGGACCTGAAAAAGTTACCTCATCCATCCTTCCACCTTGAGTTAAGAATCCAGAGATTTGTGCAACTTGGTCCTAAAGATGTCCAGTGATGGAAATACTACAGATTCCCCAAGCAATCTCTTCCAGTGTTTCTCTGTCCTCAGTGATAACAAGGACAGAACTAAGTCAGAAGAAATTTCTGGGCACCCACACACAACAGGAAATACTCTTAAAGCAAAAAGGACTTTATATGGTAATATATTTTAACAAATGTAAATGTTTCAAGTTTCTAGCTACTTTCTTCTGCATGAAATGCAGCCTTTCAAGAACTCTGCCGTAGGAGCTAATTAGCACTCTGAAATTTGAAATGCTTAAATGTATGATTATTTGTATTATTCACTTTTTTGCTCCTCCAGTAGTCTTCATGAAAGTAATTTTACTGTCATCACCAGCTGCCATGAAATAGGATTTACTGAACATACTTCTGGGTTCACAGAGCTAAACCATTCCTTTAATTCATATAAACTAAACCATACTATTTGATATGAACTCTATTCATTATTTAAATATTATTAGATTGTATGAGAAAGAGGAAAGAATTTCAAGGCATAATTTAGATAGCTTGTTAGAGTTATGAAGTGCTGTTGATGATATGTTAAAGAAAGATAATTCAGGAATTGGTGAAGTACTAGATATGAATGTTTAAATTCTCTACACAGTAAACTAATTTTTTGCTGTAATGAACCTCGTCATTGCAAGTGAAATGTACCACCTGCCTCAATTATGTTATATATATGATATATACCTATATACTATGTGCATCTGCCTGTTATTTGAGTATATCAGAATGCTAGAGAATAAGAGTATATGAGGAGGGAAACCTGGCCCGAGCAGCTATGAGAGCGGTCTTCCTCACTGTAGTCACAGCTGTAATGCTATTTCTGAAATAGAGATCAGGACTGATTTGGGAGAGCACTGAATTGGGAACTTGCCTTCGATCAACTTCTAAGCAATTCCTGTGACTCTGGGACCCTGCTACACAGATAACTTCAGAGGTTAGAATAGCATGTGCAGAAGGTGAAGACGGTGAATCACTGCAGGATCAGAGTGATGGAGACAATAGGCGGTGGAGCTGCCAACAGCAGTCTTCAAGACTTGAACAAGTCTTCAAGAACAGGTTAGATGCTATAGGTCAGGTACATGAGTGATATTGCAAATCCTGCCTTTTGACAGGGGAAGCACTGTGTTACCTCTCAGGATCCCATAGTCCTCTTCTGATCCAGCAGTGTGTTTTCGTGGTAGTAGAATGTCAGGCATAGGAACAGCCTGAATTTTCAGGAAAATGGCCACAGATGTGTGCACTTTTTGGAGAAGTCTTTTTCTCCATATTTTACTCAAGTGTAAACTGACAGTTTTACATTTTAATAACGGAATAAAAATTTTGAAGTCTTGACGGTTTAGAGCTTGCAGTTGCAATATTAGATAGGTTCCTCAAGGGTGCTGGGAGCATCATAAAGCACATGCTGGTACTGCTGGTGGTATTTAAAACCACACAGATATAAAAAACCCAGAAGTTTCCACTTGCCTGGATGATGCTACCGTGGCTACCTGTCCATAGAATCAGTTTGGAGTCAACTTTCTTGGCCTCTATGGCTGGTGGAGGTCAGTTTCAGTCAGACTGGTTGCAAGCAGACTGAGCACAGAGAGAAAAGTGCACTGCTGGGCAAGGCACCTCATGACACCCATCACCATCAGTCCTCAAGTGTCTTGGATGCAAACAGGGTTTCCTTGTGTGGGGTGAGGATTAGTCTATATGAAGCAGCAGGGGAGCTGGGTTTTAAGCTTCAGGGGGAAGGAAGTGCAGCAGAACGTGGGGAAGAAGAAGATGAAGGCACACTACTTTCTGAATGTGCACATGGCTTGGCATGAAACCAAGAGCTGCTGTAGCTAACTGATATTGTAAGATGCTATCGTTGGTAGTTGTGGGTGGAACCGAGTAAAACCACCACTGAAGGCGGGTGAATTTCGGATCCTCTGTATACATTTTCAGTATCTGTTGCTGATGAGCCCATCTAACTATAAAAATAATCTAATATACAAAAATAAAATAATGTATAAAAAAGAGTATTACAGTTGTTCAACTGGGCTGACAAGACTGATGGAATCCTGACTTTTAAGCTGAACAAATGACGCAGTTTTTACAATGGTATTAAATAGGTTTTTGCATTGAATCCACTTTTTCTTCTAGAACAGACGGTCTGACATGAATTATACCAAGTGAAATTTGAAGTTCAGACCCACAGATAGACTGGATTTTTCTCCTTTTGTTGCTGATGCTATTTAGAGGTCATTTTCTGAGACTAGGTTATCAGAGCCACATTAGAGAAGAGTACAGAAAACATAACTTGATCTGGCTTGTGTGGAAGGAAATTAGAAAGTTCCCATTCTATTCCACTGAGGCTGAATTAAACCTTTCCTATTAAACAAAATTGATTTTTAGAACATAACAACTATTAGCAGCTCTGACATTCTGAAGGGTATCTCTAACCTTTCTTCACTTTCAATGCCTGTGAGGGAATACTCGGGAAAGAAAAATCCATGCTTATCTCCAAATTTGCTTGCCTCTTGCTCTGAAATGTCTGTTACCAAACAGTTCTGGAGACAGCATATCAGACCAAATAGACCCAGGGAAGGTTCTGCCATCTCACGAGCTCCCACTCCTAACCTAAGTTAAGAGGAGAAACACTAGATTTGTCACAAAACCTTCCTGGATCCCTGTGGGAGAAGAGTGATGTTGGTGTTGAAGCCTGCTCCGTGAATGCAAACTTACGGGCTGTGGGCAGACCCCTGTCACACTGAGTAAGGACAGTCCAAGACAGCCTGCTCACTTCGAAGAAGGCAAAATAATACTGAGAAAAGTGGATTTAGCTCATGATTTATTTTTCATGCTGCATTATGCATTTTAAAGGGTTTTTTATTTTGTTTTGGGATTCGGGTTTTTTTGTGCATTTCAGAGAAATCGTCGCAGCAGAAGCAGGAAACTGACGGCCGTGTTGAGACCGGGTAGATGAAAGGGGAGGCGGTGGTTTTGGGCAGGCCCCGGGGGCAGCCCCCGCGGCGGGGTGTGCAGGGCCCGGCCGCTGCCCCTCCGCCTGCCCCGCACGCCCGTTCTCGCCCGCTGCCGGGGTCGGGGGAGCTGCAGAGGCGCTGCTCCGAGTCTGGGAAAAATCTGCAATGCCCTTTTCAAGCTCCAACCGTCCATCGGGGGAGAAGGGGAAAAAAACCCAACGCCTCATCCTTCTCAGAGAAGGAAGCGCGTCGTTTGTTTTTAGCGGCACTGCGCTGGCGGTCCTTTACCGAAACTTTCTGAAACCCAACAGACGACAGGGTACAACGTGCTCCGGGGGAGAACGACACGCCCTCCCCACGCACAAGGGGGCTACCAAGCGGGGGCCCCAGCCTCAGCCCAGGGGGTGCCGCCCGTGCGCTCCCGCCCCGCCCGCTCCCGCGGGCGCCGGCGCCCCCGCCAGCCCGCGCCCGGCGCTGCCCGCCGCCGCTCCCGGGCGCTGCCCGCGGCCCGCCGCCGGCGCCGCTTGCCTGCCCCCGCGCGGCGCCCATTGGCCGCGCTCCGCTCGCCACCGCCCCGTCGCGGGGAGGGAGGCACCAGCGGCGCCCCGGGGCCGGCGCCGCCGCCGCCGCGATCGCAGCGGGGCTGCAGCGGAGCGGGCGCCGGAGCTAGAGCGGAGCAGCGGCGGCAGGAGGGCGGCTCGGCTCGGCTCGGCTCGGCGCGGCTCGGCTCGGCTCGGCTCGGCGCGGCTCGGCTCGGCTCGGCGCGGCTCGGCGCGGCGCGGCTCGGCGCGGCGCGGCTCGGCGCGGCTCGGCTCGGCTCGGCTCGGCGGGCGCGCAGCGGCGGCCCCACGGACTTGTCCCCCCTGCAGAGGAGAGCGAGCCGCCGCCTGCGAGACCGGCTCCTGGGCAGGGGAGGACGGGGTGAGAGAAAGACAAACTAAACGCCCAACAACCCCCCAGCGTCTGCGCCCGCCTGATTTTTTTCTTCTTTAATTATTTCGAAAATAATATTACTGTGTTTTTGGCAATTTATGCCGCGTGTGGAGTTGTTTTCCGCACACCCCTGACGAACAAAGGAAAAGGGGGAGGGGGACCGCGTTTCGCAGAAGACATGCGTTCAGTCAGGAAGAGGTGGACTGTGTGCACGATAAGTCTCCTCCTCATCTTTTACAAGACGAAAGAAATAGCGCGGAGCGAGGAGCGCCAGGAAGCACCGCTCGCCGGGTAATTGCGGAGCGCCGCGCCGGGAGGTCTCTGCGAGGGGTCGGCGGGGCGAGGTCTCTGCCTGAGGTCCTCCCCGCGGCCCCACCCGGGGCTTCAGGACGCCCGGCGGCCCCCGGGCCGGGGGCTGCTCCCCCGCGGTGCCACGGCAGTTCGGCGCTCTCGCTGGTCGGCACGGCGGGGCGGAGGCGGGGGGTTTGTGTGTGCGGGGCGGGGGTCCCGGTGCCGGACGGGTTACGAGCGGCTTTGGCCGGCGGAGCTCAGCGGCTGCGGGCCGGGGGCGAGGGGGCCGGGGGCGGCGGGAGGTTGCCCGGTGCCGGCGTTGCGGCTGGTGCTGCACGCCCTGGCGCCGGTGACAGGGTGCGCCGGGGAAGTTCCCGTGGCCGCGGCCGTTCCCCGAGGGCCGGGGCGGCCGGACGTGGCGGCGGCGGCTGCCGGAGCGCGTTGCGCCTCGCGTCTTGCTTTGGGAGCGCTTCAGGGGCGATCGTGCCGGAGTGCGCGGCCGCGGGCAGCGCCGGGCGGACCCTGCCTCCGTCCGTGAAGTTTGGCTGGGAGCTGTGCTTAACTTCGCTGCTCCTTGGGGATGCTTGCTCTGAGAGTGTGAGGGACGTCCCTCTTAGCTCCCGACGCTCCTCTGCTGGAAACTCTGGTCCGTCGCAGCGACCCTCTGTTACATATTTTCCCTCTCCTGCCGGTGTGTTCGGTTGAAAATAAAAGGCGAAAATTCCCTTCCCATTTTTCTGTTTCCACCTCAGCTTTCTCTTTGTGGCGCATTATGTTTCTGTACGTGCATGCCCGTATTCTTCGTCTCCCAACTTGCAGCTATCCTGTGAAGATGTTGGGTTTTCAACCAAGCCCGTTTCTCCTTGGAGGAGTATAATTTTTTATTTTCACGGCGGGGGGGGGGGGGGGGGGGGGGCATAAATTCCGTGGTGGCGTAGTGAAATCGACAAAGGCAGGGAAGGCGCTCACACTTCCTGTTCGCTTGTGCAAATCGGCTGCCCGGGCGATACATTCACAGCAGATTTTCGTCCTTTGGTGTAAGCCCTTGCCTCAATTTGAGGAGGAGGCTTAAGGAGGTTTTAGGTGCCTGTACGGGCCTGGAGGAAGCCGGGGCATTACAATATAATTAATCCTCCCCTTTTCACCTCCGCGGTCACCAGAGTTAAAGGCAAAAAGTGCATCCGTCCTCCCCGGCCCTTGCCCAGGCGGGCTGGTGCGGGAGTGGGGTGCAGGCAGCTGGGTGCAGCTGGCCACAGCTAGCCGGCAGTGGCCCTGCCACCTCCTGGGAGCAGGGGGTGGACTTGCCTGTGTGTGTGATACTTGCTTCCCTTGGTATTAAAGATTTTCACAACTTGCTGGTAACTTTCCCTCTTATTCAGCCTGGGTGTAAGCCCAGTTTCTGCCACAATGCTGTGGTATCAGCATACTTAGAAGACGTACAAAAGTTTAAAATTTTGGGGTTGTAGGTGTGCAAAAATACATGTGAAAATGATCGTGTGAGGGAGAATCAGCATTAAAGGTACCCATGTTTCTTAATATGTACTCCTTCCTGTCAGACTAGAGGTGGCTCCTAAAATGGTTCAGAAATTAGTCACTAGATAGAATCCATACAAAAAAAAGCCCCCTCCAGCTTATGATGCATTGTCTGACGCGATTTAAAAGGTGCTAAAATGAACTCATGATTTAGTATGAAATGAAAGAAAATAAGTTGATTTAGGCATAAATATGTACGTCCTTAACAACACTTTAAAATATAGCTGTAATATACTTCTGCCAGGTCATTTAGTGATATCTCTACTTCTTTGGTATCAGTGAGACTTCTTGTACGGTATGGTGCTACTCACTTTGACTAAGGTTATGGGAATATAGTTTCTTTTCCCAGCCTGTCACCCCATCCATTACTCTGTGAAGCAGGAAAAAAATCTCTAAGTGTATTACTGGTGTTTGCTGGCACTACTGATGTTACACTTGCCTTTCTCCTGAAGGAGGGCTCACACTGCTTGGTTATTTTGACTGGCCGCAGGGGAAAGCAAAGTCAGTTTTCCGTGGGATGTTTTACTTTCAGAAGTACCAGTAATGCAGAACTGTGAGTGCATGAGGTGGACCATTTTATGGTCATTAGTGACACTGCAGGTAAATCCCAGATGTTCCAAAATGGACTATGTGCAATTCCAAAGTATGTGGTAAACCTTAAATCAGCTGTGTTGTCATAGCAAATTTTGCTAGGATAATAATTGCGAAAGCATGTCCTTTAACTAGACAGTAATGTCCCTTTAAAGGTTAAGCAAGTAATGAAACATGGGTATTATGTGGAATGCAGTGTTTCTTAAACACTGTTATTTTCTCCTGATATGGAATATGCTTGAAGACATTTATGTTTAATGAACTGTCTTCAGGAGAAGAGATAGTTTTATTATATTGGTCTGATTGGTCACCAAGGCAAGGTAATTCAGAGTGATGGATGACACTGTCAGTCACATGTTGCTGTCACACTACAGCAGCTGTTTCATTTACATCAGAGAGGATTTGCAGTGATTCTAGAAGAAACAACGTAGCCAAAATTTATTTCACAGTTGTTAACACAATGAATACCTTCCTGGAGTAAATTTAGCTGTTCATGTGTTACTTTATTTAATATTACTTTAAGTGAAAATTAAGTAAAACAATACCAATAAAAGGGAGAGAAGCATGCAAGTGAACACTTTTTATGTTCATAGTAGAACTATGAACACAAAATGCCTAGGACCTTCTTCTAGCTCATGAGAACATAATTTAACATTGTTTTACTGTACAACCTATATAGCTTACTGCAGATGTAAACTGTGAGTACGGAAGACAACCACATTTCAAATGTGATGGTGCTTTAGGTGTTGGCAACATATTTTGTTGCTAAATTTTGTCACCTGTGTCACTGTTAAAGTGTCTACTGGATAATGTTTACCCAGCATAAACTGGAGATTCCTCTGAGATATTTTTAGACTCAGTACTTTACCTGGATGTATTTTAGTAATTTTTCTTTTGGTGCTTACAGTCTATGCATCCAGGAAATATATGCAGGAGAATAGTTGTAATAAATATATTTAAAACCATTATGGAAAATTTTTAGGGAACAAAACATTTTAAAATTGCAAAAAGTATTAATTACGTTCTGGTTGTTGAATTTTAGGACTTCTGCAGCATACTGCTATGCCCTCAAGTTAGCATGATTTGGGTAATTTGTATACAGATTTTTTACTTACACTATTGCTTGAAGTTGTAGGTTTTTCAGTAGGTGGCACTCTTACCTATGAGTCCAGTACAATATCAGTGCTGCAGCATGTTGGCATAGAGGGGATGAGGGAGGGAGAGCGTTAATAGGAATCAGTGTTTTTGATGAAGTATATAATACTGGTTTATTAGTTACAATGGCTTTTGCAATGAGCACTTCTTGCAAATGACTACGTTACCTGTTTTGTTAATTTAGCTTAATTAATGTCCCACTGCAGGTTAGTTTGAGTTTAGTCTGCTATATAATTTACCAAATATTAATATTTATATATCTAAAAATATAAATATATAATTTATATCTACACATAAATATATTTTTATATATACTGTGGTAATGTTGCTGTAGCTTTTACTAAGGACTAGGATCCAATTGTTTTAAGAACTACAGCCACAGGAAAACAAGAGTCAGCAATTCCCTAGAAAGCTTACAGTCTCAGATCTTTTCCATTTTGTTGGTTGAATGGCTGGTGGTCAAAAGTTCTGTCTGCAAGCTAAGTGAAGTTATTGTTTTGGCATTATTTCAGAGCATGATGAGATTTCTGTGTACTACTGTTATATATACTCTTGAGATACAAGACACTGTACATGGTAGAATCTTATCTGCAACAACTTTGATATATTTATGATTAACAGCTATGTTTGAACTCAGCTGAACGTTGCTCTGGCACCTACATGGAAGATAATGGAAACATGGAGATAAAAACAGATTTTAGACATAATACCTGAAGTTGTGATTGCAGTGTTCTAGTGTCTCTGTCACATTTGTGCGACCCTATTGGCTAATATCATTGTAGCTGGTAGCATTATGATACCGCATTAGATGTTCAGTAGTCATCACCCACAGCTTACTACAATTTTATTTTTTTAAGGTTACCTTACCAAAATTTATGAATATGATAAGATTGATGAAGATGATAAGACAACGGTAGTTGTTTGAATGTGTGCATACAAAAGTTTCAGGAAATGTTGGAAAATTTTTTGTTTTCTGTGTTGTTAAACTCCAGAACTCCCATGCATGAAAGTCGTTTAGTATCAACAGGACGCAAAGGGAGTCTATTAGGCCATTATTGGTAGAACACGAGCAATTACTGTTGGAAGGCTTGAAAGTTAACAATTCTTAGTTTAGTACTGGAAGTTTGGAACATACTGATGTTTGGTCCAGGTTCACAATTTGGAGTTTATTGTAATTTTTGTTATGTCTATTTCATTACAAATACAAACATATATAAGCTCTTAAATTGCATATTCAAGTGTTAGATACAGGTGTCCCATAGAGTTCTCACAGGTACAGTTTATTTGCTTTGGCAAGCAGAATAAGTCTGCAGGGGAGAAAATTGCTTCTTTTTGCTGTGAATAAAAGGAAATATCACTGGTGCTTGTGACATAAATTACTTAAAACTAGAATTAGCCTTCATGTAATTGTGTCTTTTCTATATTGCATTGCAGAGATGGTGAACTGAGTTTGAGTAGATCAATGATCAATAGCTCTGATAAGATAATTCGAAAGGGTGGCTCCTCAATCTTCCAGCATGCTGTAGAAGGTTGGAAAATCAATTCTTCTTTGGTACTGGAAATAAGGTGAGTGTCTTAAATAAAAAGCAGTTTTTTTCTTATTGCGTGTAATTCTTCTGGTCTGGAAAACAGTCATTTGATTTATGGTTGCAGGTGAATGTTTTATAACTGTACATATTTAGGGTGCAATGTTAAATGCAACTAATTTACATTAAACTCCAAAGTCAAGTCATCCTTCATAAGAATAAATAAAATGTTTTCGTCTGGCTGTGTCAGTCAGACATGTGCAGTCAGTATCTACATTATGCTTGTCCACATTGGGCTGGTTGTCTAGAACTCTCTTGCAGTCAGTGGTGAGAAACTGGCACTTTTAGGACATGATGTCCTCTCATCCTAAAGGTCTGAAGTAGGACAGATGGAAGTACCCTGAACATGCCAGTTTTTCTCCCTTAACTACAAAGGGAGCTTAGGCAGATGACTTGGGTGTAGGAGTGAAGAGCTAGGATGTCAAGTGCTGTGAATCCAACCTGGGCTGTGGCTGGTCCAAGTCACAAGGTCAGGCGTTGACAATACCCATATCTTACACAGTTTTCTTTCCTGAAGTCAGAGAGGCCAAAAAGAGCCTTAGGCTCATGCTGAGGGTGGAAACACAGTAGCAGGGTTAGGGTGATAGTTCTCATGTGTCTTAGCAGTTACAGTGGGTCTACTCATGCTGGGGCCTGAGAGAAGAGAAGAGAAAGCAGAAGCCAGTGTGTTGTATTGTCATTGTACCTTCCCTGTCTTAATCAGGAAGGTGGCCAGTGAGAGATGTGTATGGAGCATGGATTGGCAGAGTGGAAGGCTAGGAGTGTCTCATTCTGTGAAAAATGATAGAAAATAACTATTTTTAGCAGCAATCACATAGCAGAGTAGACTTGATTTTCTGCATATTAAGATGTTGAATAGGAATTTGATCTAACTAAAATGTGTTTTCTGTGTCATTTCCCTTTCTACTTTTTTTTAAAACCCTTAAATAGGCATTGTTTCCCTGTATGGAAGCATGGCTTCTCTGAATGAGGAACTTAGGGCTTTTTTTAAATTACTTTTAATGACTTTTTAAATGACTTTTTAAAAATGAATTTTATGTCCCTAATTTTAAAACATGCAGAAGATATGGGTTGCTCAGAAATGTATGAAACTGTAGTAAAGGACTGATGTTCTGGAAGTCTTGTGCTACGATGGACATAGCACAGCCCTGCTGTGAAATCCAGGCAGCAGTGTCAGGGATGGAAAGAGTGGCAGGATTTGAGTAGGCAGCAAATTAATACTTGAGCCTGTAGCTGTGTCGCAGCTGCCTGGCAGGTGCTCTGTGGGGCACTGTGGAGTCCCCTGGCTGCCTAGACGGAGGGACCCTCAGGCATTCAGCTGCTCCCCAGGCACTTGCATTCCCACTGGGGAAGACCTGGTGTTCATCCTAAAATGCAGCTGAGGTGCAGCTCAAGAGTGGAGTTTCTTCCAGGACCATCTGTTCAGATGCAGCCTGTTTGACCAGTGTATGGTTGTTCCGTAAAGGCTAAGTTCTGCTTCAAGGTAGTCTAGGAAAGATAAGCAGATTTTCTATATCAGTAACAGTATTTAAAATTTATATGCATATAACTGACAATTTAAGCTGGAGAAATATTGAGTAACTTCAGAATACTGTTGAAATTTCAAATCATAGGTTATGGTTCTGACAATTAGGAGAAAATAGCACATTGTTTTACTTGTGAAGTAAACTCATTTGGAAATCATTGAGTGACTATAAGTAGAGACAGATAATTCAGTCATTTTGTTGAAAAATTGTCGTATTTGAGAACGATTTAAAACCAATACACCTTGCTACTCTAGCCAAACAACAAAAAACTAAAAATATTACAATAACTTTTTGATTACAATTAAAAGAGAAAATGAAGCTTGGGTTATGCTTATTTTTCACTTGTTTCAAAAGCAAAATACATCATTCAGACAAAGAGGTGAAACAGTAGAGAATGCTTTAGATTTTTTTCAGCCTATTACTATGGGTGTATCATCTCAACTTACTAAAATCATGAGTTTCAAAATCAGTTTTTTCCTTACCGTTGGCTGGGGATGGGGAAGTTCTCTCATTTTATAAATTACTAATGTGCTCTTAAGAAGCATCATGATGTGACTATGGGATGTTTTTTAAAAATTGTACAGTGAAGGATTTTTTTTTTTGTTTCAGTACTACAGTGAAGAAAAACATGTATCTTGTACACTGGTTTAAGCAGAAAAGGTTCTACTTTATCAGTGTAAAGATTTTCTGTACAGTAGAGAGCATAAAGTTGAGGTTATTTAGATGCCCACATTGCTAGTGTTGTTTTGAGATGAAATAGCTACTATCATGGACACTGGGGCAGAGAGCAGGTGTTTCCACTGAACTAGTAAAAGATTTTAGATTAATGTGACTTAGGGTCAGAATTTGACATAAACTATATGAAAGGAATCAGTGCTACCAGCCAGTCATATTCTTTCCAGAAATCCTCTTTGCTAATGTGCATAGCAAATTCAGTTATGGTACTCAGCAGTGAGGGAGAGAAGTTTGGCCTGCTTTTCCTTGAGGAAGCCACATGCAGCCCCCTGTGGTATGTGTTCTACTCTGATGTTGATTAAACTATGTGCATTCTTCTTTCACTTTTACAGGCGGTTTGCTATACACCTTTCTTTCCTGTCACAGCAGTAAGAAGCATCTTAGCTGTAAATATTTTTACACTTACAGACCTATCAGGACTAACTTCAGATGTGTCCAGCAATCTCCTAGAGCGTTCTCATGGTTAGACTAACTGTTCAGCCCTTCAAAGTACATTACATGCACTGTGTAGACCGTGAAGATGATTTATACTCTGTGGTCTTGTGCTGTGAGGTTGACCATAGCAAATAATGGTAAGACAGAAACAAAAAAAAAAAGCTAGCGCCTGTTGGATAATGTATAAAAAGTTATCAGTTCTTAGCAGTGGAGAAATAATTTGTGAAACCATTAGCGTTCAGCATGAAGACATTTCATAAAACTTTTAATCATCCATAAATGGCAGCTACTTTTGTGTCTTACATCAGCCTGAGACCTACATTAGCAATTTTAAAACATAGAAAATATTTGATAGTGAGTTTTGCTTTGTGCAAGGACTGTTGATCAGTGGTGCGTCTGGACCTAGCTGACTGGCAGCTGGAATGTTATGCTTTGCTGTTTGCTTTGTTGACCATAGGCATCATCTCTGGCCATCATATTTTTGCTCAGGTTAGTGACCAGTCTATCAGACTCAAAGGCCCTATGAGTTCTTGGCAATGCCAGGCTCAGATAGGGGTCAATGAGTGAAAAAGTTCCTTTGTCAGGACCCCATGGGAGAATGAAAAGCTTCCACTGGGTTTCTGGTGTGACAAGATGCTCTCTGGGACTTTGCAGCCAGAAGAGGCAGTTTAGGGAGCGTAGCAGTTCTTCTGGGAGGGCAGCAGCACTTTGGAGATGTTAAGCAGGCATTAGAAGAAAGAGCTAGACTTTCTGTGATTGAGGTGGAAATGATGGGCATTTTTAATTACTTGAGACTGTATCAAATTTGCTGCCTTGCCAATCATGATTGCTCTAGTGGGAGATTGATTTTTCCAACTGATGTTACCTTCTGATTGGGACAACTTCTTTGAGGAGTAATTGATAATTCCTGTGCCTAAGGGTAGAAGACTGCTTGCTTCCTCCCCTTCTGTCTGGATTTTTTCAGTCATGAAGAAGAGAGAGAATCCACCTTTTGCAAGGGTTTGTGTCTTAAGTCCTTTCTACTCTCTGTAGCAATGTGAAGGTTTTCCACTTATGGAAATCTGGAAATTGTGGTTGTATTGAAGACCATACTTCCAGGAAGGAGAGATGTAGCTAAGACAGTACAAACCTATCTGGGGAAGCCTTCCACACAGGACTGATGTCAGCACATCGGTGACCTGTGTGAAACTAACTACAGTATGACATCTCAGTGTGTAGCTTTATTCCACTTATTTTTGATTAAATGTGGGTGTTTATTTTGGAAGGAGCGGATGAAGGTTTTGAATTGCAGGAAGGCAAAAGTGAGGGAAAAAAAAAAGTGTGTTAAGGATGTATTTATCTCTTTGCAATGTAACAGAGAACTCGATAAGTGGAAATTTCCTGGCAGAAAAGTGTGAGAACTTGTAAGATGTTAACAGCATCATGAAAAAAAAAGTGCAATTTCCTCCTTAGAAAGATTCAGATTATTATCATTGTTTAGCTTTCAAGTTGTTATAAAACAGTTATGATAAGTCCCTGAAGTGCAAGCAGTAAATACTGAACTGGCAATGGAGCAGTACAGTTGCTCTGGAGCCTTTGGAGCAACATTTTGGGGCCAGTTGCACTGTTTCCTTCAGATCTGCTGTGTCTCTTAAGACATGCAAACTGGGGCTCTCTAGTCTGGTTTAGTCATAATAAAACTTAAGGGTTTTTTTCCTCCTTAGACCCTTACCTCAACTGAAAAGTCAGTGTTCACTGCCAGTTGGGGTGATTAACTCCTTTCACTCCTTTCTTTTGACTCTAATTTGCTTAAATTCATGAAAAGCTGACATATGGCTGGCCTTCGTATGGTAAGCAGTAGTTGGGACACACTCCATTTAAAAGCCCTCTTTTCCTTTTGCACGCCCACTGAAGATTTGAGCCTGATTAATACGTGCTTCAGCTACTGAAGTGACCTTTCTGGTCAAGGGACAGTGGGGTGCCCTGGAGGGCACAAGGAGGGCTAGAATGGAGACAGAGTCAGACAGCAACTTCCCTGTAATACAGCACTTCTGTTTGTGTGGTCCTCCATGGGCTGGGGAGTGCCAGGAACCTTTCCATGGTTAGTTGCAGTTAGGTGTGGTTTGACCAAATCTAAATCTTGGAGAATTTTCAAAATTAAATACAAGAAAGTGAATGAGAATCTGCAATAACTTCGGTGGGATGGGAGTCTCTTGCGGGTGGGATGTCACTGGGCATTTACAGTTATATGTCAAAAGGATTTTGTATGTTTTGTTTGTCTTATGAAAAAAAGGGGGGAAAAAAGCACCAAGTGAGTCCAAAAAAATCTAAAACTTGAAGTCTGTGTTCAATTTAAGAGAGATCTAAAGTCAGCACTTAAACAAACTGATTAGTTACTGTCAAAGTGATCAAGACAATATTTAGAAATTGAAATATTTATAGTCAGATGCCTTACAAAGCAAATAAAAACGTTTGGATATAAGTAACCATTGGCCTTTCAGTAATAAACAGCTCTTTAGAAAAATGAAAAAATAGTCTTTTATTTAGGTAGCATGTGAAAAATCCCCCCCGAAGTTGCATGAAGTGCGCATTCAGAAACATAGAGCTCAACTGTTAGAACTGTGGTTAAAAGTCCTAAACTGATCTGAATTTTTTGGAATTCTGCTTGTGACTTGTTTACATAGAGAGACCCTAAAAAGCAAATACAGGAAAGGAAAGATAACTAATCAAACTGAACTGTTCAGTATTTGCTTACTCAAACATACAAACATAGTTTGGTCTTGAGTACTTGTTTTCCTTTCAGAGCTAGAGGCAAGCAGAGAGTTGAGAGAGCATTACTTCTTTGGGACAGGAGTATTTTTAGTGTTGTTTAATTAAACAATAAAACAAAACAAAGCAAGAATGGACTGTGTGGTAACACAAGGTCACAGCCTGGCCTTGTAGACAGCTCCTGTTGGCCTCCTGAGGAGGCAGTGTGCACTGTGAATGTTTGCACCTGTGTTGGCTTTCGCTTTAGTGTGTCTGAAAGGGAGTTTTAGGAAAACCTCTTCAAGGAAAGCAGCATTAGCTGGCAAAAAATGTGCTTTACCTAGGTTGTAGTCCTTGGTGATTTCAAAGGCTGAAAGCCACCTTCTGCCTTCCAACCGGGGAGTGCGAAGCAGTGTGAGGACTTGGTAGGGTTAGAGTAGAATCATTGGAAAATCAGCTTGTTTAAAGACCTGTGTAAATCTGTCAAAGTCTGCAGAAGAGCAACAAGAGCGGTCAGAGGTTTACAGCACATGACCTGTTCAGTTAAAAAATAAAAGTTTAAAAAAAAGTTGGATGGCTTCTTAGCCTCAGGTAAATGGAGGCTATTGCCAAGAGTAAGAAATAGTCTGTCCTCCACAGCCAAGGTATAAGGAACAAGAACAGGCTTCAGTTACTGTGGGAAAGATCCGAGCTAGCATGAAAAATACTGTGCTGCTGATAAGGCTAAGGAAGCACTGATGTAGACGTCTGAGTCCCCACCACGGGAGGTTGTTAGGAATATATTAGATAAACATGGGCTGGGGGTGATGTAGATAAAGGCATATCTTCAGTGGGGGCAGAGTGTGGACTAGGTAATCACTTAGTTCATGTCTGTTTCCATAATGTTGTTGCTGGTGAGCTAGCCTAGCTTCCTGGGTACTGAGGATGCACTTCAGGGGCTTCCCTTCACAGCTGAGGTCCAGTCAAGTCCAGATGCTCCAGCAGTGAGGATTTCTGGTACTGCCTTGCATGAAAGGAATGATTTTCCCAGGAAAAGTGTTGGAGGTCATATTTCAGTGTTCTTGACAATGTCTAAAAATATAAAGTTATTTGTGATCTTGAAAGTCAAATGTTTAATTGATTTATTTTCTTCCCTTAACCCACTCAGTTCTGAGGCAGATGAGGGAGAGTTTGCCATTATGTAATAGTTGTGTAGTACAATGACTACAGTACAAAATAAAACCAGAAAAATGCACATAAGTAGAAAAATGTCACCACATTGCCCCAGAGCAATACATATTTATATAATTTGGAAAGACGCTCAGAGACAATGCTGTCTGTTACATGTGCTTTATCAGATAACCGGGAGTTTTAGTTGGTATTTAAATATTATGAACATCTGTTTCTGATAATCAAAGAAAAACCCTAGGTCAACAACAGATTGTGACACCATGTTTCTGTGAGTCATGTAAACATGTTGCAAACAGCTGCCTAGCTTCAGATAAGAGCGAGCCACATCTGTGTCACCTGCCCACAAAGGGTTCAGGCCACACCCAAGATACAGTTTTATTCATCAAAACAAAACTTGAAGACCACCTCAAATAAAACAGTTTCTTCACACATTTTAGCTTGAGGTTGCAGAACACCTTTGCTTCAAGGTTTCCTAAAAATCATGCTGGTTTTTTCCTTCCTCTAATTGAGCTTTCTTTTGAATTTATATGCAACTGGATGTAGATCAGCACTTATTTTAAATTATTTTGTCATGTCTGTTTAATCAGAATAACCTTGTGCTATTTTCAGTGCTCTTTGTGGGACAGAAACAGAGGTTTAAACAAGTTCTTAATATTAAGCAGCATCAAGACTGACTGAGACACTCGTGTATGTACTTTCAGTTTTTGTCATATCCCTTAGTAAATTTTTTTTCTCTTAGCACTTACATGAAAATGGGAAGTAGTACTGTCCCCATGGTACAGATGAGGCAGTAGCATAGAGGAACTTAAAACAATAGCATGAACATCTGCATTCTTAATAATAGTATTAAAATATATCTAGATACAGTCAGATGAATGAATTAAAATATTTTAATGTTAGCATTATTACACATCTCTTATACAAGGTTTCTTATGTGTACTGTAATACCTGTGCATACGTTTTATTGAATATACTACTGACAACTTCAGATAATAAAATGTTTTTAAATATGTGAGAAGATACTCGGATTCAGTGACTTTTGCCTATCTCAAAATTTTATTGAAAAATAAATTCCTTAGATATTTTTGAAATTTCAGCACTGTTAAATAAGTGGTTGATTATCTGAATCTAATTCAGGTCCACTTGAAACCCTTTGGAAGACTTTTATGGGCATATATAAGTGCATAGGTAGATAAATAAGCTTTAACTGTAAGTAACCAAATTAATAATGGAAGCCAAGGTGCTTTTATTTTTTTGGCACTGTTTGCATAAGTTCACTGCCTTCCTCTTACATTTTAAAATAATACACAAGATACTCTATTCATGCACAAATGTTGCTACTTGTTTGCTAACAGAAACAGTATTAGGCCCGTTCATTCTAGGTATCAGGGATGGGTGCTTTAAATTACTAAAGCGAATCTTCTGGTGATTACATGTGACTTTTATTTGTAGTCAGAGCCCTAGGCCTCTGTACATTTCACATAATCTCTTTTGCTTTTTGAGACTTATTCATGGTTACCCCTTCTGACATCAGAGTGCGTATGAAGTGAGTCTCTGGATAGCTTGGCTGATGCTATTGATAACTTTTGATACATTCATCCTGTCCTTTACAGACACAGCTCTGGTAGCTCTGTTCTTAGGTAGTGAAGAATTTTAGTCATTTTTAATGCTGCTAGACTGGGCAATTGCTTCTTTCTTGCTCTTTTTCATTTTGTAGGAATTTTTATATCTGTTGCAGAGTACCCACAAAACGAAGCTTACCAAACTCATGGAGATTTTAAGTCCATTCAATTTACAGGCTGAAGTGGAGTCTTCATCTTCCTTTTACGGAAATACCTTGCCTGGTCTTACCAAAAGCTTAGGCACTCAGGTTTTTAACATTATCTATCCTGCTCTGTTATTCTCACTCCCTCATATGCTTCAGCACAAGCTGCCTTTGCCCTGATGCTGCTTCATTCATACCTGACAGCTGTAACAGGCAGCCCAAGACGTTCTTCCTTCTTTTTTTTTATTTTTTTGGTCTGAGTTTAAGAAATTAGAGGAAACACTTGAAAACATATTTTTATCATGTTTCACTTCCCCTGTGGCTTTTAAGGTCAGTTCCAGCGTGAGTATTTTGTGTCACTGGTTGCAGGTTTCAGACATATTCTTCCCTCTTGAGGCAGTGGCACAAGAACTGGCTGTTGGTGAGCATGGTGTTCCTGTAGTTCATTCCTTTTCACTTGTGGGAGATTATTTCCCCTTTATGTCTCTCAGTGGGTGTTGCAACTGCTAGAGTGGCATCTTTAGTTATCTTTTCCTGTTTTGATCTGCTCTAAGGAAGTTCTGCTCTAAAAACTTATTACATAAAAATAGCATTCTCTTACTCAACAAAATGTCTGTTCTGTTTTAAATTCCACCTTACCTGCTGACAGCAGTGGAAAATGTAAAGCCACTGTTTTTCTTCTTGTCTTGTTAAGAGTTGCAGTGGCAAAAGTTTCTATTCAAATTAACACGTAGTGTACACGTTGCCCCAGCTCAGCACTCCCCTCTGTTCCATAAGTGTATTGTTCTTAAGTATGTGCTTAAGTTCAGATGCGATCTTTATGCCTCTTCACAAATGTACATGCTTTGCAGAGCAGGGATGGACACAAGCTTGTAAGGCTTTGCTAATTTGCAATCCTGAGCTACGAGTGGCTCCTGTAGCTCTGGCCTGGAGTCCTTTCCAGCTTTTTTTACCAAGGATAAATGTGTACTGAAAACTGCTTGACACTGCCCGTGTAGGTATCAGTCATTACACAGCTGCAGTTGTTGAGTTGTCTTTTCTGAACTTACGTATTGGAAGTGTGTCAGTTTTTAGACCCCTGCCCCCACCTCCATAAGCAGGTAAGATTACCATGACAGGTTCTTCAGCTGACATTTAAGCAGTCATTCTTCACCTGCTACTTGCTGTGGACTCAAAATATACACTGTCTAATAACCATACTTCACTTGACCCGTGGTAGCTTGTTAAACCCTCATATCTTGATCATGTGTGTCTGAACCCTGCTAATAGTTTAAACAATTAATTGCAGAGAAGGAAGATAAAGGGTTGGACTAACCTGTTTTAAAGTGATGACAGAGTTCTTAAGTGTTTCTATGAGTTGAGCTAACAGCTTGATCTGCAGTATGTTTTTAAGCTGATTTTGTTTAAATTGGTACAAAAGACTGTGGGTGTTCTCGTTTCAAATTAATTAGGATAACGTTGGCTGAACTTCAGTTAATTAGGAGCAAGTTTGTGCTCAACTGAATATGTTGTTCTTATGGTGAAATAAGAATCTATCAGAAAACATGGCCATTCCTGAACCAAGCTGATTTGTGAGAGATGAGATTGTAGTGAAGCGTTGATTTCCTAAATCATAAGTACCTCATATATTTTACTATGTTGCTATGATGTTTCTACACAAACAAACTGCTCTCGTCCTTTTTCAAATATGTGTTTATTCCAAAGTTTTGTAAAAGACTCGGAAATAGTATGCCTTCTAATTTTCAAAGTCATCTTCCCTTGGTCTCTCAGTGCCTTTGTCTGTAGGAAGTCATTAACCTCTATCACCATAGTATTTACATGTTATGTTGTAACCAAGTGTTGAACTCTGTCCTAATAGCTTTGCTCTAACTCCATCCTAGAGCATGGGAAATTACCTTAGTCTGTCTGACACTATCTACCCTCTGCTTTATGGTGTATGCTCTGTACAGTCTGAATTAATATTAGATAAACTCCATGTGAGCAGTAAACGTTGGGTTTTATCTGTGCATTTTTTTGTCAACCCAGAAAGAACATTCTTCGATTCTTGGATGCTGAAAGAGATGTCTCAGTGGTCAAAAGCAGCTTCAAGCCAGGAGATGTAATACATTATGTACTGGACAGGCGTCGCACCCTAAACATTTCTCAGGATTTGCACAGCCTTCTCCCTGAAGTTTCCCCAATGAAGAATCGTCGATTTAAAACTTGTGCAGTTGTTGGGAATTCTGGCATCCTTCTGGACAGTGGATGTGGAAAAGAGATTGATAGCCATGACTTTGTAATAAGGTAAGTTTTCATCTGATGCTGAAGATACAGCCTGCTGTGTTTCTTGCACAAAAGCTGGGAGAAATGGTTTAATCTGAGATATAAATTTCAGGCATTAACTGAAATTAATCTGAAACAGTATCCTTCACTGTGTGATTCCCCAAATTTAAATATATACCCATATTGTTGTCAAGAAGATGATTTTTGCAGTGAAAATAAAACAAGGGCTGGAGGAGAGAGGTTTGTGCTGCTTATTTTTCCTGTTTGTTGTTTTAATTCCAGACAAAATAAATATTCTTATGAAGGCCTTGGTAGAATAAATGCAAAATGTTTTCTCTTTCAAAAATATTCTTTCTTAGGTCTTGGCCAATAGAGATGACCTATTGTAAACTACTACATTAGTTATGTGCAGTATGGGGTAAAATTTCAGTGTGATGTATTGATGTTAAACCAGATGGCTGCCATTAAGGTAATTGGAAGTCACACACTGGCAATCCCTTCACATTGCTCTAAAAATGTATTTCTGCAGTTTGGGCAAAAATGTTGATATGCTTCACTGTTTATTAATTCTTGCAGCACGCACAATAAAATACCTTTGGACTTCATGTAACAATAGGAAATAAAGAGGAATAGCTGGCTTCATTTGACAGCCTGGCATTATATGGATATAGAGAAGGTTGGGCAAGAGATAGGTCCTTTTGCTTTTGAAGCAGAAGTTTCTATTGGTTTGGTTTGAGAAGGGTGAAAGGGCAGAAAACAGAAGGGCAGTGACAGAAAACAGTATAGAAATAGTGGTTATTGCAAGTTATTTGCTTTTTCTTTTCTCAACTTGAAGAAGGATGGTGGCAAAAAAAATATCAAAGGGTAAGAAAAAAGAAAAATTATAGTTTTTCAGTACATAAATCTAAACAGGATATACAAGTGAAAGTTATATTTTATTTGAAAGGTGTACTAGCAAGTGGCAACTGAAACGATAACACACCACTAATTAATTTTCCTTATTTGTTTTGCTTGTACTACTAGAGCCTTTCAAATTAGCATCCTTATTGTAGAAGGAACCCAAAAACAAATACTACATTTTTAAACCACATTTAGCCTGGGGCTTGCTTTTGTATTCTTTTGTAAATGTGATTCATTTAACAGGACTACAGAAAAACGTAGATAGTAGATTTTCTAGATGAAAGTTTTCTTTCACAAGGCAAGGTACATACTTGTACTTAAATCATGTGCTGAATTTCTTTGAAGTCATCTCCATGGTCTTCACCATGTTTTAACTAGCCACGAAACTAGGTGCTGATATCTGATAGTAGATTTTAACTAATTCAAGCCATGTGGAGTAAAGATAATATTCTTAAAGATTTGTGTATGGATAAAAGAAGAATGGTGAAGCTTAATAGGAACATCAGGAAGTTACTGTTGCTCATCAGTTATTTAGACTACAGAAACATCTCTCATATGGTGTATGACTAGTAAAGTGATCAGTGTAACAACTAGTTAGTCTGATGATATTGTGGATAATAATCTTTATAAGGTTCTGGGAATAGATTACTTGACTCTGCAGCCTATACAGAGTTTTAATACTGTGAAATTTTTGGATTTACAAATCAAGTTAAAACATTTTAGAAGTTCACAGATTATCTCAGGTTAAACTATATGATATTAATTTATGTATGTCTGGATGGGTGCACAGGTGCATACATCTGTTTAAAGTAAATAGCAATAAATTAATTTGTATTTTGAGTTAAAGAAAAGGGCAAAGCATTTTTGAGAGTAATCGTTTCCTACATTCCTCTTCTTCCATTTAAAAAAGTTGTACACACACGGTATGTAATCATGTGATCTCATGGTACTGGCATACTTGGTAACCACTGACCTCTATTGCTATTAGGATTCTGGTATTAAAATGTACCATGACACTCTGTTACTCTCTTTGCTTTCAGCTGATTTCTCCAGAAGTAAAATGCACTCATTCTACTTGTCACTTGATGTTGTTCTGAAAAGCAGTAACTGTATGTACTGTATGCAGCTAGGTGTATAGGCTGATGAACAAAATTTTTGTAGAATCTCGTGATGCTGAGTGCATTAGTCCTATGTGCTGTGACGAGTATGTCATACTATTTTGGTTATATATATTATCCAGTTGAATTTGATAGTACTGTATGTTCTTTTTGAGATCTGAAGCAGAAGTATGTGTTTTTGGGAGAGTTGTTTCTTAGAGCAGCAGTTCTAATGTTAGATCTAACACCAACAATACCATTAATTTAATGATGAAACTGATAGTGAAGATTGTGAAAGTGAAGAGGACACAACAGACATCCAGCAGTATTTATTTGCATTACAGTATGATAAACTCAATATCCTGAACTTTAATGCTCCTATAAAGGTGGTATGATGATGTTAGTAGGAACTGATAAAGACACAGAAAATATATGCTTTATTAAGAGTAAAGAAGAATGTCTGTACCTAGCACTTTAATTAAGGTTGATAGTATCTGTCAATGTCTTTGAAAGTCATCCAAAGTTACTAATAACTGTCCATCTTCCTTTGAGATATTCCAGCATATTCAGTGCCTTCTATATAACGTCTCTTAAAGAACATTGATCCAACAGACACAGGATCATTAGAATACTTCTATTATGAAAAATGTTTAAAAATAGGCACCTAGGCTAGGCTCAAATAGTAAGCATGCCTGCAAGCCTACATATAATTCTGTCAGCAAATTTTACAAGTAAAACAATACAATTCTTCTTGTTTAGAAATCTCTGAAAGTACATAAATAAGGGTCATTTTGGCAAGCAAGGTAATATCTTGTCAGCATAAGCAGATTTACTATATTTACTGAGCATTTTAAGCTGGCTTGGTTTTAATTACTTGATCACATAAGGCCGTATTTTGTTCTCATGGCATCAGAAATCGGGAGTCTAGGGACATATCTTCTGCTAGGATAAAATGGATTAGTTCCACAAGTTTAGTGAAGTCATGCCTATTTTGTCATGTGACCCATTGAGTTAAAACGGGAAGGAAGGAGACTCTTTGCTGTTAAAACCCCCCTGTGCTGACTATAACCTATTTGCTATTTCCCATATTTCTTTCCTTTGTACCTCTTACGATTTTACACCCTGTTAAGTGACTATTGATCCTTGCACCTCTACTACTTTTGTAGTGGTGAGCTAAAGCACGCTACATTGTGATACTATACCCAGAAAGGGACTGAAGCATTCCAAAATCTCTGATTCCATAAAATAAATTAGAATGAAAATATGACGTAATCAATGAGATTACATTTAAAATGTGTAAATGGCACAGTGCTGTTGCAGGAGCTGTTTTTTGCTTGGTACTGTTTTCAGCTGTTTCTCTGGCTTTTGGGTCAGATATATGGTGCTCAGTCCCTGTGAGATTTAAATGCAAGGCATCTTATTCTTCCATTGCCTACACTTTCTTATGCTGAAATTCTCATGCCAGGGCTGTGTTAGCTGTTACATCTTACAGAACAGATGTACTTGTTATAGTAAGTGGTACATTTAGAAATGCAGTAGTTACATAGGACTTCCTGAAAAATACAACTGTATTTTGAGTAAATGTAAAATAACAATTCTAAACATTGCCAAGTAAAACTTTCAGGCTCCTGGAATTACTTTTGGCAGCCAATAAGTACCAAAAAGAATTCAGTTCAGCTTTGGGTGCAGAATTTGAACAATGCCAGAGATGAGAAGAAATCTTATTTTATTTTTTTTTTTTAAATTAATGGAATTCAGCATTCATGATGGGAATTTCAAAAGCAGAGGCCAAGTCGAGATTTGGAGTTATTTGGTTAAAAACAAACAAACAAAAAACCCCAAACCTAGGAAATAATCTTGCGTTATTTCTCATGGTGACCCTACTTCTGGAAAAGTCCTTTTCATTTCAGTTGGACTATATGGAGAACAGGCCTGTTGAGTAAAGCTGTTCGACTAGCTTAGGACAGTTCCGACAAGGAACAGCCATGAGAGAATATTAATCGCTTCTTTGGATTGAAGTGCCTAGTTTATACGTTACAACTCTTCTTTCTCCCACTGGAGTGTTTTCCTGCTAACTCTGCTAGCATCTAGGAATCAAGCTGAAAATTTTTGCCATCATTGGTGATAAAATTTTGCTGGGCAGATGCAGCTCTTATTTTTCCAGTGTTCTTTGGCTCATTTTTTAACGTGGCAATTCTTGTAGTTAGTGAAGTTGACATGGAAAAAACTTGTAGTCCTTTAATAAATTTGCAGAGATAATATGCAAAGAGGAGGATAATCTGTTTGAATTCCTCCCTGATGTCTGAGTTTTGTGGGTAAGCAATTGTGATATGAGCAGAAGACAGCATATCTGTTCAGGAAGAAGAAAAGGAACCTGTAACCATGCCATGGAGGTGTGGTTGTCATTTCAGAAGAATAATTTAAATTTCTCTGCTAATCTTAATATGTAACCAGAGAGTGGTAGTAGCTTCTTTCTCTGTGTTGTTCCTTCAACTGATAGGAAAAAACAATCATAAATTTGTTAGAGTAAAAAGATTTAGGATTTTAATGTACTTATATTCTGGAACTTTTTTTTCCCTGTAACTTGTATCAGCTTTTATGTCCAAATATTTATTTAATACACCTTGCTTGGAGCTTAACCATTGTGTCAGTAGAGCTGGATGCTCAGAGCTGATCAGTTGAAAGCAAAGTTGCCAGTTTTACAGACTTATTTTAAAACGGGATTCTTCCTTTAAAATATTTGAATACATTGTGACTAGGTCAGTAGACCTTTTTCAGTTTTCAAATGTGGCAGCTCTGTTTTTGCCATCTCTTTCTTCCTACAAATTGTTACACTACATTGAAACATTAAATGAAAGCAGAAGAAAGCCAGAAAGCTGTCATCTTCAGACGTTCTTGCTCAGTGATTTGGGTGCCTCTGAAAGAGGGAGTGCTAATGTAGCTGTTCGGTGTTTCCAGTCAACTTAGACATGGATGGCCTCCACCTCAGGAGAGCCTTGGAGAAGGTCTGACTTCTTACAGCCATGTTTTCCCTTTTTGGCTTCACCTCATGACTTCTTCAGCTGCTGGAGGGGTCCTTGCATGACAGCTACTCCAGGCAGCCTGTCATGGGGCGAGAGCTGATACAGAGATGTCTTCTTATGAAGCTGAATCTCTTGCTCAGTCAGTAAGTAGTACCTACTGTTACCTGTGCTGGTGGGCCACAGTACTCGATACCCTCCATAAGCATTTATAGTTCCACCTTCGGTGCAACTTCCAATTTTTTTTATAAAAAAGGAGGTTAATTCTTAACTAGGTGATACGGGAGGAGATTTAAGGATATAAGTTTAGAAGGCTAAGGAAACAGCAGTAGTAAGTGACTACTGTAAACCCATATGCAAATGATCATAGATTCCAAAGTGGTTTCTGAAATAAATAGGTGTCCTCTGAGCATCCAAATGTAGATCACATAGGGTTAACCTGTTTCTTTCTATAATTAGCCCAAGATAAAAGGATAAAATTCTTTTAAAGTTGCTTATGGCTGTTGTTGACAATACAGAGCTTTCAATTTAGTAGTTTTATGAACAGTTTCAAATGCAGGAAAGCTTCACTAATCCATTTGTTCATTGACCAAGTGTTTTGATTAAGACGTGTGACAATGTTCAGAACAGTCTTAGTCTAAACATTGCCTTTTTTGCTGTTCTCCATTTTTGAATGTTCAAACTACAGCTTTTTTCTGCGTTCCAAACTCATGACCCAAAAGTGCTCCTCCAAAACAATGAAAACAATCATTGTGCCTGAATTTGTTGCAAGGGTAATAAATTTTTTTTTTAACTCCTTCTGTCTCACAGTGTTGCAGGACTGTTCTAAAGTTTTCTATGTCAGAATGGTAACACTTCTGTAATGTCTTGATAATTGCACTATAGAATATGCCCTTTATAAGCAGTAATGTGTAAAGGTATTTTCACATAAAAAGGCAAAGATACAAGTATTCAGGAGACTACTAAGTTCCATTTCTCAGGTTTTCTTACATTAAAATATAATTCTCAATATTTCACTGCTCTAGGGGTTTTTCACATGCAACAAACTTTCAGTGATAGAAATTCCTTTCTTTTTTTGGTGTTAGAGTAATGGTGTTGCAAAGAGGTAAATAATGTGTTTTGCCACTGTTTCTAAAATACCACTTAAGCCTTTTCTGTCACTTCAGTGTGCTGTGTCAATTGAGGATAACTTATATTTCAGTCACTGGTGTTAAGGAAGATGTTAGGAAGAAAGAATTTAATGATTATCAGTATAGGTTCTAGTTTGGGCAACAAGAAGTAATTAAGTTTATTAGCAGGTGATGTTACAACAATGCATCTTCTAACTAAAGTAAAATCAGTCATAAATTCAGGATTCTTGTGGATTTGTGTTATAAAAGGGGATATCAGGTCAATAATGGTATATTTTGTATGGCACATCTTAAAAGACAGCTGTGATTCCTGTGTGTGAATAGAATCCATAATTACGCTGTACCTGAGCCTCTACACAGCTTGCAGCTCACATGAGACATTCTCTGTTGTGCCATGCAGAGGATAAAGACTGGGATGAAGTGTGGAATATCAGGGGATTCCCTGATAATCCAGATAGATCCCTATAGTTCTTTTGAAGCAATTTTAGTTTTATCAGGAGCCAAGGAAGTATACAGAACATGTGAGAATCCATACATTTTGCTAATATTAGATTTGGCAAGGGGAGATAGGAGGTTTGTGCATGGGTTTTTTTTGCAAACTTCCCTTTTTTGGGTGTATGTGTACATGAAAGTTATCACAGTGCTGCTGGACACGTTTCTCTGAAGAACCTGGTGAAATGATGTGCTACATATACACAGGTATTAGGGTGACGTGCTTCCAGCAAGTAGACTGGGTAGAGAGTACTCCAACTGTTAGGTTTTCTGCTAAGTTGGACTTAATTTTTTTTCACTCCTGTGTGCTTGAACCTTGAATTTTACTTTCACATCCGAGTGTTTCTTAAAATATCAAGAATCTTTGAGTTCAAGATTGCAATTTTGATTTTTACAGGAATCTGGATATGAACCTAAATATAAAAGCTTGCAGGTTATTCAGGAAAGAGTATATGTTACTGATACTAGTTTAGGTAATGCCATATGTTTCAGAGAGATTTCATGTTTGTCTTCCATCAACAATCTAATTTGCAGTTTTTGACTTCTCGAAGTATATGTGGTTAATATTGTGTGATGGATATTTTTTGGCTTTGCTCTACAAGGAGAAGATATTAATGATACAAAGCATGTTTTTTACAGCACTTTTGTGCAGCTTGGGCTTTAGTGTGATTTCTGAATATTTATTTGAACTTGTAAACCCCAAGTGCACACATTGTTAAAGGATTAACAAGTGTACAGATTCATGGCCAGTTCTTGCATTATTACTGTGTGAAGAATATTCTTTTAGTTCTCAATGTCAAATAAAATGGAAATAGTAATCACTTTTACTCAAGCAAATTTTTATGGCTTTTATTTAAAATTAACTTGAAAAAGAATACTTATATATGGCCTATGAATATTACGTATTGGACATTTGTGTGCATATACATGAGCTGTACTTTTATTAGTGACCAAGCAAGCTCAGTTGAATCTCTGTGGAATAACTGACTTCTCATTTGAGTGTATTTTTGTGAATATGATTTCATCATTTTCTTTGTTAAGCTCTGCTCTCTAAAAGGCTAAGTATGTTATGGGTGTGTTTGGGCCATAAAGGCATCACAGCAACCCACGGTTGATTACTTTGCTGCAAGTGTGGTATAGCAGCACTTAACTCCATTCTTCGGTCTTTTCTCACGGCATGCAACTCCAGCCATTAGCAGTTTGGTTCTTTTTTCCCCACACTTTTTCTTAATATATCCCACTGTAACTAATATATGCAACAGACCATTGTGGAAGAAGCAGTTTTTCAATCACTGAGACTTTTTGGTCTGTGTATCTTAGGATCTCAGTTATTCTACAGATACCCAAATACTGTGTGGTATTTCATACATGAGCTAATTATTCCCTTTTACCCCAGATCTCTTTTTAGTGATAACATTTCAGTGCATGCTCCTGTTGAAAATCTTCTGCTGTCACACTGAAAGCTCATGTGTAGGAACCTCTGCGTTTTTACTATGAGTATTTTTTATACATATATTTGCCTTTCAGTATCATGATTATACATGAATACTCTGTAAATTAGGTGGCCCTGTAAACTTACTGATTACCTACATCATATAACTGATGTCTGATATTAAGTTTAGACTAACTGTTGAAATGGCTGTGCTGAGGTTTTGGATATGCTCTGGGCTGATGTCATGGGAAGAGCAGGAACTGCAGCATTAATTTGAGATACCTTGCATATTATTGCCTGTGATACTGCCAATCACATAGATTATGAATGTTTCCCACTTCCCAATCTTTGTCTCATTAGATCAGTTTCTGGACACTTCTACTGTAGAGAGTGCTTAGAAGTAGTAAGGGAGCAAATAATGACTCTAATTATTCGCTAGTTTAGTGCCAAGGAAAAAAGTGCTATGTGACTGTTAATTCCAACCTTTTCTCATATTCTTAGTGTTAGCAACCTCGTTGCAAGTTTTTCCTGCTCAGCTTTTACCTGCAGCCCACTTAACTTGCAGGCTGACTAACATGAAGGCAATACTGAAGATTTTTTAGAATGAATGGAAGATGATGGTGTGTTGCAGAAAGTTGTGTTTCGGAGGCAAATTTTAAGTGATCGTATAGTTGCAAGGTATCAATAATGCAGCATGTGAGAAAGAGGAACTCAGTGAATTACAGTCTTTGTTTATTCTTCCTGCTGGATTTGATATAGCAATGACAACTTTAAAAAAAAAAAAAAAGTAAGGTTTCATTTGTTGTGTACAAATTTCTAGGCACGTAATGGTAAATTGTGGTGCAGAGTCCCCCCTCACATACTCATTACTGATGTAGATATATTTGGCATTCTGTGCCTTACAACAAACAAGCTAGAATTAAAAGAATACAAGAGGGGAAGGGTATGGCAGTGCCTGTTTCAAAGTTGTTCAGTTAGCAGGCTTCTTAATTTGACTTAAAATAAGTATATGTTTATGTGTTGCTCTGAATATGAAGTTTTCTTGAAAGTGTCCTTAGAATTGACAGGAGATCATTAACGTCTGCTAACAAAATTCCAACAACTGTATGAAACTGTGGCATAGCATAAAGATGCATTAGAGGTTAAGATAAAAACTCTGAAACAGTAATTTACATATACTCAGGTCTATATGCAAATACACAATAGCTAGTTTTATTAGCCCTGAAACATACCTTTCTATAAAATTTTCTTGAACTCGTCTGGAAATAGAAATTAACTGATACTAGTACTTTAGGGTATGTGTTACAGTTCATCACTAGCACATAAACTCTTGAACTCATACGGAAACATTTCTGACATAACTGCTTCATTTACACCCCACTGAAGAATTTGCTGATTTTAATTGATGGGTTTTAGCAAGTGTTTTATTAGCAAGTGTTCTATATTTTCAAACTTTGTGAATAAATATAGAGTAATTATTCAATATTGACACTTCTAATTTAATGAGCACTAGAATTGTTCTTTGAAGGAAGTAACCTCTAAGAAAATGAGAAGTGGCTTAAAGAGGGTAATATTTTTATAACTTGGTCAACTACAACTAATTTAGTAATGTTTATTTCCTTAACAGAGCTAGAAAATCGTGTAGACTTTGTCTTAGATTCATATTCTACTAAAATAACAATCTTAGCAATGTACTGCTAACAGCATCTTGTTACTCCTTTGAAAACAGACTTTCAAAGTGCAGATGTACTTACCACATTATTTCAAACTTCAGCACTGCTACTAATCCATATTTATATAATTGAATTTTTAAAAGATCAAAGGTTAAGAGATGCTCAGCATTTAGAAAGCAAAATGCTTTACCTGCCTCTAATATTATAATCAGGTGTCTAATTTGAGACACTAAAGCTTGAAAAATATGACTATTCTAAATAACTGTTCATAGACAACTCCATTGTTACTGAGTGTATTTGGATTGCTCATTACTTTCTGAATTTATTCTTGAAAAATCTGAATATGCAATATGTTAAGAATTTATACTGCTTATGGTGTATACCTTTCTAAAATACAGTATTTGATATTAAATATACTCTGATGAAGCAGTAATGACATGCAAGGTAGGTAGACCTTGTATTTGGTATGCCTGTGATGATTTTTTTCAGGATCTAGGTGAAATTACATTTACATACTTGTTTCAAACTGCATACACTTTTAAGATTTGAGCACTGATGCTGTTGGCAGATCAGAAAGGATCTGTCAAAAGACATGCACTCACAGCAGAACCATAAGGCCTATGTTATATGTGCATACTTTGCCTACAGCGGACAGCTTTTTAAACAAGGTAGTGTTGGTACATAGGTACTTCTCAAAGTTGGACACAGAGACAGCAGGATTTGCAGTGTCAAGCTCTGTCTTATGTTTGTAAGTAATAGATGTCATCATGTGCATATATGTGCGACGACTGAAAAAAATCCTGCTGTGCAAGAATCCTTCATTATGTTGTGCAGTCTGCCCGTAAAAGAGGTATTTTCAAAAGCAGCAGTAATTCAGTGAATTTGATTGGTTAATTTTAAGACTTTGTTTTGGTTTTTTTTTTTTACTTTTAGATTTTATGCAACATCGAACTTTTGACAATTCCAGGTTATAGGTTCATGCATTAAGGTTTTTAGAAACAATTTTCAAAGCCAGTATTGAAATTAGTGGGAGTTTTTCTTGTGCCCTAGCTACAATTTTTTAAAAAATATTGCTCTTAGCAGCCTGTAATACATGCAGATGGGTTGTGGATTAGATGTATAAAGATACTGAAGAATGTAAATCTGTTTCCTAAGAAAGCCCACACGTCATCAGAAACTTGGACAGCTTTATCTCCTAAGAATATATAGGCTTTATGGTCTTCGGAACATTTCTTTCTGAAGAAGATAGGGCCACTTCTTTAGTTGATAATTACAGAATTAATATGATGGTTTGAGGAATTAGTATTATCCGTCAAGACTAGCTCATCAGTTGGTGTTAATATTGCCCTGCTGACTTCAGTTATTTTTATACGACATTGGAGATCTGGCCATTAGAAGATGCTAGGGGATAAGCTTAAGTAAAAAGTTTACTGTTCCAGAATAGAATTACAGAACTAATGGAATACTATTTATATTAGGAATATAATAACATGCAAATGTTTTGAAGGACCTAGGTCCAACATTGCTTCTTAGCTTCCTTCACATCAACAGAGCAGTTTGTTAAATTGTGAAAATATTGTTGTGTCAAGATACTTATTTGGGGCATACCAGCTACAGGCTACTTCAGGATGTTGTGGCGGTGATTTGTGTCAGTCGGCTCATACTAGTCACTGAAATCACAATTAATTTCTGAATTGCATTTTGTCACCTGCATCTGCCCATGGAGAATGCTGCCTCTGTGTGATTACATATATATGTATTTTTATAACTGAGGTAAAAACCTGTGCTGAACAAAGGCTGATGAGACCTTTTTTGCAAGCCTAGAAAAAAGCACAAAGCTAGTACAAAATTAAACAAGGTTTGAAAATAAGACATCAAGGGAAAATGGAAAGATTAATACTTTTTTCCAAAAATTTCATTTTTAAATGAAATGAAAATACTAAATTTCAAAACGTCCAATCAGCTGCAGTGATAATATCAAAAACCAAAATACCAAAAACTCATTTAATGTGGTAAAGTTCATTTATAAATCATATTTAAATACTGTATTGTAAAAAAAAAGGAATTATTAACCTGTATAAATTATACCTTAATTGGCTGGCATGGCTTACTATAAGAGTGTGAGCTGTTGCTAACATGATGACAAATGAACACTAATAAAAGGTAATAGGTGTTAGAAAGGATACTCTTATTCCTAAGTGCTACTCTAGGTGTCAATGCATTTTAAAGCATGATGACATGGTTTTCAAGTGTACAATTTTTTTTTCTCGCAGCATTATGTACATTTAGTGTTTTTAAGAAATTTGTCTAATGAATGTCCAAGTTGGTAAAATGCAATGTGTTATCACACCTATTATCACTGTATTTTCTTCTTGCTTTAAATTGAAATGGGCTTGCATGTTCATTTTCAGCTTTCCCTTCATGCACACATTTTTCTGAGTTAATGTTTCATATTTATTTTTATTTTTCCATTAATTTCTTCCTTTTCAGGTGCAATCTAGCTCCTGTGGTGGAGTTTGCTGCCGATGTGGGAACTAAATCTGATTTTATTACCATGAACCCATCAGTTGTACAAAGAGCATTTGGAGGCTTTCGGAATGAGAGTGACAGAGAAAAATTTGTGCGTAGACTATCCATGCTGAATGACAGTGTCCTTTGGATCCCTGCTTTCATGGTCAAAGGTGGAGAGAAGCATGTGGAGTGGGTTAATGCATTAATCCTTAAGAATAAATTGAAAGTGCGAACCGCCTATCCATCACTGAGACTTATTCATGCTGTCAGAGGGTAAGTGTCTGGAAAAGACTGATCTGTCCTTGGCACAATGAAACTCATAACTAGAATTCCTAGCAGGCAGAAAAAAGCTCAAGTAAAATGTTAAAAGCGGTATGATATTTCCATTATAGTTGTAATGGATTGCATTTATGATAAAATAAGTTTGGTAATAAATGTTGTCCACTCATTTAGCCTGCAAACAACTGAAATGCATTAGCAGAATAACTTCACTTTTGCCTTTATGTACAAAAACTTTTTATGATCCTTACAGTGATAAATTTATGAAAAAATAGTCTGAATTCAAAAGATATCCATGAGTCATCAAATCAGAGCACAATGAAAGTGCTACATGTCTTCTTTCGGGCAAGACTATGGAGATAAAAAATACAATTTAAATAGCATAGAGGGTAGGGTAATGACCATGTAAATAATGAAGCCTGGCAGATCTGAAAATAATGAGCTCCTTACTAAAATGTTTTGGATTTTGTAGCAACGTTTCTCCTTTCAAATTTGGCCAGATGCTCGGGCAATTCAAAAACATTGATCAGAATCACTGAAAACATTGTTAATGTAACCAGTTGTTAAAAAAATGCATCCATGCTTTGTGGATTGACAAATGTGGGTTTTTTCAACCCCACAATTAAACAAGACTGTCAGATGAAGGCTCCAATGTCTTTGTCACTACAAGTAAGTATATAGGGCTATGCATGAAAAACATTCAGAAGATGACAGTAGTGCAATATCTGTTTGTGTAGTTAATTATGACAGTATGATAATATTAAGCTTGAGTTCCTTGAACTGTGCTGTTTCTGGGGTTTTGGGAGATGCCTTAGACTATTAGTTTTGGCTTGTACACCAGTTACTGATAATGTATCTGCCTAAAAAGCACTTTCTGTTACAGCAGCAGAGATAAGATCATAGGGGATATTTGAACTGTTACCCCAACCTAGTATGAGAGTAAAGCTTAGAATTAAGTTCTTCTTCAGGACAGTAGGACTTCTGAATATGCTCTTCTCCTTCCGCCTTGTCTCAAAAAGATTAACTGCTATGTTATTCATGTGGTACACTTCTGGCATTGGAAAGAAATACTCCGTTCCCTTTGGAATCTGGAAATCCTTTAATTTTTTTACTGAGTTGCTCAGTTTCCATACCTGATTGTTTTATTACACAGTTACACTTTAGCTATTTATGGGCCTTGATTGTGTTGAATTTTCAAGTATTCAAAATGCCTATAACGTATGGATAGGTATAGTGGTTTTTGCCCGTGTGTGTAAATCTGAATAAATAAGATTACTTCCAGGTTGCAAAACGCTGTTCTCATTCCCATCTGCTGAATCTGAGCAAAATTATCAAATGTGAATGATAATTCAGAATGTGCAGTCTTTCAGTTGGCCAGCCTGAAGGCCCTTTAGGGGGCTTTGTCTTAAAAAAAAAATTAACACAATTGGTGTTAAAAATTTAGACTATACTGTATTTCAGATTATACCTAGCAGTGTCATCTGATATGACTGCACAAATTTGTCAGGATGTTGAATCTGTACTCTAAACCTTAGGTCTTCCACTTCAAGCCTTGTCGTTTAATCACTTCGCTTTCCCTTTTTTGTTCTTGTGGGAAGTAACCAAATATGATGATGTATTCTTTACTGTTCTTTGTAATTTGAGTCAGAACAAAACACGAAGTCAAATTTATCTTTGGTCTAAGTCTTGACTTTACAAAGTGAGGTGCATGATTTGAGTATGTCTTCAAGAGTCAAGTTTGGAAGTGCTGTAGTTAGTAGTACTACATTTGGAACAAATATTCTTTAGATATCTTAGAATGCAGTCTTAAAACATCAGCCCATTATAAGGAGGTTTGTATCACCACAAAGTTAAATCTAGGGAAAGAGTATCATCTATATACAGGTTGAATTATATCTCTTTAAGATCTGTTAGGTTTATATGTCAAATGAAATACCATGGTAGTATGAGAAATTAATAAGCAAGAACTGTTCTTAAATTGTGGCTTTTATGATAATGGGACTTTCCTCAGGAACCATAGCCTGTTAGGGAGGGATGGAATCCACTTGTCTAGAAGGGCCAAGGGAATCTTTGGCAGCAGGCTGGCCAGCTTGGTGAGGCAGGCTTTAAACTGAAGGACTCAGGGGGCAAGGTCCAAAGTGGCAATGCTAGCACCATCACATCCAACAGGGGAATAAGCCAGGCCAACCAGAGCAGCAACAAAGGTGCCTTAGCTGCCTCATGAGATGACAGTCAGAAGACCAACCACCTCAAAGGTGTGTATGGCTGTAGTGGGTCCTTGTGCATCCCTCCAGGGAAACCTGTGTGCTCCGTTACCTCTCTGAAATGCCTGTACACCAACGCACGCAGCATGGGGAATAAACAGGAGGAAGTAGAGATCTGTGTGCAGAGATCTGGTCGCAGGGCCACGATCACATTGCAATTACAGAGACATGGTGGGATAGCTCGCATGACTGGAATGCTGTCATGGATGGCTACATAGTTTTTGGGAAGGACAGGCTAACGAAGCAAGGTGGGGGAGTTGCTTTTTATGTGTGGGAGCAACTGGAATGTATTGAGCTTTGCCTAGGGGTGGAGGAAGAACGAGTCGAGAGCTTACGGGTAAAAATTAAGGGGCAGGCAAATATGGGTGACACAGTTGTGGGCGTTTGCTACAGGCCACCTGATCAGGAAGAGGAAGTCGACAAGGCCTTCTACAGACAACTGGGAGTAGCTTCATAATCACAGGCCCTGGTTCTCATGGGGGACTTCAGCCACCCTGATATTTGCTGGAAAAGCAAGACGGCAAGGTGCGCACGATCCAGGAGGTTCCTGCAGAGCATCGAGAATAACTTTTTGACGCAGGTGGCGGAGGAGCCAACGAGGCGGAATGTGCTGCTGGACCTTATACTAATGAACAGAGAAGGCCTGGCTGAGGATGTGAGGGCTGGAGTTATCCTTGGCTGCAGTGACCATGAGATGATGGAATTCAGGATCCTGCGTGGTAGAAGCAGGGCAACAAGCAGGGTTACGACCCTGGTCTTCAGGAGAGCTAACTTTGGCCTCTTCAAAGACCCGCTTGGAGAAATGCCATGGGTTAGGGCTCTAGAAGGTAGGGGGTTCCAAGAGAGCTGGTCAATATTCAAGTACGACTTCCTCCAAGCTCAAGATAGTGCATGTCTATGAGGAAGATGTCAAGCAAAGGAGCCAGGAGACCCGCATGTGTGAGTAAAGAGCTTCTAGAAAAACTCAAATGGAGGAAGGAGTTTTACCGTATGTGGAAAAAGGGACTGGCCACTTGGGAGATATTTAAGAACATTGTCAGGGTATGCAGAGATGCAACAAGGAAGGCCAAGGCCCACTTGGAACTCAGTCCAAGTCATCTCAGTAAAGGATGTCAAGGATAACAAGAAGGGCTTCTTCAAATAGATCAGTAGTAAAAGAAAGACTGGGGAAACGGTGGGCCTGCTGCTGAACGAGGTGGGTGCCCTGGTGACGCAGGATGCAGAGAAGGCAGAGCTCGTGAATGCCTTCTTTACTTCAGTCTTTACTGCTCAGGCTGGCACTCAGGCATCCCAGCCCCCAGAGGTGAGAGAGAAAATCCGAAGAAAGGAAGACTTCCCCTTGGTTGAGGAGGACTGGTTAGAGATCATTTAGGCAAAGTGGATCCTCACAACTCCATGGGCCGCGATGGGATGCACCCACGAGTTCTGAGGGAGCTGGTGGATGCTGTCGCTAAGCCACTCTCCATCATCTTTGAAAGGTCATGGAGGACAGGAGAGGTGCCCAAGGACTGGAGGGTAGCCAGTGTCACTCCAGTCTTCAGAAATGGCAAGAAGGAGGACTTGGGAAATTATAGGCCAGTCAGCCTCACCTCCATCTCTGGAAAGGTGACGAAGCAGTTCATCCTGGAGGTCATCTCCAGGCGTGTAGAGGAAAAGAAGGTTATCAGAAGTAGTCAACATGGATTCACCAAGGGAAGATCATGCTTGACCAACCTGATACCCTTCTATGATGGTATGAGTGGCTGGGTAGATGAAGGGAGAGCAGTGGATGTTGTTTACCTCGACTTCAGCAAGGCTTCTGACACTGTCTCCTGTAACATTCTCATAGTTAAGCTTAGGAAATGTGGGCTAGATGATTGGACAGTGAGGTGGATTGAGAACTGGCTGAAGGGCAGCACTCAGAGGGTCGTGATCAATGGCACAGGGCCTGGTTGGAGGCCTGTAACTATTGGTATTCCCCAGGTGTCTGTGCTGGGTCCAGTCCTGTTCAACATATTCATCGGTGACCTGGACAAAGGGACAGAGTGTACCCTCAGCAAGTTTACTGATGATACAAAAATGGGAGGAGTGGCTGATACACCAGAAGGCTGTGCTGCCATTCAGCGAATCCTGGACAGGCCGGAGAGCTGGGCTGAGGGGAACCTCATGAAATTCAACAAGAGCAAGCGTAAGGCCCTGCACCTGGGAAGGAATAACCCCATGCACCAGTACAGGTTGGGGTTTGACCTGCTGGAAAGCAGCTCTGCTGAGAAGGACCTGGGAGTTTTGGTGGACAGCAAGTTGACCATGAGCCAGCACTGTGCCCTTGAGGCCAAGAAGGCCAACAGTATCCTGGGGTGCATTGAAAGGAGTGTGGCCAGCAGGTTGAGGGAGGTCATCCTCCCCCTCTACTCCGCCCAGGTGAGGCCACATCTGGAGTACTGTGTCCAGTTCTGGTCTCCTCAGTTCAAGAAAGGCAGGGAACTACTGGAGACAGTCCAGCGGAGAGCTACAAAGACGATCAGGGGACTGGAGCACCTCTCTTATGAGGAAAGGCTGAGAGAGCTGGTTTTGTTCAGCCTGGAGAAGAGAAGACTGAGGGGGGATCTTATCAATGCTTATGAATATCTAAATGGTGGGTGTCAGGAGGATGGGGCCAGACTCTTTTCAGTAGTGTCCAATGACAGGACAAGGGGCAGTGGGCACAAATTGGAACACAGGAAGTTCCACCTGAGTATGAGGAAAAACTTTACTGTGAGGGTGACTGAGCACTGGAACAGGCTGCCCAGAGAGGTTGTGGAGTGTCCTTCTTGGAAATATTCAAAACCCGCCTGGATGCGGTCCTGTGCACCCTGCTCTAGGTGTGCCTGCTCAAGCAGGGGGGGTTGGATGAGGTGATCTCCAGAGGTCCCTTCCAGCCCCTACCATTCTGTGATTCTGTGATTTTGTAAATTAAAATGTGCCTGAGCTAAAAAATACTTTCTATAGATAAGTAAAGTTACTTGAAAAATAAAGTAACATTTAAAGCTGCATAACCTGATTATCAAATCAGTCCATTTTGAGCAATAAGACGTGGGAGAGTTTAAGCAAATTACAACTGCTAACTTCAGTTTGAAACTAATGGACAGCTAAGTCTGCTGCCATTTAAAACACTTGGTACAACTTACATACTTAATTTTAAGGAAATTCTTCATAGTACTGTATTCTGTCTATTGTGCTCATGCTTATTTTAAATTCAATGTAAACCAGTGATTTATGAGCCTCTGAAGAGGTACTACCTAAAGGGAACTCTTATAAAACATTCATTGTTTTATGAATCTGAACTTTTTTTGTGTATTTGTTTTGATATATTTGATATATTTGTTTGTATACTTGATGCTTTTGCAATCTCCCTGCTTGAAAGTTTAAGTCTTTGTGACCATGTTAGCAGTGATGACCTAGTGGAGGCCTGTGATGCTGCAAAACAGAAAGGGTAAAATAAACATAATGTGAAGATTGCTGTTAGTTGAATGAGAAGCAAAAACAGGAAATCTACCCACAAAACCTGCATGTTAAAACACACAGTAAGACCAGTGCAGAGCATCTAATCTCCTTCATAGGGTGCCTGAGCATATGTGCAAGACTGTGAGAATGCAAGGCTTATGTGACGTCTTTTAGCCTCTTAAGCTGTAAGAGGGAGATGGAGTTTGATTTATTGATGAAAGCATAAGGAAAGCTGAACTTCAACAAGCAGTTTTTGTAGACTGTCTTACTTTACACAAGGAAACTACTTGCATCTGCAGCCTTTTTTTTGTAGAATGTGAGCATTCTCAAATAGTTTTATCTTTGTGTTCAACTCAATGATTTTCACTGAACACTACAAAAGTGTAGAGCAGACACATGGGAATGTAGCATTTGCAATCACTGTCCTGTATGAATATTTGTAATGTCCCCGAACTGCTCTTAACCTCCACGTAAGTAAGTATTCACTTCTTTTGTTTCCAGCTTCTTGCCTTGATAGTTAAAAAGCATTCTGGGTTTACTCTTTATGTGAGTATGCACATATTGCATTAAATAATAATTTATATGAAGGTGGTTAGAGCTGTTTTAAATTAGATTTTAATGATAAGAGAATCAGTCAAGAATCAGCATGGGTCTTACCTTGCTTTTTATATCTTGAAACCCTCCCAAATTCATAACAACTTAAACACAGTGAGATTTTTGTTAGACCATGCCAAAGACATAATACTAGGAGGGTCTACTGAAGAACTGTTCCTCAAGTAGAAAGCATATTCTTATGAAGACAAATATAAGGTGTGATTTTATGTTTATTAAGCTAAAAAATTCCCTTAAGCTGTTTCGGAAGACTTATGCACCCATGCTGTTTTTCCTATACCACAGATACACCTGTGGATGTGGTCTGCCACAGGGCTATACCATATCCATATAATTCAGCTGGTTGAAATGAGGTCTTTATTTGAAAGTTTAACATATTATCTTGCAACTACAGGTTCTCATAATCTAAAACCATAAAAAGACTCTGATACAGGCCTGAAAACTGCCTAAAAAGAGAAGAAGTCTATCATAAAAGTTACACTTATATTGTATAATCTTCCTTTTTTTGGAAGAACAGATAAATTCCCAGTGTAAATTTAAATTGATATCAAGAGTTCTTTGATTTAATGCACCTAAAATTTTATTAAAAATATGGAAATGCAGTGTCTTGTGGGCTATATCATTTAGTAACTAGTCATCAATAAAGTAAAGTTCATAATTCCAACCTGACAAATTAAATACTAATAGAGACATTTAATGCTGAAGGGTGCAGCCTCATGGCCACAAGGTTTGGAAAGTATTGTCTCTATTCCTTTTTGCATGTATCATACTGCCAAATTGTTCAGGCAGATTAGGTTTTCCCTTCATCAGTCTTCAAAAGTATACGGCACAGGCAGTTTCTAAAGGCAGAACATTAACTTTCTTAGACTTCTGTTCCGATCTAGTGAGGCCAAATTCTGCATTCCTATGTACTGTTTTATGTGATCACAGGGCAGTTTTGCTGCAGTCACACACAGCACTGAAATTCTCCTATCTTTCCTTCTCTTAATGAAAGAAACTTTCTGAGCAGCACATAGTATTTGGGAGTTGATCATATAGTAGAATAATGACTGCATTCTGAGATAATTCTGAAAATTTTTCCTGTCCATTTGTGTACTCCTTGGGTCATAAAAAAGGTAATGTGGTGTTTGAAAAAGAAATTGCTTTTTTACAGATTTCATGCCTTATTAAACTTCTGTGAGTGATAGTGTCTCCTCTAAAATCTTGGAGGGATTTGAATTTTTGAGAACAGATTATGTAAATACAAAGTCCAACATGATAACTATGTTTTTAATTAGTAGCATATCTTAAATAGCCATTGGATTCAGATTTTTTATTTCAGTAGATTTAGATCAAGAGACAATTTATTTTCTCTATTTGCTTTTGTACTTTTTGATCAACAAGTTTGTATTTCAAGTTAAAATACTGGATTTGGAAAGTAATTTGGGGGCAGTTGCATGATTTTTTTACAAAGTGTTTCTAAAAGCTGTTCTATGGAACTTTAATTGGGCACACATTATTGACAAAATAATTGAGGTAATCAATACATAACAGAGTTCAAGATGGAACTAGAATCTATAAATGAAGAGCTTAACTGATTAAAAGGATTTATTTGCTCTCTAATGCCATTACCAGGAAGGTTAATTTTAAAGTAATTTTAATGAGCAAACCACAAATTTTTTTTAATTAAATTTAACAACAGATTTTGGAAACTTTGATATATTCGTATGACTGAGATTCAATGCTGAACTCTTTCATTAGGATTATTTTTAATAATATTTTCCAAGAGAGATGATACTCTCTGAGGTGTGGACAGTGTCTGTATAGAGTCTGGTCTCAGTAGGAGTGCTCTAATGGAATATGCATTAAACAGTAGGCAAACAGGAACTGAGCCTGCTGGGTTTAGAGTGCAGATCTTGTTTACTTCCAATGGTGGCAGATAGCCAAACCTGAAAGTAGGACCAGCAGATGCTTTCTGCTGTGGAGCCTGCCTTGCAGTTCCCTGGAGGAAGTAGAGAGGGCTCCTGAGACTAAGCGTGTTGTTGGTACATTAAGTAGAGGCCAGAGTTAACTCCCAGAGCCTCGCACAGCTCTTCTTCTCCTGATTCTACTGGCAAATATCTGAAGACATTTGCTGAAGAGGCAGATCACCACCACCCCCACACCCCACCAAGCAATAGTCTTTTACAATGCAGTAGTTTTTAAGAAGTTTTTTCTCATGTTTCCTCTTCCAACTCCACAAAAGTTCTCACACTCATCTTCATGTGTAAGAATGTTTTCTTGGCTTTTTTTCCTATTGGAGTGATCCCATGAAGTATTAGTCACTCAGCAGCAATATCACTGAAATTGTTTCACATAAGATTCCTTCCCGTCTTTTGGGTACGGAACAATCGCGTGGACATCCTGTGGGATTTGCCTGTGCTTAACTTATTTCCTTCTTGCTACTGCCTCTGAAAGAGCCGTTGATCCTGCATTAAACATGGCAGAATTCCCACTGAAATATCTGTGTTTTGCCTGTGTAAAGAGTATGCTCTGCCTATATATGGTCACTTTTCAGTGCAGAGTCTTTTTTCCTTTATTAGTGAAAGTAAACAGCTGCTGTTTGAATGTAGTGACCTTTTACACAACTTCACCATGGCTCCAGAGTCCTTTGCTGTGGGAATTACGGAAAAAATACTTTGAGAAACTCAAACATGCAGAAATCAAATAGTTCTCCAGCAGCTCTGTGCTAATAAAAAAACAATTGCTGGGAGCAATCTATATTATAAACATTTCCGTTTCTTTTCTTACTGCTAACAGACTTTACTTTTTTTCTTTACTGCTAAAATATATTTCTTAAGAAAAAACATTTTGGAGTACATGGATGAATAAATAATCACTGCAGAAAACAAAAGATTAAGAAGTGGGCATTAAGCTAAAAATACAATGCTATGCTTAATATAAAATGACCATGGCTTTTGTACCATGTTATACAAATATTCAATATATTAGGAAGAAAATTTACATGTTTCCCTACTTTTCAGTGGAGTATAATCCCATTTTTCATATATGTGGATGTTAAAATAGGAGTTCTGTATTACAGTACCCTTGTGCCCTTGCATAATGCATCAATAGAGCTGGCTTTTTTGATAAATTATACAAACAAATGGATGCCAGTTAGTTTGGATTTTCCGAGCTTAGTCTATTGTGTGAAGTCGCTCTTTGGATCCCAGGATCCTGTCCTAATAAGAGAGCAGGAGGTGATGCTCTCGTTCCTGAAGTGGAGGCACTCAGGGGTTGATCTTTCAGCCCAGCAGCTAATTACCAGGGCTGCAGGGCCCATGCACACCTTCTCATCTGGTTCAAAGTTTCTCAGGATAAGCTTTTATTTCCTTTGCACAAATTCTGTTATTCTATTATGTTTCAGGAAGATTTAACAAGGTCTGTCAAGAGATATATCACTTCTTGAGAGAAAGGAGAGCTTTTTCAATGGGGGCAAACACAGCTAAAGTAGAAGAGGACACAAGGGCGAAACTGAATGTGGACTAAACTGCCTGCTTTTCCTATTTTTCATTGCCTGGATTCCTGCAAAGTAGGCCATGAAAAGCCTGGTCATAATTGTAGGGAAAGAACCATTATTTTTATTTACTTTTTGATAATAAAATTCTGTGAGTTTTTTGTTTGGGGCAGGGAATTTGTCCCTTTTGTTGTGGCAACTGCTTGGTTCCTGATTATCAGCAATGTATATACTTAAGACTAGTAAAACTTACTCTCCTAAGGTTGAATTTCAGGTTTCAACTAGAGGAGAGCAACAGAATCAGTCATAAGAAAAATAGTAATGAAATTTCCCATTTTCACGTTTTGCTGCTTAGTTTACCTACCATGAGCAACAGCACTGTACCTAAAGCTAATGACTGTTAGCAGGTAAGCAGGGAATAAATAAGACATAGTTTATTTATACAGTGCATTTGCAGATTTATATTTATTTTGAAAACTATTTTGCTACTGTATTATTATTTTTCAGTTTTAGGTGTCTTTTTCTTCACTTGCATAAAATCTGTTAATTTTTGTGTTTCTGAAAACTATAAAAATGTGTAAAATTAATTAACTCTCATTTGGCCATATCGTACTCCTGTAACAAAAACTGTAGCTGTGCAGCTGAGAAGCAAACCAGAAAGTTTCTATAGTCTGTCTTTGAGGAGCAAAGCAAAGAGAGGACTGGACTCCACAGAGAGTCATGTTGGGCAGATATTAATAGGATGGGGAGTAGCTTCTTTTTCTTGACACATTAGTTGAGCTATCTGTTGATTCTGTATGATACATGTGTGCATGAGGAAGTTCTGTCAGTTTCCTTCCTTTTTTAAAGTGATGTTTCTAAGGTAAAACTTAAAATAATAACAAGTCTGCTATTTTTTGTTTTCATGGTAGTGCCTACTAAGAGTTTTCGAAGATGTATGCATTTAGCTTTGATCTTACTGAGCTTTTGTGATGAGAAGCAGTTGTATTGAGCATCGAGCCAGTAACAGATTTCTTCAAATGCGTAGTTAATTACTGAGGTGATGTGGAAATAAGCAAACAAAGCTATACATTTATATGTTATATGGTATGGCATTTCACTTTGGTCAGTTCAGGTCAGCTGTCCTGGCTGTGTCCCTTCCCAGCTTTTTGCCCACCACCATCTGGCTAGAAATGCCTTTGCATCTGAACTTTTCAGTAAAAGTGGAGAGTTATTATGATACCATGTTATGATATGACAAATTCTACTAGTTCTAAATATATTTATTAAACTTTTTTCAAAATTAATCCCTTCATCTGGAAAAACAGTGTGAAAAAGAAAATTTAAAAGACTAAGCTTTTTTTTCTTTTTTGATCTTTGTTACATGTTTTTTGGGGGGAAGGGGTAGGGGGACAAAACAAAAAGCTCAAACCAAACCAGAAGAGAGAAGATAGAAATGGATGCACATGCCTGTGATTGTTCCTTCTGTAATTCTTCTGTATTATACTTCTAGCTGCCACATCGGCATTAGCAGTGCTAGATCAAGAACAGAGTATGGCATTTCTTTCTGCACAGATGACCATGACAGATGAAAGATGATGCCACTAGGTGCTGTCAGTTACCTTTTACTCCAATTCAAGTTATCAGCTTGTTTGTGAAAATGAGCAAACAGTCCAGTCCTTCGGTGAAATAATACACTGGGACAATCCACCTTCAGTGGTGTCAGTATAGGAAGGAGCAGTATGGCTTAGTATCTTCTGTAGCCTCCCTTTTTAGTGCACATGAGTGTCTTCAGGAATTCTTTAATGGGTTTGTTTGAAATCCCTGGGTTCTTGTTCGTATATGGAGTCAGAAACACTGACTAACATTTAGGCACTTTATGTCTGAAGTTACCAAATGCCAAGGCTAATGACTACTCTCCTCCCAAACACAGCTTTTGGGGAAGCAGTCTCTTCCTTTTACACAATGAGTCCAGGGTTTAGAGTATTTCTCTGTTGCATAGGAGAAAAGCTCCTGTTCATTCTTCTTTCTGAGGTGTACTGGGTCTGGCTGGGATGGAGTTAACTTTCTTCATGGCAGTCCTGTGACAAAATCCAGGTGCTGTGTTTTGGATTTGTAGGTGAAACTGCATTGGTAACACACCAATGTTTTGGCTGTTGCTGAACAGTGCTTGTACAGCATCAAAGCCTGCTCCATGTCTCACTCTTCCCCCACCAGTGAGTGAGATGGTAGTGAGCAAAAAGCTGGGAAGGGACACAGCCAGGACAGCTGACCTGAACTGACCAAAGGGAAATGCCATACCATCTAGCGTCATGCTCAGCAAGCAATAAAAAGATGGGCCTTGGACTGCTTGTGGGTGGTGGTGAGTGATTGCCTTTTTTCCCCCCTCTTTCATTAACCTCGTAAGCTGTCTTTATCTTGATCTATGGGTTTTCTTGCTTTTGCTGTTCCTGTTCTTTCGCCCGTCCCACTGAGCAGGGAACAGGACAGCAGCTGTGTGGGTGCTTGGCTGCTGGCCAGGGTCAGCCCACCACACGAGGGAAGGAATTTGTGTATTTGCTACATCTGCCAAGTATAGGCTTTTCAGAGACTAAGGGAAGCCTACTAGCCTGTTCTAGTTCACATCAAAGAATTAAGAGACTGAGTTAGAAAGTGAGAAAAAGGGTGAGTATTGCTGTATTTCAGACACTTGGGAGATAAAGAGGTTAAGGTGGTTAAGTCAGCGCTGTCATGCGTGGTGATGTTTTAAGCACAGAACATGTTTTGAAAGAAAATAACTGATTGATCAGGTGACGGGTCTTGATTCTGCTTCTTTGGTGTTAGAAGGCACACCATAGTTGAGTTAGTTGCTAGGTGCCTGCATTTCAGATGGAATGAGATTTAAATCTGTCACCAATCCTTATTTCCTTCCCTGGCTAGACTGAAGACTCTGCCTCACTGTGCATGCTCTCTTATGCCTCTCTTTTGGCAGGGGTTATTCCTGTGAATCCTGTTCTTAGGTGTCCTGCTGTCCTTATGCTCATGTGTAGACATAAGGACATGTTTATACATGTATGGGATATTAATGTTGTATGTGGATTCACATTAGGAGTTTAATAGATTAAGGTTGCTGTATTGAAGTCCTTTTTTGAGATCTGTACGTCAGTCTTCAACAAGTGAATTAATGGGCCATAGGAAAAACTAAGAAAATAACCACTACTTCTAAAATGTAAAAAATCATTACTTTCATTTCTACCTTTTTTTTTAAACAATATTTCTGTATTGAAATAATAGTTGATATGCCTCATGAGCACTGTGGAGACAGCTTATTTACCTTTTCCATTCTGTATTTAGTGGGAACAAGAGTCATTATATGCATTTTTGAAGCGTATATTTAGTGAAGTAGTCAAAGAAAATAGACTTACAGAAAGTTATTGCTAGAACGTGCCTTTATTTTTAAACTTTGTTGTACTTTATGGGCTAGCAGTGGGATACAGGGGAATTTCCAACCAGAATGAGTAATCATTTTCTCTTATAGCTTGCAAGCAAAGAAGACCTGTAAAAGGATCTGAGATAAGACCCTACCGATAACAAGTGCAACTGCTGGTTTCAGAACATTCTGGAGGCTCATGAGGGTTTTTATATTTTTATTTTTTCCATTTCAGTATAAATGTGGGCACACTCACCAGAAAAGTTGGCAGAGAGGAAGTAGTGGGTGTACAAGAGTCATACTGAAACCAACAGGTGGCACAGCTTATGCTTATATCAAAATCTTTAGCTTCAGATGAAATGTAACATACAGAAGGACTAAGAGGGCAGTATCCTCCTGTTTGTTCCAGACTGCTCTTGCGGTGTAAAATCCGTCTGTGGGCTTTGCAGACTGTTTGAAAGGTTCATGTTTGACATGGACTTTCCAGATGAGGCCTTTCTCGCCTTCAGTCTCTAAGGGACAGAGTATAGAAGAAGATGCAAGAGAGAGAAGGTAGGCTACAGAACATAGCTCTCAGTGACAAGAAGCTTTCAGAAAGTAATCTGTTTCTTTTTATCTTCCTTTGCAGAGCTAGCAAATCACTAAAGCAAAACCCTGAGGGCTGATAAAGACAGGATCAAGGAGGGAGGCCCTCCCTCAAGGCTGCAGAGTGTTCTTCTCTCTAAGCAGTGAGGTACACATGCCTGCACCAGGTGGAAAGTTGCATGGCTGCATAAACCTCACAAGCGTAGCTGTGAGCTATGCTGTGGAGACTGTGTGCCGAGGATAAGGTGCAGCATGGCCGGCTATAGGGGATTGCTGTAAGCTGGCACTGAAAACAAAACACAGGGCTTGACCTGTAGACCGCTGATGGCAATTGGGATTTCTGCTGCCTGCAAGGGTTTTGTCATGGGTTTTCATAGAGGAATTGATTCACTGTAGTTTGTGGGTTTCTCTGAGTCCCCAGGGACGTTTCACAGTGGGAGCATATCCATAGAGACAATGCTGGCTGGCTGTGGAGTCAATTAGAAGGTGAACTGAATGAATTCTGGGGAGGGAGAAGAACGTGTTTGAGAGGATATGGGCAGAGGAAGATTTGGCTGATGCCTTTGGAAATCTCAACTCTGATGTTAGTAGTGAACATCGGTCCTTTTCCTACTGAATCCATTTAGAGAGCAGTAGGCTCCTCACCTATAAGGGTAATGCAGAAAGGCTGTTGTACAGTGCAGAAGTTGGCTGAGATCTCCTGCTTTTAACTCATGAGATTGCTAAGCTATTGTTGCTATTTCGGTGTGGTGATCATCCTCTGAAACAGAGGTGAAAGAGAAGAGGAAGTCTGTCTCTCTGTTTTTGTTTTCAATTTCTATAAACTTGTTTGTAATATGCAAAGCAAGTTCCAGGCACAAAATATCTGGGAAATGTGCCAATGCGTAAACACACTTCATTTTTATAACATTGATGACTTGAAGTTGAGTAGCTTGGATTCAGGCTGAAGATCTCACTTCAAATTACTGTTAATTACATGTCTGATGGTAACTTAGTAAAGCCACTGGCAATATACCATGACTTTTATCCTAATAGTAAGTAAGTAGCAGTAAGACAGTTCAGTTTTTGCTTGAAGGCTTTAGTCAAGAAAGTGACAAGTATTTCCTTTCCTTTTTTAAAAGAGTTTTTTAAAAGGCATTTACACAGCCTTTTTTCCTTTTTTTTTACTCCTACAACTTAGTGAACTGGCTAGGTGATTTGTTTTAGGATTGTCATAATTCCTTTTTTTCTTTATTTGATTCATAACAGCAGTAATACTAGTAGACACCTACCTGCTGGATGCCTCTTTTGATACATTTTAAAGTGCATGAAACCCACAGAAAGAAAATAAAACAAGTTATACAATGGAGAGGACACATCTCTAAATTTTTTGGCAAATACTAGCCCATCATGATAAAGTCTCTTGTCATATTTCCCTGTACTCCTTTCTGAAACACATAGTAGAAAAGAGAAATTGATGCAGAAGGCTGTCATATCAGCAAATCTTGGAGGAAGGCAAACTAAAGACAGGAAATCTCTCTGGAGGAAAAACATCCATTAATCTCCTTACTTGAAAATCACAGGAGTTTCTATCTATTGGGAAGTTACTACTTGTAAAATCAGCAGTGCGTTCTGCAGCCTTTCACACAGTTATCATATGTTTGTTTCTGACCAAGTGTAGCAGTGACTGAAAACAGTTTTTTCTCGGTCCATTGCATGTCCTTGTAAAACCAGTTGGTGGGCTTGGCAGAACTCCCGTCATATTTCATTGCTGCTAATTGGCACTTCTGTCAGCATTGTTTGCAGTGAAGCTAGAGCTTAAGATGTGAAAAGTGAGCAACAGTTGTTCTCCAAAGGTGCTGATCCTCTGGCATGTCAGTGTGTAGACTCCTGTGTATTGTTTAAGTGTGCTTTTCATATTTAATGGCCTTGGTAAGGCAATGTCTCACTCTTGAGCTGTACATTAGGTTGTGAAGCAGGAAATTGTTTCTGCTCAATCACATTCTTCAACGCATGCTTGCACATGCTTCAGTGAATGCTTTTTAACTGTTCAAAGGTTTTGTGGAATAATTTTTCAACATCAGTTTCAGTATCAATGCCATTAATGAAATGCTCCATGGTACAGGGCATAGTCCTCCTTCTGGGATCATCTTTGTAAATTTCCCCCTATTGCAGGGACACAGAATAGATTATTCCATAGCAGAGAGCATAGTTGTGCCTTTTTGTCTTTTTTATGGTAGATCTAACAGTTGATATAAGGTGTTGGAAGATGGTCTCTTGAGAATACAGACCTGTGGAAGAGATGTTCTGGGGAAAAAATAAATTATTCGAGGGTTTTCTGAAGTGGCAAAGACAGAATTTAACAACTTGAGTAGGTCCTTCCATTATTATGTTCCTAATTCCTTAATATACATAGTGGACACACTGCATTTTATTCTTATTCCTCATATATTTGCTTTTTTATTTTATGAACATTGATAGCATTCGCATTGTTTTGAAAAGAGAAAATTAGTTAGTTAGGATTTTTTCTGTTGCAGAAATACGTTTACTGGGCATTAGTATAAGGAGAGATATTCATATCAGTAGGAAAGACCAGATCTAATAGTGAAAGCTATGATTAGTGCAAGTTATTAACATCAGTTACACCACTCCAGTAACATTCTCTTGCAATTTTCATAGGCAAAATGCTAATCAGTTGTAAGTTGTAGTAATGCTTTCATAAAATATTAAGAATTCCATAGGTTTTTGAAATGAGTATTTTATAAGTTTAAACCAAAGTTAGGTCTGTGTTTCAAAGCACTTAGCAATGTCCACCAGTCAGTCTGCTGCCTGTTACTATTATTATAATTTTGCAGTAAAACCACATTGTTCTTTTTTCCCTTACTAGGTTTTAGCTGAATTGTCAGTGGAGAGGAAAGGAAAGTTTTACAGCAGTGGTTACCACTCAGGGCAGAGCGTTTCTTTCAGCAGAGGAGGGAGTTCTGCTTAAAAAACAAGACACAGCATGATTGTGAGTCAAAATATAAGCTTAGGCTATGAGTGTCCTAAAAACTTGAAAATCTCAGTGAAGTAACATACCTGTCTTCTATGACTGCCTTCTCATTTTGCTATTAGAAAATACCATTTTTTCGATACACTACACTTTGTCTGTCACTTTCCCATACTTCCAGTCTCTGTTTTGCCTTATTTCCCCCACCTCTACAAATGGTACTGTCTGTGAGAGAGTTTGGTAGGTAGTCTTATTTGACTGGATAGAAAATACTTGTGGAGGCAAGGTTAGTTCCTTCTCTAAAACCAATAAAATATTCTTGTGCAATCCCCAGTCTGATGATGATTTTTCTCTTCCTCCCATTCATGCCTCTGCATCATCACTTATGTTTGATCCAAAGTTAATGCCAGTACTCTTTTTAAAGAAGGAAATAAGTAATATTTACAATATGTTAGAGGAAAAAAAGCAAATGACTCCCTCTAAAACATACTAGCCCCATTTACTTAAAATGCAATTACTTTCTTTTTATTACTTTTATAACTGTTTTGTTAGGATTGAGCCCAGAGTGCTTTCCAGAATGGAAATCCAACCCTACTTTTCCTGCCAAAGTTTTTTGTTTGCACTGTCAGTATGCTTAACTTTTCTAAGCATTATTTGCTTGTGTTGAACTGTTGATTGCGTAATGGATACATAGTGGTGCTCCAATCTTCAGCCTCTAAAAGATTTACATGGAAGTCTGATTTGGTTAACCAGTTACAATGAGTTTAGAGGTGTTTACATATTCCCTTATTTATGTTTAATCACAAAGGAAAACTGCCCAGCTCAGCACTATTTAAAGTCACTTTGATGAAGACATCTGTTCCTCTGGAATAGCAGAGACATGCTCTTATTGAAGCACATTAGTGTAGGCAGAAGTAGCACAGCACCTTTCTCCCATTATGCTTAGCATGTTCACTGGTCAGGATCATCAGCATTAACTCAAAATCTCTGAATGTATTGCTGTCTCCTGTCATGAGTGACAGAGGACTGTTGCTATTATCACTAGCTATTATGTAGGTCTGTAAGACTGTATGATAGAAGCATCCTTCCAATCAATGTCCTTCTGTCTCACTCAAAAAAACTTTGCTGGGTATTTTGCACCTTCCCCCTTGGTCATAAAAGACAGCCAGGTAGTGAAAGCTTGCACTTTCACACAAACCTGCAGAGTATAGAAGGGATTGAGCTGAACTGTCTTCTGTGATATACACAGACTGTTTGTTTATGAAGTTCCAACCAGGTATTCCTTTCCAATTGTGTTGTAGGAAATAGAGAGATACTTGTGTAACAGAGGGTATAGCATTAATGAAAAAGTGTCATGAGGACAGAGTCATGTTAGATTATGTGGATGAAACCCAAGCTCTACTGAAACAAATCAGAATAACAGCTATGAACTTCCATATAACTGAGAGTGCACCTTTTGCTCCAACCTGGCCTTCATAGGGTTAGCATTTGGAGCAGGAAGAAAGTTGAGGGGAAGAAAGAGAAAGCTTGCTAAATTAGTACATTGACAAATCAGGGAAAAGTGTTTATCTGTGCTTTGTAGCTATGCCCATAGGAAAAGTTTCTCTTCTGTGAATTCATGCAGAAAGAATGAAACATAGGAAAAAGGAGGACTATCAAATTATGCCAAGTAGTTGCTTGGGTTTGGTATTCAACTTGTTAGTTCTATGTTTTTTCCTAGTTAATTAAGTGCTTTTTCTTTTGTGCTGTTTTCTCATCATTTCTACTGTACCTTGCTACAGACAAGGTTTTGTATTAGCTTAAATTTGTCTGTTTATGAATCATCTAAACATATGTCCCATCTTCCATTTCAGATCCTCATAAATTCATATACATGCTTTTTGATCACCATTTTTTCACCTAAGGGTCACTCTGCTCAAGTGTTCTCCATCATTTTTAAAGGTTTTATTTCAGCCCTTAATATTACCATGTGTGTCCATGGGGTAAGAGTAAAATATATGAAGAAATTGTCATCTTCACTGTTGGAAGTGTAAGGAAAAAAAAAGCCCATTAATGCCAGCAGCTTTTAACCAATGTATAACAAAAAAATAATTTACTTGATGCAGGTTCTGTCTATATTAATAAAAAATAGATTGTTTTGAACTTACAGACTGACACATTGACTTTTATCTTGTAAGTATGAAGGTAGTTCATTCACTTATAATGTCTGTAGGGGGACTAAAATAAAAATAAATTGATGCAATTTTATTATTTATCACTGGTGGATTCTAGATTATGGCCACAAATTGAAAAAAAAATACAAGTTTTTTTGAGCAGCTTAGAATTTATTAACCTGAAGGAAACACCAACATGTCTTCATATCTTTGTATATGAGCTGGCAATATATGCTTGCAGCCCAGAAAGCCAGTCATATCCTGGGCTGCACCACAAGAAGCATGGCCAGCAGGTCGAGGGAGGTGATTCTCCCCCTCTACTCTGCTCTCATAAGACTCCACCTGGAGTACTGCGTCCAGCTCTGGAGCCCTCAGTACAAGACAGACATCAACCTGTGGGATCGGGTCCAGAGGAGGACCAGGAAAATGGTCAGAGGTCTGGAACACCTCTCCTATGAAGAAAGGCTGAGAGAGCTGGGGTTGTTCAGCCTGGAGAAGAGAAGGCTGTGGGGAGACCTTATTGCAGCCTTTCAATATATAAAGGGGGCTTATAAGAAAGACAGAGAGAGACTTCTTACCAAGGCCTCTAGTGAGAGTACCAGGGGCAATGGTTTTGAACTGAAAGAAGGTACCTTTAGATTAGGCAGAAGGAAGAAATTTTTTGCAGTGAGGGTGGTGAGACACTGCAACAGGTTGCCCAGAGAAGTGGATGCCCCCGAAGTGTTCAAGGTCAGGTTGGATGGGTTTTTGAGCAACCTGAGTGAAATATGTCTCCGCCCACAGCAGGAGAATTGGACTAGGTGAACTTTAAAGATCCCTCCCAACCCAAAAGATACTGTGATTCTGTAATTTATAGAATTCTGTATTTTGCTCCATTTTCTGTATTACAGGAATATGTTATTGTCTAAGTATGTCTCAGAAATAGGTAGATAGGGAACACCTCACTGCAAGATATATCTCTTTCCGCCAGACCTCAGGAAGGACCTGATTTGCCAGAAGGGAAAACCTTTTCTCCGCAAGTTTATCTATTAGCTTTCTTCATCTCTAAAATGTACTCTAGGTCTATGTTAGTGCACCTTTGCTGTGTCCCTGTGTGCACATCTAGTGCACCTGTGATCTCTAAATAAATTATTTATAACGGACTTCTTTTAAAGTGAAGATATGTTTCACTCTTAAAAATGGTTTTATGCATGAGTTGAGGGAGCAATGCTTTTCAGCAGAGGCATCTGCTAGAATGAGTGTCAGCTGATGACTTCCATGACTCTGAAGCAAGGACAAGTGTTTAAGTCGCTATGCAACAGAAGACTAGACACGTTTACTGTCAAAGGTTCAGGCTCTTTTTGGTGTAAATGGATTCCTATGGGCTTAAATGACTTTAAAAAATACATTTATGGATATTCTTCGTGAATTTCAGTAGCTACATAAGTAACCTCTACGCTCCCTTTCTCTTCTGTAGTGTGAAGTATCACAAAGAATGTTTCGAACTACCCAAGCAGCAGATCAGTGTTTCAGAGGTGTTCTGAGAGTTGGAGGAAGGCAACAGCCTAGGCAAACTCAGCATGCTTAGAGCAGTAGGGAATATTGACTGGTGGTGGGCAGGGACAGAGATCATGACTTGTTACAGAAATAAGAAGTGCAGGTGGAGCTCTGATGGTGGGGCCTGAGATAGTGAGTCACTTCTGTGGCTTAAATGTCAGTGAAAGAGAAGTGATTTGACATGACTTCCCAGAAGCTTGGATACTTTGAGAAAGGAGGAGGTGAAAAGGAGCTGTGAAAAGCCCCATTCCATTTTTCTGTGAGAATACTATTCAGTTAAGCACAGCCTGAAGACTAAGGTGTCCCATAGATGTCAGCAAAAGGTTTGCTTTGCAAACTTATTTTAAAAGTTGTCATGAATGTGACTTGCATTGTGAAAAAAGCATGAAAATAAAGTAAGAGAAGATGCATCTTACCTTGCTGCTGAAAAAATACTGTGTGGCTAATTGTGGATTACAGTGAATAAATGATCTGGAAGACCAACGATAAGCAGGAAGAAAAGTTGTTCTACCAAAACTAAATAACAAAAGTGACCTTGGCTTCTGGAAGCTATTAAGGGAAATGTTGAATGGACTAAAGCTTAGGACCTGAGGAATTCTAATACAGGTTCTCAGATGCTCAAAAGAACTTCTTAGGTAGGTCTTAAAAATAATATGTCAACATTAGAGGATGTGCATGCATTCCAGCCTACCCAGTAAGGCTATGAGAAGATGGTTGTTGTGAGGTGAATAGAGGAAACATGGACATGATGATCCTCCTACAAGTAATTAGTCTGGAGTAGAGCAAGCCCAGTCTGTTAATAATAGTATTGCGTTATAAACAGTTTCATTCTGCAAGGGTCTCTAGTGATCTTTATTCCCAAACTGATTCTCCAGTTAAGACAATCTTTATCATAATACATTTAAAATGTCCTTGTTCCATTGCTTTGATTTTGGTCTTCATTGTCCTAAAAATAAATAGCTGTTTCTTAGAGGATATTCTGCTTCAAAACTGCTATTTCACTGTCTCACATACAAGCACACACACACTATTACTTCTTTTTCTTCTTTTTCTCCATTATTTACTTACTTTGTTCTTTGTAATGACAATCAAAGCATGACAATGCAAGTCAGATCTAGCTATTGTGCTAACATCAGATTTGCAGTCATCCTTTCCTGATGAGTGCTAAACCCAGCCTATGCTACCAGGCAAGAGCTGGCACCTGTTCTCATGATCTCCTTTCTTGACAGATATGTAGTCTCTGATAAGAATCAAGGGGCATCACCTTCAGTATTAAAAAAAAAAGTGCTGTTGCTTTTTCAAGTACAGTAGGTCAGTTTTAGTGAGAGACCTCAAAGAATTGCTCAAACATTCTAATTGCAGTCTTCAGGAAATATCTTGGAGACTGTTTCTCTTACCTTTTAAGTCAATAGTTGTCATTGGGTGTCATTCGTGTCTCTACATTAGTGTTTTCATTTTGAGTCAGAAGGCATATTTTAAGTAAATGTCCTGATCATTCTCTTTTACTGTTCTTTATGTTATGAAAATGTCTTAAAACACATGATTTTTTCAGATTAAAATAAACTGGGGCATTCCTGTGGCTTATCAAGTACACCCCAACTCAGTCTGTGGTGAAAAAAGCCTGTAATGGGTATGGTGTGGACATCCTCTGCTCAGCACCATCTGTCTTACCCCGCAGAGCAACTCCCAGTGGTCCTCTCTGCTCGCTAATGTAGCCCTAGTCACTGATTCCAGGGGGAGCAAAAATCCAGGTGACTTTCTTTGGGAACATTTGAAGTACTCTTTTGCCCAGCCCACTCTGCTTTTGAGTGGCGATACAACTGTGGAGCATTGCAAGGCAGATATAATCCTAAAAAACTATTTTCTACCTTGCATTGTAATATTGATTATGTTGTAAAAGTAAACATAATACATGGTAAAGACAGAACAGTTTGCCCACCCCCAAAAAAAGAAACCAAGCCTAGCTCTATGCTTCCATAGTTATGATTGATTTTAAGGACGGATTCTCGTATGAGGCATTCTGAGACCATGTGATTTGGCAGAAACTGTTGATTAAAAATGTTAATAAGATTTTTGGTACAGAACAATATTCTGTAATTCTACTTTTGCAAGTGCTTAAACTCACTTAGCTTTTTTGATGTTTTACACTGAAGTATTTATCTGTTAGTCTCTGACTTGAGGGATATATCAAGGAATACTCACAGAAGAGTTGAAACCATTTTATCAAGAAATCTCTTCTAGCAAGCTAATTGCCATAGCATTTTCAGACTGAAGTCAGTTCAAAACATTTGACAGGCCAGTAGCATGTAAATAACATTGAAATTCAAAGTGAATCACTTTCCTCATGTGTAATAACCTTGGCAACCCCATGTCCCTTATCTTTAAACAAGTTATTTTTGAACACAGTTTTATCAGTGTATAAGTCAATTTAGCCACTTGAGAGTTACTTGTACAAAGGGTTACAAGGGTGGACCTTCGCTGATACTGTCTGTTAAAAGAAATTAGTATGTATTTTCAAAAGAGCTATTGATGTACATGCAAAATAGATTTAGAAGTGCAGCAAACAATTTTATTTTTTGCTCTCAGAGTACCTGTACTCAGCTAGTGTCAAAATAATGTTAATAATAGTATCTCTATGAGTTGCCAGATAAGTTATGTTGCCAGTTTGATCATTAGTATATTGCTCATGGAATGAAAGCAAAACATTTTCAATGACACTCTGGCTGTCTTTTGAAAAAAGACATCACTTTCTTACTTTGACATGTTTGGTGTTTTGGAAGCTGCATCAATTCTCTTTTCACAGGAGCACTTGGAGACGTTTCTTCTTAGCACTATGTGTAACTTACTACTGCAAAAGAAAAGATATACAGGCTTGGGCTAATATCTCTGCACTCCTGTTGCTTTCACTTAGCTTAAAGATTGATATCTAATGTAAGATATTACTTTGCAGTCTGGTTCTTTATGGACCTTCTGGAAAAGGGTAGTAGACTATTACTATTTACACTGATGGCAACTATTCTCTTCAGTGAAATCCAAAGTGAACTAGCTGTTAAATCATTGTTTTCTTTCCCATGTACAGTCTTTTTCATTTTTTTGATCTGGTGACAGTTGAAATTCATTTTGTACAAGCAGTTTTGTGTACAAGCATAAGTGTTTAGGGAAACAGCTTGGATTTTTCTAAAATTTAGAATTTTGGTCATACAGTTCATGTTCTGGAATGCCTTGGTCATAACAGCAGTGAGCAGGGTGCCAGGTACATCAGAGCCAAGCTTTGCAGAGGTGTGGACAGCGTGACCTTCTCATAGCCTTGTAAGAAGAGCGTGGTCTTGTAGGTGTGCTCTGAGGAGGCCCTGTGCGTGTTAAAAATCAGTTTTCACATAGATGCACTGCTGTTTTCTTCCAGAAGTTCCTTAAGCAGATGGGAGATGATGGCTCTCATTCTCCTTTTGTACTGCAGCACAGACACAGGGTACATCACACCTGCAAAGGCTTAAACTTGTCTCCTCCCCTCTCTGACCAGATTGAGGCCCATGTTTTCTGCAGTCAAGCTCTGCCTCTTATCTATTGGGGGCTTTTCTGGGGGAAAGGATGTCACCTCTCTGTCCTGCTGGAATGCTTCTACTTTAAAATAAAAAAATATGTGGGCAATTTTGAAAGTCCTTGTTTATGAAGGAAGAATAAAGGACTCTGCATCATGGGCTTTTTATATTTTGAAACTAATGATGGTTTAACATAAGAAGCTGCTGTCAGTGGTTCATCAAGGACTGAAGCACGGGTCTTTTCCTTTGGGTGAATGCTTTTAGCAAATGTTGAAAAAGGTTTATTCATCCTGTGATTTCCTTCTAAACCTAGGTCAATAATTTCTTCTCTTAGATGAAAACTGAAGGAGCTAGTGTGGGTTCAAATATAACACTTATGTCTGGAAGGGACCTCACGAGATCACGTAGTCCAACTTCCCAATCAGAGCAGGGGCAGCTATGAGGTAAAAAGGTTATTACAAGTTTTCTCCTCCAGACCCCGTATAAATAAAAGTATTCTCATAGCTTGGAAATACTGCAGAAGTGGGACAGAAGTTGAGTCACGTTCCCAGTCTTAAACATATCCTGTTAACTAGTCCTGACGGCTTTCTCCTTCATATAGAAGCCTTACTGCCCCATCCTTCCAAATATTTTATAGGGCATTTGGCCTATGGCTGTGGAGGATTCCAGTTGTTACACCAAAATCTTTTTATGTGTGAGAAAAGAGTTCATATGCTTAACTGGTCTTAACTTCAGCAAGCGTTTCTTAATTCACCGGCAACAGAAAGACAATGTTATGCTATATTTTGATACTTCTTTACCCTTAGCAGATCCTTTCTCTATTGAGGTGATTTTCCAAAAGTTGATTAAAGCTGCTTTGGGAGCAGATCATGCTAGAGCAGCGGTGCAAAACAGAATAGTCTCCAACCCCAGAGAAGCTGATCCATTTTGTTTTAAGGCAGGTAAAAGTGAGCTTTAATATATTCTTAATTATTTTACTGTAGCCAGTAAAGACTATGCTCACAGTGGTTAAAATTCTCTGCAATCGCGGTAACACTGAATGACAGCCTGCTGGCCACGCTCTCATATAGCTGTGGCAGTGCAAGGTATGTAACATGACTGCATTCACCATTGATATCACAGGGCTTTTCTTTCTCTAAGGAAGATTGCCAAGCATAGTCCAAACTCTGGAGTAGTCCTTGAAATCTGCTTTATAAGCAAGAATTAGAGGGGTAAAGGAAGAAAAACCCCAAACAAAAAACAATTTTTAATGTAGTCAATTAAGTTTGCTAAAAAGCAAATGACAATTTTGGGGAGTGTTTCAGCTCTTCATAAAGTGCATTATTCCTTTTATTCAAATGGATTTTGTGCCTGGTCTTTCAAAATATTGTACATTGAAAACTGTAAAGTAGATCTTACGCAAACAGTCAGCAGTGTTTCTGTGCTGGCTGTCACACTCTCAGCTTTACTGTTAACACTTTAATTCTTTCACTCCCTGGATTCCTTCTGCAGCTTGTTGCCAAAGGCATATCTCAGTAAGAAAAGTACAATTAATGCATTTTTAATTAATACATTCACGTAAATTGAGAGGGTCAATTGGAAGGGTTGTTCATGTCGTTGATGTGATTAATCCCACTGAAGACATGAAAGCACTAGCAAAAGCTTTATTCTTTCTGTGTTGGAGGAAGTTATTTTAGCTAACACCTTACAGAGAAAGCTGACACTAGGTCTGAGAACATAAAAGTGGCTGTTTAAGTAAATCCCAATGTAGCCTGTGGTCGTACCGGTGCCAGATGCCAACACAGAGGCTTAGAAGAAAAGTTAGAGGAAACGTCAAGCGTTTGTGATATGTGCTCCCATGGCCAGCAGCTTAGCAAACCCTTGAGAAGAAGATTCATCTGCACCTCTGTGTTTGTGAACTTTAACATTTTGTATCTTTTTAGTCAGTTGGCTGTTGTCATCCAAAACATCATGTTGCAGTGAATTCCACTGTTCAATGGTGTGTTGTATGAAAAAGTACTTGCATCTGTTTATTTTAGTCCTACCACTGAATAATTTCACTGGGACCATAGTTTTTATGTTACAGTGCTTGTGTTAAAGCAGTAATTAAATCCCCATTTGCCTTCTTTGCACACTACATAATTTTGGAGCTTTCTGCCATATCCCTGCTTAGTTGTCTCTTTTTCAAGCTACTCTGTTTACTCTCTACTTGTACAGAAGTTGCTTTATTATTCTGATAACCTATGTTGCTTTTCTCTGTCTTGTCCTGTTCTACAGTATTTTTGAGAGAGTGTAGTCAAGACAATATACATCCTCTAGCTTCTCCCACTAACAGACACTCTTGAGTAACTCTGAAATTGTGTATTCTTTCTCAAAATCTTTTTTCCCTACCTTGCTTCTTATTAATGCTAATATTTTCACTTTTACAGTACCATATAAGATTTCTCAGAAAGTTCTTTTAAAAAATATTTTCTCCACGTGATGGCTGTGGAAGGAACAGAATTTCAGTGATGGGCAGGTGTGTATGAGTGGGTTTACTTGGAGATCAGCCTGCTACTAAATGAACACAGTACCTTGGTATATAATCTTTTGGAGCTATTCAGGGTTATAACATATATGTTTCCTCAGATTTAGTCCTGTCCAGAGAAAGGAGTTAAAAATACATTGAAATATACACAAACAGATTCTGATCTCATAGTTAGAAATCCTATAGAATTTGTAGATATGGCAAATAAAGATGTTGAATACGCTGAATGTTTGAATGTAACCTATCATATCAGGTTTTCCTTGTCTGAGACAACACATATCATTTTGAGTACAGCCTTGGGAAATGGGAAAGCACATCTCATGTTTTAATCTAGTCAGAAGTCATCTGTTTCACAGTAGCAGAGTAAGCAATTGTCATTTGAATTCCCCAGTATCCATTTAATGTAATGATGATCGGCATCAATTGTTGCATATATTAGTCATTGTAACAGTGTCTTGTCAGAAGATCATTTTAACATTAACTATTTTTAAAACAGATGTCTATGTTTTTATGTGTTTATTTGAATTCAGTTTTTGTCAATAGCTGCAAGAAGTCATTAGCTGGTAGCAACATGCTATTAAGTTAACATTTCTTCTTCAATCATGCTGATAGCAGGACATTCCATTTTTATAAATGTAAAGGTATCTTGCTAGATATAGGTGAAAGTCTGGTGGATTTGACTGTAGGTTGAACATAGGTGATATTTTGATCTGGCAGAAACAGGTTCAGTATTTTTAAAGGCCAAAATATTGACGTTCCATAAACACTAAGACAAATATAAGTGTCCAAGCAATCTTGTAACAGTGATTACAGATGTAAAAAACTGATGTATCTCAAAATCATCAGGGCTGACTTTTACATCTTTAATGGCTTTTCTTACAGTTTTCAGCTGTAGAAGGGGTTTTTCCACTCATATTCCTTTCCTTCATGGTTCCATTCATTTTTCCAGATTATTACAAGTCATATCAATTTACTGCTGACACAAAACCACGTTACACCTGATTTTTAACTGCTACTGCATTGTAACTGTTTCAGACCCCAGTGGTGAAGAATTGGTTACAACTATTTAAGTGTTGTACCAGTGACTGGGGGCAATCATTTTGCCAGAAGGTTACTCCTGATCAAAGAAGGAATGCTTTATATTACATTCTGCTCACAGTCTGTTTTTCATTTGATTTCACTTTATTTCAGATTTCTTTCATGCAAGGTTGAGTTAAATAGTTTGAGGTCAGGTGAGGTTAAGAAAAGATGAATGTTTGTGAGGATTGAAAGACACAGTAAAATGTTAAAAAAAATAGAAGTATACTCAAATGTATATTTAGAAGTCCAAAGCGCAAGTAGACTGAGAATTTGTTTAGATCAACAAAATCTTAAATTCTTACTTTCCAATGTAATCTGTTGATTCTGATGGACATACAGCAAGTGTGGGACTGCAGGTTCCTGGCAGAGAGAAGTTTTCCGGTTTCTGCTTCTTTACTTGGAGTGGAAAGCCTTCTAGCAGCTCCTGGGAAGGCAGGAATTGGCATGCAAATATCTCAAATTACAAACATGTTACAATAAAGGTATCTCTAGTTTGCCCTATTGACTCGTATGCAGTTTATGATCAGTTCTAATGTCCACATGCACCTCTGAAGAAGTACCACCTTAAGAGTTTTTGCCAGCCTTTGCAGGCAACTCTCTGCATAACTTACATTTCCTGTTTGTTAAATTGTGTCTTATGTTTTTCTCTCAAGTTTGTCTGGCTTATTTTGTATTTTCAGATTTACTTTCCACCCATGGTATGTGCAACCTTCTTATTGATGGAGAACTATTGATGGCTACTGATTATAGTCTTCAAGCCAGTTTTTCTTCTAGACAGTAGGAAACTGTAATATTGTACTACAAAGTCATGGTTTTTAGCTTGCTTATAGTAGTATGAAAATAAACTTCCACATGAAAATGTCAAAATCTTTTCATTTCTAACAGAAGCAATAAGAATTTGTTTGTTGTCAGTGTGAAAAAGAAAAGAATGTCATTTTACTTGACAAAGATAAGCCCCTTTTAAAAGGGACTTGCTTTACAAATAAACAGTAGTGCACTTATTACTAATTTTAGCCCGTAAAATAACTGAGCATTTTATAAACTTCCTGTACTTTGTGTGTGAGGGGAGAGCACTGGATGTCATATACGTCAGTGGTAGCAAGGCTTTTAGCACTGTCCCCCACAATATTCTTGCATGCAGTTTAGGTCTTGATGACTGGACAACTAGATGGGTCAAATTCTAGCTGGATGATTGGGCTGGATGCATAGGCCAACAGGAGCCTCATGAAATTCAGCAAGGACAAATATGGAGTCCCGTATCTGTGAAGGGGTAACCCTTGCAGCTGTACAGGCTGGGGGCTGACTGAGTGGTGAGGATCAGCTCTGCTGGAAAGAACCTGGGCATCTTGGCAGGTAGCAAGAAGAGCACAAGCCATCAGTGCTCCCTGGCAACAAAGGGCCAAAACCATCTGGGGCTGTATTGATAGGAGCGTAGCTGGTCAGGTGAGGAGAGTGATTGCCCCCCTCTACTTAGCACTTGTTAGACCACATTGGGAGCGCTGTGCCCTAGTTTGGCCCCCCCAACACAGGGAAGATATTGGCAAGTTGAGCTGGGGGCTACAGAGGTGGTTGGGCTGGAGTGCAGGCCCTGTCAGCAGTGGCTGAGGGACCCTACTTTGAGAAGGATGTTGGACTAGAGATCTGCTGATGTCCCTTCCAGCCTGAATGATCCTGTGATTCTAGTAAAAGTCATTACTGAGATGTTTAGTTTTTATACCCACGTGTCAAGTTAAAATCAAATTATTTTGTCTAACAAATAAGTCTTTGTCCTTTAGCCTAGTTTTTATTATTATTTTAGTTAAGATAAAGAAGACTTTTTGCAAAAATTACATTTTTACATACAGAATATTGAAACAGAATATTAAAACATCCAAGTCTTTTATTCATGGTGCAGAACTACATCTAAGAACAAGGTGTTGGTAAGGTAATAGCATTAAAAAGGAAGGAAAAAAGCATTTTCTTCATGCGTAAAGCATTGGAAAGTATTAAAATAATGCTGACACAAATCCATTATTGACAATACTTATCTCCAGTCTTAACAGAAATACTGAAAGATGTCTTTGATTATTTTCACTTTTATATGTAAGATACAGTGAAACATGCAGGAGATCACTCTTCAAATTTTAAAATCACATGAAATCTTTTTGAAGTATGTATGCTCAGTAAAAAGGAAGGATTGTAGAAAAGAGATCCATACTGGACTGAATGAGAAAGTCTACAGGTGTGTGGCCATGACTTCTATATAATATGTCTGAGGCAGGTAAAAAGGTTTTGGAGGCAAAGATGCTTGGATTTGGGATGAGTTGCTGAGGTGAAAATAGACAGGATGATATCAGAAGAAAGGAGTAGGTGCAGAAGGGCATAGGTAAAAGAACCAGTAACTGCTTGAGCATACCTTCTTTTCACGGAAGAGAGAGTTTTAGCAGTCCGTACTATCAGCAGGGTGTCCTTTAACCTTATGGTGTATTGTGCTATTTTTAGTCACCTGTTGCAATCCTGATAATTATTAAGTGTAGTTTTATAAAAATCAAATACACGAACCTGTCTAAATTAAGTAAGTACTGAACTGGCCTTCCTTTCATTTCAGATAGTTCAACATACTCTCTATTCTTGCCTGGGGTTTTTTGGGTCTAGTGATGCTGTGTTTTTCGCACAACACTGGAGGTTTATTTTTAACTTCGTAGTATTAAGCTGAAAGTCATGATATATTGCCAGTGTCTTTACTAAGTTACCATCAGCCATGTAATTAACAGTAATTTGAAGTAAGATCTGTCTGAATTCAAGCCACTCAACTTCAAGTTGTCAGTGTTATAGAAATGAAGTGTGTTTACATGTTGGCACATTTCGATAAATTCAGTAGTCTGCTTTACAACATGGCCCCACAAAGAGGTTGTTCTATCACAGCTATCAAGAGAACAAGTGACTGTGCCACTGTAGTTGTGCACTGTGTGGCTGCAGCCTTCCACTTATGGGCTTAATAGTGATGCTTAAATAGCAGACTCCATTTTCTAACATGGCAACATGCACCTATTCCTTTGCAAATTAAACCTATCTATCCATCCTGAAAATCAGGAATTGGTCATGGGTGAAGATCCAGAGATTAGTTATGAGAAAGAAGAAATTCTCTTTTGGATCTGTGGTAAGTTGCTTCCCTCACATTGTAATCCTAGTTATACAGAAAATGAGTGCATCCCAGATGAGTAGGTAATAAGGGTATCTTTAGGCTTAAAACTAAGTTATAACAAAACTCCAGAAACTGAAAGCAGGTGCAAAAATACTCATTGGTTAAAGCATTTACAACATCAGTCAGTCTCTAAAAATCAGCCTTAACCAAGTTAGGTAGCTACTTGAGTGACTAAGAAGATGACATATATTTCAGGACCAAAATCACAAAGACTACTTACACTCTACACAACCAATTTTATCATTTCAAGCAGAGGTTGGGAGCCAGAGATTTGCACAGATCAAAGGATCTGCAGGATGTTTCAGCCTGGAGCACTGAATAACTCTAACTCTTTCATTCATTGCATTACTTGTGTTTTTTTCATCTGAAGTAGAATTGATCCCAAGTTGCAAAATTTTGATAATAAGTACAGCAAGTCCTATCTTTTGAGTACAGAGTTTGGATATCTTTCTCATCTTTAAGAGAAACCAAACAGTTAAACTTCCCTTTGGTATGATATCTGACATGACAAGCAGAAGAAAAGATTTGCTTTTATATTCTAAAATTGTGAGAGGCTTTTTATTACATCTTATTCCTTCATTACATGCTTATTGCTGTACAAAAACTCTTAAGTAAGAAGATGCAGTGTCCTTTTCAAATATTTAGGTCCATCTGTTTGCTATTAATTTCATTCTCTGCCATGATCATCCTATTCCTGGAAGGGTGAAATTCAGCTGGGTTGATGGCAGTTGTACCATGTAGTACCAGATGCATCAGGTTTGATTGCTCTTTGGCTGGAGATGCTTGTGTAGATGGCTGACTGCATGTGATTAGAGTGGTTACCAACTTTTGAAGAAACAAATACCAGTTTCTACAAAAATGAAATACTTAGCTTTCATTTTTAATCTTTTTGCTGTATCTGTTGTGTGAAGTGCTAAAAGTGGTCAGATTTGTTTCTTCAATAACTTTTCAATAAGCAAACATTTACAAAAAAATTTTCTAGATTGGAGTCTCTCCTTTGGCTTTTCTTGTTTTAAAATGTTGCAGTTTCTGAGAGTAGGAGGCAAACTACTTAGTATCTTATCTCAGAAACCTCTGAAAACTCAGGTTTACAAAAACAATGTAAAAATGATATGCAATACATTTTTCATTTGTACACGTAACCATTCCCCATTGCATTTGCTTCTTAAATATGCTTTTTACCATCCTTTTTTTACAGCCAAACAAAATTCTGAGTCATTCCCTCTTGGCTTTGGAGCAGCAATCGCTCAACCTAGAACTGCTTTCTGCTTGCAGAGTCCTTCAGTTTTCAAAAAAGAAATCGAGAACAATGCAAAAAAACCCCTATCCTTCATATGCATATGTATCTGTGATTCAAAGTCATCAGCCTTTAGGCCCTATGGTTTTGGCAAAGAGTGAAACTGAAAAGGCCAGTTTCAATGGAATGGTTATTTTTAATGTTGCACAGCATTTGATGATTTTAAGACACTTTAAGCATTGATTAAAGACATATTTTTGCTCTCCGGTCTCATAGTGGTGGGTGGGGTGTTCCTCCTGCTACACCGCTAAATGCTTTTAAAGCAGTCTGTTCGTATACTCAGAGTTCCAACCTTATTGTAACCCTGTTAAGCACAATGCTAACTCTTGTCTGATGACACTTACCTCCCTTGATGCCCTGTCTAGGCTATGGTAAAAACAATTCACAGTCCACAACTAACAAAGAATATAGTGATACAGTGAAATGATTCAGGTTTGTGTGGTAATGCTATGTAACGACTTGCTTACCTCCCTTATTTGCAGCCACTCTTTCCACAGTTCGACCAGTACAACTGTGTGCGTGGCTGATGTTTATCTGAATCAACAGATTGACCAGGTTTAAGTTTCTAAATACCCTTTTTTATTTCTATAAAGTTTTAACAAATTTTACGTTGAATCAGGCTTGGGAGAAGCATTTTACCAGTAATAGGCTGGCACTATTTTAATGAAGTTTTATTTTTAAAGACTGGGGACGTAAACCAGTATTGGTGACAGATTTTGGAGGTACCAGTTTGAACTACATGCTGGAATCCAGTTCAGTTCCCATGTTCCTTCTGCACCTACCCACCATGTGCCTCTTTGAAAACTCTCTGCAGCTTCTAAACCCACAACCAGACATGTTACTGGCTCAGGAAAACTGTTCCATAGCTGCAGTTGGATCTGTGTACTGTTGAGTACAAAACAAAACCTTTTTAAAATTATTAGTGCAAGATTTTGCTTTTCTGGAGGCTGCTGTTAGCAAAGAGGGAGCTTTACGTCCTTACTCACAAGCAAAGTAGTTAAGTCTTCACTTCTGTTTACTTCTGAGGGCTATATTCTTAAGGTGGTATGGTTATTATTTCCATTTCCTTTCTGTTTAGACAAGCAATCTGTGAAGTAATCACTAGGCCAATCAAATATTCGGTGTAGGGCTGGCTTGATGAAGTCAACTGGATACTGCAAGAGGTGAAAGTTTATAGAAAGAGACTGTTCCCTGATCTGGCTGAGGAGGTTAACTGCGGTTTTCTAGCATTTGCAGGCACCGTCACTTCTTGTTAGGGTTAAAGCCTGAACTAAGAACCTTAGTTGGCCAGCTTTTCTTCAGTACTGTGTTAAATAAATTCTCACTACTCTTCTTCTAGGTGGAATAGAGGTGTGCCAAAGCAGTGTTTGGCACAAAGATTTATGATCTAAATTTGGAGAGAAGAAGGAAACTTTTACTTTTTTTATAGTGTAAAATGAATACATAATATATAAAATAAGTTTATATGGGATTTATTCACATGAAGTTGTATGAGAGTTTCTTAATGTACTTTTTCTTTCTTTGCAGCTATTGGCTGACAAACAAGGTCCACATTAAACGACCCAGCACTGGTCTCCTCATGTATACACTTGCCACCAGATTTTGTGATGAAATTCATCTGTATGGATTTTGGCCATTCCCAAAGGATTTACATGGAAAACCAGTCAAGTATCATTATTATGATGATCTGAAGTATCGGTACTTTTCTAATGCCAGTCCTCATAGGATGCCATTAGAGTTTAAAACGTTGTATGTATTACATAACAGAGGAGCACTTAAATTGACAACAGGGAAATGCGTACAGCAATAAAGCACATTTAGAGTACAGTAAGAAGTCCAGAACACACGCTTCATCATAAAGATGTTGTGGAATGGCAGTGAGATCCCAGTGAGGATATGTTTCAATACCCACTAAGCCATCGGGAAAAGGAATTTTATCAGAAGTACATAACCAGCTGTTATACCTGTAAAGTGCTATGTAACTAAGCTAACTTGACTGCAAGGGTTCAAGTAAGTGCCACTTACACTAAGAACAAAGCTTGAATGTATACTCAGTAGTGTTTACAGGATCCAGTGACACATTCATCATGAATTAAACAAGAAAAATATAGCCCACTTACTGCTGACTTGCCATGGTGGTCAGACAGCCCACAGGGGAAATATCCAGTGGATGGAAAATTTTCTTGAGCAAATAAACAGGGCTATGGCAGAAAATATCATGGTGGAATCAAGTAGAGAAAGTGAAGTCCATAAGATCAAACAAATCAGTAAATGCCTTCAGTCAGAGGACTGTTTCTGATCTTGTATTATAACCTCAGCTTTTGTTGCTATTTTTCTTATTGCTGTTGGTCAGGTTTTGTTGCTTTTGAGTATTGGAGCCCTTAAAGGATTTTGAAGATGTTATGAATAATTAAAAGTGTGTATCTTATGGAATTGTCTTAGGAAAAAAAATCATGAGGGTGGGAGGGTAGAGGGGAACATCAAATATTTTATCAGTTGTTATCGTGTTGTATCCTGCTGCCATACAACCCTTAATGTCCCAGTTGTTTTTCTAGTTACCGCTGTCAATACCCACTATGTGGAACCACTCAGAGGTCATTTTGATCCATTTTTAAAGAGAAGTTTTTCTGTTGTGTTCAGATTTGAAGATATACAGGAAGGTGCCTTTATTTTTGGTACCAAAGATTACTCTAATACACATTTTTTCCTTTCCTTGAAGAAATGGTGTAGATTTAGTGTGATGTTTCTTTGCTGCTGAAGGGAACATTTTCTTTATGTTATTTAAATTTTTGCATTAAGCATCTCAAAGCAAAACCTCTTTACTGACTTTGCATATAGAATTTCATTCTTCAGGAAAATCTGCAGGAGTAAAGAAATTATTTCATACATTCAAATACATGTATATACAATTTTTATTCCTGATCGAAAGTAAAACACAAAGTCTAAAGGAACTCAGGTGACACTGGGACACGTCTAAAGAAAAAAAAAAGACCTAGCCAATTAAAAAGAAAATAAAAGAACTGTAGATCAAACAGTTCTTTTAAAACTTAAATTTCTAATAGTGTTGGATGATATCTCTCTCTCTAATATACCTCTTTTTTATCAGCTTGATGTTCTGATGTGTAATTGATGGAAATAACACAGAGCTGCATTATCTCACAGTGATTTTTCTGAGCATCAGTCTTGTTTTTCAACAAAACCAGGAATTCTTTCACTCTCTTCTTTCCAAAAAGAGAACAAGAAATTACAGGAGGGTAGGACAGGGTGGAGTGTCAGTACAGTGTATACTAAGATACAAAACCTCTCTTTATATGATACGTTTAATGCTAATGGAGCAGGTGAATGAAGAACACTATGGTTCCAACATTTTCATGCCAGGCTAGGCTGAAAAGGAGGCATGCTGATAAAATGTATGGGTATTTTCTTGTTATGTTTTCAGGTCTACATTAGGTCCTCATCTCCAAATATGATACTCGGTATATCTATTGAATTTTGAACTAGCTTGAGCAATTTCTTAGGTAGCAGAACACTCACAAACATTTACTAGGTAGAAGTGCCATTTATTACCCATTTTTCCTCTTAAGTTCACATGTATTTCATCATGCATGACTAGTGGTCTGTGATTAGGCAAATCTAGTAGCTAAATCACTGCCTTGCAGGCAGTTCTGCCAAAATTTGATGGGAAATAGAAGTCATTCTGCTATATCTAAGACATAGTAGAATCTTCCCTTATTCACCAGTTTCTCCTACCAAGGACAGTTTACTTTGTCTATATGTTAAGGTGTTGGATGTGGTCCTAGCATGATCACCACAGAAACCAAGGCATCACGAGAAACTAAACAGCAATACAGACTGGAAAGTGTTTAATTTGTTCTTGATAAGCCAGAGGGTGTTATTTGTACACTGTGTAAGCTTGCAGTTTAAGACAAGGTTATTTCCTTGATGAAGGGTGGACATATTCTGTTCTTTCTGTTAGGCTTTTGCTGCTGTTGATCTTTTAAAACATATTTCATACACATTGACAGAATTTCTATTGAGATAAAGAATTCACAGGTGCCAGTCTCACAAAAGCTCAGAGGAGCATCTGTACAGCTTTATCTTTTCTTCTGGGAATGTCTTCTCTTCTGCCTAGTGTCAGGCCATCAACAAAAAGGAAATTCAAGTAGACTGAAATATTAACTGACAGGTGGTTTTCTTCACCTCAGGGAAGGTTTTAATACACCAACTGATTATTTGTCTAAGAGCAAAGTAGACGGAGACACTCTAATTCCTATGGTAGTAAAAAAAGAATTACTTGTGTAACTGAATAAGTGAAAACTATGTAAATAGGAAGATAGATGAGAAAGTTTGTCTTTAGAAGTCAGCAGATGAAGAAAAATTTGGCCTGAGCCTGTTGTGCAAGCTTCACATTTGATCCTCTGACAGTGAAGTTAACTTTAGTACACAAGCCATGGAGTACAAGTTTTTACCCTATCACTAAATCTGATAGAACAGGGTGATAAAGGGCAGGGTTTCCCCAACTTGATTTGGCACAAGACATGACAGTAGCATCTACTTCCAAGACAACAGAGTTTTTGCCCATACCTTCTCAAAACTGGGCCATAATCTCATCTCTTGCCAGCTTTCTACCTTCAATACTGTACACTTCTGGCATTCTACCTTCAATACTGTACACTTCTGGCACCGTGAGCCATGGTCTCATGGCTCTCTACTGTCATCCACACTCATCCTTCTCACAGCAGTCACCCCTCAAACTGCCACCGAGGTGTGCCTCCCTATCAAAAGCATAGGACTCCTCCCTAACCCGTCTCCTGTCTCACCTGCCTTAGCTTTATCCTGAGCTGAAGTGTAATGTAGTGAGTGGTAGGTTTCAAACCACCCTCTGAGGCAAGTAGCAGATGTAGTCTTTGACCATGCAGGTTTTCACAAGCATTAGAAGTCATTTTACTCTATTGCTTTTGTATCGGATGTGGAGCCCAAAGCTTATGGGGCTCCCTGGTGTGCAGTTTGTTGTGCTGCAAATTGTCTGTTTTGAGGTGGTTTGTGACCACCAGTTACTGGTTACTGTAAGGTGACCTGAGGTGGGACATGCCCAGAGCTTTTCCCCTTGGGTTACGTGGCCTTGGTTGTTAGCCCTCTGACTGCAGAGAAGCTGTAGCAATGGGCTCATTGCAGACACCCTTTCTTACCTTTCCTATATACCTCCTGGCTCTGTATTGCCCTGGGGCTCTTCGTGCTTTTCTACTGAGGTACCCCCGGTCGTGAAGGAAAAAAACAGATTACTTCCGCTGTGTGACTCTTTGTCCCTGTAGGTGACCTGGGACATAGCCCTAAAGACTTACGTACTGTATAAGGACTTTACAGTGGAATAAATTTCGCCTTGTGGCCCTTCACTAGGCAGCAGTCAACAGCTCAAGCCTCCATAGCTGCCTTGGATGATTCTGTTGTTTATATACATTCACACCTCCTGTGCTGCCTACAGCAGAGATCAGATAAACAGGCTTTATTATAATTACCACTTTTATCATCCAACACTATCAACAACTAATACGAAGTAGACAGCATAAAAAGAAGAAGAATCCCTAATAGTGTAATGGTATCTGCCCTGGTGAGGAACAACTGAGGACTGCCCATCAGTTCAGTGTTCCTCAAATTTATCCTTACATCAGTCATATCAACTGCCACCTATGGTTCCTAAAATGTATGTTAAGAACTGGGAGCTACATCAAGACAGCAGACAGTATATATTTTTCTGAATCTAATGGCAGCTTTACATTGAACAACGTGATTTCATTCAGATAAATTTATTGTATATTGTTTATTAACGTACATGTTAGTGTTTCTGTGGCAGACAGTCTTTCATATTTCATAAAAATAATAGATAAATATATTTCATTGTTAAGTTTTCAGCTTTGGGACAGTTCTCTCTCCCACAGCTCTGAGCCACTCTCCAGATATAAGATCTACTGAACCTTTCAAACCTTGGCTGGTTTACACAACCTGATGTGTAATAAAGCCAGTACCATTCTTTTTTTAAACAATATAATCAACATATGCTTGAGGTCAGCATCTTTTCTCTAGTTGATGCAATTTGAAGAAGAACAGGTGTGGGTTCAGTACCTTTTTTTAGCGTTTGATCTAGCAAAGTGCTGAGCACTCTTTATGGTGACTTTCCTGGGAGAGACATGTCCAGGATTTAGATGGGGATCTAGATTAGCATATTTCAGGATATAACTCTGAAATGGCACATTATTTATTTTTAAAAGCACTGTTACTTTGTGTAGGGAAAAGCACAATTGTTCTAAATGTAGATAAAATAAAGGAAGAGCCTTTACAGAGAGCTTCATTCTTGCACAGTACTATTGCTACTGAGCGTATGTAATAAAATTTCTCTGGTTTAAAGTATTGATATGTATTCTGTCAGGATTGTCATGTTTGACACTGTTAATATTGTTTCAAGTACAGATATGGGGATTGTTTTTTATTTGTATAACTGTAAAATAAATTTTTTTCATTTTTTTCTGCTATATTCTGTTCCATATTCCTTTGTAACACAGTTGTGATAATATTTTTCAATTATGTGCTAATTGTAAGGATATGTGGAAGTAGAGTGTCTGCTCCTTTAAGGTGTCTGGTCAAGGACTTTCTCAACACAAAAGGGGATATTAAGAAAAGGAGGAAGCCATAAACAAGAACACAGAGAGACACAAACCTGACAGAAAAATTATAAGGGAAGCAGTGATGAGAACCAAAACTGATCAGTCGCACTAACTGGTAAGGATATGTAGAGTGTAAGAATGTTTATTCCAGTAAGATTATCTGATAGAGGACCTTGTCAAATGGGATACTAAGGAAAAGGGGGAAGCAATAAAGTATATGGAGACGCAGACCTGCCAGGCAAATCATAATGGAGACAAAGACAAGAAGCAAACCTCGTCAGTCACACTAACTGAACAGCTATCAAGAAACTGCAGGAAAACGGTACTTTGTGATAAGTATACAGACCTGAGGCTCCAGGTTGTTGGAAGGGAGTCAGTGGGACTGTGCAAACTGATGAGGCAATGTGCCGCAGAGGAAGAAAAGAGGAAAACACAGAAAAGGGGCCGGTCACGTGTAAACCATGGCTGGTCAGTACGCTTCTCTGGCTGAGCCCTGCGCCTGATTGCTGCAGTCTGTCCTAACTCCCCATTAAATCTTTTCTTAACTACCTCTCTGCGTAATCTCACTTTCTATCCTGTGCGTGTGCATGCTGCAAGGACTCAGTGCCAGCTGGCAGGGGACCATTGTGAGAGGACTGGGTGCCAGCTGCTGGAGTCAGATGGGGGGTGTGGGTGCCCCTGGCCTGTGGTGTCGGCTCCTGGAGTGAGTGAGGAGTCTCATTCGCTCTCTAAAACTACCTGAAAGGAAGTTGTAGCTAGATGAGTGTCAATCTCTTTTTCCAAGTAACAATTGATAGGATGAGAGGAAACTGCCTCAACTTGCGCTGGGGAGGTTTAGGTTGGATATTAGGAAAAATTTCTTCACCTAAAGGGTTGTCAGGCATTGGAACAGGTTGCCCAGAGAAGTGGTTGAGTCACTATCCCTGGAGGTATTTAAAAGACATGTAGATGTGGCGCTTTAGGGACGTGGTTTAGTGGTGGACTTTGCAGTGTTAGGTTTACAGATGGACTCTGTGATCTTGAACGTCTTTTCCAACCTAAAGGATTCTATGATTCAGTCCCAGCAGCTGGAGCAGGTGGGGGTCTTTTACCTCCGGCCGTGGGGTGGGAATGGGGTGTGTTCCCAAATCCAGCTGCAGGGGGTCACCAGCGTGAGTGAGGCATGTGAGGGGCTCAGCACAGGTGGCTGGAGCAGGACCACAGATCACAGCCCTTGTGCCTGGTGCCGGCTGCTGGGGGGCAAGTGTCTGTATCCTCCCCAAACCTGGTGTGCATGGGTAACCACCAGCAGACTTCAAGCTGGACCATCCACCGAGTAGGAGACCCTGGGTCGGGGCAAGGGTCTCAGGCGGGCAGAGGGTCAATGATGGTGTACCTAGGGGGACCTGCGAGTGTGAGGCAAGTGTGTGAGTGCTGCAGATTTCCAGTGAGTGCTGCAGATTTCCAGCAAGCACTGAGCTGGACCGGCCAGTGAGCTGGGGACCCGTGGGGCAAGGAAGGGGGCCCTGGATCAGGGCAGGGGTGCCAGACAGGCAGAGGGGCCGTGCTGGTACTCAGGGAATCCGCAAATGTGTGGGTGCTTGTGAACCCGGAGAGTGTCCATGTGTGCTGCACTAGTGACCTTCCGACTCATCCAGCCCAGGAGGAGGAGGAGGGGGCTGGGCTGTCTGCCCTTGTGTCGGTGCGGGTCCTCTATGAGGGTTCTGTTGGAGGCTGTGCCTCCTCTCTGGCAGTGCGTGTGACCGGCCGTATCTGTGTCCTCTCTGTGTGTGTCTCTGTGTTTGTGTGTGTCACAGGGACACATGCTCAGCTTCGCTTCTGGTTGAGCCTGAAAATGGGAAAGCAGCAGTCATGTCCCTCAGCCTGGGCAGAGACCCTGGGGCCCCGGGCACAGGGCTGGGCTTCGTCAGCTGTGCAGGAGAGGTCCTGTCCCAAAGTGGCTGGAGAAGGTGGCCACTCGTAATGGCCCACTAATACAATCTATTATAAAATGTTTGAAATGGTTCACATGAGAGCAAAACTTACCCAATGAGGGCCAGAATTAATCTCTGTATACACTTCAGAATTTAAAAGAAAGTGAAAAGATAGCTTGTAGAAACCATATAAAATACTGCAAAAACCATACACTAAGCTTTAAAGCCTATTAAATCAATGATGTTTCAATCAATATCAGATTTTTAAACCTTTACCAGCCATGCTGCAAAAGCAAATACACAGCTCCACCCTGTCTATAGAAATTAGAAAAAAAAACCCAACCTTTTCCATAATGCATATGATATTTTTATTCTGTAACTGCAGATTCAGCCTTCACTCACTGTTGGAGCTTGTGTGTACTTGAAAATGCTATGACAGTCAATATTTTGCTGAGCTATGTTCTTTTTCATGGCACAGGTGCAAAAGGCCGTAATTTGCTGAATCCTGCTTATAGCTGTGTAATACTAATTAGATTATTTTAAATTACTGTCCATTTCTATTGGGAAAGTCCTGTCTTTTGATAGCTTACTGCAGCAAAAATATAACCATATCATTCATAATCAGTAACTGTCCATGGAAAATTCTTGCACTGTAATGAAGACCTGCTTACACTGGCGATATACAGCTGTGCTTTCTCCTGCAGCCTTTAACAGTGGCCTTCTGAGCCCCACCTTTCTGTATTCAGTTTCTGCCTTCTTTGTTTCTCTTTTATGTTCCAAAATAAATACATATATAAATCAAGGAGATGTTTTCACCATTTTCTTATTATAAAATTTGAAGTTATTTGATGTGATTCAAGTGCTGCTGCTAAGCCTTAAGAAATCATATTAACAGACTCCTTGTGAAAGGAGTATTGCCAAAGGAAGTGTAATTTCCTCCTCCAGATTAGTTGTCCCTTTATGGCACTCAGGTGATAACAGAGCTAGCCAACTGCACAGGTAGCTAGTCAGCAAAGTAGAGAGGCTGTGGTCTCAAAGAAAAAGAATATTTGTTTTCTGGAGACTAAAATGTATTCCAAGGGAAGTGCAATGAGAAACATAAAATTCCAAAGACGGAAGGAGAAGTGTCCACTCTAAAGGAGACGTCACTGATTGAATCTCAGTGCTCTTTGTTTAGAGCAAAAAGGAAATATCTCTCCTTCAAAAGTGTCTGTTGATTACAAGTCAGCCTCTTAGTCTCCTCAGAGTCATTCCACGTTCTCTAGATGGTTGTATACATACTCTGGGTATTCTCACCTTTTCCACTCATTTTACATTGCCATAATTTGAGTGGAAATAGTGGAGTTGATTCTATTTAGTGCAGAGTGTGTTTAAAATAAAATGGTGTTTAGTCTTTTGGAAGAGTGAGGAAAAACAGGTCTATAGACATGTCAGATATTACCTGTACATCAAAGACTCAGAGAAGAAATACAGTCTTCACTGTGACGCTGTTAAATCTATTGTCTAGAGTTAAATGGGAAGTTTTGTCCTGTTTCTCTTCTATGGACTAGCATCTCTTGTGGTGCACCAAGGAGCATCCTCTGTTGAAGAGCCAGGGGGCATCTCATGACTCTTCTCCATTCTGAGAGGCAGTGTGAAGACTGAATTTCTATCCCAGAGAGGAAAATGCAGACACCTGCCCAAAACACAACTCCTATAAAGCTCAGGCAAACATTACAAAGCAAAACATTTCCAGTCAGGAACGGTAAACTGCTGTGCTAGGATTCCAAATGCCAAAACTACATGTATTGACATTTCCAAATATAATGTAAAAAATTTTCAGTCTCTCAGCTCTTTATTTGCTCCAGAGAAAATTAAATATCAAAATAATTTCTTTTGCCTAAGCGATAGCATTTTTGATTGTGTATCTGTGATGAGCTCAGATTTTTGTGTTTCATAAAACATCCTTACAGTTCTTCCAGAATTGCTTAAATGGGCTTGTTGTATTTCTCCTCAGAACTAGACCGTTTTTTAGGTCATTATTATTAATGGATTCTTTCTTACTTCTGTTTACTGTGATTGAACAGCTCTGAGTGTTACTATTATGTCAGTGTGTGGACAACATACAGAGAACAATTATGAGTCTACTGCAGTAAAGTTCAACTCCTGCCTTTAAACAGTTACCTTCTAATGGGCACTCAAAGGCATTCCTGGAAATCCCCCTGCCAAAAGAAAGCCTATTAACACACTGGGATGCTATCCAGGAGTTAAGCCCCAGAGCAATGTAAAGCTGGGAAAGTAATTAGTTCCAGCCTCAGAATGGGCATGGAGAGTCAGCCAAGGCCCTGACTGTCTGAAAATATGCTCTGTACATGGAAGGAGTCCTTCCAAATAGTCACCATCATCCTTAATGTATATCTCTAACAAATGCTTTAAGGAGATGTATGCTTTTTGTAATTGGCCTTCTTGCCTCAAGTTATTAAGTAATCAGGCAATTCCTGAAATCCTGACAGAGCTAAATGATGCTCACAAAATGTTTTGCTAATACAGAAGGGCTGGAATGGGCTATTTTCCTAGACGGTAGCAGGTAAGCGGGTGCAAGCTCTGTGTTTACTCGTTCACACCTTTTTTCAAATAGTACCTTAACAAAAAAAAACTTCATGATGAGCTAGCTGTGCTGTTCAGGTAGTGTTTCTAAGATTTCTTTTGCTTCCTTACTACCTCATGAATATTCCTTTCAGAGATTGGCAGCTGCTATTAAATCCAACTCATCTGGCTGCTTTTGCTATCAGGTTTCTCAGACTCACCTTCATGACTCAGCAGCTGTTCTGGAGCATTCAAATTCTTGTCTCCATCCGTTGCTTTGTTGCACTAACAAAAAACAACTTCAGGTTAGGTAAGTTCAAGAACAACATCTGAGCAGCCGGTTCCCACATTGTTTTCCTATATAATCCTCTGACTGCAGGAAAGCAAGAGTCAAAGTGAAGGTTAATGACATTATGATAGTATGAAGATAGCAAGAAAAGAAAAGGGTAACAAAATAAGAGCAAATCCTTTCAAATGTCCCTCTCCTGAACCCCCAATGGAATGGCATTCACCCTTTCCTGTCTGGGGTTGTCCATTTGCTCTCCAAGCTCTCTCTTCTTACTCCAGGTGAATCATTTGCAAGTGCAAGCTGACTTCTAAATCTGTGTGTGAAGAGAAGACTATTTGAAGCCTGAGGCAGTATTATGTAGCAATGCACCAGCCTGGAAGAAGATTAACTATTGTAGTACGGTACTCCATGTGGATGAATTGCTTCTTTTAGAAGGATGGAGTAGCCTGAGGAGTGCATCATAGTAATACTCTCTGCTCTGCTTCTGCAGTGCATAGAAGAGTGTTGTGTGATACACAAACAGCATTCAGTGCTATAATAGCTCTAACTCTGTTCATCAGACAAGTGATCCTATGAGTAGTACAATGTATAAAGCCTGATTTTACACAAAGTTATGGCCTGAAGTAACCTCAGCTCCTCCCATGCCAGCTCCATCACTGCTTTTCCACCTTCCACCTTTCCATTTCCAGTGTCGTCCAGAGTCTTCTCACTGAGCTGCTTCCTCTTCCAATAATCCCACATCCCTCCAATATCCACTATTGCAGCATGGGACAGAGGACCTATTTTGCAAAGGCAGGAGAAGCTCCCAAGCCATGCAAGTAAAGGTGCCTATGATGCCTGTTTGCAGCTCTGCAAGGGCTAATATGTCCATGCTGATAAACCTGTATCCCATTTAGGGAGTCAGCTGTTGCTGCTGAGGGAGTGCAGAGAGCTACTTGTCTTTCCTGCAGCAGCAAAAGTCATGTTCACTCTCCCTCGCCTTGTAACTTACTGATCTCAAAAAAATTTTAGGAATTTAAAATGTCTAAGACAGCTACTCTTCTAGCAAATGTGGCTGAATTTGATCAAGGGATTAGTACAGAATAACAGAATCACTTAGTTTGGAAGGGGTCTCTTGAGATCATCCAGTCCAAATCATGCTGCTCAAGCTGAGTCAGCTAGAACAATTTGTCCAGGACCACATCCACTTGGGTTTTGAAAGCCTCCAGTGATGGAGACTCTACAGCTTCTCTGGGCAGCCTGGTCCTGTATTTGACCACCCTCACAGTAAAAAAAGCATTTTCTTTTGTTCATATGGAATTTCCAGTTTTTAATTTGTGCTCATTTCCTATTGTCCTGTCAGTGTGCACTACTGGGAAGAGCCTGGCTCCCTCTTAATTCCCAGCCATCAGGTATTTACACACATTGATGAGACCTCCCTGACCCTTCTCCAGGCTGAACAGTCCCAGCTCTTTCAGCCTTTCCTCGGTCCCTTAATCTTTGTGAGCCTGTGCTGGACTTATTGGCGAAGTTGTTAGGATCAACTGACAGACAAGCAATGGCATCATATAAGCCTTACTGCCTTAGCAAACCAGGCTGAAGTGAGCTGTAGGTAAAGACAGAGCTATGTGACTCTAGATAGGATGGAAAAATACCTGAAGAAAATTCAGTTATTTATTTTCTCAATAAAAGTAAACCCTAGTTCCCAGTCTCTACTACTACTGCTAGTGTTTGAAATCCCCTCACTGGCGGTATCAGTTGTGAAACAAAGGCAGGTGAGTAGAAATCCAGTCTGTATTCTCTCATACATTTTTAGTAGCTTCTTATCTGGAGCATATCACAAAGTTTGGAAAGATGGTGCAGAATTCTGATTAAGGAAAGTAACTTGCTTTCTGAGAACTATATGAGAATTATCATGCAGCCCAGGAGAATTTTTTTACTAGATACTTGTGATTCACTAGTCCAAATCATAGTTGTGTAGCCTTAACATGGCTTCTGGCTTAAGCAGATTTTTAAGTGACTATGTTGAAGCAAATTACTCTAGACACACTTGTGTATTGGTTACTTTCATATTTTGGAAAGGGTATCAATTAATGGAAAATCTATTTAAAACATATGGCTTTGTTTTGATCTTTAGAGCTAAAGGGACAAATACATCTGGAAGCTGGCTTGCAGGCAAACTCATGCTGAAAGAAGATGATGATTTGGATTTTCTCCAATTATGCTGTTGAAAACAGTTGTAAGAAAAAGAGAACTTTGTGGTTTGAAAACTAGTAGTTCTCTAAAAGTAGGAGAGCTTTTTCATCTCTGTATCCTGTTTATTTGTGGGTTTATTTGAATAGCACATAGCACTAGAATATGTGTTTGTAATTATTTGGCATAGAAATAGTTTGCATAAAGTATATTTCTTAGCAACTGCTTGACTTTTTTTGAAGTACTGTACAGAAAATTGTTGATGAATTTCAGTTTCAGTTCAGTTGCTGCCATAATGAAAGTCAACAGAAAGACAGAAAAGAAGTAGCTGAATTAAGACAAACATCCGTTTTATACAGTGCACGTCTAAATGGGGTCTTGGTCACTAAGCAGAGGATCTAATCTGCTATAGCAATACTCCTAGTTAATTAAAATTTATAATGGAAAGTTTTAGGATGGTGCTTTGACTTCGTTGTGTGGTTGTTTTTGCTAAGAAAACACTGTACTCTTTAAATGAAGGTGTTTTTGTCCTCGGAGCATTCTTGTTTGTTTGCTTCTTTGATAATTGTAACAGAACATACAGTGTCTATATCCTGTATATACCCACCAACATTAAGAGGAAAATTGGCAGAAACCTTGTAAACTGGGAAAACACATGTGTATAGCCAATCTTTTGTCACAAGGCAATCACTCCATCCTTACCAGGTCACCTGTCCAGGTCATCAACTCCACCTTCCTAAGCAGGAGAGCATAGCAAAGTGAAAATTGTGTAACCTGGGGGCAAGAAGTCAGTAACTGTGAGCAATGCACTATTAGAATCATAGAATCATTTAGGTTGGAAAAGACCTTTAAAATCATTGAGTCCAACTGTAAACCTAGCACTCCCAAGTCCACCACTAAACCATGTCCCTTTCTGCCATGTCTATATTCTTTTAAATACCTCCAGGAATCATGACTCAACCACTGCCCTGGGCAGCCTGTTCCAATTCCTGATAACCCTTTCAGTGGAGAGATTTTTCCTAATATCCAATCTAAACCCTCTGACAATTTCCTACCTGCAGATCAAAATCATGGGAAGGAAGGTTAGACATGCCCAAGAATACTGAGGGAGCTGGTGGAGGAGCTTGCCAAGCCACTCTCCATCACTTATCAGCAGTCCTGGTTAACAGGGTAGGTCCCAGATGACTGGAGGCTTGCTGAGGTGATGCTAATCTACAAGAAGGCCCGGAAGGAGGATCCGGGGAACTACAGGCCAGTCAGCCTGATGTCGGTACCGGGGAAGATTATGGAGCAATACGTCTTGAGTGAGCTCACCGGGCAAGTGCAGGACAAGCAGGGGATCAGGCCCAGCCAGCACGGCTTCATGAAAGGCACGTCCTGCCTGACCAACATGATCTCCTTCTATGACTGAGTGACCCACCTAGTGGATGAGGGAAAGGCTGTGCATGTTATCTGCCTGGACTTTAGTAAAGCCTTTGACACTGTCTCCCACAGCATTCTCCTAGAGAAGTTGGCGGCTCATGGCATAGACAGGTGTACTCTTCGCTGGGTAAAAAACTGGCTGGATGGCTGAGCCCAGAGAGTTGTGATAAATGGAGCTAAATCCGGTTGGTGGCTGGTCATGAGCAGTGTTCCCCAGGGCTCAGTTTTGGGGCCACTCTTGTTTAATATCTTTATCAATGATCTGCATGAGGGGATTGAGTGCACCCTCAGTAAGTTTGCAGATGACACCAAGTTGGGCTGTAGCGTCCATCTGCTCGAGGGTAGGAAGGCTCTGCAGAGGGATCTGGACAGGCTAGATCCATGGGTTGAGGTCAATTTTATAATGTTTAACAAGGTTTGGGAAAAAGTGGCTGGAGAGCTGCATGACTGAGAAGGACCTGAGGGTGCTGGTTGACAGCCAGCTGAACACGAGGCAGCAGTGTGCCCAGGTGGCCAAGAAGGCCAACAGCATCCTGGCTTGCATCAGGAATAGTGTGACCAGCAGGACTAGGGAAGTGATCGTCCCCCTGTACTCAGCACTGGTGAGGCCGTACCTTGAATACCATGTTCAGTGTTGGGCCCCTCACTACAAGAAGGACATTGAGGTGCTGGAGCGTGTCCAGAGAAGGGCAATGAAGCTGGTGAAGGGTCTGGAGAGCAGGTTTTATGAGGAGAGGTTGTGGGAACTGGGGTTGTTTAGCCTGGAGAAGAGGAGGCTTAAGGGAGACCTCATTGCTCTCTACAACTACCTGAAAGGAGGTTGTAGCAAGGTGGGTGTTGGTCTCTTCTCCCAAGTTACTAGTGATAGGATGAGAGGAAATGGCTTAAAGCTGCACCAGGGGAGGTTTAGATTGGGTATTAGGAAAAATTTCTTGACTGAAAGAGTGGTCAGGCATTGGAACAGGCTTCCCAGAGAGGTGGTGGAGTCAGTAACCCTGGAGGAGTTCAAGAAATGCATAGACATGGCACTTTGGGATATGGTTTAGGAGACATGGTAGTGTTGGGTTGATGGTTGGACTTGATGATCTTAGAGGTCTTTTCCAGCCTTAATTAGTCTATGATTCTCTGCAGGCAGTGTGAAAGAAATAGTAGCAGATGTATGGAAAATGACTCAGTTGTTTATATCAGTCTTTGGACTTCACAGGAGGTGACAGTACCCTCTGGCAGGACACAGTACGGCAATACTGTGGCTCTGAAAAATCTCTGTTTTGCAGTAGCAGTGTTCTGCTTAGCTGTTGAAGAGCAGCATACAGGTTCTAATTTAAGCCAATTCTTCTTGAGTCGCCTTGAAAAAATAGTAAATATTTTACAGGGTACGATAGATAAAACATGCAGATAAATTTTTACTTAATTTATGAAGTATAGAAATATTGCTGACCATCCACATTAGTTAAATGCATTTGAAGCAACAGGCTAATCAATAAAAGTTTTAAGCAAACTTCTAATTTGCAAAAGGCAAAACCTGTTACTTCTGAATGCAGAATGCATTCTAAATCAAGAAAGAGATGTAATACATGTGACTTCATACTGAGCTCATTAACAAGGTGTAAGGTATAGAACTTTTTTTTAATAAGGTATAAGGTATAGATTTTTCCCTTGCTTATGACTGATCACACTGTTGAAGTGGCTGATGATGCAGCTGGCAAAGAAGTCTCCTGAATGTTTTTCTTTTCCTTCTCTTATGATGGAGACACAATCTAAAGTGAAAAGTAGACCGTGTAGAAAATAGATGTGTATTAGACAGACAGCAGAGCAAAAAACTTATTGGGTAAGTGTGATTACTTTAGACTATCAGCCTACGTGTGAGGACAGCTTACTTTCTGATAATGCTGTAGGCAGGATTGCTGTCCCATGATTTATGCTCAAGTAATATGGAAGACACTTACACTTCTGTTGCTTGACTTAGATGAAGTCCTCAGGGTCACCTGAGCCACTGACTTGGCTTATACAGTACAACATATAAATATGCAGGGAAATGGTTTAGATTTTAGCTGTTTGAAAAGGCATTGTTTGATGATATCAGATTTTCCTCAGTACTTAATCAAAGTAGTTCACAGTGTATTGTTTCACACACAAAACCACCAAACATTTAGTGTGGGTATTTGAAAAACATACTTTGATTTCAAATTTTATTTGGACCAACAGTATATTTACAGGTTGTCTCTGGTGGTATGTAGGATAAATTGAAATATTTCCTTCCAGCAGGAATTTATCATCTAGAGACAGTGAAATTAGAGCACGTTCACCATTGTGACCGCTTTGTTACAGCCAGCCTAGAGTGTGGATGGGAAGCAGATGCAGTGAGAGCAAGGTGACTGAGCAGTGATGTTTGACATGTGTTGCGAATAGCTAATATTTGCATAAATTATTTTTAATATAGGTATTTTGTTGCGTTAGGAAAGGATTCAGGAATAAAGACTGAAACCGCTGGCAGAAATAAGCACATGAAAGGAAACTTAGTCGGGGAGAGCAATCAGTAATAATGAGGTAATGGTCAAATTATGAGGACTGTAAACATAACAAGAGGGAGAGGCAACATGTGTTTAGAAAGCTGATGTTAATGGTGTGACCCTGTTGCTGATGCTGTGTAAGCAGGAGTGCTGTCAGCTGTGTAAATGTCCCTTTCCAGCAGCTGGGGCAGCTCTGCTGCATGAGCCTCCTTGAAGCTGCGAGGCAAGGGACAGGGTCGCGGCTGCTGGTGGTCGGTTTTGGTCTGAGGGGATTGAGGTGGGGAGGCGGGGAGTGACAGGGGAATGGCTTTTTAAAGTGCTTCTAGCAAATACCGCCTGGGTGAGTGTGTTTCAGAGTAGCGGCAAAATAAAGCCATTCACATTATTTAAGATACTCAGACTGTTTGAATCTTAAGCTGTTTAAATGAGGTTTATTAATGCAGAAGCTTTATAAACATTTCTGGTTTTACCTTCAGTTTGCTCTTGAACGTTTACACAGAACTATTGAAATGAAAGAGCAAGAAAAACATGTTTTTCTGTGCACTAGCTAGCATTGACAAAGCACAACAGTGATTCTATTAATATGTTACATATATTACCACATGTTGTTAGTCATTCCTTTCTTTCTGGTTTTTTTTTTTTTTTTTTACAAAGCCTACCTTTTAGACCTAAGCAACAGATAGGATTAAAACTAACGAGTGAGTTCCGGAGTAGGCACCTCTCTGTCACTGCTGTTGGCTATCAGTCTCTCCTCTTACCTTAAAATCTTTCTGGCAGGAAGCCCGGAATTAGGAGTTAGAGGCAGCTCATAGCTAAATTATTTTCTGATGCTCTGTATGCTAAAGAGCAAAAAAGCAAATGAGTATTTGTGTTTTCTTCTACCCATATGAAAACCCAGCAGGATGCAGAAATAATCAAGAGGAGATAACATCCTGTATACACAGATACATGGGAAAAGTGCCAGGAGCTAAAGGTGGAGAAAAGTTTTTGAAATGAATCAATGGCCAGAACTGAAGCCAAATTCTAGCAGGAAAGAAGTGATACCATTTTAGCAGGAGTCTGACATACACTAGGGATGAATAAATGTGGTATCTGGGATGAGCAAGACTTCTCTGGAGGAAGTACCCTCCTGAATCTAGTAGAGAGAAAGAAGAACTAAGGGTCTAACGGCCTGAAACAAGGCCTTTGCCTTTCCTTTTTTCTACTTTTTGTTTTACAGAAATGAGTCCAAAACGTCCTTATTTTCAGGAGGTAAAAATTTTCTGGTTAGAGCACTGTATGAACATGTGGACTGACTAAGAGACGCCTTAGGTAGATTTAGCCTGGGGAAAAAGGAGCTATGAAGTTGGAATGAACTTTGGGATCTTCCTGTTTGCAAAAGAACCAGGTAAGCCTGCCTGCACTGCACCCACCCTTGCCCACGCAGAGAGGACCTACGTGGGAGAACCTGCAGACTGCACCGAAGAGTAACAGCAGTTCAGTCAGCATTGCCTGACAGTTTCCTGGTGATGAGAAGGTGTTCCTGCAGGAGGGTAAAAGTGTGGAGCAGAGGCCGCTAGCAGCCACCTCACCAAGGAAGAGGGCTTTAAAGGAAATACAGGTTTGCTTTAGGATCATGGAACTCTATGTTATCTGGAAATGCCTGTTAGCCCCTTTATCTACCCCGAGTTGGTTTTTGTCTTGTATTAAGCCAACTGATGTATGTTTACTGTGAGGAAAAGATTAGCTTGTTCAGCACCAGTGATTTTAGTTCATTTTCCCACAATTCTAGACATGAGTGTGAGCAAAATTGAAATTTAAGAAAGAAAAATTCTCTTAAATTTAAATGCCATTGTCTTTGCTTCTGTAAAGTTCTAGCAAAAGGCTTAGGTAAGACAGCGGTGGCTTCTCCCTTTCTTATGGTCTTTTCTGGAATACAATTTTTAAATAATGGAGTCTTATTGACCTCAGTATAGAAATAATTCAGAAAACTGGTAACTAAAAGCATTTCTAGTCTTGCATGCTCTGTGAAACAGTTCACTGCTTATGGCACAAAGTTTCATACACAGACTTGAAGTACAAGAGATGATGCTAAAGCTGGTTTACATTACTGCAGTACTGCCAAAAGCTTTGAGGCGGAAAAGAGTTAAATGAATTTTTCTTGAGGGCAGTTTGGATGTCTGTAGCAGACTGACAAGAAATAAATGTGACATAAAATCTGTCTTCCTTCTCTAGGTACTTTTTTAACAGATTCTGGATATAATGAAATACTGAGACTGGTAGGTTCAGTGACAAAAACCTTTTGCCTGATGGCAATGATATTTTTGGCTATAAGAGTTAAAAAAAAAAAAAAAAAGAAGAAAACTGAATCAGGGGGCTAGAGAGCTGAACATACTTCAAAGGGAAAGGGCATTTCCAAGCAATGATCGTTAAAGCATATTTCAGTCCACATTAACCTGCTTTAGATACCAACATGTTAAATCTTCCATTTATCAGCCAGGCCACTTGCCAGTGCTGTACAAAAAGCACTGAATTACATTGTGCTAACTGTTTGATCAGCTCTCCGTTCTGCTTGTCTGTCTTCTATTCCCACAGAAAAAAAAATCCTCTATTTCAGTGCTCAAAGTAACCTTATCATCAGATCATGAATGTGAGGAGAAAGCAAACCAATGTCAATGCTCATAACTAGAACATATGATAGGCATAATTTTGATTTACCAGCTCTAAGAAGGTCCCATTTAGCATTAACTCAAATTATTCTTGATAGACAGTATAAAAAAAGAATAGCACAGTATATATGGAAACAGAAAATTTTATGAAAAAATTAAGTCTTGGCAATGGTTGGGACTTCCCACAAAAATATTTTTGCCTTCATTTGCCTGTGTAGTTCCTATTTCATTGTTCTTAGATTTCTCGTTTCCTGGGGACACTTTTACTGCTGGCTGAATTACCTGAATTTTCATCCAGCTGAGAAATACTGGTGGCACAATGTCAGGTCAATACATAAGTTACTTTCAAAATCTTGTCTGTGGGCAAAGATAAAACACACTTTACATATAAATCCAAGAACTTATTGTTAGTATCACCAAAATCTGGACAATGTAATTCAAGAATCTTTATTAGTCTAGATCTAACTATTAGAGAAAAAGAATAATAATACAGTTAGAATCAGGGGAAAAATCTTAGTAATGATACAACTTAAATTGTAATACAAACACTTAGTTTCTAGGCTTTTCTCTGGTCCTATGCTCATCCTTTGTCTGGTCCTTTTGGTCCTAATATCAGTGCGATCATTCTCGTGGTTCATGATGAATTACAGGGAGTTGTCAGCATCCAGTATCCTTTGCCAGGAGGAATGTGATATTCATGTTGGTTGTTTCGTTCTCACTCTAGGATCCACTTGGGGAAATTTTTATGTTTGCTAACATATCTTTGCATCTTGCTTTTTCTTTGTTAGTCTGCAGCTCCTCGCTACATCCAAATTTACTATATACATACTTCAGATGCCTTTGTGTAGGTTAGACACCATTTCTTTGTTACCTAAAATTAGATTTTATTTCCAGCTATGAGCCTGCATTTTTTAACTGACTACTGGTCAGTTGTTTATTGCTATGGGGTCTCCAGGGCCAGACCAGTGCCTCATCTCTTAACCCACTGGCCTATGCTACATCCTGTGCCTCCATTTTGCAAAGCTTCTGATGTTGTACTAGACCTGTGCTTCTCTACAAGACGTGTCAAAATAGTATCTCATGCTACTTAGGATGACTGCTGTTACTATCAATATAAAAAATGTTGCTGCGCCACATATAATAAAAAATAATTAGAACAAATTCACCATAGACAGCTGGTCAGTTAGAGGAACTAGTGTCACAGTTAAACCAGGCAAAACAAAGCTGCAGGCAGGTCAAGAAAACTCAAACAGAGCAAGTCTGTGACAGGCCTCAGTCCTGCTGCCTTGCACACTCAGTACACTCAGGCCTGTTATTAGCAATGTCAATAGAATTTTACAGGGCTACATGGTTACACACAGGATTGGTAGTGAGCATGACAATGAGCTTAACAGCAGCCTGTGGAATCCCACCTCTAAAGTACTGCTGGCTTAACATTTGTGGAATGGTTTATCTTCCTCCTTTTTCCCCCAGAAATATAGTCTTAGAACTGGAAAAACAAGTCATCTGAATGCCTTTCAAAGCTGTATTTGTTGAAATCAACATGGCGTGGGTAGGAGAAGGAAGTATAGCATTTTAATTTAGTGGCAAATTTCCAATAAATCTGTATTAGGAAAAATCAAAACAAAGATGTTATGACGTTGACAAGTATTTTTGACATGTAATACAACATTTCTCATGTTGCATGAATCTTTGCTTAAGAGAGCACAGAATAAATACCCTTGACTTTGTAAAACGCTTGTAATCATGAAATATGTAATCTTTGATTGAACAACTACTTCAAGATGACTGTTGAAGCTAAAAGGCAGGCTGAAGATAAAGGGGTGAAAGAGAGAAAATAGAACCACAAATGAGCAGATGTAGCATTTCTTAATTATGGATATCACAACTGCTAGGACCACATACTAGTTTTTAAAGCTGTTCCCACACATAAAAAAGGCTTGAGCATCATAATACAGTGCCTAGGAAGAATACTTATTCAATTTGTTCTTAATTTGCGTATGTATACATAAGAGTACAAAGTGGCTTTGTTGTTGGGTTTTTTTTGAACCATGTCTGACATATGAAGAAGAAATGGCTAGGCAATTCTGTTATATATCAGTGACCAAGTTCTTGCCCTTTCTTTTAAAGCAATTTCCCAAAATCCTCAAGCAATGGTCTGTTCTTGAGAGTTTACATGGGTGTAAGCTGGATTTCCTAAAGAGCATGGGGTATTACTTGAGCATTATTCTTGTGCAGAAGTTACTGGAAGTTAGGGGCTAATGTTTTAAAGCATCTGGTTACTGCTTTGGAGCTTTGGTATAACTTGCGTTGCCTAACAGAACACTGCTTGGATGGTTGTCTGACCTGGTCTGTGATGCAGTTCCAGAGGTACATACCCAATAATGCTTCAGCCAGAGAGGTAAATCAGAGAAGGTGTAGGTGACTGTATCCCTGAAAGAAGAGCCCTGGCAAGCTGGGACAGCAGAAGCTCTACAAGTTGTCTCAGCTATTAGCTCTAGTTAGCGAAGTACCAATACGATATTTATCATGTTGCCTGAGAAATGACAGAACATCTTTTCAAAGGTAATATTTAATGCTCAAAAGTCAATAAAATCTTCATAAATCCTTCCGACTTTCCCAGATATTAGGCAAGGATTAGCTGGTCAAAGACGATTTTCAGTTCTCAGACTCCTTATATTCAAAATAATGTAAGCCTACACAAAAGACTTGTTCAGTGAAAGAGCAATATATTAAGCCATCCATTTAGTTGGCAAATATATGCGAAATAAGAAATTATGAGAGGCTTATCTCTCTCTTAATTGCCTGAAGTAAGAAATCAGTGTAACCTTTTTGGTATTCTCCAAATGTATGTTTCAATCCCCGTTTTTTGAGTACCTCATGCTTTTAAAACAAATTCTCTCACATAGTTATCAGAGTTAAACAGTTAGGAAAGAAAAACAGCAAATTTTTCATCACTTGCTGAGGATGAGATCTGTCCAAAATGTAAATCCTGTTTATCTTCATTCAGGTGTAAAGTTGCAGTCACTTTTACATTAATCCCTAGGGTTCTGTATTTTCTTTTCTTCTTTTCTTTCAAGTGTTATCACTTCACATGTGTACTTGCCTAGAAGAGTGAATGGTCACTTTTATTTTCCCCAGAATAATATATCAAACACAGTAAGACTTCCATGATGTTTAGAAGGATACCACAGGCCTTAGCAAAATCTATCCCACTTCACACATATAGTATAAGGTGAAAGTTTATGCTAAACTAATATTAAGAAAATTTTTTATTTTCAGGCAGACATGTGGAAGTTGTATACTCTGGATATTCAAAGTAAAATTTTCTCAAATTGACCAGTCACAGTGGTCGTTCCAGTGATAATATTCAAGATGAAACAGTTTCAAAGGCTGTGCTTTTCAGAATTTGATAGGTGAGGCATTTCTGGATGAAAAATAGAGATTTTTCAAAATCCTTCATGTTCAACATCCTAGAATTGAGGTAACCATAATCTTTAGTTGTTTAGAAAAATCATCACCGTTATCTAACAAATCTTTAACATTATACATTTTTAAAAATCAGAATGAATAATGACAGAATATTTTTTCCAAATAGCTTTGCTGAGTTCTTGCATCTTGAGAGCTCTATGAGAAACATGGGGTGTTATGGTTTCACTCGTGTGATGTGCTGAGCATTGAAATCTTACAAGACCTTCTGCAGTGGGCAAAAGCTTTCAGCACCAAGAGAATTATGCTTCTACGGTGGAAAAGCTTCACAAAGAGAATGAACTGCAGTAATATACAGGTAGCAAATATAAGAGAGACTTGAGGAATTACTTCACTGGAGATCGCAGCCCACTTTCTGAGCACACTGAATGATCCTAAACCTATTTTATTGCATTAGCTTAAATCCATTGCTACTCTAGTATCTTCTGCCTTTCAACAGAATTCATTAACTTAGTTTCATGACATTCTAACAGAACCAGACATATTTTGATTTTCTGCAGGCTCCTTCTGTTTAGCTCAAAATATGGGCAAAACAGTCTTTCATATGATCATGTCCTCTGATGATGTTTCACAGAAAAAGGTGATGAAAGTTTTAGTTCAAAGGGACTGTGGATGACTAAAAGGATCTCAGAAAAGTCTGTATACTCATTTATTTCTATCTGTGTCTGTAATCGGATGAAATTAACATCTGCTGAGTAGGATGCCATTACTGACAGGGAATTATTTTACCCTGTGAAAATGCAGAGATATATGTAGAGACAGAAATATATTTTTTACTGCTTGTGTGCAAAAAACAAATAAACTTCTCTATAAAGGTAGTTGATATTTGGAAACCATGTATGCAAGGATAGTGGCATTATTCTTTCTTGACAATGGTAGACAAGGGGAAAGAAACAAGGATATTGTCACAATGTAGGACCCAGAATGCAGCACCAAATCCTTTAGTTCTTCAGCAGTCAAATTCCACTTAGCTGAAGGGAGACCTTTTATAGTGAGAATGTGACATGACTGTAGGGAAAATCTTGAGCACCTATGTACTCTGCAATGTACTGAAATGCCTATAAAAATGACATGCTTGATCCTGAGAGCATGATCCAAAATGTGAAAATTCACTGCCAAACTCTGTATCATGCCAACAAGAGTGCCTAAGATGCATGTGAGGGGAAAGCTACTTAATTACTCAAGTAGTAACTGAGTAAGTAACTTGTAGTAACTCAAATTACAATACTGAATGAGGCTTTCTTTAAGACCTCATTCGCCCTAGTCCTTTACCCCTCTGCTTTTCCACTGTTTGGATATCTTTCTCTGACCGAAGTCCTATTCCCTGCAGACAGAAATGGCCAAGCAGATTTATTTAAGCTATCATTAACATGTTTTCCCCAGTGTGTGTTCAGCTGCAGAACAAAACAGCTCAAGAGCTGTCTATGCAGTATGTATTCTATTTGTTAAACAGTATGGATCTGTACCCGGTAAGATGCAATGAGTTGGTTTTGGCTGGAGAGTGTTTTGATTTTTAGCTTTAGATAATTAAATTCAAGTCCTGCATTCCTGTCTACCCTCTGGGAGAGATGTAACAGAGACTTTGTCAATAGAGATATGTATCAGCTTGCTGAAAGGGAAGTGCTCAAAGTAGCAATATTTAGAGTAAAATATCTTCAGGCAGTTGAATGTAACACTCTTCCTCCTGTTGTAGTAGTTCATTCCTGGGGCAGTGCAGCTGCCCTACTTCAGGATTGTGCGCAAACATTCAGGCTGCTTATGCGTATTTTAAGTAAAATCTATGTACTTTTTAATGTATATGCTTTCTTTCAGATTTTAGGACAGAAATGAATTTTAGCACAAGCTATGTAAAAAGCCCAATTAACTAATATATGTAGACGTTTCAAATCCAATGGAAAGGGAGCTCCTTACTGAAGTGCTACTTAAAATAAAGCTTGGTTTTAAAGAACTGTAAAATATCAGCTTCCCCAGCATGCTTCTCATTTGTCTGAGTATTTAAAGAACAATGTAACAAACCAGTACTCAGTACTTAACTGAATACCAAAAAGGAGAGGGGAGTGTTTGTGTGTCTTATTAAAAATATGATTGTAAAACCTCACTTTATACATGAGTAAGCGAGGGAAGATGGGGGTGGGGAAGATGTACATGTCTGATTTTTTAAAAAAGCAATGCAAAACCAAAAGCAAAAGGCAAAAATATAGTCCTTATGTGTTACATGTATTTTTAACATTTGTCACTGAGGAAATTGTTACTTGTCCTTTTATTCTGAAGATTTAAAAAAAAAAAGAAAAAAGCTACTTAATGGGTCTCTCATCTAAAATGATATTTTGTGTTCGTAGTTCCACAAGCTTTGTTCTTGAAAAGCAGGTAACATTCCTATCACCATTTTTCTAACTCATTATCTTATATCACTAAATGAGTGTGATAATAATTGGCCTGCATATACTTTTCCCCAAAAAATTATTCAGCTATTTCAACCACTTTTCCATAAATGTGTTTGGCTAGTTTTTCTATAAAATATGTATGGAATATTTATGCAAATTTTCAGAAGGCAATAACTTTCAAATATATATAATTTAATGGGACAGCTGCAGCTCTGCAATCTTTAGTTTGCTCAATAAAAGAGACGAACTGCAAAGTTGGATTTGTCCATCTCTGTGTTCCCTGATCCATGGAGTGGCCCCCAGCAATATTAAAATAGTCTTTGAGCTCAGCTGAGCTGAGCTCAAGTAGCCTTGAGAGGCCTGTCAGTCACTGAACTATTACAAGAGAAGAAATACTGTGATGTGGTCACTCTACCTACAGGAAACCACCTGGGAACCACTGTGGAAAACTCAGCATATGAATTTTTTTCCTGACATCAGCCAAACATAATAGAGAGCTATAACTAAACTTTTTGTAGAGGTCTGCATGCAGACACCTGGGCAAATCCTAGCAAAATCCTTGATCCCTCTACGCACAGTGTGAATTACTTTGGACATGGATGAACTTACAGGGACAGGGCTTGGCACTGATAGCCTGAGAGGGCTAATATCTCCTGAAAAGTGTCTGTATGGGGACTGCAGGGCTAAACATCGGTGGCATTAAATACCCTTAGGCTAACATGGTGCTTGGTAGATGAGTGTGTAATTGGTTTATACACTGCAGGCATTCATGTAGTTTTTAAAACAACTAAATTTTCTAGTAAGAATTGCTGGAATGCATCATGCCTCGATGTGTCTTATTGCTTGAGTGAAAATACTTAATTCTTAGCAATGTTTTTCAGAAATTTACATTCCTATTGATTGGAAATTTGGCTGAAATAATACATAGAAAAAAAGATAAAAGGTTAATCCTATGTGGGGTTCATTTTGTGCTTTAAGTTGTTCTAGTGAGCATGATGCAAGAGCCAAATGATTGGATGCTGTCATAGGCCCTATTGTACCATCACACCCTTTTCCTTTCCCCTGCCAGTAACATAGAGAAGAGGAAGTTAAAGCAATGCTGAGCTGATAAGCTACAGCCAGCAAACTGACCTTTACTGCCTGAGCAACATGTGTCTTGCACCCTGGCCACTTCAGGGACTACTGTGGTGGATCAACATGGAGAGCAGTAGCACAGTTGTATTTGGGAAGACTTCTTCCCAGAGTAGCCTGTGCACCAGCTTACAAAGATGGTGGAAGATGATAATGAATATTGGTAGAGAAGCTGTCCCATTTTCATTCTTTGCTAACCATGTTCTGATGTGGGGATGGATTAAAGCAGAATATGATCCCTTTATAATTTTCGGGGTGTTTTGCATGTCTTTTTCTTGCAGCCTAGTAAATATTGTAAGGTGAGATCAGAGAAATCCTTTAGAAAAGGCTATACAAATCACATTAATGACAATTATTGAAAGGACATTTAATTCAGGGTCAATTTCTCAGAGATAGTGACAGCTCAAGAACCCTTCACATCTCTGTTGCTCACCTGCAGGTTGTCCAGTTGTTCTGCCAGAGGCTTTTAATTACATATTGATCACATTTTTCTGGTCTCTATTCATGTTATTCCACATTGTGTGCTGCAAGGCACCATCAGGAATGAATTTGTTCTACTTGGAGTCTGTAGTTAGCATCCCAGAAAAACGGCTGTGATTAGCCAAATCAAAGTCTTTCAAAGGCAGCAGCCATAGCCCAGCTGAAGTGCTGCAGCTGATGTCACCCTGTTAAAACACTGTCTTCATTTTAATCAGTGGCTAGAAGAGATTATTTTATTTATTGCACACAGTGCATAAAATGAACTGTCTCTTTCAGACTGAATCTTTGGGAGGTTATAAATCGGGGAGTGGGCTGGGAGTTTGTCTGTGTTTTTTTGGGGGTTTTTTTGCTTGCTTGTTACTTGCTTCTGTACTCCAGTTCAAATTATAATAAAACTGCTGATTCTTCTCATCCCAGCTTAATCCTGAATGACCCTCAGATTTGTTTTACAGAAATATTGCTTTTGTGCTTAGTACATCACTGTGCATGAAGGAGCAGAACCCAAACACCGTTTCACAACATCAGGTGTGGCAGAGAGATTAAGCTCTATGTCTGTCGCACTTGGACTCACTGACCTGCTTACTGGTGGAAATGCATTTTTGGAAGTAATGTGATATCACAGCTCCACAGTACTCTAGTCCAAATCTACTAGCCTCTGACAGGGCAGACCAGTTCCCTTGCAGTTGGTATAAGGGTTGTGATTATAGCTGGCTGGCACTGATGGCAAAAAGGGAAAAATTTTGGTTTTGAGAGAGTTTTTAAAAATGAAGATTAAATCCAATTTAGTGAAATAGGAAAAGTTATGGCAGGAAAACAAAGTTTATTTTTCTTCAGAAGTCATGTTTCATTAGATGTCAGAAACCGGTTTTGGTCATACTAAGATACAGTGAAAATGAGCTGTCTCTTGTCCTTCTCTTTTTCTCACACACACTTTCTCTCTACCCACACCCATTCTTCCTTTTCTCTCTCCCTTCTCCTTCTTTCTTTCCCCCTTTTCTCTCTTTCACGCTGTCCCTCTCACTCTATTTCTTACTCCCTTTACCTCAGGGTCTCTGACCCTGTTTCCCTCATGCTCTGCCTTTCTCCCCACCCCCATCCCCACTTCCTTCTCTCTCTCCCTCCCTGCCTTGGAAATAGATTTTCTGTGGATGCTTTTCTCCGCCCAGTTCCAAATTCACGATCATAGGGATCAATATCTCTCCCTTCCCTCCACCCTCCAAACTTACAATAAGAAAGTTTATTTTTTTAAATCCTTCCTGTCTCCCAGCCCCTCAAAAACTTGATGTATGGATTTTGTTAGGGAAATCATAAGCACACTGAACATACAGAGTTAGCCATGGTGAAACAAGCAAAACAAAAATCCTGGGATATTAAAAAAGGAATGCACTGCAATCTTTAAACATATGACACTCTGGTCTCTGATTTTTCTACTCCACTATTCATTATTCTTTTAATTGCCTACAATGAGTTTGTATTTGCAGACAAGTATTCTGCTTTGCAGCTGAGTATCTCAGCTGAGGCTGGGATATATGAATTGCAGCTAATTTGGATGTTCAGTCCTTGATATCTGATGATTTGATTTCTGCTTCTAGAAGTTTAGTCAATTAGGAATGTAGAAAACCCTCTTTTGGATCTCCTTGCTGTGTCCCTGAGCTCATGACATTGATTAAATCTTATTTGATAAGAAGCTTTTAAATACATATACATGAAATTTAAGAACAAAATCCTAATATTTACTTACAAGACCTGTAAAAGTCTCTTTTATTTTAAAAATGACACTTGCATTTCTTGTGCCTTCAGATCAATCCCTTGCCAATGGAAGATATTTTAAATAGCTCATGAAAAAGTGAATTAAATGAATTTTATTTCAAAGGAAATGAAAGCATGAAAAGAAAAATGGAAAATTCACCTAATAAAGCTGCTTTTTTACCCCTTAGTTTAAGGTAAATGATATTTACCAAGTAAACAGTTTGGACTTAGCCTGCCTCTTTGTTAGAACAAATTAATCTCTTTCTGTGGGATAACTGCAAACAAGACTGTATTTAAATGATAGTGTGAGCTCTAAGAAGCAAAGCAAAACTCCAGATTCTTCTAAAAATTACAGTTCTTAGTCTTGCTATTATTGTTACCCAGAAAATGCCATGAACTGAAAAACTATATTCTGCCAATATACATAGAAAATTATTTTCTAATCTCCAAGCTCCTTCTTTAACTGATGACCCATTTAAAGAAGCTATAATTAATTCTAGTTTAGTTGGATATGTAGGTGATGCCATGCAAGGACAGTGTGTGATAATGTATTTATTTTTTTATTTCCTAATTGTTTATGTAAAATTCTTCTGCTTCTTTGCCTTACCAGTCTCTCTCCTTTCTTTTTTTCTTTATCTGTTACCCTATTTTAATTTTTACATGTTTGTTTTTTCTTTAAATAATTCTTCCTGGCAATGAGTTGTGGCTTAGAGGGAAAAATGAAAATGTTCATGTTCTATCTTTTTCTTTCTTTACTAAAGAGTATATAAAAAATAATAAATCATTCTTCAGCCCAATTTTACTCAGTCGTTACAATGATAGAGAAGTAATAGTAACATAAAAATTTAAGTCTTGAACAGTCATTTCTAGCAGTTGATGATATATTAAACCTTCAGTTGTGTCTGGAATGTAAAGATATCATTATTCACCTTTACTTTTTTATGACTAGTTTAGCCTTGCAACCAAGTATATATTGCTTTCTTAGCTGTGTATTCAGCTGAGGTTGCTCTGTGGGAATACCAGCTAATCTTGATGTTTGCTCCTCCTTGATGATCTGATTTCAGCTGTTTTACAGAGATTTGACTTGGGATCATTTAACTTCTGCTGAGGAGCTGTAATGAACATTGAGATCTAAGGAACAAGCTGAAATATGATTAAAGGGAACAAACTGCTTGGGAAGAAAAGGGATTCTGCATCTCACTGCTAGGCAGTCCAAATGGAAAGTGACCATCAGTCAAAGCATTAACCAAGTGGCTATCAGGACACTGATAGCAGAAGTGGAAAGGGGCCCTTAAGATCTGGCTTGAGAAACTCTCCTTTCAGCACAAATTATTTGTCATCCAACTCACTGACCACTGTAAAGAATAAGACAGGTAGTAAGCATGTCTAGGTGGATCAGAGTGCACACCTCAATAGCTAGTGTATATTGATCCATATTGTGCTGGTATAATCTAAAACAGTGTGTAACTGGGATGCTGTTGGGCACTTTACGTGTGTAATCAGGAACACAGCAGATATGTCACACATCTAAGAAAATGTTTTAAATTATCACTGTCTAATCACAATCTCCTACCATGGCATGTCTGGAGATTGGGAATATGCAGTTACAGACACTTTAAAAATCTTTGCCTGTGGGAAATGTGTATTTCTGGGCTAAGACTGAAAAAGGTTGATTGTAATGTCAGAAGAAATAGAGTTTCTAAGACGCCAAGGGAAGGTAAAAAAATACAGCAGGGACTACATCACACAACAGAATGAAGAAGTAGCAGTATGTAATGGAAACTCTTCCCTTCCCTTCAGACTTACTATGAATTTTCTGTGTGCATAAGCCAAAACAGAGGGAGAAAAAGAGGACCTTTCTTCAGATGAACAGCAGCATTGCAAACTGCATGAGTAAAAAAGGAAATACGTTCACCCTCACAGTGCTAAAAACCTTTCTACAGACCCTCTCTGAAGTCTCCAAAGCCTTTTAACACATCTGCAACAAAACAGAAAGAGGTCTTCATCAGCTTGACCTCACCTTGTATCAAAAAAGAATGAAACAAAGCTTTAGAAACCTTTAACAAATTGCATATAATCCTTACTTGTTCACAAGCTGTTGCATTTTATTCATATATGCATAGGCAGCAAATATGTTCAAAAGCAGACAGTACAAACAAAAACTTAAAACCAGTAGCATTTACTTTTCACTCCAATGATCTTTCTGTTTTCTGTATCTGATTACATCAATTAAGGCCATTTCAACTACAGTAAGGTAGATGACTGAGAAATTCTCATACAGGGAGAAGAAGTTGGAATAATATTCAGAATAGAAATCTGGTTGATTCAAAAGCTGATGTTCTTATCAAAATGATCCTTTACATTGTTTTATATATAAATATGAATACATATATATGTTCTGGTTTGAACATCACAAAGCTGTACACAGACTAAAAAGACATGAGAGTGGCTCACCAATGAGCCTTCCAATTTATACTTTGTCAGCTCAGCTTTTGTTTGTATATGCATGAATTTAGTACTGTAACAGAGACTTGTACCAGGACCTGTAAATAAAGATATTAACTTTTAAATAAGACTGTCCCATTTCTGTAAGTTTACAGACCCCCAAAATATAGAAGTAACACACTTCTAAATATTGAATGTGATAAGGACAAATGGCTGTCTAGACAGGAAGTGTATTATTCTACAATCCTCTGGCACCCTTTCTTCCTCAAGGGTGTAGAAGCCCCTAATGTGTAGACTGTGATGAAAAAGGAAGCCTTTTATGATATTGGCCGTTAGACAGCAGGTACTTCATTAGCTGTGCATTATCTACAGCACTGTTAATCATTACTAGGGCAATTATTCCAATTTTAGCAAGCATGTCCCTTGTTAGTTAAGTGGCCACTTCTCTCTGGCATTTTTACTCAACATAGAGCAGTCCTTCAGCCTGGGTATGTTCCCAGAGCTCTGTGAGCTTTGCTGAAAAAAAAAAGGATTATTTACCCCAGCTGAGGTTAATGCTGTACTCTCCCACTGGCACAATCCACCTCATTTCATTTTTGTCCCATTTGACTCTCCTCCAACAGAAGACAAAGACAGAATGAAAGGGAGAAGTCAACAGTTTCAGATCAGACTGCAGAAGTCTTCCCTCACTGATATATAGGAGAAATGAAAGTCTTGCTCTTTCTTTCACTTCCTGGACCAGTGCTTATCTGAATGATGTGGAAACACCAGGGTGAGGGAAGAGTGGTTTCATGCGATGCAAGAGTTTGCATTTGGAAATTTCATCTGATATTGAAAACACATCTTATCTTAGGGTGAGATCACTGGTTTTTTTTTTCTTGAGCTTACAAAAACTGTTCTTATTTAAGTCTGTGGGTCTTGAGAAAACTTTCGCAATGTGTTGCGCTATAGCAGCAGTAGGACTTCTGCAGGGCTCATATTAGCATGTGTGAAGATGCCCAAAGGTCCTGTAAATTTGACTTCTCAGTAGGAGTCATCTTAGGTCTAACTTTAAAATTGGTTTCAAAAAATTGACTAATTGAGAATTCTGCAGCATATTTTAAAAAAATAATTCCACAGTTTTTGCTGTTTTTCCCATAGATCTTGGTGTTGCTTCCTAAACTTATAACATAAAAACGAAGGTCAGATGGCCTTACTTTGAAAAGACTAAATGCTATCTTAAGACAGTATATCTTTCAGGGTAAAAACCTAATCAGATCAGTAGCTGTAGGTCCAGCAAAGAAAACTCTGTCTCATCTCATGAAATAAAATGTATATTTTGTGCTGACTAAAGAATAATAAGAATAAAGAAAAATTCCTACAGTTTATAATCTAGTCTTGGCAGAGGTAGAAAACACATGTTATACACTGTGAAATATTGATTAAAACTATGAAATTAAACTGTTATTTGGATGAAAAGTAGTATAGAAACACTATAAAAACTTGTTAAAGAAAAATCTCCTGAAATAGCCTCTATTATTGTTTTCACATATACTCAGTGTTGCAGAATCAAATATACCTTGTCTAAGGAAGGTGTTTTGAATCTTACTTTACAAGCTGTGTTACTATATGCTGGTTTACATCAACAGGGCTTTCTGTGTGTAAAATTAAACCATGCAAACTGTTTCTTAAGTTATTGCTTAACTTATACCGAAGAAATATATATTGATATGAGTGAGAGATGTGTTGTCAAGAATTACTTTCATCTGATTGAATAAAGAAAATTATTTTTGCCTCCTCAAAGCAACCAAGAGGGATCATGATTACTTTTAAATTTGTTTGGGTAATGGAAATGTAAGTGAAAATATGAGAAGTTTAAAGGGGGTGGGAAGAAAATATTAGTCATTTGGTCACTAAACATACAAAGAACAAGAAAGGAAATTAGGCAGCTTAAGCATCAGGAAGAGAAGAGGGATGATGACATTAATGCTGTGCCTGTAAGAACATCTCCTTTCCAGATGTTCACAGCATCTTTGAAACACAGTTTTTGCTGAAAAAAACAAGAGACAATCAGAACAAGCAGCAGAAAGAAGTAATCTTTGAGCTATGCCTATATGATTTAAGATCACACTGTTACCCTATTCATGCTATCAGAGCAAAACAAATGAATGTTTATTTTCTTTCAAATAATTCTGTGGAAGTACCCAAGGAGGAAAAAACCTGATAACTCAGCTTTGAAGTTAGGTATTCATAAATACCAAAAAGACCTGTCTTCCTCCAGCATCCACATCATAATGGAAGACTGCTGTCCTATCAGTCTAAAAGGGAGTAAGAAGTGAGACATTATTCTTACTGTACCAACCCCAGAGCCAAAAATCCAAAGGAAAATGATAGTTGGAGATACTAACTTGAAGTGATGCCATGTGGTATCTGAAATGACGACTTTGATCCCTGCCTACTGTAGAAGCTGGGAGATTTTGATCCCTGCTTATTGCTTGGGGGAAGAGTCTTGCAGTGATGAGAGGTTTACTCTTTTCTGGGAGCTAGAATCTGAGACATTGCCGAAAGGATGCCACAACTTGTCAAGAGCACGGATTACTATCCACTGTTACTCTTCCATGTGGGCACAAATGATGCCATTAAGCCAGAACCTGGGCAGAACCACGGAAGACTAGAAAGCCCTGGGGGAGCAAGTGAAAAATATTGGTGCCCAAGTCATCTTCTCCTCCCTTTTACCAGTTGGAGAAAAATGGGCAGCCAGTAATAGACAAATAATGCAAATCACCTCTTGACTACATGGCTGGTGCCATCATGAGGGGTTTTCACTTTTATGATAATGGGACTTTCCTCAGGAACCATAGCCTGTTAGGGAGGGATGGAATCCACTTGTCTAGAAGGGCCAAGGGAATCTTTGGCAGCAGGCTGGCCAGCTTGGTGAGGCAGGCTTTAAACTGAAGGACTCAGGGGGCAAAGTCCAAAGTGGCAATGCTAGCACCATCACATCCAACAGGGGAATAAGCCAGGCCAACCAGAGCAGCAACAAAGGTGCCTTAGCTGCCTCATGAGATGACAGTCAGAAGACCAACCACCTCAAAGGTGTGTATGGCTGTAGTGGGTCCTTGTGCATCCCTCCAGGGAAACCTGTGTGCTCCGTTACCTCTCTGAAATGCCTGTACACCAACGCACGCAGCATGGGGAATAAACAGGAGGAAGTAGAGATCTGTGTGCAGAGATCTGGTCGCAGGGCCACGATCACATTGCAATTACAGAGACATGGTGGGATAGCTCGCATGACTGGAATGCTGTCATGGATGGCTACATAGTTTTTGGGAAGGACAGGCTAACGAAGCAAGGTGGGGGAGTTGCTTTTTATGTGTGGGAGCAACTGGAATGTATTGAGCTTTGCCTAGGGGTGGAGGAAGAACGAGTCGAGAGCTTACGGGTAAAAATTAAGGGGCAGGCAAATATGGGTGACACAGTTGTGGGCGTTTGCTACAGGCCACCTGATCAGGAAGAGGAAGTCGACAAGGCCTTCTACAGACAACTGGGAGTAGCTTCATAATCACAGGCCCTGGTTCTCATGGGGGACTTCAGCCACCCTGATATTTGCTGGAAAAGCAAGACGGCAAGGTGCGCACGATCCAGGAGGTTCCTGCAGAGCATCGAGAATAACTTTTTGACGCAGGTGGCGGAGGAGCCAACGAGGCGGAATGTGCTGCTGGACCTTATACTAATGAACAGAGAAGGCCTGGCTGAGGATGTGAGGGCTGGAGTTATCCTTGGCTGCAGTGACCATGAGATGATGGAATTCAGGATCCTGCGTGGTAGAAGCAGGGCAACAAGCAGGGTTACGACCCTGGTCTTCAGGAGAGCTAACTTTGGCCTCTTCAAAGACCCGCTTGGAGAAATGCCATGGGTTAGGGCTCTAGAAGGTAGGGGGTTCCAAGAGAGCTGGTCAATATTCAAGTACGACTTCCTCCAAGCTCAAGATAGTGCATGTCTATGAGGAAGATGTCAAGCAAAGGAGCCAGGAGACCCGCATGTGTGAGTAAAGAGCTTCTAGAAAAACTCAAATGGAGGAAGGAGTTTTACCGTATGTGGAAAAAGGGACTGGCCACTTGGGAGATATTTAAGAACATTGTCAGGGTATGCAGAGATGCAACAAGGAAGGCCAAGGCCCACTTGGAACTCAGTCCAAGTCATCTCAGTAAAGGATGTCAAGGATAACAAGAAGGGCTTCTTCATATAGATCAGTAGTAAAAGAAAGACTGGGGAAACGGTGGGCCTGCTGCTGAACGAGGTGGGTGCCCTGGTGACGCAGGATGCAGAGAAGGCAGAGCTCGTGAATGCCTTCTTTACTTCAGTCTTTACTGCTCAGGCTGGCACTCAGGCATCCCAGCCCCCAGAGGTGAGAGAGAAAATCCGAAGAAAGGAAGACTTCCCCTTGGTTCAGGAGGACTGGGTTAGAGATCATTTAGGCAAAGTGGATCCTCACAACTCCATGGGCCGCGATGGGATGCACCCACGAGTTCTGAGGGAGCTGGTGGATGCTGTCACTAAGCCACTCTCCATCATCTTTGAAAGGTCATGGAGGACAGGAGAGGTGCCCAAGGACTGGAGGGTAGCCAGTGTCACTCCAGTCTTCAGAAACGGCAAGAAGGAGGACTTGGGAAACTATAGGCCAGTCATCCTCACCTCCATCTCTGGAAAGGTGACGAAGCAGTTCATCCTGGAGGTCATCTCCAGGCATGTAGAGGAAAAGAAGGTTATCAGAAGTAGTCAACATGGATTCACCAAGGGAAGATCATGCTTGACCAACCTGATACCCTTCTATGATGGTATGAGTGGCTGGGTAGATGAAGGGAGAGCAGTGGATGTTGTTTACCTCGACTTCACAAGGCTTCTGACACTGTCTCCTGTAACATTTTCATAGGTAAGCTTAGGAAATGTGGGCTAGATGATTGGAGTGAGGTGGATTGAGAACTGGCTGAAGGGCAGCACTCAGAGGGTCGTGATCAGTGGTGCAGAGTCACTACTTTCAATGCACAGAGGGGTTCATTGAAAGGAGTGTGGCCAGCAGGTCAAGGGAGGTTATCCTCCCCCTCTACTCTGCGCTAGTGAGGCCACATCTGGAGTACTGTGTCCAGTTCTGGTCCCCCTAGTTCAAGAAAGGCAGGGAACTACTGGAGACAGTCCAGTGGATCGCTACGAAGATTATCAGGGGACTTGAGCACCTCTCTTATGAGGAAAGGCTGAGAGAGCTGGTTTTGTTCAGCCTGGAGAAGAGAAGACTGAGGGGGGATCTTATCCATGCTTATAAATATCTAAAGGGTGGGTGTCAAGAGGATGGGGCCAGACTCTTTTCAGTGGTGCGCAGTGACAGGACAAGGGGCAATGGGCACCAGCTGTAACACAGGATGTTCCACTTAAACATAAGAAAAAAATTCTTTACTGTGAGGGTGACAGAGCACTGGAACAGTTTACCCAGAGAGGTTGTGGAATCTCCTTCCTGGAAATATTCAAAACCTGCCTGGACGCGGTCCTGTGCACCCTGCTCTAGGTGTGCCTGCTGAAGCAGGGGGGTTGGACAAGGTGATCTCCAGAGGTCCCTTCCAGCCCCTACCATTCTGTGATTCCATGTGATTCTGTGGCATGGTCTATTTTTTTGTTCTACTTTGAATGCCATGCTAGCTCTGACAAAGACTACTGCATCCATAACCTATGCTTGTTTCTAAATGTCTGCTAAGATACTATGCAAACTAAAGAATTATTCTTTCTTTATTCTTTATAATTTTTTGTTTACTTATTATTACTGTCTGTAATTTTATAGTATGATTGAAATTCTGTTAAAATATTAGTGCGTCCATTGATATATTTCTAGAAATTACTAACTTAGTCACTGTTCACCATAAGTTTTGAGCATATACATAAAATTAGTTCACTATCAACAGAAAGAGTGATAGCTGCAAGACATTCCATATCCCAAGAGAAAATTTAGGCAGGAGAAGAGTTAGCTGTACTTGTTGCTTGAAAAATGGAATGCTAGAATTTTGCAGTTGCAGGCTTATGTTGATTACAAGCTCTGTCCTGACATCTGGGGCTACTGTTTCGTAGGGCTCATACTAAGTTGGATAACATCATACCTGTGGATTTCCAGGAGTTGAATTAGTTGATTCTTTCTGGGTTGTTATTCATATATTGATAGATTGATTTGATTTTAAGATTAAGATACAGTATTTTCCCATTTTAGTTGTATTAGTTAATTCACTAGGATTTCAAGCTCTATGCACAGAAACATACAGGCAATTTTCAGTAGAAGAAACAAAAAATACATAGCTATATTTAGAAGCTACAACAAAGATTTACAACTATTAGGTGACTTGTTCCATATGTAAGACACTTGATCCGGCTTCCAAATTGATATTGTTGTTGTTCTAAAATTACTATTATTTTCACCACATACTCTAATACTTGTAGGTCCCTTTCTCCACTACTTTGCACCTTGAAGGAATATTATCTAAGGTTTTAAATATCTTCCAGATTTATTTGCTTGTCATCTAAAAAGTTTATAAGATAATGAAGACTTAAAAGTTATCTATCCTGTGCCATAGGTACTGTTGACTGTTCATACAACAGTGGAATTAAGTTTGGAGTCTTTAGGTGCAAAACTAAAGAATTCTTTCTTTTGAGCTTAAACAGACTCATTCATAGCTGTTAGAAACATGGAGGTTTATAGCCTCTAAAAGGCATGAAGATAGTGGATCTCATGAAAAAAGATGTCTAGTACATGTGTTTTTAGTGTATACTGTTGTCAATAAAACAAGTGTAAGATCCAGAATGATAAATTTAGATGTTGCTTATGTGTAGTGGCTCTGTTATCTGAATGAAGGTTTCTGACCTTTAGGATCTCAAAGCTTAAGACAGTGTTTAAATGAGACATCAAGTTGTTGGCTTTGGAAAGTTGTAGTACATACATAGATTGATGTATCCTACTGTAATGTAAGTGGAGCAAGTCTCGAGGCAAGGAAAAATGACATTGTTTGAAGAGAGTATCTACAGCAGGAACTGGGAATGCGGGAGGAAGGTGCTCAGAAGTAGTGCATGTCAGGTAGATAACAGAAGTCTAAAGATATCCCTGGAGGCTGGTGAGCCATTGTAACCAATTTGCAAGAAGGAAAAGATGAAGGGAAGGACAAATATTATCAAAAATCCAAAATGAAACAAACCCTCAGAGTCTCCAGAAATGTCAACCAAAATATTTAGATAACAATAGACACAAGACCAAATGAATTTGTCTCAGACTTATGTAGTCTAAATTCCTTCTAAATCCCCCCAAAGGGGGTGGGGGGTGAGAGGGGCAACCAATTAACCATCTTGGTTAACTCTGCAAAGAAGAGACACCTGTTTACATGAGGTGGTGAATGCAAGAGATGGATTACAGACACAGCATTTGCTGTCTAAGACATGGAGTAATTCACAAGACCAGTACAGTCCGCCCTCCCCCATTTTAGTGGAAAATATACATTTAGCTTATCCTCTATAATTTTCTAGGTTTGTCAAATATTGTAAATTCTTTTATCTTGTTCTGAACCTTTGACCTTTCAGCATGTAAATATTTGTAACAGAGCAGGTTCCTTAGTGCAGTTCTTTTTTTTTTGCCAGAAGATAAGCATCCTGTTTTTCCCCAGTATGGCTGAAAGCAGAAAAAATTCCTGTGCTCACAGTCCCACATCTCAGCTCTTGTGTAAGCTGTCCACAAGATATTCTATTCCATCCTGAGGAAAGTGAACCTCACATATATGCCTTTGATCTCTTATTCTCTATGAAGCACATACTTGAACAATTCATACATATGAAGTACATATGTACATACTCTACAACTGTAGTTAGTACTGTTAGGAGGAAAATATGTCATGCCAGATCTGACAGCCCAAGAGAGTTGAAATTGCTGCAGATCCATGTTTTCATTTTACACACAGAGAAGATAGGGCTGACTGCATTATTCAGGTGCATGTCATGGCTAGACAATGTACTGACCTGGCTAGATAATGTACTGACTAGCGAACTACTTAATCAAAACTGACCCTTTTTATTAACTTATTCCTCTATTTTCCCAGTCTTGTTCCTCCCAAATCACTTAAATCCACCTGTGCTGGTTTTGTCTGGGACATAGTCAATTTTTTCCATATTGACTTTTATGGGACTGTGTTTTGGTTTTGTGCTGAAAACAGTGTTGATGATACAGAGATGTTTTCATTACTGCTAAGCAGTGCTTACACAGAGTCAAGGCCTTTTCTGCTTCTCACACCATGCTACCAGCGAGTAGACTGGGGGTGTACAAGAAGTTGGGAGGGGACACAGCTGGGACAGCTGACCACAACTGACCAAAGGGATATTCCATACCATATGACGCCATGCTCGGCAATAAAAAGCTGGGGGAAGAAGAAGGAAGGGAAGGGATGTTTGGAGTGATGGCATTTGTCTTCCCAAATAACCACTACATATGATGGAGCCCTGCTTTCCTGTAGATGGCTGAACACCTGCCTGACAATGGGAACTAGTGAACCTTGTTTTGGTTTGCTTGCCTGTGTGGCTTTTGCTTTGCCTATTAAACTGTGTTTATCTCAACCCATGAGTTTTCTCACTTTTACTCATATGATTCTCTCCCCCATCCCACTGTGTGGGAGTGAGCAAGCAGCTGTGTGGTGCTCAGTTGCTGGCTAGGGTTAAACCATGACACCATCCCTTTTCCTGCCTGTGGTTCCTGCCCTACACATCCCATAAATAATCTTGCCCCCAAATGCTCTTCCTCTGCATGCATAATGTGACCCATTTCCCTTAGGCAGTAACCATTCAGTCTGAAAGATGCTCTGGAGTTGACTCATCTTGAAGGGTTTCATGTCTGGACAATGCAGTGAGGATCTCCTGGGACAACCCTGGGAGTGGCCAAAACAAGGTGTCCCTTCTGAGTCCTTAGCTTGGGTTCCCACTTGTGTTTGTGCCTCTGGGCTTTTCTGGGCTTGTGAAGGTGGGCATCTGATGGGCTGGTAAGTCCTGTGATGGGCCCGGAGTAGTCAAGGCAAGGAGTTGGGCTTCCACTCCTGCTGTTGTTTCTCTGCGTTCCTCTGTGGGTGGGCAGATGAGCTTTTATCACATAACCTAACATTCCCACACTTAAAGGTACAGCTAGAGAGAACCACACCATCCTCTCTCCTTGCACAGCACTTGAAGACATCTGTTTCACATTCTAGGAGAGCTGTGCTCCCAGAGTAGAAGACTTAGTTCTGCTGCCAGGTATCTTCTAAGGGGGCTTGCAGATCTATGTGGCTGCAGTGTGCTGAGTCTTACAGTCCCACTCCCCGGGAAGGGAACTGCAATGTTAAAGTTGCTGCAGGTTTCAAGGTGCTTCACTGGAGAAAAGTATACCAATTGTGTATACTACAGGCTCTCTTGGGCTCCATTGCCACCTCACCATTCCAGCCTTTCCACAGCAAGCGTTGCTGACCATCACAAAATCACGAAATTGGGGGAGATTCCATGGCACTGTATGTCAGCCAAGAGTAACAGTATGCCAGATTTAAAGGAACTTTGCTGGAAGTCATATTCCCTAGCATAAAGTCTGCAGTCTCTCCACTTGTCACTAAGCCTGCCTCCCTCCTTCCTTCCTCTACTAGATGACCCAGCAGGTAGAATCTCAAACACCAGGAAAGAAAGAAGTTGAGAAGTGCATACATTGGTATATATCTATACCTATCTATCTACAGTTATATATGTATATATGGGAAGTGAATTTTTCAGCTCAGAGAAAATCCAAGAACCCTGAAGGACTGAGAATACAGTTGGCATTTCTTGTTTCAAAATAGAAAACATCTCTTGCACAATGAAACTCTGGAAGAAACTAGAAGACATTTCTCACAAGAATGCCAGATCATGTTATGATTATTTGATAATTTGTTCTGATTTCTGCATTCTACATATTATTATTTATATGATAATATCAACAAAGTGACAGTGAGCAGAAGATTCAAAACAGAAAAAGAAGTACCCTTTTGGAAACAATGGCAGTTTCAACATTAGCAAAATGCTTCATCTTGTTATTTGAGCTATTGTTTTTACTGAAAAGCCATCATTATTGTCGCTGCCTGTTTGCATTTCTCAATGCACAAAAAAAAGGCCTTGCAGACAGCTCTATTTGTTGCAAGAAAGATCCAATTAAATGAAAAAGTTAGCGCACATGTTTCTTGACCTTGACAATCTGTTACATTTTGAGTTTAAAAAATTAAAAACAAAATATAACATACAGGATTCATTCCTGGTAGTTCTGGCTGTAATTTCAGTTATATGAATATTCATTTTGCAGAGAACTGGGTTTTAAAATCTTTCTTCTAAGAGAAAGATAGTAAAAAAGATTTAATGACTCCAAATAATAACAGTTCTTTTTAATGGCCTTTTAAAACAAACCTTCCTTTGCTGTTGTTCCTCTGGCTTATGGTTTTAAAGCTAAGTGTTTCTGACTGTAGTGATACCAGCTAGTGATAATCAAGGAAGACTAAAATAGTCTTAGGCCACATTTATTCTATTTACATCCAGGAAACAACATAATAAAGACTAGAAGTACTCCTTGGATGGCTTGTTACAAATTTTATTCTGACCATCTTGGAGAAATAACTGTTTAAACATGGCAGTTCTTTCTCTTGCCACAGTAGCCAAGGACCTATAATCCACAGACACAATATCTATCTTAGCATGGACTCCAGTATATTTGATTAAATGTTTTACTTTACATTTCTGGAACATGATTTCATTTTTGAGGCATACCATGAAATAATTCTGAACATCAAACTCAGGGATAGACGTTTTGTTGAGATATCCTTTAAATTAGAAAAATGAAAATCATGCACATTGTAAAAATATTAAAGAGGAGATTGAAGTCAGTGGGACTTTGAGGAGAGCCTTATCAGTGCTTTTTGCACCCACAGATCAGTCCAGCTCTAATCCTGTTCTTTTCTGCTCTAAACTCTCAAAGAATTTTGTTATTCAGGATGACATCATTGCTTGTAATGATATCCATAAAACTACTGATTATACAGGAATAACACGTAGTGTTTGTGGAACTAAAATAGCATGAAATGGCCTTTATTATTTATGGGTATTGTGCCTTTATTGCATTGATGTGGGTGGGTGCTACTGAAACCTCCCTGTCCAGCTCACAAACTTCATGTAGGAGATGAAGATGGAAGCAAAAAATGCCAAAGAATATTGAAGCAGACACTTGCATTTCTACCATTGTTCTGAAGAAAGTATGTTTGTACCATTGTAAAGAAAGTATGTTTTCAGTCCTGCTTTAGTTCTGATTATTTCTGGTTTTCATGCAAAAACTTCCAAATGTAGAACACAAAGAATCACGGCAGGAGGGACAGGAGCTACCTGGCTGCCGTTACCATAGGATTTAGTGTAATGTTTGCTCTTGCAAGTTTTTTTCATAGACCCATAATATAGTCTATAATCAGCTCCAAATGTGATTTTTGGATTGTGACTTCCACATGGATCACTGGGAAATAGGGAAAACTAACTCCTATCATGCCAATTATTAAAGTCTCTTATTTCTTGGGTGAGTCTCTTCCTTCTGCATTAATAGGCAGAAGACAGGCAAACCCTTCTCAAGTATAAGTGTTTTAAATCAAAGCACGAATGCTCCTTTGCTATGCAGTGAAACCAAAACATATTAAGTATCAGATAGTACATCCAATGGAGTGAGATCTTCATTGCCTATCAGGATGGGAAGAACATATTGCCCATCAAGCTCAAACAATTTTATATGGGACAAAGGTCCTAGGTGCTTACCATCTCTGGAAACGCTCAAATAGAGTTGTCAGCATCTAAGTCACTTTTGGCATCAAAGTGTGAATGGGTAGGTAAGCAGTAAAGACATTTGGATGTGTACTTATAAGCCTAAGAACCTGGCAGACATTTAGAATATTTTATTTTAATGTTCTTTTATTTTTAGGTTCATATATGGTATGTACTTGGCTGTGTTTGTGGTATGTCAGTGGGATTGTTCTGGATTTTGCCAGATGCTTTTAAAAAAATACAAACTAACAACAAGAAAATTATCAGAAAAGAACTTTAGCAAGGGAGACTATATTTTCACAGAGCCCCACCAACAATTATGATACAAAAAAGTGTAATAAACCCCACCCTGTTAAACTGACTCCTACTTCTGTGAGTGTAATATTTATGTTCTACTAGGTATTTCTCCCTTGTTATGTTGGGCAGAAGACCCATGACCTTACACCTTAGTGAAACTGCCCTCTGAACTGTTTAATTATGGGTAGTATTTCTTTCTGGGCTTTACTTGAAGACATTCAGAGAACTTGAATTCCTCTGGGAGTGCACTAAAATCTTATTGTTGATCTCAGTGACACTGAATAAATCTTAGGTAATGTCCTTGAAGAAAGTGATGTTACTCTGGACTCACAAATTTATTCGTGACCTGTCATGCAGTGTAACCGCAGTATCACCAGAAACTAGCAGTTTCTTATTATCTAACCTTGAAACAGAGGTCTGCTTCAAAATACATATTTTCGATTAACATTCTCACTTACCATTTTGATGTTTTAAAATTCTTTGGAGCATGCCTTCCCATTTAAAGAGCAGCATACCTGAGAGAAAATCTCTACTGCAAGGCTCTGCCTTTGTTGTTGAGCAGGTATTGGAAAAAGCACATAAAATACAAGCACTGTGAAGAATTTTACCAAGCATAGAAGGATTCATGTAATCTCGGATAAATATTAAGCATATCTGAATATTAGGACTTTGCATTGCAGCATCCTGACCTCAAGGCATTAGTTCATAAGCTTTCTGAAATCCTCAGGAATTTAGAGTATCAACAGATTTTTATTTGTATTCAAGAGCTGAATATAAATAAGTAAGAAATACTGGTGTTGTGGAAGAGGTTCTTCTTTATTAGCTGTTCAGGCAAACAATATCATGGTAAGGAGACACTAAGAATTTTTTAAAAAAATAGTTGTATATTGGAAATATTTGAGTTACTTCATAGCTTCTACAAAAAGCAGAGAGGAAAAATTTAATTTGGAGATAATACAAAACTGTTATAAAAGCTTATTAAGCACAAAGGATAAAAGAACTAGTGAAGCTTTAAAAATGATAATTAAAATAGCTGATGTGTGTCTAATGTATTTCCTCAGTGTCTTTTAGGACTAGATCATGATGATGTATATTTAACTTTTTCTTGCATTTTATTGAAATTATTACTGCTAAAACTCCTGTCTTAATGGTCTGTCAATATCCTTATAAGATAGCCGTACTTGGAGCACAAAAGCAGCAGTATGTTGTCTACTGAAAATTCAGTGTGTGAATGTACAATAACTGAGCCATCAGCTTTAGTGTTCAGCCTAATTAGAAGGCAATGCACAATGCATGAACTGACACGAACAAACACCGTCTCTGTAGCATATCATGTCTGTTTTAGGATCAGCATAATAAATAGCTTATAGAGGAAGCAGAGATGACTCAGTGATCTGGGAGACTTTTTGTGCTTCACAGTAAATGCTGCCTATCACAATTCTGTGCTTCCAGATATTGTGATTTATACGATGGGATGCTACCAATGGTCAAGGATCTGTTGAGCCTTTTATCCTTATTGGTATTGTGTTGAACTCCAAAATTGCTCAAGAACATTTGGTGTATCTGACTGAAAACACAATTCATAGACTACAGATTATTGGAATTACACCCTTCAAAATACACATGATTTGGACAAACAATGCAGAGTGATATTTGTTACCATATGTGCGTGGTAATCTGATTCACAAATTCTAAAATTCATTTAAGTTAAACTGGTACTGTCACATAGACACTTCACCATCTTGGTTTTCCCCTTTCCAAAACTGATGGCACACTTGCTAATATGCTCTGCATTTTGCAATCTGGGGTGTATTACACTTGCAAATCTGGAATATGTATACTGGGGGAGTGTGTTTTCCAAAGTTTTCTTTAGGTTTTTGAGCTGTTTTCCCACATAATGGAAGAACTCATTACAGAAGGATCTGGACAGGCTGGATTGATGGGCTGAGGTTAATTTTATGAGGTTTAACAAGGCTCAGTGCCGGGTCCTGCACTTTGGTCACAACAACCCCATGCAACACTACAGGCTTGGGGAAGAGTGGCTGGAGAGCTGCATGACTGAGAAGGACCTGAGGGTGCTGGTTGACAGCCAGCTGAACACGAGCCAGCAGTGTGCCCAGGTGGCCAAGAAGGCCAACAGCATCCTGGCTTGCATCAGGAATAGTGTGACCAGCAGGACTAGGGAAGTGATCGTCCCCCTGTACTCAGCACTGGTGAGGCCGTACCTTGAATACCATGTTCAGTGTTGGGCCCCTCACTACAAGAAGGACATTGAGGTGCTGGAGCGTGTCCAGAGAAGGGCAACGAAGTGGTGAAGGGTCTGGAGAGCAGGTTTTATGAGGAGAGGTTGTGGGAACTGGGGTTGTTTAGCCTAGAGAAGAGGAGGCTTAAGGGAGACCTCATTGCTCTCTACAACTACCTGAAAGGAGGTTGTAGCAAGGTGGGTGTTGGTCTCTTCTCCCAAGTTACTAGTGATAGGATGAGAGGAAATGGCTTAAAGCTGCACCAGGGGAGGTTTAGATTGGGTATTAGGAAAAATTTCTTGACTGAAAGAGTGGTCAGGCATTGGAACAGGCTGCCCAGAGAGGTGATGGAGTCAGTAACCCTGGAGGAGTTCAAAAAATGCATAGACATGGCACTTTGGGATATGGTTTAGGAGACATGGTAGTGTTGGGTTGATGGTTGGACTTGATGATCTTAGAGGTCTTTTCCAGCCTTAATGATTCTTTGATTCTAATGCAGCTATGTTGGTCTTTCAGATTGTTCTATCCTTACCGCAGTGACCATGTCTATACAGACATTTTAGACTGGTTTGTGCATTTAAAAGTAGCAATTATTTGTAAATAAGGCAATTCCTTTTTCTTCATTATCTTGTCCTGGCCTATCAAGGGATACAAGCTGCTACGTGCCCTTCCAAAGGCTGTCCCGCTCTTTGATCCTTTCAATCTGCTTATCTGCTTGGAGAGGGGAGGTTTTAGCAAAATCCAGCATGACAGGAATGCAAGGGCATTTGTTATTGGCAGACACTTTCTCTTGCTTTCACTTGCTTAACTGTCCACTTCTTTTCTTATTCTTCTTTAGAAAAAAAAAAATCCCTATAGGCAATTAGTCATAGTGCTTGCAAATTTTACACCAGTCTTTGTGGTGCAACAATTCCATTCCTCCGCCACCCCAGCATGGACTTGTATTTTAAAATACTTTGTATATAAGTGATCTCTTCTACTTTTGTAAGGTTATCAGGAAGAATTTCAGCAATTTAGTGTGAACACAGAAAGCAGAAGAAGGAATTATTAATGTCTATTACATTACCTGCCACCTGGAGAAGTGCAACATATGGTAAGGTGTAAAGGTTGGGAATGCAGTTGCGGTACCTGGTTCAATGCCAGGACAGAGCTGTAATAAGGTGCTTAGAGACATCTCACTGAAGAACTAGCCGGGGAGAATCTGATTACTTTTCCAGCTGTTTTATCCACACAGGAACTGCTGCAGTTACCAGAGTGAAAGATGTTCTTTCCATTAACCTCCTACCAGGAGATTCCCTAGGAGAAACAGCAACACAGAATATTTATGAAGTATTTACCCCATAGTTATTTTAAGGCAAAAATATTTTATTCAATTTGCATCATTCTTAGATAGAAATCTTTGATAAATATAATTGCAAATCGAAATACCAATACCTGAAACAGGTAACGCTACCCAATAAGAATAATAGACAGCTTGTGAACATATAAGAGGCTGGGCTGAGAGGCTTTATACTCCATAACTTTGTGAAGCTCTTGGATCAAGTGCCAAGAGGGGATTAGATGTGATGCTTTCTACTGCCATACCTTCAAGTTAGATTTATTTCTTAGAAGTAAAATTCACAATGTGGAGTTCAAGTGACTAAATTTCCCACAGCAATTTGGACAGATTTAGACACTCAAAAATGCATTCACAGAAACCAGCACTCTGAGCACCAAAATCCTTAATATGCCTAAGAGGAAATGCTGAAGAGGTGGAGGTGCTGAAATTCACTCTTCCTCCCAGATGCCAAATAAAAGCTCTAAGGAAAGTTCCTCTGTAAGTTTGAGGCTCAGTGGCAGAAACTGCTTCCAGTTATAGGTGTCCATTTCATGCAGTTAGGTGGCCATGGGCAACTGCATTGTTATTTGTTTTACAAAAATAAGCCAACAATTGGCTGTGGATAAAACCCCCTTTTTACATGGTGGTCTTGTAGTTTAAACTCCTGGTCTCCAGTGAGTATACTGGTGAGTGCCTGAACTTGTGGGATCCTGAGTCCATAGCACCTCACTGCAGGTTTCATCCCAAACTAGTGCTAGACAATGTTCACAAAAGAGACTGCATGAGTATATGTGTGTGTACTGTGTGTGTGTGTAGTGATTGTGCATGTGTAGGCATATGTGTGTACGGCTATGTGTGTGTGCACATACTCTGTAGGAGTCCAGGAACCTACTGAAATGTATGCCACCTTCCCCACCACCCCAAAAGGGTAGAGGCATTTAAGAAAGAAGAATCATAATGTTAAAAATACTTAATATTAAATATTAAAGCAGGTGAGAGAATGCAAGACACTGTTCTGTCCTGCATGGGTATTATCTATTAAACTGTCATTTAAAATCCCTGGACAAAATACAGAAGTAATCAAGAAAATGGGTCTTGTGAACTCTTCACTGTTGTGAAGACTATTAAATAGGTATGTTGGGAAATTCAGGATATCACTTCTTCCATTTTACAGTGATCTTGTTTATTTCTCTCTTCTGTAAATCAAGACTGATAATCTTTCTGTACTATAAAAGATACAGTCTGGTTTCACCCGCATCAATTTCAAGTTTAGCAGGATAAAACAAGCACTCAATTTTATAATCCCAAAGCTTCCTCTCAGTTTCTATGGATTCTGCTTCCTTTGTATTTTCATACTGCAATCAAGGAATAGCAATACTTATCTGAATTATAAATCAGACTTTTATTCAGTCTATCCAGCTGTAACAGCTTATCTGTATTACTATAATTAAGGAACTTTATTATCATTGCTTTGTGGAGGCCACCAGGTGCTCTGCTTACTGTTCTTTGCATGACAAAGGATGAAGCCATAAAATTTTCTGTAAACATTTATTTAAAGAGGTATCTGTTAATTCTTCTGTTCTTATTTTCCCCTCTCCTTCAGGCAAGTCAAGACAACAGATTGTTTCCCTGCTTTCATTTTCTAATCTATCTACTTTCAGTCTTTGTTGATGCATTCATTTAGACATCTGTTATTCAAAAACTTCTGTTTATTCTGGAAAATCTCTGTTCTGGATAATGTAGATCTTCTACATCACTCTCTTTCTTTTCAACCTCATTGACCTGTAATCTCATTTTCTTTATCTCTTATTAAGTCCATCAGCTGAGGTATAGAGAACATCAATTTGGTTAGTAATTTAATATTTTCCTTGTCTTTAAATAATCTTTTAGATACTTAAATACTGTGTAATGCTAAATTGCAGACTTTCTCTCAGCCAGAGCTACTACTTAGAGCAGCTTCATGAGATCTGCCTGTGCATAAAAGGAAAAGAGGATATCAGCCACCTGCATTCCTGGGGCGGCTTTCTCCAGCTGTTTGAATGACTCTTGCATCTTAGCTGTTTAATCACTCCATCAGATCATATTGTCTTCTTCAAAAATAGACTAAATTCTGAATTCCTAATTCTGTTTCCTGCATTCTTAAGAGAACAAAGTGGAGGAAAAGTGCCTGCTGAAAAAACCTACAAGGTGTGTTGAAGTCCAGCTCCTCTCAATTTAAAATGAAGAAACTTTGGTGATAAGCCATCTCTGGTCAGCTGTGAATTGGATTAGAAATTTAAAAGCAGTATTGTATAATTTATCATAATTTAATATATAATTAATGGGAAATATATAATGAATAGGAAATCAGATGAGTTCTGAAATAAAGTAGGGTGCTAAGGCAGGTAAGGATTTCAGCTAAACCTCCATAGCTAGACCGTATTACAGTATTCCAGGAGAAGAAGGAGTTTACAGTATTCAGGGAGAAGAAAATGGATATTTATTAGACAGAAAGGGGAAGGTTGTTAATACTTTTTTTTAAAAAATAGGTATTTCTCCAGTAAGTATTTATGAATGAGGATTATTTGATTGTATCACAGAGTGATATGAAGTACAGTAATCATTGGGGAAGGTGCTGTCAAGGGAATAAGCATATTTTTTATATCATTGGGCTGGAGTAATTGGCACCTAAAAGTTCTAAAAGAGAAGTATAAAACCTCTTAAAAAGGAGAAGAATGCTAAAATTATGCTGACTTTAAAGAAAAACCAAAACCACAAAATCCCAAAAAACACACAAAGAGGATGATCTGAACGATGCTGGGATAGAGAGATCCACATAAATAATGAAAAAGCTCTTGCAAGAATCATTTCAAAACAGTTTGAAGGACACAAATTTAATTCAGCTGATACTCTTATATGGAAAATGGATCCTCTCAAACAAGTCCGATTTTATTCTTTGCTGAAATAACAAATTTAATCGAGAAAGGCAAATTGATATATTTGGATGTCTTAAGTTATTTGACCGTGCGACACACTGACTAAAAGCTACAAAACCAATGTAATAAAATCAATATAGCAAATGTTCAATAAAATCTACCTGATGGATTGATTTTAAGTTATACCTTAATAGCCAGAATACACAGTAAATTATAACAGTGGTTGTCTATCAACATAGCATGGAAGTAAAAACAAGAAATTAATCTTAAAGATGAATTGATAAGACTGACCAATTCTGATATATAACTTTGTTGAAAGGTAATGAAGAACTGAATACAGTATGGAAGAGAAGTGCAAAAAAGGTTTCAGAACTAAGAAATCACTACAACATGAATGTAATAGATTCTTTCTCTTTTGCTGTTTTCTGATCTAAATGTGTCATATTTTCTGGGAAATATGCTCCAAGTAAATGCAAGTTACTGTTTTCTTTCTGTATAGTTGAATTGTTTGTAATACTGAGAAGAGTGATGTTTGTGCTGGCTTTAAATGCTATGACTTTATGGCTGCCATACCTCAGGCTCTGGTTGTTTTTAAGTGTTTTTTATCATAACTTAAGTGATTCCCAAGTTTTGTTGGAGTTAGTCTACCAGGCAACTGCTCTTCCCTCTACAATGACAAAGGTTTGATACATGATACCTGTCAAACATGCCTTCGGTAAGCTGAAATTCCTCTTTAGGCAAACTCTTTTCCCAGCAGATTTATATTGAACATTTTCAGCATCTATCCTGTTAAGGTGAAAATCTCAAAGATGAGTTACAGATAACTCACTGTATGGCTAGCAACAATATTTCTTTTTAAACCCGCCTGGAAAGCACTTTTGCTTAGAAAGTGCTGTGCACTCTGTTTCTGTAGGACTGTGCTGTTTGAAGATGAGGCCTCTGCCTCTTACTGCGTTTGGCACCAAAATGCAGAATCAGCTTTTGTTGTTTAATGTTCATACTGCCATAGAAGCCAGAAGCTTTTATTAACTTGTCACATCAAGCGTACTAGGCTTTCACACACCTGTATGGACAGAAGAGTTTGCTGACTTTCTACATGGAAGGACACCATATAAAACTCCAATGAGGAAATATGAATAGGGGGCCTTATGGTGACATTTGCTTTAATACATGCCTTGCCACTACAGAAAACACTTTTGTACAGGTCATTGCAAAGGTACACTTTTAGGGAAGAGTCTGTAAAGGAATACTGGGGTTGTCTGAAATCGTAGTATAAGTCAATTCCATTGATTTTTGTGGCTGCTGTAATAAAAAATAAAGAACTGTTTGCAAGCAGAAAAGGAAGTGTTTGAGATTAAGAAAACATTTAAAAATCTGTTTGGAGAATTCTGTACTCAGGGAACCTTATATTAATTTTTGACAGTGCTAGTACTGTTAGCACTAAATACAGCATAATTGAAATGGAATTATCTAGCCTCTTTCTAAATCTAAACACAGTAAAGGGTTTATAAGGAATGCTGACTTGAAAACAAATGAGAACAAAGCAGCAATTTATCAAAGATTTTTATGTAATATCTTCACATCCGTAATTACTTTAAGGTCCAGGAAAACTGATATCTATGACTAATTTGGTTTAGAGGAACAGAATTTGAATATTGTTTACTATTTCAGTAAAACGTATAAAATATAAAGAAACATTGTAAGAGGCTTTCTTACAATGTTTTTGTGACTCATTGGTTTCAAATAATTTGAAATAAATAAATAGATGGGTCAGCTTTCCCCAACTTGGACATATTTCAGAACCAGGACTAATAGATAGGATTTACAAGCCAGAGCTCAGACACATAATTTCAGTTCAGGTGGTGAGCAGCTTTCCCAGTATAATTCTGAATATGCAGTCTGCTTCTAATTTCTCATCAATGCATGTTTCATTTGACCTGAAAGCCTTTCTCTGTATTTCTGCACTTAGATTCTTAGGTATGTCTGAAAATTACTACTGCCAAATGCAAGTAGAACTTTATGCATCTAATCCCTTTGGCAATAATGGGTTCTGAAATAATTTTGAAAATTTGGATTAAGATGCTCTTAAAAATGTTATTTGTCTTACTTTTCTTACAGTGCAGTTTTAATTTTTTTATTAATATCAATTATATTTGATTAAATAGTCAAAGAAAATAGGTATAATAAGCAGTGATGTTTGCTGAGGATAAATATTGTAAATTGTAAATCCTGCAAAAAATGGAAATAATAATTAGCAATAACAAAAGGAAGTCAACTTCTGCACAAGGCTTAAATGAATCAGCTCTAGAAAGTACTCAGTTAAAACAATGCTGGATAAATGTCAAACTGATTACATTTTAGTGAAAAGTGTAACTACAATATGATGCTTGGTACAACACAATGTTAAGGTTATTATATTTCTACATATGTAATATCTTTGTTGTGCATTCTGTGTTTTTATGTTTGCAAAAATAAAACAGCAATTGTACTCTAAAAAAAAATCTCTAAATTCGTGGTTCAGATTCACAATGTTTGTTGCATCCTGATTTATACCATCTGAGAAAGCAATCCAGAATTTCTTCATCTGTCAGTGATTTCCTTATACGTTCAGCCATGTCCAAGCATTTCTACTTGCAGTTACAGAAGCACATTGTTCCTCTAGCATTCCTGCTGTGTACTACTGCTAACCAGCAGACTTGTCCTAAATTTGTTAAATTGCACCTGATATCTGCGTGTTATTTGGCTTTTCTATTAGGTCTGTATCCTGCCTCTATATTATTTACATGATGATATGTGTGAAGTCTGCTGAATTATGAATGTTAAAATTAGTGCAGGTTCTTGTTTTACCAGTCTTAAATAGTGATGTAATTTATTAAAGAGCAGAAGACTATGTTCTTTATGATTTACAGGGGTAACATGCTGTAAGTTTTGCATACTTTCACTTCCTCATATCAGAAAGTGTTGGCATACAAAGTAAGTAAAAGAAAATAAAGGCAATTGAAATCAACAGGTAGGAGGTAGGCGTTGGATCTGATAATACTTTTTATTTAAGATGTTGTATATTTCTCTGTAAATAGTTTTCTGTCTCTCCAAATTTCCCTGTGGTGCCTCAGTAATCTGTACCCTGACCCTGCCAACTTCACACATTCCATCTCATTTTGGCATCAGCCAGTTGTATTTCTTGATGTTCTTTTTTTCTGTGTTGACACACATCATACTACCATAATTAACTTACAAATGTCCTTTGTAGAAACGAGAAAGCATGATTCCTTCACTTACTGAATTCCACTAAAGAAAAAGGATGATTGGTTTTTTATGACAGCATTAGGACACACCATGTTACTGAAAGCTGCATTTTCCATTAAGGGAAATGAAATACCATTAGCTTTGGCATGTGCTGATTTTCCCTGTTGTTTTGCTCACTCTCTAAGAGTCTGCATGAGAAATTTTAGTCAAATTCCCATGCTTCAAAAATATAGTCATGTTCCAATGGGGCAATAGTCAGTCACAAGCTGTCCTCTTCATAAAGGACTTAGGTGTTGTCCCAATATTGCAGTCCATGATCTGCCCCTATATGAAATAAATGTATTTCTGCGTTCCGCTTCCTGTAGTATTGAAAGTCATTATACTAGTATAAAACAGGCTATTCAGTCATAACTGCATCACAGGAATGCCTTGTCTCACTCTCCCATGGGGCTGGCCACTGGCAAGCACACCGGGGGTGTTTACCTATTTCTTTTGCTGACACTGGTATCATAACAAAGAAAGCTCTGTTTCCAAAGCTGAGCAGCCAAAACTATACTGAAGGGAAGGGAAAGGGAATAGGAAACAGTTCAAATAATATAAACTGGAAGATGGAAAAAAGGAAAACCCAGGAGTGACAGAAAGAAGGGTCAAAACTAAGAAGACAGGGATGAACTAAAGAATGAGCAAGAACAGTAGAATGAGGACCATAAGACTGGATAGTCATCTTGGGAATAGAGAGAGGGGAGGCTCTGTGTTGTAATGAAAAGTTTCCAGCTTGTGCCCAGGCAATCTAGACTCACAGCCATGCTGGCTGAAGCAGAAGAAAACTCCAAAGTTAAACAGCAAGATTTGCCCAGCCATGCCTAAACCTGAGTCGGGCAGGAGCTGTTTCAAGAAGAGGAAATGGGCTTGATGGGCAGTCAGTCTCAAATGCTTTTGAATCCATTGGACACTCTCCTGTTCCAGCTCACAGGGATTGTGATACCTGTGCTGAACATGGGATGGGAATGCATGATCTTGCAGTTCTCCTTCTGGGCATGATAATATGGTCTCCTTGGACAACTACCATTACCTAGAGTGAACTGGTTAGACCTGGTAGCTCTTCATGATCATTCTCTGGGTGTGTATATATATATATGTGTTTGTGTATAATCTCGTAAAATCTCTCTTATGTGTGTATATAACTCTGTGTGTGTGTGTGTGTGTGTGTGTGTGTATATAGGTGATATGTGATATGTATATATAGGCGATATATATATATAAAGTCATAAGATCTCTGATGAGGCCCCACCTCGAGTACTGTGTGCAGTTTTGTGCACCCCAATATAAAATGGACATCAAAGTATTAGAATATGTCCAGAGGAGGGCAACCAAGATGGGTAAAGATCTTGAGGGCAAGACTCAGGAGAAGCAGCTGAGATCACTTGGTTTGTTCACCTTGGAGAAGAGAGGGCTGAGGGGTGCCCTCATAGCAGTCTACAGCTTCTTCAAGGAGGGCAGCAGCTGGGGAGGTGCTGATCTCCACTCTCCGGTGACCAGCGACAGGACACAAGGAAATGGAATGAGGTTGTGTCAGGGGAGGTTCAGTCTGGACATGAGGATGAGGGAAAATGTTCTTCACTGAGAGGGTGGTCGGTCACTGGAGCAGACTCCCCAGGGAAGCGGTCACAGCACCAAGCCTGTCAGAGTTCAAGGAGCATCTGAATGATGATCTTAGGCATATGGTTTAGTTTTAGGTAGTCCTGCAAGGAGCAGGGAGTTGGACTCGATGATACTTATGGGTCTTTTCCAACTCAAGATATTCTATGATTCTATGTTTCTTTTCTCTCCGTTCAGGATTTTGGTGGCAATTTGCTCATGGTTACTGAGGAGGGGGAGAACCTGTCCATGAGCCTGGAAGCTTGCCAGATTTAACAAGTTTAAGTATCAGGAGTCAGAAGCATCTTACTCCAACAGGTCAGGGAGGAGTAGGCTGGTAATATGAGGTTATACTCATATCATACTCGTATACTGATATACTCAGCTGGGAGAGGCTCTCCTTTCTGTCACTCTTTGTTCCTAAATCTTATTTACATAAATGCAGAACATGAGTTTAGAAACAGATTTTTGTATTCAGTCTTTTATCCATCTCCCACTGTGCTGTTAACTTTTATCAGTTTATTTATGTCCGTTTCCCTCCCCTTTTCTTCAAATTATGCCATGTTTTATAGATGGCTGTCCTGGTTTCAGCTGGGATAGAGTTAATTTTCTTCCTAGGAACAGGTACAGTGCTGTGTTTTGGATTTAGGATGAGAATCATGTTGATAACACACTGATGTTTCAGTTGTTGCTAAGTAGTGCTTACACTAGTAAAGACTTTTCAGCTTCTCATGCCCTGCCAGTGAGAAGCTGGGAGGGGGCACAGCCAGGACAGCTGACCCAAACTGGCCAAAGGGATATTCCATACCATGTGATGTCATGCTCAGTATATAAACTGGGGGGAGTTTGCCTGGGGGAGTGACCACTGCTCAGGAACTGGCTGGCCATTGGTCAGCAGGTGGTGAGCAATTGCATTGTGCATTACTTATTTTGTATTTTTATTATTATTATTAGAATTAAATTTATTTTTATTATTATTATTATTTTTCCTTCCTTTTCTGTCCTATTAAGCTGTCTTTATCTCAACCCATGAATTTTTTTTTTGCGATTCTCTCCCCCATCCCACTGTGGTGGGAAGTGGGCTAATGGCTGTGTGGTGTTTAGCTTCCTGCCAGGTTAAATCACAATGGCCATTTTATAAGAGTGCAAATACCCTATAACTTTTTACAAAGTCATTCGTAATCACATCACTTGCCTGTCTCCTGTGGATCTTCTAAGCCCTTTTTCATGGCCAAATTCCCAAAGGAGCTGTAGTCTTAGGTACACTGTTGCCCCTCTAGGGCTAAGGCCAAAAACAAAAACCAAACCTGCTGTACAGCACCTGTCCAGTGCTTTGGCATCTTCAGACATACCCTCAAAGGGTGTTGGCATGTGAATGGTCATTGGGAAGGCTGATTTGGGCAACAGTGCCAAATATTGTGTTTCCAGCCACTGGTAAAGACATGCTTGCTCTCTTTGCCCCAGATTCTTCAAATGACAAGGGATTGGCCCTGGTGTCAATGAGACAGTGGTGAAAGACAACTAAGAAATATTTGCTGACAGGCACTCCAGAGCAGACTGGACACCAGGTCCTGCCAGGATCTATGGTGAAGGCCACCATGGGGATTCCCAGAAAAGGAGGCTCAGGAATAGGCAGTAACCTCAACACTGTATTGCAATGTGTCATTCCCACATTGATAAACCTCCTGATAATTGTCCTGATCTCCCTACTTAGCCAAGAGTTTTGCTGGCAACCTTTGGGCAGAGGCCTTCTGTCTGCTGGGAATGGATCTGCTTATATTTTACAGAACCGCACAGAAGTTTTTATTTCCTGTTCCACAGGTTTTTTGACACCAGTCATTTCACAGTTGTTTATATTTCTATTAATAGCTTCTCTTTCTTGTTAATTTATCCAGGATTTTCACTGCTATGTTTGTTATTTTCCTCCCTGAACCATTCTTCTCAGCTGTTGGGCAGAAAGTCTTCTATTTTTTTCCTTCAGTACTAGAATTTTCTAGTTTAGCACTCTTTATCCAATAAAGATATATTTTGACTTTAGCTGTGCTCTGCTCTTTTACCTTTGTAACTTTATTTGTTTTATTAGCCTGCCCTAGGACATAGCACTGTGGCTAAGCAAGGAAAGAATGGCTCAGGATTATTCAGGTCCCAACGTAGGGTTGGTGTGAGTGGCCATGACCATTTATCCAATATTGGATTCATACACACATGGTTATTTTGGGGGAAAAGGATAATAAGTGGATAAAAGAGCATGAAGGCTAGATAAGTAAGTAGCAGGATATCCAGGTATGATTCATAAAACAGTAACAATCCATGCAGGTTGGTTGGTAAAGGAAAGCACTGGGTGAAATAAATCTTACTGTCTTTTGGATTAGAAAGGAGGAAAAAGACCCACCTTTTTTCCCTAGTTTTGGATACAGGAAAGCAAAGTTTTTGCACGGCTGCAAAAGCACGCCAGGGGCAGAAACAAAGGAAAATGATAGAGTTATTTCTTATTCTCTAAGGCTTAGGAAGAGGAATAGGAATGAAGTAAGTCAGTTTGAGTTTGTTTTGAATGGTTGTGAGGCAAAGAAAGGAATGACAAGGGAAGATAATTTTGTTTTGTTTTTTTTTTGTTTGTTTTTTCATTCAGGATGATACAATGTGTACATGTATGAAAGTCAGCTGTGTAGGATCCATTTGGCCCAATGTCCTCCAGTCATATCCTCAGGATGACAGTGGTGAAAAGCAGGTGCCTACAGAGAGGGTGAAAACTGGGAAAGCATGGCATGGCACATCATACAGAGTTTTTTAGTTAGGCTCTGCAGCATCCTTATGCAGACTGCAACAGGCTGACATGATCTCCATGGTAATAGTCATTCTCGCCTTTAATTGGTCCTCCACATTTGTCATCAGGTCATCAGTCAGCCAAAACTCTTGCATGATCATGGCAAGAATGCTTGTGTTTTCATGAGCCAAAAAGTCATCCATGCCTGTAACTGATATATGTGATGCTCCTAAATCTGGCCTAAAACAATAGCTGTGGTAGCTTCTGCAGGACAGCCATTTCCTATCAGGTGTATATTCTGATGGTGCACCTGGATCCCTTCTACAAAGTGATCAATACCTTAATTCTTGATCAATAAAAACCATGAAGAATAGGACTAGATGAAGTGGCCAGGTGCCATAGTCCACAAAGCCTTAGGATGTCTCTTTAGATTGTGAATTCAGTGTCACGTATGTGAGGTAGACAAGTAGTGTATTTGGGGTATGTGACAGAGACCTGAGTACGAAGGGCTTATGAGATAACTATGTAGTTAAGGTATAGTCTTGGATACACTAAACACCATGCATGCAGGGTTTCTATTCTAGCAAGGCCTTATTTTGTACAACACAGGCACTATATATCTGCACGAAAGGATCTCACATACCCATCTCACCTTTGTGACAGGGAATGCACAGGATGTTTTGAGGTACAGTTCCAACTTTTCCTTATACTGTCTAACTCTGCCACAAATCTATGGATACCTTATGCTCAAAAATGAGCCACTGAGACACTATTCCTACTAAAATATAGAAGACAAGAGAGGACTTATGAAATGTGCTTCAAAAAGTGTAATTCGGAGGACTGAAAAAGAACGAAGGAAAAGAAGTCTAGAAAAATTTGTAAAAAAATACTAGAACTCAGATTAAAAAATTCGTTGTCTAACGGAGAATTATTCTGTACATCTTTCCTCTGTTTTGAATACTTTCTTTCACATATATATTATATTTAAAGTTCATATATACAGTATATAGCTAAAAAAGAATCAGAGAAGAGAACAGGGGAGTTTTAAGCAAAACATTAAAGCCAGAAAATCTTGTAGTGTATGTTACATGATTAATACTTTCATTGGGATAAGGAAAGGAAAGAAATAAAATGAAAATATGTAAATAAAATGGTGTTAAGTTCATTAGAGACTAATTGACAAGTCTGAATTGCCTGGTTAGAAAAAAGTCACAGCATCACATCTGTGACTAGCATGGATCTCAGACCACTGGTTGTACCAGAGCAGTTAGTGGCATAGTCTGCAGTTGGCTCCACGGCAGCGTGTAGAGCAGAGTGGGCTTCAGAGCAGGCAGAGCCAGGAGGTTACTGCTGAGAGAGAGCTGCCAGTATCTGCAGCCATGTACTCCATGGCAGAGTCATGCGCATATCTCTTAAACTGTTGGTGTACAAATCCTATTCTCTTCCGGGTGAGGACTGGAAGGCAGAGAACACCTACCTTTGGGCGAAGTTGGACTTACATGGTGCAGAGAGGTAGGAAACTTGAGAAGTGAAAATCATGGGGCAAGTCCTTTTTTGATGTTTGGATGTGTGATTAAAAAAAAGTAAAGAGAGGCTTCAAATCTCTGTAAGTCTCTGCTTCAGAGAGAAGCATGCTAAGCTATGATGGGACACTGGCTGGCTGTTTGCAGGCATTTAAAAAACGGCAGAAAACCTCATGGTTTGGTGGCCTGTCTTTTCTTTGCAAAACACTGTGCTTCAAGCTGAACCCCTTTGTATTTCCAGAAGGAGCTTTCATCCTGCCTACTCCAGGGCTCGTTTCTTTGGGAGCTGGGGCTCCAAGTCTCACTTGTCCTGGGTGTCACTGCTGCACTTTTAAACAATCTTCCACCCATGCTGTTTATTTTATTACACTGAAGAACTATTTCTCATTTCTGTGTACTGCAGTGGTTCACAGCATGTTGTTTGTGTTGCCGTTCTATCTCAGGAATCTGCATTTGCTGGAGTAGTTATGAAGAATGAAAGCTTTTGTATCAATGTTTGTCCAACTTCTCTTTTCATGTGTAAGTATGTGAGGGTTTACAAATGTTGAGTCAATTATTTCAACTCCTCCATTGCCCTTCAGTACTCTTACTCCGTTATTTAAAATGCCAGAGAAGTTTCACCTATATAGAAAATGCCTTAGGCAGTTCTAAGGAGCCTGATTTTCAGTAACAGATTTCATAGGCCTTGTGCTTAGAGAGTAAAGAATTGCTTAGAAAATAGGGGATGGGACTGACATTTTAAAAGTGTTGTAATTGGAGTAGACGATGCAGGGCCTTCAACTCTGAATATTTGGACTTCAATGATGAAAAGAGCTGTTCTTGAGTACCCAAGAACATATAAAGGCCTTGATATTTGGTATCAAAATCCAAATGGCATATTCTTGAGTATGTGATTCACTCTGGCTCTAGGAGAATATGCTTCTGCTCAGCACCTCTCAGAGTCTGGCTCAAAGAAGTTATAAACGTTCAAGTTCTGATGCTGTAACATCCTACAGAAAGAAGACTGTGCAACTTTTTTCCCGTAGTTTTATCAGTTTCATGTGGTTTATATATGTGCTTTGGTCTATTTAGTCTTCTGCATACCAATCATTAAGCAATAGCTTCCTAAACTATGTTAAGTGAACTACTTTTCAATAACCAAATGCACCCTTTTCTATACTGGATATGTGTTGAGTAGTAACTCTAAATGTGTCATTCCTGGAGCGTTGCCCAGTGCAGTGCTATGCCACTGCCCGAGCCAGCTCTGGTCAATTCAGCTCCAGTACCATAAGCAAAGCAGCCCCATTACCACTGGGAAAACAATCTCTGTTCCCTACAATGCATCAGAGATGCAATACCATGGTGAAAAAGCTGTATTGCTTTCAGGTTCCATGCCTGGCAGGCCACACAGATGTCTTTCACTCCCCATGGACTCTACAAGAAACCTGTCTTTAGGCAGCTGAATCCTGCCTTCTTGCTTGGAAGATAGCTCGGGGATCTTGTGCAACTATGTGCTGCTGAGTACAGGCATGCTCTTCCCTTCTGACCAGGCTGGGAATACTGCTGAGATGAAGTCAATGTCAAAGTCCTCATCCACGCTGACAATAAAGCAACACTTTTATTGGTGGTGTCCTTTGACAGAGGTGGAAACAAAACAGCAGACTGGGCCTGGGCTTTTCTGCCAAGGTGTCATGTAACCCAGCATGGGCATTGCTAATAGTAGCTGGATTCCAGGAGTGAGTGCAAATTATGGGCCTCATTTTCCTGTAGCTGTGGTCAAGAAAGGAAAAAGTCTTGCAGAATCCATTTTCCCATGGCATGGTGTGATATTTGCTTAGATGTGGCAATACAGTCTTGGAGGGGTATTTCAGTCTCTCCAGCTCCTGAATTATTGTTCTGATGATATTGCTGTAGTTAAAGAAGAAAAGATGTAATTTTTTTTTCATAGAAGCAGGTATGGAAATTTCTTTAATTTGCAGAAAAACATAAGGGAAATAGGTGTCTTCTCAGAAAGAATAATTTCTTGAAAGTCATGTGAGATAGTGAAAGGTGCATATAGAAAGGGACAGTTTACTTATATTTTAAGTAACAGGCATTCAATCTAATTGTGGGTTACAAAATTACAGGATGAGCCATCTGATATTTATGTATCATGTTTTCCACAACACTTAAACACTTGCATGAGATCTTCCCACTTCTCCTCTTCTGAATTAAAACACTGTGAGAGATACTATTTAGTATGGGAATTCACAGTCAAAAATTCCCTCCAGAGTGAAACACCTAAGTCATGTCCTAAAATGTATACTGACGGCTCACTTCTCTTTTGTAAAGCCAGTAAAGATGTAAGAGGAAAACCCCACTTTTTGCAAGTAGCTTAGAGCTTACTGGTGAATACATGATATATATTAGTTATACTACCTGGATACATTCTTCTAAAAAAACTGCTGAACTCCTGGTTCCACTGAAAAGGGTGATTTTTTTCCTTGTGGAAAATGTATTTTTTGGGATTCTGAGAATGCAACCATGTAAATAGATGTCAGATGAGATATTTCTCATATTATTAGACATAGCTGGCTTGCCATCTCCTTAATCTTTCACACACACATGCACAGATGTATTTTTCTCTACTAACTACTGCTGACAGCTGTCCCAAGTGCCTGTTATAGGTTCACTCATGGCACTTTAAAGAGAAAGATAGCAACTTCTTATTTTGAAAGCATTTTATCTATTCAGCAGGAAAGAGCCAATCTGTATTTGATTCACTATTCACTTCTTAATCTCGCTACAAATAAATAAATGCTTGCCACTAAACCCAAGGTTTTAGAAATGTATTTTGTATTTTCCTCTACAGGGCCACTGGGTACTTCTCAGTGCCCTACAGTTCCCCATTCTTTCCCTTCCAACAGCAAAGTAGTGGCAATGGAGACTAACGGATTATTTCAACTCATTTGCTTCCATGATTTAGTGATCGCTAAACATTCAGCATGATCCCAGGCCTGTGTGTGATTTCTAACTGATTTCACCTCCAAAGGTTAGTAAGGCCAAAGATTACTTACTTTCCAAGATGAATTTTACATTAATTATGGTAGAATCAAGCTACTCAGAGCAAAAGAATTTACCAGGCCCAAGAACTCTTTCCTGATTAATATGGCACAGCAAGTGGTATCTCACATATTAACAAGGAGGTGTAATGTGATTTAAATAACATGAATTCTGATGCAAAATAGAAGCATTTACTGAGGTAGAATAGGCAAAAATATTAGCCTGCAGTTTTGGTAATACATGGAAACATTTCACAGCAATTCTTTCAGGCAAGTTCTATACCAAATGTTTCACAACCTGCTTTTCTGTGCGAACTGATGAACAAAATTGGAGATAAAGAATTAAAATTCTTTTAAGGGCAAAAAGGATTTGTTTTCTTGGGAGACTTGAAAAGAACAAGAGAGAAAAAGAAGTTCACAAGCATATGCTAGTAAAGTAGTAGGGATTAAACCGTTTTATGTGAGGTCAGCTGGTCATGAAGTTCTAGCAATTCCTGGCATTTTCTGTATTGCAGACTATTCTGTGAAGGTTGATGCACAAAGGGAAACATGATGAGTTCCTTCAACAGAAAGTATTCATCATTGAACAATGTTGGTTAAGAGGATGAGATAACTCAGGCCATTAACAGTAGTTGCACCAAGAGACAAGTCTAGAGCTGCCAACAAAACTGCTTGAGTTGTCTGCCAAGATGCCAGATGCTGCTGCTAGAAAATAAAAATAAAAATAATAAAAAAAAATTGTTATCCAAAATTGGTATCTGAATTTCATGTCTGCATTCCACAGAAGAGGAAAGAAAGACAACACAGTAAAGAAGTATCTTCACTACTGAGCACTTACAGATCTATTTTTTATAATATTAACTGCTGGGGTAAATGGGAAGAAACACCTCATCCTATGCAATTCTGAGGCTTGTGAGATTCAATAATGAAGAATTCTATTTGATACTACAAATCCTGACCTTCCCTGAATTCTTTCTATTCCTTTATAGACAAACAAAAAAAAAAAAAAACAAAAACCCTCTTGTAAGTTCCCATCAGAAAACTCTATTGCAACTCTATGTCTAGTTAGCATGGAATTAAAAGGTTATCTTCAGAGTTTTGCAAGTGTGTGTACACATGACCCAGAATTTCTATAATGTAAGCACTTGGCTTTTTCCACATCGGAATGTTAAGGGAAGAAAGATGACATTTTCCGGGCAATATCCACAAAAGGGTTTTTGCTAGCACAGTTCTTACAGCTTAGTGGTGGCAATTTGCTGTGAAACAATGAAATTGCAAAACCTGATTACACTGTTGCCTATTCAGGAAAGATGTATGGCTGGCAGCAAACTTAAAAAGGTTCAAGGATGTCCTTAAGTGCTGATCCAAATGCATTGATCTCAGTGTGAATATTTATTCTGGGCTCTGCTCCATGTCAGCAGAGCAGGGGTTTTCAGCCTTGAGCATTTGGATGGAAAGAAATGAGGTGAACAAAGTATTTGCCATGCCTCAACCAGAGCTAAAAGCAGGGAACAAGAGTCAAGGCTCCTACTATGTTAGTGGTCTTCCACCTGCCTCCATGCACGGCTGCAAGATAGAGGTCAGGGATCCCTGAAATGAACACAGGAAAAGGGGCAAGTATATATGATACAATGCAGTACTGTGTGAGAGATCCTCATACTGGAAGTAAGTCAGCACAGAAAGTGCAATTCTACTGGGGTCCCAGACTTGTATCTTTCAGACAACATAAGCCGTTACACTTATCCCTCCTTGAAGCCCAGGGAGCTGCTTATGCCAGGCAACAACGAGTAAAAGGCATGGTGAACACTAATGTACAGACCACAAATCAGTGCACAGGGCCTGGAGAGGCATTTAGATGCCCACAGTCTTTTTGTGACTACAGCTGACCATTCTTTTGTTCTGGACAAGCTTTAATCCCGGCTGAAAAAATCAGAAAAAAAAACCCTAAGAACTGGATGCATTTGTCTTTGTGATCATTCTGTTTTAAAAGAACATATAACCACATATTCTCAATCTGCATCTCTATAGTTTGCAACATATATTAGTCTCTTTATCAGCATTTGCAAACAAAATCATGTTTCCGTGCATCAGGCAGAAAATGCACTTGGCTTCTGCATGTGTTTGAAGTCATAGATTACACAGTGGTTGGCAGGAGTGTATTCATAAATACCTTATGAATATAATTTTAAGTCAGGATAATTAATGTTATCACATATTTATAGATTAAATTTATACCCTAGATTTAGATATCCTTAATGAAAGCATCTGCCTTTTTTCTTTGATGCCCTTCTTGCCCATTGTTTTGTATCCCACCCATCAGCCATCAAGCTATTACCAAAGTCAGTGTCAAGGTTAGTATGATACAGAAGCAAAGCTATTTCACAACAGTTCAGCAACACATGATACAGCCAAATGAAAAAAAGAAAAAAGAAGTCTAGTTAGGACACTGTACATCTATCCTCATTTAGTGTGCAAAAGAATTGGAGAAGCAAAATACTACTTGAACATCTTAGTCTCTGTATCTATAAAAACTGGAACAAAACTATAGCACCCACTCTTCCCATGCCAGTTTCAAACTGGTACTAGCTGCTTATAATTCACATTTCAGCTATTTCCAGGAAAGATGACCATTTCAGAAAAGAAAGCTCTCATGTTTTGAAACAGAATAAGCAAATTAAGAGCTTGACATTTTGTGTAAAATACTGGGCCTGTACCAATTTACACAGAGCTTTAAAGTGCAAACTGCACCTGGACATGTTCTTTTGACTTTGGCCCATATGTAGACGAACAAGCAAGCGCACATGTAGACAAACAAACAAGGTGTGTGCTGTTCATAGGTGACTGATTTTTAAATACATAGAAAGATTTTAAAAAATTGAATTCATCCCTGTTATGCAGAGCAGTGGAAACGCATTACTTCAATTGTTTCTTCCACAGGGAGAGTTTGACGATCCAGCTTTTGGAAGCTTGGGGGAATTACAGTGAACTGTTCAGTGAAAATATATGCAAAGATTGTCTGCTTCAAATTCTTCTGCAACAGTTTTGGCTGCTTTTAAACACATGAACAGTGCCAAGGAAATGGATGGAACTCAAAACTAAAGAATCTGTTGTGCCAGGTAATCACCTCAGTGTGTGATCACTTACATACTTACTAGCAAAGCCTTTGCAGGAATGTTTTAACTGAGCTTTCTTTGAAACTGCTTTCAATCACTTTCTTGGCAAATCCGAGTATTATTGCTCTCCGCAAACGTTTATCAGACAAGCACTTCATGTAATAATTTATGGTGGCCTTCAAAACTAGATTTCAGATCCTACCTTTCATTATTTAGACAGCACTGTTCTCCCACTAAGTGTGTTTCATCATTATGATGAATTTCACAAAACATATCATCACTGCATTACTAATCTGTCATAGATCATGATGTACAAATTTTTCTTTTATTTTCTAAACAAAGATGTTTAAATACAATCACTTCAAATTTAATGAATGGTTAGAAATTACTTTTCCTGTTTCTCCTTAAGATTCTATAATCTTAAGATAAATATTAGGATTTAGAAATCCTAACCATTTCCCTAGTTAATTTATATATTGGACAAAACCAAACAAAACCCAACAAAAGTAGTTCCTAAATTAAAAATTAAATTTAAAAGGAACTATGGATAGACTTTACAACCATGCTGGACTGCAGTCCAAAATATGCTGTAAGATTCAAAACAATCTAAATGTTGTTGCCTCTCTGATAATTAGCTAGTACCATTTTGTGTCCTTTGTGATTACACAAAATAGCATACATGTCAAAACAGATACTGTATTAGAGCTTTTCAGCAGCACAAATAAGAAGATAAAAGGCAGATGGCAAAACAAAACAAAATTTCTCAATGACAGCACTAAATCTATATTAATCCCATTTGAAGCCTTGACATGAACTTAAGCGTTGTATAGGTCCAGTGCTGATTCTCTGCAAACAGGTGATCTTTTCAGTCAGACCTCTGCTTATTGCCCACTGAAACCTTATTAAACAAATAAACTGAACGGACTATTTTTTTTTTGCCTTCTGTGATAAAAGTGGTCTGTAGTCTAATTCTAATTCCTTATATGAGTACACATATTTCTGCTTGCTATTCCTGACAGTATTACAATCATAGAGCAAACCAACCCATAAGTATGCTGTTAAATAATGGTCCAGTTTCTCAATCTGTTCCAGGGCTCTGGGTGTTATGTACAGCATCTTTGCAGGGCTGATTTGCTGAGTATGGTGGGAGAGTTTTCAATTCTTTCCAATATCCATGAGTAACATGCAATATCAGCAATAATATTTTTAGCCCTCCAACCTAACCAAGATATTTATAGCCTAAGTTCTTTTTTTTTTTTCTCTGACTGCTTTAGCATCTCTATTTAAACCAGGCCTTAGAGGTGTATTTTGGATAGCTGTCATTTCCACAAAATTTTTGAAGCTTTTACAGTACAAAAGCATCTTATCATGTATATAACATGGTTATCTGAATACTCTGAATATATGATTTCACAAATTACAGAGAAACATTTTGAAACTGTAATTTGAAGAAAGACTTCAGTGATAAGATTTATTTAAAGAAATTAATTGTCTTGATATACCCACAGTAGGATGCAGACAGACAAATGATTTTTCTTAGAAATTGTGATAGGTAGTCCAGGATTCACACCCTGGGGGAATGAAGCTTTAGAGAAAGGCACATGATGAAACCTGACAAATGTTTTTGTTTCCATATCACATTTCTCCTCATTTCACTCAGCAAAGCTATCATAAATCTTTTCAGAAGACAGTTAAGGAACTATTAAGAGCATCTTGTTATCTAGCTAGAAGAGCCATTGATGACTTGGCCACCTGGAAAGACACTATACTTTTAGTACCCAGAAAGGTGTAGTTTTCTGGTGGTGATGGAAGAGAGGAGGAAGAGAGAATAAAGCATCCTCAAAATCTTCAACAAAAATTACCAGATATGTAAAGATCAAAGAAATTAAAACCTCTTGTCAAGGAGTTTGTTCTACCAGAGCACCATTCACTTGTTCTACTGTGTGACTAGGACACTTTAATGCTGAAATGTATTAGACTTATTTACTAGAGGGTGTGACGTGTTTCTGTGAAACCACCCATGCCATCAAACTACATGGTAATATGAAACATTCCACCTGCTGGGTTTTTTTTGAGTTTTATTCTTGTATTTAATAGGATAAAGCTGATTCATGACACTTTGTCAAATGAAGCTTTTAAAAATTATTTATTTAGCTAATAGAATTAAGCATTATTGAGAAGCTATAACAGAGCCATTATCCAAGGTCATGCAAAACTGACAAGATACAATTCCATTTTAAATGCAGTATAACTTCCAGATGATGTTATAAATGGTAATAGTCACACAATTTAATTAATCATGCTATTGTTACTCAATAATTGAGGAGGCACTATCAAAATTATAAACAGACATTTAAAAAATAGCTGGTACAAAGGACTCAGATGATTACACCAGCCTATAAATTAATAATGCACATTATTGGTATTATGAATGTGACTAGTAACAGCAGAAAGTGGTCACTTTCACTTTCACATTGAAAATAATGATGGACAGGTACCTGTTAAGTAACCTCTGTTCTTCTGCATTAGTTAGAAATATGTCCTGATCATAATAACATGGAAGATATTAAAATGTCATACAGTCTAAATTCTCAGCAGACATTCAGCTAACAAAAAAGACCAGAAGAGTTCTTGAATAGTGTCTTGCATTTCATTATATCTTTTTCTTTATGTCCTATTAGACTCCCAATGCTGGAGATCAAGCTGATGCACATAAATTGGTGAATAGTACTCAGGGAAATATGACTCCCTGGAAAGAATGCAATACAGGACTAGCTCATTTGTCTAGAAAGTTTTGGGGACACCAAAACATGAAAATACATGTGCTTTGGGTAACTGTGAGCATTACTGGGTTAGTGACTCATGGCAGGGGACTTAACTCAGAATAAAACTGAAACAGGGAAAAATTTTGTACTGTATAGACTCTTTCTGTATTTAATTAGTAGTTCAATCCCTTATGTGGTCCATTTCAGGTACCTTTCATGGCTAGGATGCTCTGCTGTCAGGAGAAATTGCACCCAGTTCTGCATACAGGCCCTATCTGTGCATACGAAGATACAGTCATAGAATGCTTTGGGTTGGGAGGGATCTTTAAAGATCATCTTGTCCAATCCCCCCTGCCATGTGCAGAGATATATTTCACTAGGTCAGGTTGCTCCATCCACATCTGACCTTGAACACTTCCAATGATGGGGCATCCACAACTTCTTTGGGCAATCTGTTCCAGCACCTCACCACCCTCATTGTAAAAAATTTCTTCCATACATCCAATCTAAATCTAACCTCTTTCAGTTTAAAACCATTGCTCCTTGTCCTCTCACTAGAGGTGTTGGTAAAAAGTCTCTCTCTGTGTTTCTTTTATATGTTGAAAGGCTGCAGTAAGGTCTCCCCAGAGTCTTCTCTTCTCTAGGCTAAATAATCACAACTCTCTCAGCCTTTCTTCATAGGAGAGGTGTTCCAGCCCTCTGACCCACTGTAATAGGTCCAAGTCTTTCTCGCACTGGGGACCCCAGAGCTGGATGCGGTACTCCAGGTGGGGTGCAATGAGAGCAGAGTAGAGGGGAAGAATCACCTCCTTCAACCTGCTGGCCACGCTTCTTTTTATGCAGCCCAGGGTACGATTGGCTTTCTGGGCTGCAAGCACACATTGCTGGCTGATGTCCCATTTTTCATCCATCACTATTCCCAAGTTCTTCTCTGCAGGGCAGTTCTCAATGAATTCATCCCCCAGTCTGTATTGATATTGGGGATTGCCCTGACCCAGATGCAGGACCTTGCACTTGGCCTTTTTGAACTTCATGAGGTTCATGTGGGTCCACTCCTCAAGGCTGTCAAGGTCCTTCTGGGTGGTATCCCTTCCCTCAAGAGAATCAACTGCACTACTCAGCTTGGTGTCATGTGCAAACTTGCTGAGGATGCACTCAATCCTACTGTCTATGTCATTGAGAAAGATAGTAATTAACATTGTCCCAGTGTAGACTCTTGAGGGACATGACTTGTTACTGGTTTCCACTTGGACATTGAACCATTGACTGTAACTCTTTGGACATGGCCATCAGGCTAGTTCCTTATCCATCTAACAGTCCAGCCATCAAACCCATATCTTTCCAATTTAGAGGTAAGAATGTTGTGGGGGAACGTATCAAAGGCCTTACAGAAGTTTAGGTAGATGACATCCATAGGTCTTCCCTTGCCAACTGATGCAGTCACTTAAGTGTGGAAGGCCACTAGATTAGTCAGGCAACAAAAATGTCTCAGAAGGCAGTCCACAACAGCCAACAGCAGGAAATGAGGAGTTAATCTGACCAAACAGAAACCCCAGGGAGCAAGATCTGATTGCAGTCCTATCTAGCTCCAGATTTGCGCCACTTTTACCTCAGAAGGCGTTTAGCACTTAAAGCCCTGAACTCTCTTCTTGAGGTCAGATGTTTATGCCTGGCCTTTCTCTGAAAAAATTTCTGGCAGCAACAGGCACACTTTTTTAACAAATACTTAACAGCTGTACCATTTCACCTTTACCATTTCTTCTTCTGCATAGGCAAATTTGAACCCGCAGCTTCCTCTCTGCCCTCCACTCTCACTTCCCCTTTGTTTTCTGCACCTGAATATGACAGAGGCTCTTACTGTGTGATGGGTATGAAAACCACCTTGGTGACATACATTGAAGTCTGGAGTCATGCCGAGTTCCCATTTTGTATGGGGCATTGAGCAGGGCAGGGTGGAGGAGACCTCCTGGATCTTTTTTTAGGCATTTTCTGAATGAGGAAATAGATACCCGAGTCTCACTGCCCGATACAAAAACGATTTAGTCATTGAGCACCAAATGGGCAAGAAACATCCTTCCAGGTATTATGCATTGACACTGGAAACAGCTGAAATAGCATATTTGAACCTCTCTCCCTTTTGTTCCTTCAGCTGTTTATTATGGGCCTCCTACCTGCATTTTTCCCATCACCCAGCTGAGCTAATTGAACAAACTGGATAAGAGGGGTGAGTCTAAGCAGTACAGAGGGACTGCACCCTCACATCAGAGCTCTTGTGATGCCTTATCTGGGGGGACTGTCACATCCAGTGGGTGGCATTTCTGACAAGTTGTTGGTAAATAGTATTTTAAACCATTTCATGAGTACCTGCAACCATGTCTGCAATGTATCACTCACTGTCTAATTCTGTTCTGATATTCAGCCAGCTGTCTGGCTGTCTTACATATTTCCTTTTCATTACCAAAGCCTGTTCTCTTTCAGAGAAGCACACTCTCTAAGAATGAGCAGTGCTGTGAAAAGTTGTGGGGGAAGCACAAGGGAAAAAAAAAAAGGTGCTTTTCTGTATCCAGGCTGAGGGAAATATATTTGATGCACTTTGTGAGCACTGTAAAAAAACTGAAGGTTGGCATAGCTAAAGATTATGCACATCAATTCCACTTAATTGACTTCTTACATGGTTCACATTTCTGTTAAGTTAATTAATTAACAGAGATTTCAAATCACTGTTGCACTGTATTCTCTGGAGCTATCTGACTTTTTATTCCCAACCCTTATAAGGCAGGAAACAGCGCTCCTGGATACTGTCTTCTGTGTCAGAAAAGGAGTAACTATTCAGCATCTAATTGAGATAGGATGGCTATTTTATTAGTCTTGTAATATTTTTCCCTCAAGGACATGAATTACTTCATCCATGAGATTAGGCTGATGCTATGTTTCCATATATAAGGAAAGCCTAAAACACACAACCTTTTGAACATTTCTGTAAGACTGTATCATACATATCCTCAGCTTGCAATGCATGTTACTGTTGCAAGTTTTTAAATTTAGTCCTCTAAAGTTATGGTCCCTTGGCAAATAGGAGTGTATTTGTAGAGAAAAAAAAAATTGACACTGAAACCCTGCTGTCCATTCTATATGCATTTCAGGAGTTTACCTCAGACTAGCTCCACTCTGGTTCCAAGGACTGAAAGACCATCAGTGGTTGGAGCTTAGCAGGTACATTCCCAGAATGCATCTTCTGTCTTGTTTTAATCTTGCCACTAGTGATGTGAACTAAAGCATGCTAAATGGGGACAGTCAGGAGTTTTATTTCACAAGTGCACTCATGCTAAGAGCAAGATTACACAGAGAAATGGAAGTTTCTGAAACAAACCATTAAGGGTGTGTTGTCATCCTCTCCTAGTTATTTGATTTGTCCAAAGGCAGCTCCAGAAACTTGTCTAAACCCTCTGTTATTCCTTATTTACATGACATGACTGACATGTTGTATATATACTCTTGTGCCTAGTCCAAGTTAAAAGACATTAAAATTAAACCAAAGTCTTTGCACCTTAAAAGAAAATAATTTTCATTCTGTCATAAAAACATCAAAGAAATACTATTGATTTTTTTAAGTTTTAATTTTAAAATATTTAAATTTAAATATATATATAACATAATTCTGACAGGTAAAAGTAGTTTCCATAGAAAATATCTTTGTGGTAAGTATTTCATACCAGTAAAATGCACGGATGCATTTTTATTTGGTTTTGTTGTTGTTTTTGTTAGAGGATGTCATACGTCAAAGTGTATGCAGTGAGTGTGTAAAATGCTGCACAAAACCAGCTGGCAATATTCCTTTGCTCTCACTTCTGTCATAAGGATTGCATCCCTGATTTCTCTTTTAGGCAGTTTCTAGCTGCAGCTGCTGTGGTGTTCTCTACATGAGTGGCAAACATGTAATCTTTTGTAGAACAATGTTCAAAATATGATGAGGTTGGAAAGCACCAGGTCTTACCCTGACAATATTTTGTTATCAAAAAACCACAAGCCCTGACCCTTTGGTTTTATCCAAGGAGGGTGTCTCCAAGAAACAGCTTGCACCCCTGATGTGTCTGACCATCGGCTCAGGAATGCTGGATCTAAGACTCGGGGTTGGAGGAGATGTGCATGGCGCGTGGCTGCAGTACCAGTGAGCCCCAATGGTACCGCTCAGGTGCTTGCTAGTATTGTCACTGCTGATATTAGTTGTAGAGCTGATAAGAAAAATCAACACAAATGAACTGCTGTGATTTATAGGTGCTTCTAGATCACAGGATATAGACTCTATTTTTGGTTTGGGCCCAAGAAGATATCATTTCAGCAAGTATTTAGTGTGCACATGTAGTAAATAAAAAATTTTAAAAACTCCCCCACCAACTATCTGTGAATGCTGCTTAAAATTCATTAGCGTTTTTTGTTGTTTAAACTTTCAGTTTAATTAGTTTTCAGACTGTACATTTTTTCTAATTACCCCAAGCAAGATAAAATGAGAAAGTCTAATACACTCCAGTTGTGCAATGAACTGAATAATTTGTGGAAGGTGCTGTATGATTAAGGTAGGTTTGTTGCTGATGTACCATTTTCCATTTGATTACTCTTCACTTATTGCTATGTCTAATTTAGGCTCCTATTGTATTTTGTGGGTATATCTTCATGATGTGCTAGAAATGCCCTCAAATATTGAAAACAACAGCAAGAATATTTTTTGAAACTTTTTTTCCATTCAAAGCACAGAAGCCAACTAGTTTTGGCTGTTTGGTTTGGGTTTGTTTTTTTTTTTTGGGGGGGGAGGTGTTCAATAATTTGTCATTTTAATCTAATTTTCTAATAATAATGAAATATCTTCTTTTGGACATGTACAGGTACTGGATCCTAACATGTTACATACTATTGCTTTTGATCTAAGGAGTGTAAAGGTTACTGAAATCAATTATATTTTAATGAAGCCCGTCACCACAAGAATTGCTGTAATATTCTCTATACTGATAGGTTTCTTCAGAAACTTCATGAAAGGTTACAAATAAAACACTGTTAATTGTTTAAATATTAATTTGTTGACTTTTTTTATATTTAATGAAGTAATTTATTCTTTATTTTCCTTATATAGAAAAAATGAAAAACCCTGTTTCAGATGTAAAATTGTTTTTACTGTCTTGATTCAAACAACAAAACTGAAGTTATTTATTTGAAGCAAATAAAAAAACAAAACCAAATTGAAACAATATTTTAGCAAATGCAGTATCAGTACATGTGAAGGATGATTCACCTGATAATTTATATTACAATAGTTTTCATGCTTAAATAACACAAATGAAGAATATTATTTTACTTAAACATATATTCTTATTCTAATGCAGTAAATACGGGTGCAGGTGTAGAGGTACCCATCCTGGACTGATGCCTGATGTGTTAAAATCTTTGAAAGTTTAGCCCATAATTAGAAAGCTATGCATTTTATATTTCCAGGAAAAAGTAAGGACCTCATAGTTTTCAATATAATAATTTTCATGTTTTGTATTTCAGTAATTATTCCATTATTTTGTTTCTTACTAGACAGTAAAGAAATTGATTTCAACCTAAACTAAAGCTTATGGATCATGAAAACTGGAGCTTCTGGTTATATTTGGTCCTGGCCCTTAACAAGACATTTAAACATGTGCTTTAAACACAAGCATAGCTGCATTAAACAGCTCTGTAAAGCTGAACAGTAATACTAGATCTCAATGGATTCTAAGATTTTTATGCTTTTACAATGAAAAGTAGATGTTCTTGCAACAAAATCTGAGTTCCAGGTTTCTTGCTATTTCCAGCAAATATTATCCTTCCCCTTCACAGCAAATATCTCCTTTCTGGGACAGCCTAGCCTTAAGAAAAGAAGACCAAAGCTGCTTCTGCTCAGGTATGCCATCTCAGAAAGCAGCAACTACTGGATCTGTAGAGAAAGAAGGTAGAAACAGGCAAGTATGGGAAATAGTTTCTTTGCCTCTGAAAAGCATAATTCAGAAAGTTAATCAGTCAGAAATTCTACCATGACTCCTTTGTTCCCATGGTTATCCCATATCGATGGATTTTTGCTTCCTGGATTTGTTAAGTCCGTATGTTTTTCAGGCACAACATCCTGTGGCAAAATGTCTGGCAATCAATTTTAATCTTATGCTAGGTAGCAAATTACTTTCTTTGAAGCCTGATATCTTAATTTAGGGGGTTCCATAGGGAGTCAACAATCATTCTCTATAAATTTCCATCACATTTATGACTTTATAGATATTGATTGAAGGCTACGTTTCTCTTAGAAATTCTCAAGAATAACTGTGTTATTCTAGGCATAATGATAAATAATATTGCATCCTGCCTATTTTTTTTAATTTTCCAAAAAGTAGATTCTAAACAAATTTTGTCTGGAAACAATCAAAGGACCTCTGAGAACCAACAACTCTGCTAGTCTCCCAGGACTTCCCATCTTCTGGCTGTATGGCAGAGAGTTGGGAATTTTTAAGTTCCCACTTCAGACAAATGTGCACCTTCAATTTTGTCACCCTATGCCACCTATCTGATGATGTAGTCACAGCTTCAGCTCCTTCACAAATCCCAGGGAAATCATGAAATTCTAAAATGAATTAATCTAAGTTCCTACAGGAGCAGCTATACAAACCTGGGTACCCAACATACACCTGGATATTCTGCATGCAAAATGGAAAACAGACTGTTCAAACCACTTTATCTTGCTGGGGGATAAACCAATGACATGGTAGAGACGCCCATGGTGAAAAAATCTTGGGCTGTGATGTGCTCCAGTATCATGCAGTTCAGTTAAAGAGCATCTGGTCTTGCAAAGAAATGGCTGTGTGAATGGCAATGAGCAAAAATGGACTGAGACCATACCGCACAAAAAGTGTCAGAGGAAGGTAGGTTGAACCACCTTTGAAAACCTAATCTCTGATTCTCTTTAGGTGTGTTCCCTCAAGAATTGGATGCATTTCTTCTATAAAGCTATGACATCTGACATTGCAGACTCATCAAGAGATGATTCTGGTATTTATATCTAATAAATGTAACAAAAAATAGAACTAAAGCTGAGTTCCCATTGAGTTTTAGAGCTATCATAAACAGAGTCCAACAATGCCAAAGACATCCTCAAAAAGAAAAAAACCCATCACTTAGACATGACCCTTATCTCTCACTTTCTCAAAGAAACAACTTCAGTGCTTCCAGCCTCTTATTCATATGAAAGCCTTTGTGGGCATTTAAAAGATATGTATCTTTGAGAAGTCTGGAGTTTTTTACAATGTGGAAATTGTAGCCTGTCTAAAAGAAAAAACACATACTGCAGGTAGCAAGTTAGACTAGAATTGCACCTAGAAATTTCCCAGTGTTTGACAGTTTACAACGGCTTTTTGAAACAGGCTCTTACTTCAGTGCAGAGTTAGTTGAACAAAGTATTTCAGCTGTAGTCTTGTTTGATATTATTATAGTCTTCTAGAGGAATTTATGAGAGATTAGTAAGGTGTTAATTTCTGATAAGTCCTGCTTGTATCAAATATGTGGTATTTCTCAGTGGCCAGATGAAAAACCCAACGCTTGGTCTTTGCCTCTCATGCCTTCAGCTTGTGAGAAGGGCTTTGTTGAAATCTCTGTGAGGTTCTTGTGTTTAGTTTTGACAGGCAATTCTTTAACTAATTCCTTTCTTGAAAAGCTGATGTAGTCCAGTCCCTACTGGATTTTTCTGTCCATAAGAAATGAAGCTAAAACAAACAGAATACAACATTTTCTTCAGTATCATTTTTTTCCTAGTGCAGAAAGAAAACAGTGTTTCTGTCTGGTAGTTTCATATGTGGGATATTTACCCAGAGTAAATGGGGATTTTTTGTTGGAATCAAAACTTTTTAGGAAACCATCACACTCAAATACTTCAAGAGGTCAGCAGTTTAGGTTTTTAATGAGTACCTAATCTAAGCTTGTTTTTATTTTCATAAAAGTAATTTTGAGTGCTTTGCAATGTATCTGTTCAAGGTAATGTTCAAGGAGAGGTATCTAGAAAAATCCTCCTGATTAACTTGGCAGAACTTCCTTCTATTACTACTAATATTTCACTGTTAGTAGTTTTATTTCTTTGAAAAAATGCTCCTTTTAATAGCCCAGACACTTACAAAAAAGATGGTGTGTTTAGTTTCACATAGCTGGAGGTCACCAGTTTGCAAACGGTATAAGGCTTGGATAAACCGCAGCAGAAACAGATAGCCACATAAATATTTGGAATATTATATAACTATCCTTATCACAGCTGCTATCCTTACTTGGTGTTATTTAATGAATATACAAGAATCACTTCAGTGTACATCCAGACTATATGTTTTACTATCTGTAATCAAGCCCAGAACACATTCAATGTACTTCCCCTATTTCCTCAATATAACCTTTTTCAAAGGCTGCTATCTTAAAGGACTTTATATTCTCAGTATCCCCATAGCTTTAAGTGACACAAAAAGTTGAGTGTGTTCACTGTATGCTGAAACATTTGTTACACATATGAAAGAGTATAAAAAAATTACACTTTCAGAAATACAGAAATGTTAGTATTTATTACATCAGTTTCAACTTGAACATATCTTCCATATAGCTTTTAAAACAACTGGAAACTCATAATGTAACTGATATTCATAGACACCATGAAATTTGTATGCCAATATGTTATCATAGGAAGCTGATGCATGACACAGTGATGTGTTTTCATATTTTCAGTAAGTTCCTTTTATGCGAGTAAATGATGCTTCCTAAGACATCTATAAAATAACCAGTAATACTTTAACTAAAATGAAATAACCAGCTTAATATTGTGAACGCCTTGATATAGTAGCATAAACCATTAAACTAAACAAAACATACAAAATAAATCAAAAGTGACTGGGAAAGAGCATGTGACATGTCTCAATAATGTCTTGTAGATATGGAATAGCTGAGGGTTCAGGCAGGTTTTTGGGCTGCTTTTGAGTGTATCAAATGGCTAGGAGAGGATGGCAACAAATTCCAACAGTTTATTTTAGAAACTTCCATTTCTCTGTGTAATCTTGCTCTCAGCAGGAGAAAAATGAATTTTGAATTGAATTGAATTGAATTGGATTGAAGTTGTCCTCTAATTCTTTTAGGAAACAGTCTTTCTCTGTCGTCGTATTAGTTATATTGGTTATATCAATAATAATTTATAGAGATTACACTGTTCATAAGCAAACAGCGTATGTCCCTTTGCTAACTCATTACATCCATTAAAAATACTTTTTCATTTTATAATCAGAAATCTGAGTAAGAAAATATTGTGTCAATTGTTCATAAACTAAAATGTCAATGCTATAAAAAATAAATAAATATTTAATGCAAAAAGAATGGTAAAACACATCTAATTATGCTACTTTCCTTTTAAATTCCCTGTGCCATCTTTCTCTTGGCTTTTTGGTCAAGCACGTATTTCTTTCTTCCACCTAGAAGCAGCCTATTACCCAAATAGATGGGAAACCCAACCTGTGTTATGATTCAATTTATCAAAGTGATTTTGCTTTTCAATTTGGCATTTACTAAAGAACTTACATTTATGCAAAAAAATTCTGACCTGCTCCACCCATTCCACTTTGTGACTGCTTATTTTTCTGCTGTGTTTTGGAGCTGGAACAACTGTCAGTAATGGATAGATTTTAACAACTTCCTTTTATTGTTTCTTGAAAAGAGAAAAAAAACCAAACCAAACCTTTTTCCCCCAAATTCCTGGAGAAAATATAAATACAGCATACCATACATTTTTCATAGCAGTTGTGAGGAACAGACTTCACCCATATTTTTACTTGAAGAAACGTCTGCCTAGCCATATTAAATTAGCTTCCTTTTCTTTGGTCACTTTTACAGTGGATGTGCTATAACTTAGTGTAACATAATTTAATTTGCTATTTAAACTCCAGTTTAGGAAACATCTATTTAATCCATGCAAACTGACTTTTGGAGTGGGCTTCTGTCATACAAAGCTGGACAACTGTGATGTAGGCTTTCTCTGACAACTTAAATTAAGCTAGACACTTCAGTAAAAATTCTTATTTTCCCATCAAAGTTCAGAGTGATGGAAGGTGTGAAGTGATTCTGTCTGATTTCAGAAGTAAGGCAAAGAGCTAAGTACAGATGATGAATTTAGGAAATTAATATTTAACCATATATATTGTCAATCCATAAGTAAATACTGGGTCATAAAAAAAATTTTTGCTCTCAAGAGAAATTGGTTGAATCATATCTTTTAAAATTATGGTTTATTTACACTTCTTTGCAGTAAAACTTAGATATTATCAACAGTAAAAATCACTTACACTATATTAAACAACATAAAAGTTATATAGGGCAGATATTTATTCAGAGCAAGTGAAGTGAAGTTTCTTGGCTGGTAAATGTCCATGACTGATTAGATTCATGCAACTATAAACCTAGCAGTAGTTACCTAGAATATTATTAAAGTAAAACATTTGAAGACTATGTTACAGAAAAAACACCCTCATGTTACCTTCTGTTTATTTATATTCATTCCATGGCATATGTCCTAGAAGTTCAACCCAGGTTTTTGGGTTTGTTTTTGCTTTTGTTTTTTTTTAATAACACATTAATAAAATAAGGCGTACAAACACATTGAACACATTAGTGTCAGTATAGTCTAAATTAACAGAAGCAGAACCAATGTATTGAAGAGTTATAAAACAAGTTGGGAAGAAAAGAAGTAAGAGAAATGTGTTTTTAGACCTAAGCACTGTTGTGGAGGCTTTATCATACTTCCACATCTGCAGCCATGGTGTCTTATGCTGTGAGTCTCTGGAAAATAAGCTATATTGAGCTTTAGGACCAAAAGGCCGTAGCATCACAGGACAGATAATTCAGTCTAGAAGGGGCCTCAGGACATCTCTAGCCCAGCTCCTGACTACAGCAGGGTCAGGTCTGAGGGCAGTGCTGGACCAGAGGAGTAATGACAAATACTTGCTTTCTCCAAGGTGGCCGATTCCTCTCAAACTGGTCCTCTCTGAGGATGCTAGTTCATGGCAGCAAGATTTGATAGCTAATGTTTGGAGGAAATGTCCAAAGAGTACCAGGTGTTGGCCTCTACACTCTACCCATTGCCTTATTGAGATGGTATTAGGACTTTCAATGGTACTTAGTCTGTGCTGTAAATTAAGACATGTCACGTAGTATTCAAGTACTAAAACTCAAGAAGCTATTCTGTCACAATGTTAAAATGATCACAGGTAATTTTAGAGGCCCAAAACCTCTCTCCTAGAAAATTCTCAGTCCCAGTTTAGGGGTCAGAAAGGACTCAAAACTGATTCCAACAGACAGGTTGCTATCTTGTTTAGGAGGTAAAATACGTTTCAGTGTAAGGATGCAGGCTGTGCAGTGCTAGAGTGCCAGAGAGCAGCGCAGGTTGTGTTCATTAGCCATGTTTGCAACGGAAAATTAGTCTCCTGAATCACCACCATGAATGTGAAAAATTGAAGTGTAAGTGAAGGCTTGTATCTTTATCAGTGCTTATTTTTCCCCTTCTGTCCTTTAATGGATCTGCTAGATCTGACTACTCTTTCTTCCCTTTTCCTTTCTGCCTTATGTTGGATAAGCTGGTCTGCATGAAAATGAAGATTAAAATCATTATCATTTTCCAGTAATCTCTTATAAATATGTTTAACTAGAATTTCTTCTACTACCAATTCCTTCAACACTGATTTTTTTTTTCACATAAGCGTATACACAGAGGGTGAAATAGGAGATAGTTAAAGCATTTTAAGAAACAGTCATCACCAACTGCCATAGAGATACTGCATTACTTCTGTTAGTAATAATGTTAGTGTGCTGAACAGTCATACAATTAACCACTGGTTAAATGGTCCCAGACAGACTAAATGGATTTAATACAGCTAAAGGTAGTATATCTAGAGCACAAATAAAAGATTATATAAGTAGGGTGAGAAATTTCCTTGGAAACCAGTGGGCTGTCTGAGGTAAAAGACTGGACATGAACTCTCAGTGTAATAAGAAAAAGGAGAAAAGTGCTTCTGCCTGTGTGAACAAACTCCTGCTAGGACATTGTTTCCACTTCTGGCATCTACATTTCCAGTCGAAGTAGAAATACCAAAAAGAGTTCAAAAAAAGAACTGCAAAAATAATACAAGAATTAGAAAAAAAATGTAGGATATTAAAGTTCAGTCTACTCAGTTTCTCTAAAAAAGATTTTAGAAGTAACTTGATATGTCAGACATGGAAAAGACCATTGATTCCATGGAGCTTTTCAATCTTTCAGAGAAAGTCATAGTAAGATGAAGTGGTTGGGAAGTGAAATTAGGCAAAACGAACCATGAAATCAGCTGCCATTTCCTTGAAGTGCCAGCTGGCACTGGAAAAATGCATCAGGAGAGTGACAGAACCTCCATCAGTTACTGCTTCAGAAAAAAATGAAATATCTACATAAAAAGTTAGAACCATAGGAAAAAAGCAGGACTGGAAAGCAAAAGGGAAGAAAACCTAGTCCAGCCATAACATAAACATTAGGTGCTGGGTGTGGGTTGTAGTCAGTGAGTGTGTGCAGACAGGCAGTTTCAGCTACTGTATTTATCTTCTTGTTCACTGGATATATGATCCTACTATCTCTACTTTCAGTAATAACATATATGTTTAGCTACTACCTGTATTATTCATAAATGGGTGGACACAGTGCCATCCTAATACTAGTCAGATTAAACCCCACCATTCCTGGAATTAACAACGTGCACTGAAGTTCAGATTTGAAGGCGGCCATTTTGTGACTTGATTCCTTTGTTTGCACCGATCTCCATTTCCTATTGTATCATCACAGCTGAATCACTTCAGATAAATAACCCCTGCTCTGTGTATGATGTTCCACTTTGTACCTTGGCTTCTCAGGGGCAGGGGTGGGGGGTGGTGGGAAGCTATTCAGGGAACTACTTAGCAGAGCTCCCTGGGAATTTGGTTTTGAGGGCTTAGGATTCCATGAGTAATGGTCAGTTTTTAAGAACCACCTTTTAAAACATAGGAGCAGACTTTTCCACTGTCTCAAAATTCAAGCAAGTGGGGCAGAAGACCAGCTTCACTGAACAGCAACTCCTCTTGGAACTCAGGAGGAAAAATAAATTGTACAATCTATGGAAGACAGACACAAGAAGATTACAGAGCCCTGGTTTACATATGCAGGGAAAAGACATGAAAAGCCAAAGCTGAACTAGAGTTGAAACTAGCCAGTGTTGTGCCAGACAACAAGAAGGGCTTTTGTAAGTACTTTAATAGCAAAAGGAGGTCTAAAGAAAACATTGGACCAATACTTGTTGAAGATGGTCACCTGGCAAATAGGGATGAAGATAAAGTGGAGGCATTCATTGCATTTTTTGCCTCAGCCTTTAACAATTCTGATAGACCTTGGTCTGCCTGGTCCTCTGAGTTGGAGGACCACGACTGCGGGAACAGTGACCTTCCATTTGTGGACACTGAAATTGTAATGATCAGTCACATCAGTTGAATGTTCCTAAGTCCCTGGGGCCTGGTAGGATTCATCCCAGGTTACTAAAAGAGCTAGTGGATGGTACAGCAGGACCCCTCTCAATCATCTACCAAAGGTCTTGGGAGTCTGAGGAGGTCCCCGCTGACTGGAAGCTAGTCAACGTTATTCCACTTTACAAGGAGGGCCTGAGGGAAGACAGAGGAAACTACAGACCTGTTAGTCTAAACTCAGTACCTGGAAAGATTATGGGGAAGATCACACTGGGTGCTACTGAAAGGCATTTAAATCACAATGGCACAGTCAACATAGGTTCAAAAAGGGAAAGTCCTGTTTAGCTAATCTAATATCCTTCTAGGATAAGGTCATCCAGCTAGTGGATGAAGGGAGGTGGTCAATGTAGTTTTTTTTGGATTTTAGTAAGGCTTTTGGTACTGTCCCTCAGAGCACCTTTCTGGACAAGTTGTCCAACTGTGAGATGAGCAGGTAGATGATGAACTGGGTGATGAACTGGCTGAATGGCAGGACTCAAAGGGTTGTAGTGAATGGGGCTACATATGGCTGGCAGCCAGTCACCAGCGGTGCTCCTCAGGGTTCAGTTCTAGGACCAGTTCTGCTCAATATTTTTATCAATGACCTGGATGCAGGAGTTGAATGCACCATTAGCAAATTTGCTGATGATACCAAACTGGGAGGTGCAGTTGGCTTTCTTGAGGGACAAGAGGCCTTGCAGAGGGATCTAGAGAGATTGGAGCATTGGACAATCATCAATGGCATGAAATTTCACAAGAACGAATACTGGATTCTGCACCTGGGACAGAGTAACGCTGGACACAAGTATAAATTGGGAGGGGCGTGCCTGGAAAGCAACTGCAGAAAGGGATCTGGGGGTACTGGTTGACGGCAAGATCACTATTAGTCAGCAGTGTGCCCTGGCAGCCAGAGGGACAAACGACATCCTGTGGAGTACCAAACACAGCATAGCTAGCCGGTCAAAAGTGGTGATTATCCTGCTGTTGTTTAGCATTGGTGTGGCCTCACCTTGAGTGTTGTGTGCAGTTCTGGCCCCCACAATTTATAAACAATGTTCAGGTCCTTGAATGCGTCCACAGGAGGGCAACAAAGCTGGTGGAAGGGCTAGAACGCATGTCGTATGAGGAGTGGCTAAGGACTCTGGGTTTGTCTAGTTTGGAGAAAAGGAGGCTGAGGGGTGACCTCATTGCTCTCGACAGCTTCCTGAGGAGGCAAGTGGAGAGGGAGGTGCTGATCTCTTCTTTCTGGTGTCCAGTGACAGGATGCTTAGGAATGGCTCAAAGCTGTGTCAGGGAAGGTTCAGATGTGACATTACAAAACATTTCTTTACCTGCAGGGTGGTCAACACTGGAACAGGCTTCCTAGAGAGGTGGTCAATGCCCCAAGATTGCCAGAGTTTAAGAAGCATTTGGGCAATACCCTTAATAACACACTTTAACTTTTGGTCAGCACTGAATTGGTCAGGCAGTTGGACTTAATAATCGCTGTAGGGCCCTTCCAACCGAAATACTCTATTCTAGTCTGTTTTAGAGCCTCATACAATGTTGTTGATATTATGGAATACTGTGTCCCCAGTATATGCTATGTTCTTGGCCAAATTTTATTGCTAATACTTCAGAAATAGATGATCCTTCTGCCATACTAAATCACTTACTAAGATCACAGTCTTTTACCACATTCATAAATTTATTTTTAATAGAAGTCTTTCCTTTTAGATAAACAATCACTGAGTACTTGTTAGGTACAGGCCTTTCCAAAAAGTCTGATGTGTTTTTTCAGACCACAGCAGAGAACAGTGAATTATTAAAATGTCTAAAATTTGTTTCTGCTTCTTAATAACCTTCTTTACTGAATATTAATTACAGTGAAACTATGGATTAAAAAAAAATTTAAAAATCATATTTACACAAAGTTAAAATTTGGAAGAATTTTGGAACTGGAAAGCTATTGAGAGTTTTATCATGCACAAAACCTAAAATGCTGAGACTAGGTAGTCTAACAATTTCACAGGAATAAAACTTTCTTCAACTATCTGCATAGCTGTTGTGCTCACAAAAGACAACATGACTGTTGCGTGCAATATTTTCCTCAATTTCTGCAGGAGAAGCTTCATACATAATGACAGCTTGGGCAGTTTTACAGGAATGTGCAGTGCTAGTTTGGCCAAAGGAAAAAAGCAATTCCATGTTCAGTGGAACTAATACATTGTGGTTTCCAGTGTGTCACTCCTGCACATATTGTATTCAGTTTAATAGGCTAAGTTTGCAGTTCTCCCTCTTCTCTAGGGTCTCCTTTCTCTATTTGACTATCTTTTTTTTTCCTTTCTTTTTAATGTGTAGGCAGATAATGTCTTTGAGAACTCTTTCTCTCTCTCTGTCATATCTAGATGAAATGGGCCAGCATCTTTCATTATTAAGAGAGGCTAGCAGAAAGACTTTTGTGCTCATGAAGATAATGTGGTCATGAAGCTTGTTTCCTTAGAAAACCAGGCTAAAAGCAGGAACTTACCTACAATAACATTTCCTTTGCAACACAGTGTAATCAAACTGAGAACTAAAGAAAAACAGAGATGTTATTTTTGCCAGTTTATAACACTTCATTCTACTGGGAATGATTTTTTGCATCAACAGATTGCACATCACACATTATTCAGCTTTACAGTAATTGTTATTAAAATGAAAGATGATTGAAAAAGGTGTAATTTACACACAATTAAGAACACTTAGGAACAGAATTCTACCGAGCATAAAAACAATCTTTAAAGTACATCCATCGGCACAAAATGTTTGCAATGTCTGTGTGTATTTATTCATTTTTATGTATTGTATTATTTCCAGAACGTACAGCCACGTTTTCTGGTAATGTAGATCCAAAGGCATAGTAATCTCCATCATGATGAGACGTCAGTCCTTCAGATTTCTGTTAAATCCCTATTTTGAATGTTACCCAATAGAAGCTCACAATCAGAAACCAAAATCCAACTTCAAGTGTTGGATGAAGTTTAAAATACATAATATAACAATAAAAATAAATTAAATATGCTTCAAAGGAGGCAAGAATGCTTATTATCTGCAAGGCTGAAATTTATGGAGGGTATTGTCCTTTTCCTTCCTCAAATGGTTCTTATTTTGTCTTACTGAATCTTATTAAATGTTCTGTCAGGAACAGAAAGTAGACTGTGAATTTGGCAGTTTATAGATATTTTTCAATTTTTACTAACCACCAAACAAGTAGACAAAGCTTTTACTGTATTTGGAACACAGGAGCAACAGGTCTCCTAATAATGCTACAGAAATGATACCAGAAGGATACTGGGCAGGGTATGAGAGAGCTCTTTGTGACCTACTGTGTATGAAATGAAGTGCCAGTTTATTTGCTTGGAGAGAAATAGAAAACATTACAAATGTAGTGGAAATTATAGCTGACTGAAATATGTATGTTGCTCACATAATCTTAATTCCTGTTGCATATTCACACTGAAAGCTACTGAATTAATGCCATAGTGTGCATGTATGTGTGTGTGTAAGTAATATAACTAAGAAGGGGATGGTTATGTCTGGATAAGTTAATTATCTGGAATACTATGAATTTCTACATGCCCTCTCACTTGCTTATATGAGGTTTCTTTTCTCATTAAATTGCAGTTTTTGTGAATGTGGACTTTTGGTGAATACTACAGTCCTGCTTACCTCAAACTGCTCATGAAACTGCCAAAGACACACAATCTAAGAAAGGTCTTGCTCATTGTTAAAAACAGCTACAGACAAAAATAATACTGGGACACTCAGGATTTTTATTAATACAGTAACATTTATCATACATGTCCAATTTTCAACATGTGCTCACATACTGAAGCATCTTCAGCCTTATGTAACTAGGCACACTGGTGAAAAGCAAAGGCTCTTAGACCAATGATTTTTCTCCAATACATGCACACTGAAGTAACTGAAGTATGACACGCAGCTCCATTAGATGTGTGTAGTAAATAAAAGACATTAGAAAAGGAGATTTACAGAATCTATTACTGTTTCCTGCTGGAGAGAAATACAAAATGAAGTCCTAAAAGGGATATATGATAAGCCATGGAATATTAAAAAAGATGGTTTATGCAGCACTTTGTTCCCTAGGGGTCCAGTTTAAGGCAGTCCAAGTAGAGGACAATGAACAGCAGATATAAAAAGGGCTTAAATCTTGGGGAAGCGTCAAAGGCCATTGTATGGATGGACAGTTTATAATCTGAGCATCTGCTTTACAGAATCAACAAGGAAAAAGAAAGAACTGGAAAATAATAACAAACTAAAGATACTATTTTGTTCATCACGAAAAATTCAGTAAAAGGGATATTGCTTAGTGAAACAAAGGTAATTCAGCAAAAATACGTGATTTATCTTTGCCAGACTGGTTGCAGCAATTGACAAAAATCTGTCCATTTGTCCATAAGTCCTTGTCATTGCTTTTGACATCACAAATATCTGCCTGTGGAAATGACAGACCTGGTGATCAAAGTGTAAATGCAATGTACTGCATAAAGAGTTTGCAATCTGTATCTCACCTACGCAGTCAGCAATGTTCATTTCTGAGAACAAAAAGATTCTGGAAGGTGAGGTTGTACAGGTGTCTAAGCACATGAATCCAAAATAAAATAAAAGCTGAAGAAAATGTCCAAAGGGCAAATATTCCTGTCTCACCTCTTTGTTTCCATCAGATGTTTCGGATTTATAAAGATCACTGACAATAATTTAAACTCTTGTGAGGTCAAAGTCTATCATGAATAATATAAGTATTTCATGTCTGACCTCCATCCCAAAGCACCTGATCATATTTTACAGATTTTGGATCTGAGCCTAGAAGAGCTTTGAGTACGAGCTGCAGACGCAGTTTCTTTTTTACTGGTGTTCCATGCAAGCACAAAAATCTACTTGCAAACTGATAGGTAGAACTGACCTGGTGAAACCGGGCTGCTACACAGATATGTACTTATTTTCTCATGCAAAAGAATATGAAACTCTTGCTTAACTTCTTCTTCTGGGCTTAGCTCTGCTGGCTGGAAACAGTCCCATTCTAAGGTGTTCACCACAGCCCTAGCTGGTTGTCACTGTCCCCTCATCTCTTCCTGGAGAGCAGTCAGGTAAACTCTTCCTCCCGCTCCTGTCTGGGGTAGTTCAAACTAACATTCATCGATCCATCCACTCATCCATCCATCCATCCATCCATCCATCCATCCATCCATCCATCTTCCTCTCCCCCCATTTCATTATAAAACAAACATAACTGCTTTATATGAAGTGACTAACTACTCTGTGTCAAAGGGAAATAAGAAACAGGTGAGCAGAAATAATATCACATCTCTGCAAAATAAATCTTTGGTCATCCCTCTATAAATGCAGTCTGCTAAAGGTTTGAACAGGTCTTCAGGTATCTGACCTATTCCAAAATGAGTTTACAGCACAGTTTTTTTCTCTTGGTTGAGAAGCTGGTGTCCAGAATAGCTAATTTAACAAAACTTTGCAGCAATGTATGCTATTGAAATTTTAAGCATCGGAAAGCTAGAAGAAAGCTTATACTTACAATTTAGGCAATCAGCCACTCTTTCAAACTGATGAATGTTTACTCATTTTCAGTAAAACCCTAATGATTTTTAAACTATGAAATTATATATATTCCTTAGCTATCTATTCGATTCTTCACTACAGCAGCATACAGAGTTGCTACTTTTGACGTAAAGCTTTGTGGTTTTGTTTTTTTTTTCATTATGAGTATGCTGGGCTCGTCCTGAAGAGGAAACAAGCATTTGATAGAGCACATTCCAGGCCATTATACAGGGAAGTCTACACTCATTTCCACAATCCCCAGGGTTTTGCAATAGGGGCAGAAAGTAGTCCACTGATATCTGACATTGCATCTTGTCTATTTACCAATAGTTTCTGTCCCGGTACCTTCATTTTTGCTATCTGACTAACAACTAAAATAAGATAATAAGATTCAATGTCACTCTTCATCTCCTATTGTGGAACTGTTCCACGTCCTAAAATGATGGGAGAAAGAAAGTAAGAAGCTTGTCAGGACACTGCCAGACTGAAGAATTAGCGCAATGAACTAGCAAGACTAATATGCCATTTTTTAGAGTGTTTTAGAGTGTAGCTCTTAGACCTGAGTCACACTCGCAGCCAGTGTTTGAGCAACCTTTCTCAGCAATGTCACTCAGGTTGAGTTTTCATATAGCAAACATTCTTTGGTAGTGGTAGTCACTTTCAGTTGACATTCAAAGAGCAAGAAGAGTACTGGCAAGCCTCAGTAGGAGAATCTGGGGGTGACAAAGGTGAATAGGAGAAATCAAAGGATACAAGAACTTTCAGAAAGCTGCAACTGATAAATATTTTTGGCTCTTTGTGGGGCAGAAAGGAAGGAGTTCCTGTTTTTTCCCAGCCCCTAAGTTGCACCCTATTTTGCCTATCTCCTTGAATGAGCACTGTCATTCTCAACATGTCCTAAAGAGGTTTTCCATGCAATTGCTGAACAGGTTCATTCTGGTGTGCCAGGCATAATGTGGCACACAAACTTTGGGCATGTTCTTGAATAAGCAATAAACAAGCACTGTCACAGGGCCAAATATTTTCAAGAATAATGCAATTGGCTTTCTCCAAGAAGGGTGAAGTGTTGTGCTAATGGTTGTACCCTTTGAGGGAAGGAGGGAGGGAGGGAGAGAAAGAGAATGGATGAGAAAATATGAGTTAAGCGGGATCTGCAAAAAGTGCTAGGAAATGCCACTAAATGTGTAACTGCAAATGTTATGCTATAAAGTGATGTGTTGCCCACAAAATTAATTATAGGGCTAACAATAGAGGACAAAAAGATCATTATTAGAAAGAGCATGCCCTTTCTGCATGTAAACACACACAGAGTAAGAAATGCCAGCCTTCATATTTCCCCTTCCTGGTGGGTTTCCAGCATCTGTACTCTCCTCCGTCTTTCCATTACTGACCCAATTATCACGGCTTAAGTGGCCATGTGGCCAACACTGGGGTAGAGAGAGGAGGAAGCTGAGATTTTGCCTGTGTGTTACCCTGCTCTGACTGTGTATATTTGTAATGATTTGGTCATCTTTCCTCCCATCACAGACAGATGCAGCAGAGACAAAGAGAAGTGAAAAAAACCCAACAAAATTCCAGACCTGTCTGCTGCCGAGCACATATTTTGGCTGCTTATTCAGCTCTACTTTAGTATTTCATGTTTAATGATTCACTTTTCATCTGGGATTCTGTCTAAACCCCCTCAAGACTATCTATAAAGAGGTCACAGCTACATTTTTGGAACAAAAGCAACTATTATTGGTTTTAATAGAAAGTTCTTCTGTTACAGACAGACATGCTTGTTAAACCTCTGTCTCACCTCTCTTAAAAATTTGACCATCAGTATCACAGCAAGAGATGAATTTTTCCGAAAACCCATCAGCTATTTGAATGCCTAAAGGGAATGAGGATTTTCTTAAAGTCTAGTTCCAGCTATGCTGAGTCGAATAATGACTTGCTTGAAGTCTAAAAATCAGGTTTATTGGAACTACAGGATCAAGCTTGTGCAAACAAAACCTCAGATTTGCCTTCAGCAATTGAAATTAATTGAAACCTCTTCTAGGCTTGTACTTCATGAAAAAGAAACAGACTTGTGGGGTTGGAGGAAATCAACAAAATGTTGACCAGGTTATACAAGGGCTTTTTTGCTCTTTGGAAATTTCCAATAGCACAAGAATTGTTGTTCTTTCAATTTAGGACAAAATTGAAATAGACAGACATTTTGCAGATGTAAATATGCTCTGAAACAGAATTCACTGAAAATAAACATTTCTTTAAAGCAACATTTGAATATTTGACTCATTATTTCAAATGAAATTTCAAACAAAATTAAGATAAAATAGAAGGACAAATGCATATTTGAGACTGGAAATTTTGCTTCATGTCAGGAATTGAAAAAAGTATGACTTGTTTTGCTTGGAAAGAAAATAAAAGTTATAAAACAATTTTAAGAATAGAAAATATATTTGCTGAAATAAACATTTTTCCATATAACATTTTACCTTCAACTGCTTATATTTCTGGCTAGCTACATTTCCAAACTAATACTTTTAGTCTGTAGTGATGGGTACTGATTTCTGACATTTGGATCCTCCATAGTCATCCACATACTGAAATATTTTGACAAGTGTCTCCAATGATTGTGTATTTATTTTCTATCAGATTAGGGTTAAAACATTCTTTTTTCCTCATACAAAACTTTGAAACATGTAAAATGTTGTTTGAAATGCAACCATGCTTTTCTGGCCCATACTATGTCCTGAACTATGCCTTGAAATTGTCTGGAGAGTATACTAGAACTGTCTCAGGGGCCATTAGGAGCATAAGGATATATTCAGTTAAGTTCCAGCATCTAGGAATGTTTCTAGAGAATATTTAATCTACTGTTGCTTTGAGTTTTGCTGATTTAAAAGCTACAGAACATGACTAATGAAAATCCAGTTTGTTCTGAGATTTGATAAGTATAGATTCCCTATTCCATCCATCTTGACTTGGTAACAGCACAAATATATTAAACATGGGAAGATTCAGTGACATTGGCACGTCATATTCACACCTGAGAAAGTTCCCATATTTATAAATCTGTACTGAGAACATATAGACAGCTTTTGATCTTGGTGACATGTCACAGTCAGCAATAAAAATTCCAGCTAAAATCCATCCTTAATATTCTAATGAAAATTCAAATAATTCAGCTGCTTTTTTAAACACTGTTCACCTGCATAAAAGTGTATTGAACCAATACACTACTGCAACTATTATGCAACACTCTGTAAACACCTGGTCACTGAGGGTATGTTTGTTGCACAGAAACGTATGAGGCCAATTCATGGCCAACATTACTTTTTTCCTAAAACATAGCAATGACCTCATTTTAGATAGCTGCCAACTGCCTGAGATATAAGAGACTTTTCTTTGGAAAGAAACTTCTCTTTCAGAGGATTACATATGTCACAAAACTGATGCTCTCCTCTTGGCATAAGGAGCTGACCTAACATTGGGTTTTATTGTAACTTAGAATCATAGAATCACAGAATGGTTTGGGTTGGAAGGGACCTTTAAAGATCATCTTGTCCAACCCTCCCTGCCATGGGACAGGGACAACGTTCACTAGAGTAGGTTGCTCAAAGCCCCACCCAACCTGACCTTGAACACTTCCCATGATGGGGCATCCAAAGCTTCTCTGGACAACCAGTTGCAGTGTCTCACCACTCTCAAAGTACAGAATTTCTTTCTTATATCTAATCTAAATCAACACTCTTTCAGTTTAAAACCTTTTCCTAGCTTGTACCAACTGAGAGAACAGAGCTTGAGTTTCCACAAGAGCTAGACAAACTGCTGAGGAGTTGAGCAGCAAATGTATTGCTGACTGCAGTAGATTCATAGACTATACTGCCATAACAAAACAAGAATTGGGAAAACCAAGTAGGTGAAGTAAGAAGGGGATAAGTCAGGGAAAACATTCTTTACAAAGAATATGGCATTGGTTGAAATCAGTCAAAATCTATCACAGCTCTTAGAGTATTCTGCCTATTGTGTTGTTGTAATCAGGAGCCATTTACCTGACCTTCCATCAGAGCTACTGGCTAGGAGAGGTGGTGTACCATCTCCTCATACTGTTTTGTGCAGAACCTGAGCCTTTGCTGAGATATACGGTGTGGCACCATTAAGCCTTCACGCAGTTTAATGACTTCAAGATTGAAAACTGGGATGCCCGATTTTGTGTCTTTGCAGGAATGGACAGCAACTGAGAAAGAGTTTTATGGAACTAGGTGTTGCACTAAGATGAGGACAATAGCAATTCTGTTTAAGACCTATTTTAAGTCCTTTTAAAAATCTAGCCCTGAAAAGCAACACAAATATGTGAGGTAAGAAATGATCCTAAAAGAACATAGTGTTATTTGAAAAAGAGAAAATAATTTATGCAGCAGTATAGTGAAAGAGAGTAGGAAATACTAAATACCATTCAAATAAATATGAAAAACCTCTTACTCTTTCAATTTCCTTTTTAGGAAGTCTTTCAAAATGTGTTTTAATGAAACAAAATCATTCTTTCTAGCAGACTGTCTTTTTCTTTCTATCAAAGAATAAAATGACCACCTTCCCATTTCAGTATGTGAGTCCTGTTTGAAATCTATTAGGAAAGCTTGGTGTCAGCAGTGATGCACCTGGAAAAATCTGCTCGTGTTAAGTATGTGAACTTATGGGAAATAATGAGATGGAAAATAACTGCTTTATGCCTCTTCTCAGAATTCACAAAGTACATTGTCTACAGGAATCCTTACCTGCTTTGTTTTCCTCTTGGACACTGAACACATTGCATTTCACGTAGCAAAATTTAACCAGTGGTGCGGATCTTTCCTTTAGTCTTCTCTTTGATATTTCTGTTTTTCTTCTTCCATTTCTTCTGCCATAGGGTTCCACTCTTCCACTAAATCTTCCACCTTTGCACTTCTCCAGCTTCCTTCCTCTCTGAATTCTACCTCCAGGGGTGCTGAAGGATTTGAGAACTTTACTTTTCTCTACGCAAGCTGACATTTCCTGTCTCCTGCCCTCATAATTTTATCCTGTTTTTACTCCGTAGCCAAAAAAGGAGGAAATTAAAGTGCCAGTTGCACTTATGCTTCATGTACCAGGCCAAAAAGAGAGGGTAATAGTCTTACAGAAATTATTTCAAGGCTTCCACCTAGATTCAGGCAGAACTGTGTCTCCTACTTACCCAAGGAACAGTCTAACCATGCTTCCTATGGAAAGAGAGGCCTAAATTAAGGAGGTTCAAAACCAGGCATGAATCATATGATTACAGTGATTAGTGTAGTCCATTTGGGGTAGAGGACAAAAGCAGGTTCTCTTTACAAATAATGAACATTTCAGTTCACATTTTTATTACACTTTGGAGTCTACCAACTCAGAGGAATTAACAAGATTTAACATCTTGCCTTTACATGGTTTCTCACATGCAACACTGAGTATTACATGGTAGTTTTACAGCCTGCAAAATACCTAAGTTTCCCAGCATTTACTCATGTATATCCTATTTAGGTGTTAGCAAAGGATCATGGAAGGCAGTCAAGAATTGATAGGCCAAAAGATAACAGCGATGAAGGAGTAAAAGGAGCTGAAGACCAGCTAAATGTTGAGAAGTGAAGGGAAAAGAAAGAAGCAGAAATACCAGTTAAGAAATGGATTAACAACAAATGTCAGTGCCAATAAAAAAAAAAATTGTAGCCTTCATTAAGTTCTGAGTTCAAAACAGTAATGAAACTCAAAATGATGGACTGAAAATGCAATGTGCAATCAGTGATGTTGCTATGTTAATTTCATTTTTGTTGTCTTGACACTTCTCAGCTTGGAGAAGAGAAGGCTGAGGGGTGCCCTCATTCAGTCTGCACTTTCCTCAAGGCGGGCAATGGAGAGGGGACCTCCTCTCTCTGGTGACCAGCAATAGGACACAAGGAAATGGAATGAAGCCGCGTCAGGGAAAGTTCAGACTGGACATTAGGAAAAGGTTCTTCATTGAGAGGGTGGTCGGTGGTTGGCTCCTAGTCATATGGCTTAGTTTTAGGTCCTGTGAGGAGCAGGGAGTTGGACTCGATGATCCTCATGAGTCCTTTCCAACTTGAGATATTCTATGATTCATCAGATTCTAATTCTTACCTTTTTTTTGGTGTTTTAGTTGTATTTCTCTTTCCAACTTTTTAAGATGCAAACAAATCAAAGTTTAGTCATTTGAGGACTACGGAGTAACACAGAAGTAGTTATTACCTGCATATCATAATGTTATGTTTAGAAATTATATTCTCATGTGAAATACAACCAAGCACATTAAAATAATTGCTAATTTCCTGCATTACAATAGAATATACTAACCTACACACTATACAAGAATGCTAGTGAACACTAGTTGTATAAAGCACTAGCTGTGTTCACGTTATGATTTCGTTTAGTAATTATTATTGTGCTCCATGAATTCTTACCATTGTCTTTGGTTGCACAGCCACCGGTACACTCCACAACAGTATTGCTTTTATAAAAGCAGTTCACACAAGAAGAGGAATAATAGGAGGTTAGGTGTACAAACAAACCTCCAGTAACTGCAGAAGAAATGAAAGGTATTCATCCTGACTGAAAAAAAGTACTGGTCACTTGGGGTCTCCCAACTGTAAAAGAAAGACTTTGGTGAAGAATCTGACAGTTCTCAAAGATCTACCTTTTTGGAGTAAACATAAAATGAAGCAAGTTCTCAACAATGTATGTAGATCACAAGGAAACAGGAAACTAAAAACAATAGCACATTATTTAAAAGATTTTTAAATAAGAGTGCACTGTTAGAATCTAAATATAATGACATTGTCATTCAGATTTGGACACTGCTGAGAAGAAAAGGTCTTTGAACATATGTATTCCATAATTGTGACTGTAAAATCTTTCTTTAAGAGATGCAGGACATCAGATACTGAAATCCTGCATGTAAATTTCTTTCCTTATGTACTTACAACAATAAGGCTACAAAAGGCCTAATCTCATCATGACCCCAATTTAAAGTTGATTCTAACTTTCCTAGCCTGATCTAGGATGTCAGCAAGATTAATTTCATTTTAGTTCTTTGCATCCATTTTGAATATAAATGCATTTTTCTCTACTTTAACATGAATGAATGACAAAGCACCTGCAACATTATTTCCATTAACTCGGTTTACTATCATAGTGGAAACAAAAGGAATCAGTACAACATATTCCAGTCTTTAAAAATACTGATGATATTTATAAACAAAAAACATTATCATAAATAAAGACTTACAACATATGTGGATAAAAAGTGGTTTATAAAGCAGCAGGCAGTGAAAAATATTTAACTTCAAGGCCATGTTTCTGACACATGTACCCTGTTGAATTTTATATGGGTTTTTTTAGTTGTTTCACAAGCACAATAATCACCTTGTTGGATGTCCTGTTTTTCAGATGCAATATGGATGAATAAGTAGGTTGATTAAAGTTCCACTGTTGCAATATGAAGAAAGGTTTAACAGCCTGAAAAAGAACAGTTAAACCGGAGCGAGACCCCTGCAGTACTTATAGTCGCTTGTAACTCTATTACGGCAAGGTTCAGTCATGTCTACCCATCAGTTGGAGAAAGGACATCACAACATGTTAGGTTTTAGTGCTAACAACCCCCTTAAAACTGAGCCCATTATTGACAATTATCCACTTATTTCTGTAAAGATTCTGGGTCAAACCCCACATTATATTGTTTAGTGCAAATTCACAGATCTAAATCCACGTCTTCAAAATTTTTCTTCGCCCTCCATTTTCCATTTCAAAACTGTAAGATGAGCTTACAGGAATTTCCATGCTGAAGTTACCATAAAACTGAAAAATTAATAATATGGAAAATAAATGCATATTCACACTAGTGCAAATCACTTCAGGGAAGAATTGCGTGTAGAATATTTTTGCTACAAAAATAAACATTTAAATATGCCCATTCGCTTAAGTTGTTTTATGTATGCCACACTCTACTTTGACTTAAGTTTCTGTCTCACACTCCACCACGAGAGATATGCAGTGTACTGCCTATTCTCATTTTTCATATGCCATAAAAATAGAATTATATTGTCCATCTGCTGAAAAAATGCAAAATTAGGTTTCTTCAGAGATAATTGTCTACTGAACCAATCTCAAAAAACACATCCGTCTGTTGTACCTACCTCAGTGGGGTTCACACTCTTCCTTTTCACCTTCTTTAACTTTATCTATCTTCTTTCAGTGGAAAATTTAATATTATGATTATATAGAAATATTCCTTAGTGTTTTGAGGGAAACACCTTTGCATACTGCACTTTATGCCATAGTACACTAAACTATTTTTCCTTGGTGTAACACTTACTGTGGGGTAGGGTGCTTGCTTTAAAGAAATAATATGAACACAGACACACGATTCATGTGTCGAATTCAAAAGATTACATTCATAGACAGACAAAGGATAAAACTGCCTCTTCTATGTTCAGGAGAAAATTACTTCAGGCGAACAGGAGTACCATGCAGTTTATTTTGCTGTAAAAGTCAGGATGATAGTGTTTAAATAGTTTATGTGAAAGCACGGTCACTCTATAAGTTGTGAAACTATCATTTACAACCTTAATGATGGAAAGCCATTGATATTCTGTGAGAACAGCTTAATTTCTGAAGAGAATTATGTATTTCATAATTCATAGCCAGGAGAGTTTGACTGAGTCTGCTTAAATGAAGGTATCTGAGGTAACGTAATATACAGGATACAGTTCTGTGCATTCTGCACATTGTGGCAGAATTGTGGCTTTTGGTGCTTCTATTTAGATGCATTAGTATCTCCCTTTATAGGTCAGTTATAAATCACTCCTGCCAGCAGGCACACTACATAAAATAGGATTCAAGTGAATATTTACAGGGCATTTAAGGGGATCTTCAACTTGTTCTCACCAGGATTCCTCATCATTAGACACTAATAAAATGCATGATGCAATTCTTGCTAGGATTTTAAAAGAACAGAAGAATCATAATAAATGCAAGCAAAACACACCACTTTCAGCAGTATTTAAGTTTTCAATAAATGGGGCTTGTCACCCTTTAGTTGCCCAAATGCAAACCTAAAAAAAAAGGAAAACCCTGGCTTGTTTGAGGAAAGAGGAAACAAAGAACCATTATATATTTTCCATTAATTGGTAATACATAAGTCATTTGTAGAACAATATTTGTTATATTTTAAAATAAATACTTTCTTTACAATGTGAAAGTATTTCTTCAGGGGAAGAGAAGTCAAGTCATACTTTATTGGTCTAAAGAACATCTCACAAATGCCAGAGTTCTCCAGAATTCAGATATATTGTGCATTTGAAGATTTATAGTATATTTTATAAGGCATTGAGTAGTTCTGTTACATTTTTAATCAAAATTCTAAAATCACTGTACTTAAAATATATTATTTTAATACATCACAATAAAAATAGCATTATCTGTTAGACAAAGGTAACTTCAGCTGTTCTCAACTGAGAACAATAAGATAATTTTGTACATAAAATGCATCTCACCTAAATGTAATGAAGATTATTTTTTTCTCCTCATCCTTCATACATGAAATATATTTGAAAGACTTGTTTAGGTATTCACTCCTTCACTGCTCTGTAGCAAATTCTGGAGTGAATTTGGAGAAGTCATTCTCCTGGTCTATTAGTTGCTGCAACTTATTTGATTTCCTCCTTGACAGCTTGAAAAAAGTCCTTTCTTTCACTTGAATACTTATTTCCTGCCACTTTCAGAAAAAGTTAACACCACCATTGTTTTGGGGCACTAATGTCAAGTCAGAGCAACCTGTCAGAGGCTCCATTTATTAATAAACCTGAAATCAGAACTGACACTCTTTTTAAGAACTGAGACTCTAGACAAAAGAAAAAGGAGATATTGAGAGCCCTACAGTTGCATCTCGGGCTCAGCGGAGGGTTTGGTGCTCTTCATTCCTCCCTCCAGGACCCGGTGAACCCCTTGAAATAGGGAGCCCCGGGCTTGACGCTTAGTACTGCCACCCTGTGGCCAAGAAAACAACTAAGGATAGTCCCCAAAATTTCTAAATTACACATCAGAGCAACAGGAAAACAAGGATATTTTTTTTTTTAAAGGTGTTTATTCCCGTAGAGAATTAAACGATGTTTAACTAAAGGAATGGAAGGAAAGGACTTAGGCAAGGAAACCTTGGATACCAAATAATAAACATAAATTGCTAAATGGTAAAGTGATTCAAACTAAGTATTAGCAAACATGCATTGTAATTTTCCCACAAACTTTGATCTGCAAAGTGGAGCACTGTATACACATTCCTTTTTAGGGATTCAACTTCCTTTCAGAAGGATTAAGTCACCAGTGACATTAATTCCTTGGCTATCCACTGCTTCCTGCTGCTGCTGTGGCCTGAAAGAGACAAGCAGCATGGAAATTCATGGGGTTTGGTTATCCCTTGTGTGGCTGAGTGATCCAAACTCTTTTCAGGACTTCTGACTGTGGGAAGTCAAATACTGCCTCTTGCTTTGCTGCAAGTGCTTTTCACTTGCAGCTCTTCTGACTCAGCCTCCCTGAAGTGTCATGTCTATCCACATTCAACCCAGCATGACGAAAGACTATTACATTCAGACATGCAAATGGGTATCTGGTGCATTAATTTCTCCTCAGCTTTGCCTCAAACATTGGTAGTTATGTCTAGGACCGATATGTTGGAGCAATCTCTCCCTGGCCAGCAGCTGGTCCCTTAACTTGTCTTCTAGTCCAGCCCAATGATTGCACAGATTGTGGGTAGGCTCTGTAGTGTCCTTTGGAATCCACCATCCCTAGACTTCCTGTTAGTAAGGTGTTTAGGCATTAATGGTAAAGCAATTCCTTATTCAGAATAAAAATGACCTGTTCTTATTCTCATATTTCATTATTTATCTACATATAACTACACCAATTAGACATTAGACATTAGAACAGAATCTACTGACTCTTAAATAAAGTCGTTACATCCTTTTATTAGTCCTTCATAAGAAAAATAAAAGGAAAGCTTCTGCTCTCACTTTTCTTGAGTGAAAGATCAGAAGTGGTTAGACTAGCAAAGAGTTTGTGATTTGCCCTTCCTGATGCAAAGTTTGTGGCAGTCAGCAGTGGATTGCTAGATCTTGTAGCCATAAAATGAAGACACTGCTGCTTCTTGTCTATTATCCCTTGTCTGCTTCACCTGCTCAGTTTCTAAGCTCTTGGTCTGTTATTATATTTACGTTGAACCATTTCTGTTGAACCATACACAGTAAATCCTTGATTCTACCTGGGGCACCTTTATCTTTCTTGTTAGAAACATTCTGTAGGTAAAGAATAAAATCAATATAAGTGGTTGGGAAGGAAAGAAACTAGGTATCTACAAAACAGAGCACATAGCTGTACCACAGCAAGCCAGATTTCTGACATGCATCTATTACAAACTGGAGTAAAGCATATACTCAAAGAGAATTTAAATTTTACTCCTGTCAGATAAATGGTTCCTTCAGCCTTTCAGTCTGCCAAGCACTAAGTTCCTACCCAGTCATCCTCAAGCAATAACTATTGAATTCTAGATAATTCATTCAGTTCACAGACCCAGCTTTGTAACAGGTTATTCAAAGCAAATCAATTCAGAATTAGTTTCTCTTAAAGAATGAAGTAGATTGAAACCTGCAGAAAGAACACTCCAAAGACTGGTCTTTCTTCTCAACACATCATCTCATGTCCTCTACCCTCAAAGAAATCCCCCTTCCTTCAGAAGAATCTTTAATAAAATATTCCCTTCCAAAACAATCAAATTTACAGTTCCCAAGATCATCTTCCTTTTTTTCTCCTGATTACTAGCCCAGCTCTCCAAAGACAAATAACTTTTCTTCAGTCATAGCAGAAGAAAGTTGCCACCTTGTGCATATGCACTGCAATACAGTCCTTAATTACATAATCAGAAACTATTTTTCCCCAAAGGACCTTACTTCATTCAGCATACCAGATGGAGTACACTCGAGGAAGGAACTAGGGGTAAATGGTGATTAAAGATCTATGTACTTTATTACAAGGTTAAAAGGAAAAAGAAAGCGAAACAAAATTGAACAATACAGAAACAGATTCTATTCCAGGCTCTGCCACTGAGTGATGCTAAACACAGGTGATGCTAAACAAATCTTTTAACTCAAAATTTGTCCAGTTTGTCATTTGCTAGGTATTTCTCATTTCCTGATTGATCAAATTAAGATTCTGGCTCTGCTCTGTAAGTTCTTACAACACAATGATGAATAAAACAACACATACTTAGAACATGTGAAATGCTATAACAACCTGAAAAATCATTTTTAGCTGTTTTAACAGAAGGAAACTTACTAAAATTTGTACATTTTAGTCTCTCACAGTCTCAGTACCCTATCTGTAAAATGGGAATAAGGACTTGTGGTGTTTCTGTGAAAATCAAATTGGTTTTATTCATTTGAAGGTCTAAGCTACTATTGGCATGGGTGTCTTGGAAGAAAGCTAAGAGGAAAGTAATCATTGTTTATGTAGAAAAACATTTGCATTCAGGAATAAGGTATAAGCCATGCAAATGTGTGAGGAAAACAGTATATTGAAAATTTTTTTATTAATTGAGTTTCTTTGCCCTGCAGTAAGCAAGGAAACTCCTGTGGAAAAACCATGATATATTAAGTTAAAATGATAATATCATTATGTTTATACACATATGAATTAAATTAAGGTTGCACAGAAAACCTGTATGATACTTTCCAACATTTAAGCACTTGATCTCTTATTGTAACTTCAGCTATTTTTAACTTCTTTGTATGCAGTGTGGACACACACATACACAAGCAGTGAGAGAAGCTAACAACAGTCAGAGAACTTTTATTTGAAATGCTGCCTAAATAAATATTGACAATCTGTTCTCAACTAAGATATTAACTATGTTATTGAAAAGGTTTTAAGATTTAAAAAAAAAAAAAAGGTATGTAAAACCAGGCCATTGTTACTCTAAGCAAATGCAAAACAGCAAAAAAGGCAAAACCAAACTTCTGATCATGAAAAAGGCCAAAAAATGCCCTTATGGTTACTCACATCAAAGATTACTTGGAACAGATGTTATTGAATGCATGTAAATATTTGTGAAGCAAATGAATTTATTTTTTAACATAGCAAGGAATTTGATTGCCTAGTGAAACCTGATTAAACTTTTACTTTAATACAAAACAAAGAAAAATGTTTAACACAGCATGTAGTTGAATTTTCAATATTGCATATTGCCATTAAATATGTAATTGTAATTTTTAAGTTGAATGAGTGCTCCTCTTCTTGGTACACTGAAGCATCTAACCTGCTGAATATCTGTTGTTGAACAGATGCAATGAAAGTGGTTCACAAGTTCTTCATATGAAAGTGGTTTTCAAGTTCTTCGCATGTTGCAAGTGATCATTTAAATAATCTGCTTCAGAGTGAGCCAAAACTCTACGCTCACTTAAATTTCGCTTAGTATGACCAAGTAACACATAATTTATTGACATGAACAGGTATTGTATCTGCCTGCATACTTCCGCAGGGAATGGCTTTCCAGTAGCCTGGTACAGTTACCTGATTTTTCCAAACAAACTGGAATTCCATTACTATAATTTACAATGCTTCAGGACCTTAGCTGAGCAGACACATTAGACATTGGTCAAATCCAGTTGACCTCTGTGGGAATTAAGCATATGATTAAGTGCTTTGAAAAGTTTGTTTGTTTTTTGTTTTAAATAAGCATCAATATTAATGCATAGTAAGAATATTGCAAGGCAGAGCTGTGAGTAGTGCAGTTATTCAGGAGTTAAATGTGTACATTGCTTGTAAAGAAACTGTTTCTTATCTTAGTACACTATGTTGAGAATGTAGAAGAATCTGTCTCACTTAGAGCTCCTTAAGATGGAATTAAGTACATTGTAATGAGATATAAAATCATCATGCCTAGATTGCTCCTTCACATCAAATCCAGATTTGAAATGAAAATGTTATTATCTGCTTCCTGTTTGAGCTTACATCTATGTAAAATGAGCTTGGTTCCCCAGATGCATTCATCTTAGAAAATCTTCTGTCACAAATACAAGACAATGACTTAAACAACTGTCCTGTTTGCACATACCTGAGTGACTACGTCTAGGCCAGTCTGCCACATTATTCCCAAGGGTTTATTTAGGCTACACAGCTTCACCTATATGCAGATAACATTCCCACACGATATCCCACAAGATATCAATATATGTCCACTCATACTTAGGCTAATAAACCACAGAGGGACTGCTAAATCAAGATTTAAGACATAAAGAAGGCATGATCTAAGGCAAAACTCAGAAGATTTGCTCTAAGTTTGGCAAGTTTGTTCTGGGTCTCTTCTCACTACCAACTCATCACCACCTCTCTCATCTATCATGTAGGGTTTTTTAAGCTCTGTCTGCCATTTACTTTCAATGTCCACACAAACCTCATTGAACCAGTATGGTGCACCAACCTATGATCTACAAGGCAGAGATAGAGAATATAGAGCTTTTACCAAGCAGAACTTCAAAAGACATCTAGTCAAGGACAAGAGAAGCAGCTACTGAATCTGCAACAATCTGGTCAGAAAAAAAGAGTAAGTTGTTGTCTGAGTAATTTTGAGTAGTTAAATGGCAGTTTTGAAGCCTACATCTACCATTGTTAACAAAGTATAGGTATACAGGCTGATACTCTCAATTTCTGTACCCATAAATTTCTGGGTGCAGGACATTACATTCCTGAGCCAGTTGTTGGAGCTGGTGCTATGTTCAGTTCAGCAGCCTGCATTTTCTGGGCTTTCGTTGCAATCCAGAAGCAGGCAACCCTAATCTTCAAGGGCTCAGCAGCACAGCAGTTTGGTACTGCACAGTTAACATAATTCTATTCAAGGTCTGTGGCACTACCTGAAACATTTAGTGTAAGGGCCACAGAATTCAGGACACATATCAGCTCCAACACCACCAGCCCATAGATGAGAAATCCAGTGACTATCACAGGAAGCCTGCTGTCACAATCAAAAGAAGAATGCAGTGAAAGGACAGCAGCATCTTAGATTCGTGCATACTTACATTAAGCCTACTGGCTGTAAACAACACTGATCAGTACCAGAACTCCGGTAGCTGTCTCTTGTGATAAGCTAGGACCTGTTTCAAACATGGGACAAAAACTCCAATATTGTCAGCAGCACTGCCTTACCTCTGTTGCTCTGGTGTCTAACATTGTTCTGTACAATCATCAAAGCCATTGGAAATTCAGTGGGTCCTTAACTTCTGCCAGGTGACCATGAACTAGGCCTTCTGGCATCTCTTTACACACTGGCTTTGTCTTCTGCACCGGCAAGATTATCATGATCTGCTGCATAATTCGTAATTCACATGAGGAATGGCAAACCCATCCAACCTGGTGGCTTGCAGGTTCATACATTGTTTCTGGACACTGATTCTCCTCAGGATTGCATCTCACAGGAAGGATATATCTCCTTGCCAGAACTTATTACACAATAAAAAAGGGTGGATTTGTTGAAAGAGGGAGGAACGCAGAGGAGGAGGGAGGGAGGGAGAGGGAAGGCAACACATGGAATTGTTCATAGTCCAGCAAAATGCAATCACTTGCTTCATATATCCAGTATGTCCTAATGCTACCTGTGAATGATACCTATGCAAGGAGGTTCACCTTTCCCTTCCTTTCATTGCTCTCCAAAGGCAGGACCCTCCATTCCATTTCATATTTTTCCAAGTGATCTGGACGCAGCCTCTCTTTCTTGAGAAGCTAACAGCAGGATAAGTCACATAAAGGGTAGCATTTACATGTCACAGAAATAGAGAAACTTAGGGCCTTTCCAAGACAGAAAACCTATATGTTGTAATGTGCAACTGTTTTGTTGGTTTGTGAAGTGCCAAAAGTGTACATAAATTTGTAATAAAAGGTGAAGAAATATGTTGGCAGTACTGTAACAGTGTTCCATTGGTAGCTGTTTATCCAGTGAAGGGTACTTCCCTCTTACAGTACTACGATTTGGCTCACGGAGCTTGCCTGCTGTGAAGACCAAGTCTTTCTTCACAGCAGTTTCATTGCATGACTGGAGGGGTCCACTTGCAGGTTACACTGGCCAAGTGACCTGGAAAAAAAACCCACAAAAATTCGCAAACCAAATATGTTTCTTGAGTGCTTGGCTGATAAGGAAGAGAAAGCCTGGCTGATCAGAGGGCAGTTTGGGAGCTGCTACTGAAGAGAAGTCCATGCTGGCTAACAACAGAAGGGGTGGTGGTGCGGGGGGGAACGACACACCAGCTAGCTCAGTCAAGGAGCTAGTAGTACAGTGATAGGGAGTATATTTTGGGAATATTTCACTACTATTTGGCAGAAACTCCAACAAAGTGGGCATCTGGCTTTGGCTGGTAATGTCAGTGGACGGATGCTCTGGCAGTGTTGATAGGATACATGCAGCCATGCAACTGTACCAGATGTGTCAGTGACATTATCCAGAAGTATCCTTGGGATAAAAGCTTGTGAGCCCTTCTGTTTTTGTGATTGCTGGTAACAGAATACCACTTCTCCCATTAAGAACATACAGGCTGAACATCAGCTTTCCTTCTATATTTCAGGACTTCCTGCATTAGGCAAGAAAAACTGCCATCTTCTTCCCACAACTACCAACACTTCTGAAAGTCTTTCTGTAGTCAGTAGCTCCTTTTGTAAACTCCAAGCTGGTAAAAGTAATTAGAAAATATGACTTTGCCATGTCAGTAAAGTTGTTATAGTATACGTATTTCATCTCTATGACCTCTTCCTGAGATCACATACCACCCTAGGCACAAGATTCCTGATTGCTAGCTAGGGAGAAGAGAGACATATGTATACCTTGGAGTCCTTGCGTATGCTGCAAATTTTTTGAAGGAGATGTTGTATTTCAGTGCATGGTCACAGAGTCCCTGACAAGTCTGCCATGCAGATTTTTAGAATACGTGTCAACAAGATACAATTTTGAAGGGTGCAAAGGACACCATTGGCACAAGCAACAATGGTCAAAATAGGTCAGTCTATTATCAACCCCAAAAGGTCTTGTTGGCCAAGGGTTAAGCATGTACAAAGCATGTGCTCTCTTGCTTCCACTGTTAGAGTTGCAGTTTCACTCTGAAGCACAGAGAAATTTGTATTGCTTCCTCTACACACAAGACTGTAGTCCACTGTAAGTCTGACACTTTAAATGAAAAATATTCTCCAAACCAAAAACTCAAATTCAGTCCTGAGAATACCAAACTATTATCACATTCCCATTTAACTAGAAACAGATTTTACGCTGTAGATTTAACTTTGCTAAATAAAACACATTCACAGTAGCCTTCTCTTGCTTTTGCTCACTGGAGTATGGCATGTATGCTACCCAAAACTGAACTTGTGTTTGCTGTGAGAAAAGAAACAAAATGACTATCCTAAACTTTTCAACAGGATTTTGCTCTAAAATTTCATATTCAAGGCAAGTCTCACACTTTGGCATAAGTAGTGTTGAGCACAGTTACTTTGCTATAGAGACCATTAACAACCCTTGCACTCAAAAGCACAACTGAGGTGACAGAACAGTGAAAACTGCAACATTACCCAGCTAGGTGGCCTGAATCTTCAATCCTAAAATTTCCTTTTTCTGGAAGAACTGTTTGGTTAAAGTCCTAGATTATGAATCAGAGGGGAAAAAAAAAACCCGAATCAAGCCTTTGTGACTTGCATTTTTTAATCAGAATTTTGCCCTTTTGTGATTTTAGAAAGAAGACAAAACTGAACGCAACATGGGAATTTTTATTTTCACTTAAAATTAGAAACATTACGAACAATTATTTTTGCAGTTTGAGTTACGGTATCTAGCTATGCAAATGGGCAGAACAGTATCTACAGTGTTATAAACTGGAGGAAAATATTTCAATTTCATAGGTATTGAAGACATGTATCTGCACCAAGGACAACATAGTTTATATTCAAATAGCAAAATAAAGAACAACACATTTTATAATTAAGAAGTTTTTCATATATCCTACTATAGCTTTCTTTTTCTTGAAACTTACTTCAACACAAGTGAATTTAAGGGTTTTTCTTAAGGACAGCTAGAGTTGCCAAGGTAATCAATTAAAATCTTAATCACTCTCTGCTACTTATATCCAGAAGACTACAAACACTTCAGTTACATCAGTATTGCACACTGGAGCTCAGAAATTTCTCTATTATGTTAGTAGAGACCATATAACATTGGAGCCAGAAGTTTGACAGCTGCTCAGGCAAGTAAACCCCGCTATCCTAGCACCTCTGTGCAAATTAATGCCGTCATGTCCTAGCTTGGATTGAACAGAGCTCTAGAACCTCCATCCTGCTTGGTTATAGTTATACGTAGTTATTAATAATTAATTTAGAACCCTATTTTCTGCATGTTTGCTTTCTAGTATTAAATGGTTCCGATGCTGCTACAAAGTCTAAGGCCCTAAATCAATAAAAGTCATTTAGAGCACTAAAATTGAAAATATGATAACTTCTTATGTTTTATATGGGTAGGAAAAGAAGGAAAAAAGTTTTTATTTCTTATATTTGTAAAATCAGAAAATGAATTGAATGCAAATCACTTAAGTTACACATAAGCCTCCAATCACTGAGCTAACAGCTAAGACTTCAGACCATCCCCTTCCATCTCATATGGGGGAAAATTGTGCCTAAGGTGAAACACCAACCATTATTTTGACAGCTGTGAATATTAGCAGAAAAACTCATACATGCATGCTGCACTCAGGTAAGATGCATAATTGATTAAGGCCAAATGTTGCTTCAGTGGGAAAAAGCAGTTGTAACCACTGCTGTCTGAGAATTAAATCTACATGGCATAAAACAACACTTCACAAATACCTGATCCAACCAAATAAGCAGACTTGGATAAGACATAGACATGTTAAGTACGCCAGATAGAGTACTGAGCTGATGCAGATAAGCTCCTTTCAGTACTTAAGTTGGCATATTCCTGGTTTGGTTTCTTTGCATGGTCCAGCATTGCCATACACCCAGATAAAACATTCATATAGAAGTTTTAAGATTATATATCATTTAGCATGCTTAAGTACACCTTAATTAAAAACTTTCACTGCAACACTACTAGGGTAGATTGAAAGCCTTTTACATTGTGCTAGCAACCACACAGAGAGATTAGTGTGTAGACAGCTGGTTCCCCGTTAGATCTTTCAATAAATAAATAAAAAAAAAAGGCAGTGATCTTTCCAGGGATAAGGATAGGTGGGCTATGTATAGTGATGTTGCACACATACTTTCCATTGTTGCCATCTTATAAACAGCATCCACTGTCTTCTCTTTTGGGCACTGTAGTTCATGGAGCGTGTGAACCAGCCAGTTCATTTCCAGAATGAAATGTATTACATACCTACAATAAAACAGTACTAGGAAAGAAATTGAGGGTGCTTTGTTTAGACAAGACTGAGGGGGAATATAATGATCTTAACCTATATGGCAGATCTGCAACAGAACAAAGATCTTTCTGATATCCGCTATAGCTTGTGTAATAGGCTTAAAATTACTAAAAAGAATATTTAGATTATACATCAGGTAACAGGTAAACAAAATTAAAAACCAATGTACTAGAAAAAATAGTTAAGTTTTGAACCAGATTTCTCAACTTACCTAAACAATCTTCATACCTGGAAGTGCAAGACTAACTTTCAGAAACATCACAGCAATGTTGGGTATATTTGTTCCTGCTTTGATCAGTAGGTTTAATGTGTATCTTCACAAAAGTATGTTTTCTGTGTTTAGAAAGATGTGCAGCCTTGGGACTCTATCAGAGCATAGAATAAGAACCAGAAGATAGAAATCCACCTAGCCATGCATCTTTTCTTGGACACTGGCCAAAGCAAGTTCAAGAGAATAAAATCAGTGTAAACATATTACACTTCCCCTGCGGAACCTCAAGGTTTCAAAACATTTGTGGCATATAGGCTTTTGAATGAAGTAATCTCTTGCAGAAGTCTGTGCTAGTCTAAAAAACCTAAAACTATGAGTTTCATAAAGATTCCTCATAACTACCATTTACCTTACTTACAAGCTTTTTTTGCTGGATTTTTTTTTTTTTTTAAGAAAAAGCTGTGGAAGGAATAAAGAGTTTGTTCGTTAGAAATGAGTAATTCTTTGTACAACACACAATCCAGTTGGATAGCTGTTGAACTGACGCTGACTTTTCTTTAAAACATGAACAATGAAAAGCTTGGGTGAGAATGTGTATTGTTTCATCTTCTGTCTTTATGGATTAGGTTTTCTGAAGCTGTAATGAATGAATCTTTGTTTCTATTAAACAGAATGGGGCTTAGGGAAGAAGATAAACAGTGTCCTTTTGGAGTAACAGTTCAAAAAGATCTCTGACATAACTTTTGGTTTTGACCTCAGACTATGCCCTTGCCATATATAGAATCACAGAATATCTCAAGTTGGAAAGGACCCATAAGGATCATCGAGTCCAACTACCTGCTCCATGTAGGACTACCTAAAACTAAACTGTATGACTATAAGAGCATCGTCCAGACACCCCTTCAACTCTGACAGGCTTGGTGCTGTGGTGACTTCCCTGAAGAGCCTGTTCCAGTGACTGACCACCCTCCCAGTGAAGAACCTTTTCCTAATGTCCAGTCTGAACTTCCCCTGATGCAGCTTCATTCCATTTTCTCATGTCCTGTTGCTGGTCACCAGAGAGGAGATCAGCATCTCCCCCTCTGCTGCCCCCCTTGAGGAAAGTGTAGACTGCGATGAGGGCACCCCTCAGCCTTCTCTTCTCTAAGCTGAAAAAAACAAGTGACCTCAGCTGCTCCTTGTAAGTCTTGCCCTTGAGACCTTCCACCATCTTGGTCATCCTCCTCTGGACACACCCTTGATAGTTTGATGTCCTCCTTATATTGAGGTGCCCAAAACTGCACACAGTATCTGATGTGGGGCCACACCAGTGTAGTGTAGAGTGGGACAATCACCTCCCTTGACCAGCTAGCTATGCTGTCCTTGATGTACCCCAGGACATGGTTGGCCCTTTTGGCTGCCAGGGCACACTGTTGACTCACATTCAACTTGCTATCAATCCAAACTCCCAGATCTCTTTTCGTGGGGCTACTCTCCAGCCTCTCGTCCTCCAGTTTGTATGATAACCAGGATTACTCCGTCCCAGGTGGAGAATCTGGCACTTTCTCTTCTTAAATTTCATATAGCTGGTGATTACCCAGCTCTCTAGTCTATCCAGATCTCTCTGGAAGGCCTCTCTAGCCTCGAGGGAGCCTGCAGCTCTTCCTTTGCCTATCTTCAGCGAACTTACTGTACATTCCATTCCTGCACCCAGATTATTATAAAAGATAATACATATTGCATATTTTGCAAAGCATACTGTCATAAGCATCCAAAAGGCTTATGCCAAAAGCATTAAGTCTTTTGGCTCATAATCTTCCAACGGAAGAAAGCAGGAAATCACATTCAAAGATTTCATGATTTAAGAACTTCATTTGTATCTCTTAATAAAATCTCAAACTTATCCATCCTTCCTGATAATAAATTTAAGAAATCTCTGTGCTGGTTTTGGCTGGGAGAGAGTTCATTTTCTTCGTAGTAGATAATATGGGGCTATGTTCTGGATTTGTGCTGGAAACAGTGTTGATAATATAAAGAGGTTTTTGTTATTGTTGAGCTGTGCTTACACAGAGCTAAGGTCTTTTTTGCTTCTCACACCACCCCACCAGGAAGTAGGCTGGGGGTGCACAAGAAGATGGGAGGGGACACAGCTGGGACAGCTGACCCCAACTGACCAAAGGGGTATTCCACACCATAAGACACCATGCTCAGCACAAAAAGCAGGGGGAAAATGGGGACAATGTTCAGAGTTATGGTGATGTCTTCACAAGTAACCATGACACAGGATGAAGCCCTGCCTTCCTATAGATGGCTGAACACCCACCTGCCAATGGGAACTAGTGAATAAATTCCTTGTTTTGCTTTACCTATTAAACTGTCTTTATCTCAACCCATGAGTTTTCTCACTTCTACTCTTTTGATTCTCTCCCCCATCCCACCGGGTGGGAGTGAGCAAGCAGCTGTGTGTTGCTTAGTTACTGGCTGGGGTTAAACCACAACATCTCATTTTACTGTGTCGTAAAATAAGAATGCTTCAAGATGCAAGCTACACAGAGTGCAAGCCACTTGGAATAGAAGAGCAACTGTGGACAGAGAAAAATCACACAAAAATCTCACAGGACAGCACTCGAGAGAGATCTGGGTCAATTCTGCAGGGGTTGAATAGTTAACAACTTGGAACAACACCATCAGTAGTACCATGAGACAAGAAGTTTGTAGCAAGCAGCAGTCTATTCTAAAACTATGAAGCAGGCCAGCCACAATGGGTCTTTTGAGAGCTGGGTCTTTCAGGTGGCTTATATATTAAAGTCCTTTCCTGGCTCTTACTGGTCAACAAAAAAAATAAAAATGCTTTCTGCCTCTTCTGACTCATGGATTTCTAATTCTCAGACCCATTCATAGTATCTGAGGGTGTATACTCCATTATCCTATCAATGCACTGAACTAACATATTCAGACTTGATCAGGAACTACATATTCTTGTACATGCTATGTCTTAAACTGTACTAATGAAGAAAAGAGTCAAAGCCCTAACAATAGATATATCATGATAGCTTTAATACTCTAAAATTTGTACAGGTATCTTCTAACAACCTTTTTCCTTTAAGTGTTCCAAGCTTTTTCTCCACACTCCATTTCTGTCTCCAGAAATTCAAGCTACCTCTTCCAGCTTATTTCCCATTAAACTTGGGCTATCTTATATCTTTAAGGAGTTTTATTTCAGCAGATCAGCTCCCATTCTTTACTGGCCTATTAACACCTTGACCTAAGTGGGATTAAAACTTTCCATATATGGCTACTCAGTTATACATTTCATAATTAATTCCTTCATCTTTTTAACCTTGTGTTTTACATCAAATTGTAAAGTCATAAGTACACTTTATATAAACTTTAGTCCCATTTATATACAGGTCAGTTACTGGCCTCTGGGATGGCATACTTTTCCCAGAATTTTTGCAGGAATGTTAGGCTACCATAAGAACAGCTTTTCAGCCACAGCTACAAATACTACTGGTAGTGTTGCACATTTGTGCAGATTTCCAACTGTATGTATCCTGGTCTTAACGACACTGGTATTTTTGACTAATTTTGCATCTGCAAAAGCAATGAGAGCCAGTTCAGCTATTGAAATTAGATATGGTCTGGACAAGGTCAAGGAAGTTCACACCATGGACCACATAGTATCTGGCATACCAGAAAACAAAACTGTCACAACTTATTACCAGTTGTATGACTGCTTTATAGACACTTATCCTATAAAATAGATCCCTGTAATTTTGGAGGCATGAATCCAAGAAGGCTACATAATTTTTTGGAAAATTTCTTGCTTCCCACCCCCACCTGTAGAAATAACCTCAAAGACAAATAAGGTATTCCTATTTTGTTCAAACACCAAGAGGGGACTGGAGAAGCAGGAAAGATAATCCCTCCTTCCCCATAGCCCACAACACAAGAACTTTCAGGAAACACAGCTAGTCCCACCAATACTGCTATAGCAAGTTTATGCCTTGATACTAGATACATACAGAATTAGCAATAAATTTACACAGCAATTTTAATGAACTTGAATTTAAACATTCTGTCTGCATTATCAAGATTCCTGAGGAAACCACAACATGTTTTTAAAAAATTTGGTCTTCCAGGTCTTAAAGCTTGTTCTATTAATTTTTGTGGCACTACCTAAAAATAAATGTAACTGCTGGATGCCAGCTACATTCATGTGAATATTACTGCACATTTCATAGTAACAGCTGCTTCTGATGTCACTTTTTCATTTCAGAGTTAGAGCAAATTTAGTATTTGACCTAGATTGTTTAAAGAGTACAAAAGTAAACAAGGCTTCCCAAAGGCTTATCTCTGCTTCACCATAGGTCTCAACACTGACACCACGTGGGCTACACCAGCAGCACCCGAAGTTGCTGAGCAACATCTGTTCCAACAAGTTGAAGATGGACCTCATGAAAAAATTGGCTCAGTAGTTGTAATCAGTAGTCTTAACAGCAAAAAGATGTTGCAGTAATGTGTTTTACAAGATCATATTAATATCTATAAAGTGTTGAAGCATCACACTAAATGACAGGAACACTGTAAACAGTTTTTATTTGTTCACTAAATTTTACATAAAATGTGTTAATTCAGTTTAAAAAAAGTCTCAACACAAAAGGCAGTAGTTTGGCTTTTTATTTGTAAAGGATAAAGCATCTCCCCAACTAAAACCAAGTTCTAACAATTCTGAGGGGTCCACAGAGGCTATGTTTACTTACAATTTAATATCAGCAAAAAAATTTGTTAACATTCCAGATTACTGTAGAAAAAGTGTATACCACACTTTTGGCATACAATATTTGTAACAAGCAAAAAATACCTCGTTTTAAAAGTAATCTCCCTTCCAAATAGGTTTTCATTTTAGCGCACTCACTCTCTGTAGGCTTTACATTTAGAATCCTCTATATACAAAAAGGTACAACAAATTGGTACAGTATTTATTGCAACAAATTAAGGATGCCATAATATACACAAATTATATTAGTCCCCCCAACTTGCATACCCTTTTGCTTCTTATTCCTCCCATGAAGCAGTCTCCTTCTCTGGTTCTAAGATTAAGTTCTTTCACTGAAAGGCACGTACTTCTCTACAACAGAAGAAACAGATGCATTAATCTGAAATGCCCTGTTTCAAGGGGAACTTTAGCCTGCATTTTTGAAGGCCAAACATTACAAAAAAACCCATAGAGATATAACATTATTAAATTTGCCTGTAAAAACTCATAGTTACCATATTACTGTGAAGCAAAGCGCCATAAGACTCCATTCGTTTAAACCTCCCAAATAGAGAGACAGCTGACTTACAAAAAAACCCTGAGTTTTTACCATGTTGGATATATATGTAAACTTCCAAGGCTTCTGAGTTCCTATTCAAACTCTGGTAACTCTTGGTAGCATTCCATAACTGGAATGCTCTAAAAAAGAGAGAGTAAGTGCTTTTCCTTGTGCCTTGCAGTACAGCAAGTAGTGTGTGTGTAAAGTGATTTAATGAGGATTGTAAACTATTAGTGTGATATACCTTTGAAAAACAAAGACATGATATTAGCATATTGTACCTCAGTTGACATGTAGGCAAAGTTGCATGGTGAGAAACCAAAGGTTAGAATTTCAAACTTTGACATGTAATAGTATGCTATTGAACAAAATGGCTAAAACATCCCATTCAGGCAAGGTGCCCCACTGAAGAGGCACAGAGTCTAGCCCCATAGGAGATGACGACAGTGGGAGTACACTTAAATTGCATATATGTTACAACAGAGGTCACTGTGGACTTTTTTCATATAGGTCTGAAAGAAAACAGCAACAACACTTGAAGTAATAACTATATCAGCACACCAGTATACTAACACTGCTATGCTGATTTTAGGAAAGAAGCCAGTTTCTCTGCCTAGCCTTGGAAAGTCAAACAGACTTACCACCTACCCTAAACAAGCCAATAGGGATTTCTAACATATGCATACTGTGCTGTAGGGTATGCACCTTAAAAAAAGCTCAACTGTTTTAGTAAAGAAAAATGAAAGCAGAGTGGATACTACTGCAGCCTATTAACAGGTCATAAAGAAAAAAGGAAAAAAGATAACTATCTTGTATATAGAACAGTACTCACATAATTTGTTGTCCATACCAAGTGTATATGAACCCACCAGAACATGTAGACTAGAATTTCCTGCAACAGCCTTTAGTTTTTTAGTGCCTTCCATTATGAGTTATATAAGGGTAAGAAACTTATGAATTGATTCTTGACCGTAGTTAAGCAAATTGCAACTGTGATTTACTTAAAGGACTAAACTAAAAAAAAAACACTAAAAGCCCCTCTTCCTTGTTTCCTAATTAGTTGCTTGAAGCCTGACTGCATATTTATGCTACCTTAAAAAAAAACAAAAAAAAACCAACCATACCTCTGAATTACTGCAAATGTCACGACAAAGTGTAATGACAACTCCTGAGAATATCTGAGTATCATTATCAAGTTGTCCTCAGTGACTCTTTGATTACTTATGCATTTTGTACTCCCTTTGGTCATTCTTGGTTAAGAAGTTTATATGAAGACTGATTACTAAGCTTCAATGCAGATGCAAAAGACTTACCTGAAACAAGGGGAAAGAAATCAACTCAAAAAAGTATATTCCCGATTAAGGATTTTTTTTTTTTAAAAAGGTACTCTACATTAGTTTTCAAACTTCCCTCCCAGCAATACTGTTGATTTGCAAAGTTTGGACAGCATTTTATCAAGCTGTTCTATAGAGATTTGTGGATTGCATTCACATTGTTCAGCACTGCTTTCCTCCTATACACAAGCACTGCTTCAAGATAAAAAGTAACTTTTAAAATTTTGAGAACTTCTCCCCACAAAGGAGAACACAGCAAACTTTCAGTATACATAGATGGAGTATATTCACATTATTGACTAAACGTAACTGAAGTCCTTGTTTTCTCAAGCTTCTAATATCAAAATAATGATTTTGATAATTTAAGCACTTACTTTCTGAGCTATCTTGACACAACAGTAACATATTCCTTTATTATCTATAGTAATTATCTTCTGAAGGCATTACTTCTGATCTGTTTAGTCAGTTTTCCCCAGCAAGTTAACAGAAACGTTGAAATTAAGTTTGGTTAGATGACTCAGTTACTCCAATACAATTACTTTTCTTGCAGTTTGACTGAGAGGTTGATTTTATCATCTTTTCTGCGAGCAAACATCAAATTTGAGGTCATTTTGCAGCCCTAAAGGGCAGGAATAAAGGTACGCCTATACCACAAGTTACATCACTCTGTGCATTTACTCCAGACTATGACATGTTCAAACACTGCATGTCACTTCTCTCTCCACTTTTTCTGAGCTCTTTGGACTTGGATCAAAACACAGGTATTGCTTTTCCAGCTGAAGCCAATGCTTTTTAAAAAAAAAAATCAAATACTACTTATCTAGCAGAAGTTCTTTCATCAACAAGATACAGTTCCACACACACTGTGGTATCTGTTAAAATAAATACTTGATTTATCTTACAATAGCTACACCATCAGCTAAATGAAACACTGCTGAAGTATTCAAATTATTTGTACCATATGTCATCCAATGGACTATTTTTACAATGGTCTGTATCAGTAATCTACTTTCAAATACTTCCAAATTGCCTGGTATAGCTGAACTAAATGATATTTTTCTGCAGTACTTCAATTTAAAGAGGGACTGAGTATCTGGAAATTAGGACAGGGTTTTTTTGGTGTGTTTTTTTGTTTTGGCCTTTTTTTTTCCAACTACAGCACTAATGATGTGAATTTTTTTGTAGTTATCACAGTTAAGGGCAAGTGCAGTTCAAAGCCTGCTGCCTATAGTTATAAAGAATTTGCTTTAAAGCAAGTTAATTTCTTAATCATAAACCGAATTAATTTCAACCATAGAACTATAGAAAGTGTAGTGGCAAAAACATTAATTTGGGACATAATTTGACAAAATCCATATTGGGACCACAGGTAGGGCAATCCGTAAGACAAAACACTTCATTAAGTATGAGCTTCCAAGATAAATTTTGAAGATGAATGAATAGATTATGCTCTACTTGACTGAACAACCATGATAGAAATATATAGGATCCTTGGTACAGCCCTATTTAGATTTTAGAAGTTCTCAGGTTTGTCTCTTTAGATTGATAGGCAGTTAACAAGCATATATCTAACCCAGCATCACCCTAGCATCTTTGTATGGCAAAAAAAAAAGGAAAAGTAAAATAAAAATAAGGACCTTAGTCTAAACCATACTTCTTTTCTTACTTCTTTCATTTTTGTTTTGTCCTTATACATCCTGTCAGGGACAAGAATGAAATATGCAAGAATAAAATAACTGAAGTACGTAAACCAGATAAGAACGTTATCTATCTGCTTTACATACCTTGGTTACTCCTTGAGCAGCTGCAAGACTATGATTGCAAAACGGATTTGTAACAATTTAAAATGACTGTGCATATTAGATACTCCTACAATAAAATAGTTAAATTAAATTTTTCTCTCCCTCATTGAAGGGCATTGAAGTGTTTGGAAATGTGCAGGGGAAAAAAAAAAATCAGAAATCCACCCTCTGAAAACCTTTGATATTATTTTGGTGAACTTCCCCTCTAGGGTTTTCAATACTTCCATTTTAAGTATACAAAGAAGTTTGTAGAAACAGACACAATCACTTTGACACTTTGGGGTGGGTTTGTGGCATCAGACTTCAAAACTACAATCTTGTTTATCTTAATATACAGTAAGCTTCAAGCTAGGAATTTTAGATTTATCTGTAGAATGTGAATTAAGTTTAGACAGCAACCTACTAAGGTAAAAGAGTAGGGTTAAAAGATGTATGCTGCCATTTCAGTGTCTGGAAAGCTTAATATAATCCCCACAAAGTTTACAAAATAGGTAAATTGGAAGTTATTATAAGCAGCTGAAAAAATCAGAACACCTACCTACATGCATCAATAACACTTATTAACACAGCCTCCTCTGCACTAGAAGACACAGTGGATACACTTATTTAACATACTAATAGTATAGTCCCTTTAGATAAAATACTGCTTGAAGCATAATCAGCTCCTTTAAGCTTAACAACAAATACAACCATGGTTAATCTCCAAATAAGCGTATAAGAGTATGAAGTAACCTCTATAACATGAATACAACAGTGTTTTTAATTGTATAATACTGTTTGTGAATGAGGACTAGCCATATTATCATGTTCATTCCTAGTAAAAAGGTTACTTGATGCTCCTGTAAATAAATATGTATGTGGAAGTATCATGTTAACTGGTCATCAAATACCTCAAAGTCTAATAAGTATGCTGAGTTACAAGAGAACTTAAAACTAGGAAAGACATCAAGGGAATTCCTGGATATAATGCAACAATTACCTAGTACATAGTAGACATAATTTATACTGGAACAAGTAGTAACATGGGGTAACCATAAGTGCCACATGACTCTCTAACACAGAGGAGCGGTAAGTGGAGATATTCCAACTAGTTTCTTCTAATATATGGGGGAGAGAAAAGGGAAAGAGCGACTTTAAATATGAAAAAAATTTAATCTGAAAGATTCCCCCTAAGGAGACAAAGTTAAAAAACACTGAACCTTCAAGTTCCAAAACCACATCCAAAGTTGTTTCCCAATAAACAGCAGAACATCTGACTTACTACTCCAATACTGTTAATTCAAGACTTCATGTATTGCATTTGTTGAATTGTTTTGCTTAAGAATTTAATTCAGTTTCACATTAAACAGTGTTGAATCAATTACTTGCTGTGACTGGCAGAATTCATTATTTTATCTCTTCTGATACTTGACAGTAGTCCTCACTGTGACAATTCTATCAATTTTTTTACTATGTCTTTATATGCACAGTATGATGGCATTACTCAATAGGGAATTGGGGTTTTTTTAGGTTTGAAGTGCATAAGTTTAAGTTTGAATTGATCATAATGTTTAAGTGCAAGGACAATAAGGAAATATAACAAAATTGTCATGTATCTACGTAGTTTCAGAGAGTGACTTAAGAATATGAATCTTTCTGTGCAGCAGTACCAACTAACTGCTGACTACTTTAGCAACAAGAAAGCAGAATGAAGCTGCTGGAAGCAGAACTCATAGGAGAGAACACACAAGAAAAATTGAGGAGCCTCCAAAATAAAATATAATAAAATAAAAGAAGAGAAAGGTAACAGCTAGTTGTCAACTTTAACATATGCTGCAATAACAACACTGTATTTGTAACAAAAATATCCTACCTTCCTCTCCATTTCTCTGGAACTCACATGCTGAAGACAAACGGTGTTTATCTTCTTGCCCACTAAATTCTTGCCCATTTAAAATTCAAGTGATCTTGACATCCCTTCTCCAACTACATGCATATGAAACACAGTAGTGAGCTTTCTCAGTGAAACTGCTTATCATCCATACTCCTCCACTTCTATTGCTAGAAATACATTCAGCGTCTATATACAAACCTTCGAGGATGATTGGCATCAAACAGTGTTGTATCATCATCATCATCATCTTGCTCTAATGGTGTCAGCTCCATGTTTTCTATGTTTGTATCCAAAACTCCGTATCTTCGGGTTTTTCTGTTTCGCCTTCTGAGCCTGAAATGTATTTTAAAAATTCTAAGTTCCATAAATTATTCTCTACTTTCTATTCCAACAATGTAAGAACACTATCCCTTAGAATACAGCTATATTGATACTTATCATAAATTTTTAAAAACTTATTATATGTAAAATGTACACACTTAGCTCTATGAAATTCAGAGGTCAGACAATTCTAAGTGTCAAGAGTTTACATGAAATGATTAAGGCCAACAAGAATGTTACCTGTAGTTTTGTACAGAATTACTGCAGTGAATACAAAAAGTCTATACAGGCTAAATGCAAGAGCCAGGTAAAAATACATGCAAAAGCGTACTTCTAGCAGATCCTACAATGAGAAAAAAATTGTCTTGCTACATATTCTCTACATGTTTTATATGTCTTTATAGAACAGCAGATCAAATCAGAGAGAAACTCAACACAATTATAGCGAAGACGTAACACAAGTCATGGGTGTCACTGAAACTTTATTATAATTTGTGAAGTCTTTTATAGCTATCAGGTTAAAAACATTGTTTATAATTACACTTTGGAATAAGAGAGAACTTGCAGAGTCAACGTCTTGTATGCTTCACAAAACGTGGAAGGAAGAGGCAGTGATTCATATTTCAGGATTAAGGCACAGTGCTTATCGCAGATGAACACACTGTTTGCATCTGCTTTCCTCACTTCCCGTGGCCTCTTAGTGGGCCTGGGTCCCATGTAAGCCCCATGCACACAGAACTGTTCTGTTTGGCTTTTGCAGAACTACTCCTGTATGCATCAAATATGCTTTACTAAAGTCTTAGAGGATCAGGAAACTCAGATCACTAGCCACTCAGCAAACACTATGCAAAGGAATCTGTTTACAAAATGCTGACAGAGTCACTTTCAGCTACTGTATACTAGCAAACAGCAGTGACATGAAAGCTATTGGACTTAAAAAGAAAAAATGTGCTTTCTAGGCATTTAGTGCTAAACTCAAAGGTGATAGTAGCACTTCCTTTTAGAAACTCCAGAATTTACAAACCCAAGCTAGGTGCCTAAGAAAGGTGTTTACAACATTCAGGAACTTCAATACTGGGTATTTCAGAGCTAATAATAAAAAAGATTATGTACAACATACGATGCTACTATACTATGTACTAACATACTATGTATAATATATTATACTGTTATTATACTGTGCATAATCACCTCTCTGCCCCACACTGAGGCACCACTTTAACCACCTTGTAAAATATATCAAATGCAATACTGAGACTCTCAGCTTCAGACTCTGTCCTGAACTCTGGTATGCTTAAGGAATTTTTTTTAATAGGAACTTGGAAAAGCATTCACCTTTTCACACCAGGGCAACTTTGAAAGAACACACAGCAGCATCCAGTCTTGGTTTAGACTCTACTCCAGTGAATTAGACCTCCTTTTGCAATTGAGAAGCAAATGTAACCTTGTTAGGATAGGAAGGGTATAAAATACATACCTTGATTCAAAGTGCTCCAACTTCTGATGTTATAAAAAGAAATAATCAGCATGATCATTTCCTCCACCCTCAACTATGATTTGAAACAGCAGTAACTGTTGTGCCAGGCATTTAAGTGCTTTAGCACAACTTAAAGTACCTAACTCTACTGTATAAAGCTAAGGCTAATAACAAAAGACGCAAATTTCACCTTTCGGTTCAAGACAAAGTTCCTTCCATTTTCTTCCTTCATTTCATCTGGCCTTTAGTCCTCATCATAGAAAGAAGTTGTATACTTCAAAGCACCAAGCAGAAGAAATTTCTAAAACTTTAAGATGAAAGTGTAATGAAAAATATGGTTGTGTCATATATATTGTGTCTTTTGTTTTGTTTTCACTAAAGTAGAAGCTAAGCAATTGGCACTAGGAAAAGGACCCCCGGATATTCTAGCGGACTAGAAATTATTTTGAATACTAATAAAATAGGAAATGAAGGAAAGGCAGTTCATGCTATTTGTATAGTCAATATTTCTGTCAATCTCACTACACCCTTTACTTTTTTTATTTAATGGGGTAAAAAGGAAAGTGAGTCACTACTGTGAGTCGAGAAAAACCTAAGACAGTCATAGCAAATGTCCAGACTGCAGATAATGCAAAAAAATCTGATCACAATGCTGCCACAAATTTCTAGATTTAAATAAATGTTGTTGAAAAAGGGATAAAAGAATTACTTGTGTCACAAAAACTTTCTCTATATGCAGATTAGTCAAAAGACTAAAGCTAAAAGGATACTGGATGTGCTTATACAACATACATGTGTGGACTATGACACTAGAGCAGTGTCATGAGTGTTAAAAAAACAAGCTTAAAGCCTTTTACTCTGTGACTATTAGGAAGAAAACCTAGGACAAAATCCCAATTTCATTGGTCAGTAGCTCTTTCTATGCCTCTTACAAACTTAACATAATAATAATTACTATGGGATAATTTTTATCTTTGTAATTACTACAGATACCTTGGGATCTAATAAGATAAAGTTATGAAAAGGGATTTAAAAGTATATCAAAAGTTAATATTATATCCTACATGCTCAGACCCAATCCTCCCTCAAATACAGCTAATAGCAGTAGAGGAACCCACAAGCAAATATGAACAAGTATTATCTGACTAATATCAGAGATGGCATAGATAATAGACCATTAAACTAAGAGGATAGCTAAATAAGAGAAAAGGAAGAAATGTTGGTGTAAATAAAAAAATATGTTAAGAAAATGAGAGTTGAAGCAAAACAACAGGTCAAGTTTAAAGAACATCCAGTGACTAAAGAAGCATAAAACTGCAAGGGATCTGGGAGGGTGGGAAGAGTTAAAAAAACCCCACAGAGTAAGGTAAGAAACCAGTCACTACATAACATGTGACCTCCTTTTGCGGGGGGATACAATTCCAACACTGCTGACAGAAATCTCAAAATCTCAGTCAACTCAGGCAGTTAAATGTTAGCTTAGATCCCAGAACTTCCTGTACAGAAAGGCATTCTCAATTACATATCCAAAAGTTTTTTGAATGCTCATCTAGTGAATCAAATACAAACCTCTTCTGAACATGTCTGCACCAGAGTGGCAGAATAATCACTAAAAACCAAAAAGCAACAGGGCAAGGAACATCTATGTAAAAGAATTTTCATTTTTACACAAAGTCTTGACCACTCATTTATTTAGTTTTGTGTACCAACACATTGATAAGGTGTATCTTAAGAAACTGCTCTATTTTCAGTGTCAAATACTACACTTAGAAGAGGCAAATTTCCTTCAAGCAACACCATTCTTACCTCAATCTGATACCAAGTAAAAGGGTTACAGCAATACTTGCTCTTAATTCCATCCAGAATATTAATTTAGCATAATAATTGTGTAAATTTTTTTTTTCCCCAAGGATCTTTCCATGTATTTTCTGTGTAGACCATAGCGTTGTAGGATTTGCAGGATAAAGCTGCTTATAAGCTGATGTAACTTAAACAGTCTCCAAATAATGTTCACCACCTTTTACGGAAATCCTAAACAAAGGAAATGTAAACATAGCCTGAAACAACCTACTCTGTCCTTCGACTGTACCAGAAAGAGAAAAACTACTGCATGCATCAGAGAAAAACCTAGTCAACAAAAAGAAAACAGATTTTTGGTTTTCTTCTCAGATGAGATGTTTTTTCAATGCTAATAATCACACAGAAAAGTCAGTTCTATTCATCAAGTCTGTAAATGCTTTCCAAAAAGTTCAAGACTTCCTCATTCTACTGTCATATGATTCCACTCCATGCAAATTCAAGAAACTTAAATTAAATTTAAAAGGCTGTGATAAATCCATACTGTTTCAGTTCCATGAGTGAAATCCCACTATAGTAGCATTATCAGCAATATCTTTTCTTAAAAGACAACTGACAAATACAACAGCACTGGTCTAAGAGAATTACTTAGATTAATAAAAGACTGAGCAGGACTTAGAATACATACATAAAATATCTATCATGATTACATACATCATATATGGCATATTCATTGCAAACTGCAAGTTTAACATATAAATGTCTCTAAATGCTAAAAAGACATGTTAGCACAAAATGATGTTTTCCTGTAGTCATTTCCACCTATATAAGAGAAGAACAAACAAGCTATATTATACTATCCTGATTTGTCCAGGTGTGATGTACTACCCTTGCTGCAAGCCACAAACACTTTAAACAAGATCAGTTCAATAAAGTAGCAATTGCTAATCACTATCTTTTTCATTAAGTGTCTTTCTACTAGAAGCTTTGTACTGTTAGTAAGCTCTACAATAAACCAACCTCCTCAACTCATCACCCTTCAGCTTCACAATATTTTAGAGGATTCTGAGTAGTATGTGCCAAGGAAATTGCAGCTCTCCCATCACCTCAATGTACAGACAAGTCTTATTTATGGGCCAGTATATGCCTTCTCAAAAGTGAAACACAGATTTCTTGCTCAATAGTTCCAAAGACAGACTACTTTCAAATGGTGGATAAGTTATGGCAAACACAGCTCAGCAAAAATATCATTGAAGAGATCAGTAACAGTCTGTGTGACAGAACTAAGTTCTATCCACCCCAGAGTTGACCCAGTGCTGGGAAAGTTCCATCCTAAAGTTTTCTCACACCTTGTGCTACAAAATATGATCTAGTTAATTCACATCCTCCATTAACATGTGTTTTTAACTAAAAATGAGCTATGTTTGTTACAAAAGTATTCTCATAAAGTTATTACTTGAAGCTAACTGAGCTTTTCTTCTGCGAAAGGCATGCATGAGCTTCAGATTTCACACCTGTGAAAAACATTCAGTAATCACCCTTCAAAAGGCTTATAAAAACTTCCTAGAAATTTATTTTAAATTAAAATCATGATATACAATTCATACTGCAACATATTTTGGATGTCTTACTTAGCATGCCAAATTATGTAGCATACTTTTCTCTAAAAAGAAGAAAAGCTATTTCACCTCAGCTGCTACACCTGTCTTCTCATCACCTCAGAAAGACTGAAGATCTAAGGGCATGCATTTCTTCCTACATAAACATGGAATAAGACCTTTGTCTGCAATAGGCTTTTAGTTAAAAAAACAAAACTCTCCAGAGTAATATGGAGAAAAACCAAATAGACATATGAATTGTAACCTTAGACTTTCTAAGCATCATGAAGAGCAATCACATACATGAGATATTTTATGTGAGTATCAAAACTAAGAAGCAAAAAGGGCAATAAAACTGCACTGGTAGACTGAACAAGGCATCACTGTATCTCAGTTTTCTTACTCCTAGCTCTGATGGATCTGCTGTATGATCTTGGTGCTATATACTTTGTTCTCTGTGAATCTTCTGTTATAAAAGGAGTTTGATATATACCTCAGTAAAAATCCATAAAAGCCAAAAACTTCTATTGCAATTGGCAGAATTAGCTATTGCAGCAAAACAAGCCTGTGCAAGCAAGACCTCCAGTTCAAGGGACTCTAGAAAAGACTAAGGCTTCACTAAAATAAAAACTTTGTTCACCAACATGATTGGAGAAAACCAAAAAACAGTAATAGCATCAACAGAAAAAAATTCTTTCTGTGAGAGTGGTAAAACACAGGAATATGTTGCCCAGAGAGGTTGTAGAATCTGCATCATTAGAGATACTCAAAACTCAACTGGAGAAGAGCTGAGCAACCTGCTGTAGGTGACCCTGCTGCAAGCAGTAAATTGGACTAGACAATCTCCAGAGCTGCCTGCCAGCCTCTGCCACTCTGTGACTGTCCATTTCAGTTATCAAAACTATCTAAAACACCTCCTAAACTAAGCTTCTTAGTGAACTAGAAGGAGAGATGCAAGCAGCCCAACCTTTATAATTAGTGGGTTCAAACAAGTCCCCATACAAAGCTAGAAATGAAATTAAGATTATTTTCTTCCTGACAGAAAAATTGTATCATCAGCAGTATCACCTGAGAAGGTCGATGGGAGATTGCTATAGTTTACATAACAATTCCCAAAATTCATCTCCTACATGGAGAGAAGTTAAATGTTAGCCACATAGCAAAGTTATGTCAGCTTGCATCAGATTTTCTTGAAAATGTATTTTCAGGGCACCATCTTCAAAGAAAGTCACATTGTGCTGAAAACAGAAAATACATACCTTTATGAGAATGTATAAAATTTATAAAGGAAGAGATCACTACCCTCCTGAATCAGGCAAAGCTTTGGCTAAAAGTATCTCAACAGTCAGTACCTAGATTTTCCAGGTAAAGTCTTTACCAGATCTTGAAAAATGTTATTTTTTATTTTAAAATTACATATCTTTCCTGTGAATAAATGAAGTTGCAAGGTGCGTATATATTAAGTAGAAACAGAATAGAATATTTCAGTTGGAAGGGACGTACAATGATCCAACTACCTGACCCCTTCAGGGTTGACCAAAAGTTAATGCATGTTATTAAGTCCAAATGCCTCTTAAACACTGGCAATCTTGGGGCATTGACCACCTCTCTAGGAAGCCTGTTCCAGTGTTGATAAAGAAATGCTTCCCAATGTCAAGTCTAAACCTCTCCTGGCTCAGCTTTGAGCCATTCCCAGGCACCCTATCACTGGACACCAGGGAGATGAGATCAGCACCTCCCTCTCCTCCTCAGGAAGCTTTAGAGAGCCACAGGGTTACCCCTCAGTCTCTTTTTCTCCAAACTAGACAAACCCAGAGTCCTTAGCCACTCCTCATACAACATGCATTCTAGCCCTTCCACCAGCTTTGTTGCCCTCCTCCAGACACGTTCAAGGACCTGAACATTGTTTATAAACCATGGGGGCCAGAACTGCACACAACACTCAAGGTGAGGCCGCACCAACGCTAAATAACAGCAGGATAATCACCTCTTTTGACCTGCTGGCTATGCTGTGTTTGATGCTCCCCAGGATGCAGTTTGCCCTCTTGGCTGCCAGGGCACACTGCTGACTAATAGTGATCTTGCCGTCAACCAGCATCCCCAGATCCCTTTCTGCAGGGCTGCTCTCCAGCCACTTCTCTTCCAGGTTATACTTGTGTCTGGCATTAGCCCATCCTAAGGTGCAGAATCCAGCATTTGCACTTGTTTCATTTCATACCATTAATCATTTCCCAATGCTCCAATCTCTCTAGATCTCTCTGCAAGGTTTCTTGTCCTTCAGGAGAGCCAACTGCACCTCTCACTTTGGTATCATCATCAAATTTACTAATGGTGCATTCAATGTCTGCATCCAGATCATTGATAACATATATTGAATAAGACTAGCCCTAGAGTTGAGTCCTGATGAACACCGCTGGTGACTGGTCACCAGACCAGAACTCCAAATCCAACAGTCTCCTGTTAAGAGGAACTGGAACACTGAGAAGTGCTCTTGTCCATTTTCACTTACTGCAAAGATTATGCCAATTCCTTTTAAGATATGATATCATTGAGATATGCATTCTAATGAGAGTAAGACTGCAGGCTGCTCAAGAGTGACCTCTAAGAGCTACAAAGCAATTAGGATACCTTAGTTTACTTGGACTGCATGTCTTCGTAAGTGCCCCACGTAGACCACCATCTTTCAACCACCTTTCTGGAATAAATGGTGAAGGTACTGGACACACTAACACCAGCAGATCTAACTACAATCAAAAGTACATAGAGAACTCGCTGCACAATGAATGTGCTTTATGCTTAATCACACATTTGGGCCTTGGCCAGGAGAGTTCCCAGTTTAAGCTTGAGAGAGCAAGTAAAACTGCAAGGACAACAAAAGACAGTGACAAACACTGTAACTAACTGTAAAAGGACACATAGTTAGGTAGTCAATAGTTTCTGTGAGAAACTGGTATTGCAAGCTTTTTAAGGGCCCTTTTCTTAAGAAAGCATGAAATAGAGATATTTTCCGAAAAACAAAGCACAAAAGAAAGATGTTTAGATGGACAAATCTGGTAGCTCAGCAAGACAGAAGTTTGCAAATGGGACAAAAATAACCCACAGAATGTACAGAATTAAATTCAGGCGGACGATGGATGTCAGTCGCGACAAGTCCACTTGAAGAGAACAGAGGGGGCCAGGAAAGGCCCGACACCGATGAGCCGTATCACTGCTGCGAGCAGAGCGGGACCGAGCGCCTCTCCTCCGGTCGCGGCCGCTAGGCGGCACCAGGAGCTTCCCAGAGGCCTCAGCTGGCGGCGTCCTCCGCAGGCAGCCGAGGCAGGCCCTGCCCGCCGGCGCCCAGGCAGGGGCCGGGGGACCCCGACAGCCAACGCGACCGGCCAGGCCGGGCGCAGCGCTGGCGGGAGCAGGGCCGGCCCAGCCCCTCGGCGGCCGCCGCGCTGCCCCTCCACGGCCGCCCAGAGGCGGCGGCAGCGCCTCCCCCGCCCGCCCGCGCGCCCCCCGCGGCAGCGCTCCCGCTGGCGCGGCCCCCGCCCTCACCGCACGGTCCGGATCACGAAGTAGACGATGAGGGCGGCGCTGGCCAGCACCAGCACGGACAGGGCGCGCTGGGTCATGGGCTGGCCCTGCTCGGGCGGCGCCGACACCTCGGCCAGGCGGCTGCTGCTGCTGCTTCGCGTGACGCCGCCGCCGGCCACTTCCGTGGGGCGCGGGGACGCGGTGCCGGCCCTCCGGGCAGGAAGGGTCGCCGCCGCAGCCTCCCCGCAACGGGCAGCCAGCAGCAGCCCCGCCAGGAGCCAGGGCAGCGCCGGCGGCGGCGGCCACATGTCGCCCTCTCCTCCTGCCCGGGACAGGGACAGGACCCGGCCCTCGCTGCCGCCCGGCGCGGCCTCAGAGCGGCCGGGCCCCGCCGCCGTCTGGCCGCCGGAAGCGGAAGCGCTCATCTCCCGGCGCCCGGCGTTGCCATGGAAGTGCCGGCGGGCAGCCCGCCCCACTCCCGGCTGCAGTCACGTGGCGCGGGGCGGGGGGGGAGGTCCCCAGGCCCCGCGATGGGGCAGGCAGCCCACCGCCCCGCCCCGCCCCGCCCCGCCCCGCCCCGGCGCCGCGTCGCGCTGCGTCCGGCCCGGGCGGCGCGCTCTGCCGCCGCCGCCCCGCTGAGCGCGCGCCGGCGGCGCTGGAGGTGCGGCGCGTGTGGCCGCGGCCCCCGGCTGCCAGGCCCCGAGGGCGCCCGCAGGCGGGGGGCTGGGCGGGTGGGGCGCGCGCCGGGGCGTGGCTGCAGGCGGTGGCACGCGCTGGTGCCCGCTGTGCCTTCAGCGTGCTGGGCGGCGTCCTGGGTCTCGGAGCTTGCGGGTCTCTGTTGTAGGTCAAGCTCGTAAGGGACCTTCGTTGTCTCAGTTGTAATGGCCAGGCGATAGGAGTGTCTTGGTGAGGCACCAGATCCGTGATCTGCTCAGCTTTTCCTGTATTAAGCCTTTACGTGAAATGGTTAAGAAGAGATAAGCAAAAGGAGGGTTTGGAAAATATTAGGGCCTGAAGACTTAGACTGCAGTTTTTGCTTCAGTTGAGTTCAAATGGTGGAAAGATCAGGAAAGTGGTTGTGTCTCAGCAGACCACAAACAAAGGCGGTGGAGCAGTCGGTATGTTACGAAGCTAGTGGATGTTTGTGAACCCGGGAGACAAGACCCTGACTTAGGTCAACGCTTTGTACAGAGTGCATCTGCCACGATGTTTATTACACTAGCATCACATGTGTTCCTTAAGTAAATGCCGTTCCGGCAGGATAATCCTTTAATCATTAGAGTCCCTTATTAGATTATTTTCTTCGGCTCCTTTTTTGTGAATGGTAAACTACAGCAAGGCTTTCAGGAGTCAGATGTTCAGCTAGAAGAGGAGGAAATCCACGCTGGCAGTGAGCTCTTTTTCATTTGTCACAGCGTAGAAGGAAATGGATTTCTTTGCCAGAGTAGCAAAGAAACCTTGTACGGTAGTATTTCTGCAGTTGAAGTAGCGTGGGTAACAACCAGATTTTGTACATGAGCAGACCTATTTTGATATCCCAGAGGCCTTAAGCTTTTCAGTTTATCACTTGTATCCGGTCATGTAAAATCACATACAGATGATTTCAACAGTGATTAGTTAATTAAACTATTAACAAGTTTAGCTGTTAGTTAACTGGGAAAACAAGTTCAAGGTCTTGTGTCGCACAGACAATGAGACAGAATTTGGAAAGGATGAAACTAATTTAAGTAGTTTGTGTGCCATTGAACTGTCATTTGTATGCCTTCCCCTCGAAAAATCATGGTCCTTTTTATAGGAATATTGTTTCAGACGCTTTGAACAACAGTTTTTGCTGGAGGTGCTGAAGGGAGCATGTGAGTAAACTTTCTTGATAGCTTTGTCCATGGTTCATAATTTTGATAGAGCTTGACTGATTCAGGTCCCCCCATCAGATGACTTCTTCCCTATGAATTCCCCTGAGGTGTATTTCTTCCTGACAAGTCCAAGCAACTGCCTTCCAGCACAGTGGCTTATGACTGAGGAAAGTGTTATATTCAAAAGTCAAGGAGGAATAATTTTTAGAATGTCAGTCATTGATGTTAAACTGTCTTAAGGAAATGTCAATGATGCATGGACTGTCTTAAGATGTAACAGTGCTGGGGTACTAGCTCAGGGGAATACGGCATGATATTGCATGGCAAACTGTATGTCACATGCAAAATGTGAGGGGAAAAAAGGTGATTGTCTTGGTCAGTGAAGACTATGGCATGACTTAATATTCTCATTTTTCAATGTCCGTATTTGCAAAACTACCCTCCTTAAAACTGAGGGTTCTAGTGCTGTATGGTCAGGGACAGTTGTTTTTTGAAGTTTTTTCCAAAATGAAAAGCTAGTGCTCTTATTTCAGCAAGGTAAGATAGTCTTCGAATTTTCAGAATAGAAAACAAAAATACAGCAATTTGTGTTCTTTACTCTGAAACAAAAACAATTCTTGAAGTCTTTGTAGATTTCTTTGTTGTTTTATTTTTCATTGAAATGCATAAATTTGTTGAGTATTCAAGTCAGGCATAAGAAGACTTCAAGTTTGCATGCAAAAATGTAGTTTGAGAGAGCTGTAAGATAATTCTTTGATGAAATGTGACATAACTTTGAACCTGCATGTGGAAATTGATTTGACAGTCATATTCAGATTTCTTAAGTGTACCTGCCTGTTAGTAATTGTTGTCTAAGTTATTGCTTGGAGCTGAAGACAGGAAAGAGAATTAAAACAAAATGGTGACATTCTGCGATCATCCTGGTATACAGCAGCTTTTGAAAGAGGCGTTTTAGGGTTACATTCCCCATCCCGAGTGTAAACTGTGGAACTTTTTCACTTATGAAGGACGTAAAGAACTTTCACTTTCATATCATACACTCACAAGGTGAAAGAACCTGTGTGCCAGGGAAAGCCTGGTAAATTGTCCATTAAAATTAATGGAGCTTACTTGACTTTTACCTTTGAGAAAAACAAAATTGGCCAATTTTTTTGAGTTCCTTAAAATAGGCCTTGTAGATTAATTGAAAGAGCAGAGGAATTACTCTGCAAGATTATGTGACTGTCAAGGATGTCTGGGAAGGGGCCTTTTCATCAGGACGTGAAATGGTAATTCAGAGAAAGGCACTTAGGAGCTCTGTATATTCTTTATTTCTCTCATTTTCCTAGTTCAACTAAAATGGCATTGTGTGTTTCCTGATACTTGTAGTGGCAAAAGGCAGTCTAGAACACATCTATTTCCTTTTCTATCTGCCCTATCAGTCTGTCGATGTCATCCTTTATGAAGTCTTTGTCAAATGACTTTCAGGTGTTATTGAGAAATGAAGAAACCAGAAGTGATCGTGCTTCTCTGTTCTGATAGGAGGCTACCCAGCTGCAAGCTGTCCTCTGCCCCTATAAGTCGTATTAAGCTCTTAAAGCCTGAATAGCACTATCCAATTCTACAGGTCTCCGAACCACATTCTAATTACTATTATTTATGCTATCTGAGGACATTATTGTCCAAATATATCTATAATTACCCTTGCATAGATCAGAAATCTTTCTGAGTAGTCAATTAAGAAACGCCCAGAGTTTAATCTGTCCCTTTTCTTTTAATGACTCTTCCCCCGATAATATGTAGACTAAGTAACTATAGACTGTGGCAAAGGATTGGAGAAGAATATACTCTGCAAAGGATTTACACGTACATTTTGTAAAAAACCACTTATATAACTTTTCTAAAAAAAAAAAAAAAAAAAAAAAAGTGCTGCATTTTACATTTATGTATGATCAGCTGGAGATTTCTTCCTGACTGCTTTTTACAGTGCAGCGGAGTGCCTCTTTTGGTAGGTGCCTTTAAAAATACAGCTATTTAGGTCTACATAATTGTTATTTTAAATGTCTTCATTAGCTCTGGACCAAACTAATTAAACTATTGTATTTAAAGAAAACTTTGTGAGAAAGACTATGATTTCCTGGATGTAAAAATGGTACCTAGAACCTGAAGGTAAGGAATCTTTCCAAAGTTTGAGAAAATACTCTCTAAAAACAGCTTTTGAATGGCATTCTGGTGGTTCATGCAGATGTACCCCAGAGGAGATGTGGAATGTTTCTTACTGTACATGTGCAATTACAGAGCCAGAAACTACTGTATCTGGTACCATTGAAGTAAAACAGTTCTATGGTGTTCTTGTCATGGTACTCCTGCACAAAATGTTTATCATAATTAAAATACTCGATCATGTTTCTGTGTAAGTTTTTGACAAAATGCCTTGAAGGGACTGAGGAATCTCATCCATATTTAGTATAATATTTTCATGGTTTTTTATTACCTTTTCTCCTTGTAGTACCAAAAGGCTCTAGTAGTGCTAGAATCAATTTCTTGTGCTCAAGAACATGAAGTAATTAAGAGGACAAAAGAAAGCTGCAAGAAAAAAGATATCTCTTTTATGCTTTTTATTGTAAGCCATGATCATGTACTTAGGAATATATCACGTAAGTTTAAATTCTTTCTGGAATAGAATGTTTGGGGTGATATTTGCTAATAAAATCACAGCATTTTATGTATTCTGTATTTTGCTTTCTTATTTTAAGCAGGAGTATAATAAGAGTTTAAAATAAATGTTGCTTTTTCATAATGCTTTTGTAAAATTGGGTTGCCAGATACAGTCTGCTTTTAGTACAATGGCAAATTGCTGAAGGTAGACAAACTACTTTAATTCCTTTCAAAGAAGAAATCATTTTATATGCAACTATAAAAAATTCAGTAGTTTATAGCAGCAATAAATTGGCATAAGGATTTTAAAATTACTTCTTATTGCGGGTCTGAACAAATGTTTCTTTGGAAAGCTTTCACCTACATCAGTGTCTTCTAGAATTCCAGTAAACAGTATTTTTCTTTCATTACTTACACATTTATCTTTAGATGCAACAACTTTCTGCAGAATCTAGGCTGTTTACCTAAAGATGAAAGCTGGAAGGGATCACGATTTGTATCATGCCTTGTTATACTTGACTTGACTTCTATGACAGTCCCCTGATTATTTTTTCTTAACTGAATTGATCTAAGTCTGTCGTTCCTACATGTTTTGAGCCTATGCAGCCTCTTCCTCTGTCACAGAGACATTGTAAGCTTCCTAGAGGCATATTGTCTCGGTTGAAGTAAAAAACGTGTTGCTACCAAACACTGTCAGCTGCAGTGATTCCTAAAAATCTTCTGCTCTCTCCCCTATAAATCACAGCTATGTCCTGGCCAGGTGATGAGTAAAAGGACAAAAAGGCCCCAGTAGAGCCCTAGTGATTGCACTATATTAATTATTCTCATGACAGCAGCTCATTTCTTTTCTGGGCTTCTCCAGTGTATGCAGAGACTCACCTGCACAGATGTGCTACTCTTGGCAAAGTCTGTCTGCATGATACACATGCTTGACGCACCTATGGTAGTCCTGTCCCTTCCTGGGAGCACTGACTATTCTCTAAAACAATAAGTGGCCTGTGGCTGTATCCTTATGCTGAAAGCATGTAGGATGTCTGCTGTTGAAAAGGGTTGGAGGTTGGGGCTTCAAAATAAACAGTACTGCTTACCACTTTAATTACTTCTTAAAAATCTAATGTATCCATTTTAGAGATACAGGTTTATGACTGTTTCATTAGATGCCAAAAATCTATCAATAATTTCCACATGCATGAGTACTCTCTTGGCTTGTATGATTATTTACATTTTAAAATTATATGTTGTCATACACCATTCTGGGATTATTATCCACAGCGTGACAGATTCTGTTTATTAATGTACTTCACCAGCAAGACACCAGGCGGTTAATATATACCACAATTTATTAAATTTTCCACTGTCCTTAAGCAAGTCGCTTTAACCCATATAGTAAGCTTAATACATAATAAGACAAAAATTGGCAGAGCAAGATACATGAAATTGGGGGAAGGGGGATACAACCTGTTTGGTGGTCCAGCAGTCCACAACAAGGTCGAAGGTGATGGGGGTCTCAGGCCAGCTGAGAGGGGGCTCCACCGAGTTACTCCCATTCTCAGATTTTATAGCTGGTGTGAAGCCCGTAGCCCCCACATATCTTTCTACCCAGAGTCTTAATTGCCACAACACACCCTGTTATGACTTCTGGAGCTGAACAGGGATGTTTGGGTAGATAAATGAGGGGAAAGAGGAAGTAAGGCCTCACGGTTCAGCAAAAATGTTCACGCTTCTATAATTTAGAAGAGCAACACAACTAAACCCTGAACCATGTGTTGTGTTTGTGATTAGTGTTTAGCTGTGAGTGGGTGACAGCTTCTTGATTTGGTTTAAATACTTCCCTCAGGGTGTTTTGTTAGAAACTGTCTAGGCTCTTGGCATAAGTTTAGGCCTAATTTTCTGGCAGCTGATAAGCAGTGTAGGGAGCGACAGAAGCATATTATCGGAGTCTGCACAGCTGGGGCTGTGGGGCTAAGCAAGGGGTGACTACCAAGTGTTCACCTAGTTCCGCCCCTCACCTCGGCCTCATCGTGGCATTCCCCTCTTCAGCAGACCCTTGATGTTAGTCCGGTCCCAGGGTCAGGACCCCACATATGTTCGCCTGTTTTTGAAACTTTTGTGTTTTGTTTGCTTGCATTCTTTCTTACAAAAGCATCAAGAATTCAATGTTGCCTCAGTGGAGAAGTATACTGTTTGGGGCTTTATTGCACTCTGGAAAGATGATTTTCATGAACTGGGGGGGAAAAAAAAACGCAGAACAAAAATAAAGTCTCTGCAGTTTTTTGTGTGCTGTAAGCATCACCAAAAAAGGCTTGTTTTAGGAACAATAAAAATACAACAGTTAAATAAAGCAGTTACAGAAATCCATTTTTTTTCCTCTGTAAAACTGAAATGATACCATGGTTCTCTGCTCAGGACTGCCTGGACTGTTCACAAATGTGAATTAAATTTCAAAGGCCTAGATTCTCAGTGTTACACACAAACCTAATTTGCATTAAAACTTGTAAGATTAGGCGCACTGTACTTTGAAGATGCACAAAGTAGAGTTCATTATCAAATTTTACAGTAATCCTAGAACAGATGATGGTGTTAAAAGAATAGCCAGTTTAATACTAACTGGTTTTCAACATAAAAATTAGTTAGAAGTGTTTTCAGATACAGCCTACCCCCATGAATCAGGGTGTCAGAAAGCACAGCTTTACAATTGGACGTCAAGAAATGTTTTTCTTCCTTACTCTGTGTCTTCAAAGACACACTGAGTGAGAGGGAAATAAAGAGCAGACCATATTGGGGTAACAATTGAACTCTATTTAAAGAAAATATGGAGAACAATTGTTTATTTATAACACTTGTTATTTTTTATTATTGCTAAATATTTGGACATTGTTACCTGTCAACAATGAAATACGATACAGACAGAAAAATAATTTTTAATCAATAAACTTTTGTTGAGACATAGAAGTTTAGCAAAAGAAAGTGTGAAGAGTGTCCTATCCAAGCAACATGCAGCCAGAAAATAAAGCTCTAAAGAGGGCAGAAAATTTTATAATAGGACCTGTCTAGGCAGTACACGAAGACTCAGATGTACTTCAAATCAGGGGTTTTATGGAGATAAACCAGCAAGAATGTCTTGCACATTTACATTGTGTTCTTTCACTTGATGATTGTATCACAGCACAAAAGAGAACCTGTAATTGCCATAACTAATACCTACAAAAAATAGTCTTAAGTTGTATGATTAAATGCTGTAATACTATACTAATTTGTTATGGGAAGTAATTTGTTGTAGTGAGTTTCCTTTTATATGTCAGCCGTTTTTATCATTAACAGCTTTTCCAATATAAAAGTTTCAAGAGAGGCATTGGGGATTTTTCTCACCCTCTTTTATATACAGGTTCCTTACAGACAAATTTAAAGTGAGGCTGATGACAGATGACATTGCTAAATTAGGTTCTTAGAGTCATAACACCCATCTTTTCCACCTAAAGTAGATTGGCAGAGTACTTACAAAAAGCAGAAAAAAACCCCACATTCCAAATATACTCTTATGTACAGTTTTATTCCAAGAGTGCCTCACAGAAAGGTTGAAAATACCTTTAAAATTGTAATGTCTTTGTAATCTTTTAATGCCAGGGGAAAATACTGGTCCATGTATTTGAATCTTATACTTTATGATAGAAAGTGAAGCTTGCAACCTTTTAACAATTATCTGCCACATTTAAATGAATATTGTAATGCCTAATTCTTCCTATGTAAGAGATCACGTTGTATCAGAAGAGATTTAGGAGGCAGCTGAGAGAACCTCTTACGTATGTTTTCTCTGTGGCTGGGGGCAATGCAAAATTATGTTGACTCTAAGTGGTGCCTGTAGTAGAATTGTTTTTCAGACCATACTTCACACTCAGTCAGAGTTTCAATTTTACATCCTTTTTTTGTCAGATTAATGTCTGCCTCTGAGAAACTTGTGACTGTTTATATATGTGTATAATGATACAGATTTCAAAATATAACTTTAAAACATAATTACAAGTTTGTATTTCTTAATGAAAGCTTTGACTAACAAAAAAGGAAAAAAAGTAGCATCCTAAAAAATAATATAGTACTGCAAGCCAATATAATACACCATCAATACTTGCTAACATATAGACTCGAAAAGTCTTTTGTATTGTTATGAGAGGCAAATCCCCACTGCTGTTGCCTCTTTTGCCTGCAGGAAAGCTGAGTATGATGCTTATGTCTTCGGTCCTCCTTCCTCCTCTTTCACCTCCGTGCATCATTTACTCTTGCTTCCTCAACATGGTGTGCATATTTATCAGCTCTGTCTTTTCCCTTCTCTGATTGCCTCAGAGGACTGGGAGCTGGTTCCTTGTGCCCGTCTGTGACAGAGAAGCCACAGAGGTGAATAAACGGCAACCTGCTCCTGAGCTCTGAGAGGCTCTGAAGAGGAAGACACTGGTGGTAGTACAGGTGGCATCAGTAAAGAAGGGACCTCCGAAGAGAACCACAGAATCACAGAATGGTAGGGTTGGAAGGGACCTCTGGAGATCATCTTGTCCAACCTCCCTGCAACAGCAGGTACACTTAGAGCAGGGTGCACAGGACCACATCTAGGAGGGTTTTGAATGTTTCCAGGGAAGGAGACTCCACAACCTCTCTGGGCAGCCTGTTCCAGTGCTCTGTCACCCTCACAGTAAAGAATTTTTTTCTTATGTTTAAGTGGAACTTCCTGTGTTCTAACTGGTGCCCATTGCCCCCTGTCCTGTTATTGGGCACCACTGAAAAGAGTCTGGCCCCATCCTCTTGACACCCACCCTTTAGATATTTATAAGCATGGATAAGATCCCCCCTCAGTCTTCTCTTCTCCAGGCTGAACAAACCCAGCTCTCTCAGTCTTTCCTCATAAGAGAGGTGCTCCAGGCCCCTGATCATCTTGGTAGCTCTCTCCTAGACTTGCTTGAGCAGTTCCCTGTCCTTCTTGAACTGGGGGGGGGGGGGGAGGCAGGGGGGGGCAGAACTGGACACAGTACTCCAGATGTGGCCTCACTAGGGTGGAGTAGAGGGGGAGGATAACCTCCCTTGACCTGCTGGCCACACTCCTTTTTATGCACCCCAGGATACCGTTGGCCTTCTTGGCCACAAGGGCACATTGCTTGCTCATGATCAATCTGCTGTCCACCAGAACTCCCAGATCCTTCTCAACAGAGCTGCTTTCCAGTAGGTCAACCCCCAGCCTGTACTGGTGCATGGGGTTGTTCCTCCCCAGGTGCAGGACCTTACACTTGCTTTTGTTAAATTTCATCAGGTTGCTCTCGGCCTGGCTCTCCAGCCTGTCCAGGTCTCATTGGATGGCAGCACAGCCTTCTGGTGTATCAGCCACTCCTCCCAGCTTGGTATTATCAGTGAACTTGCTGAGGTTACACTCTATCACTACGTCTAGGTCATTGATGAATATGTTGAACAGGACTGGACCCAGTACAGACCCCTGGGGAACACCACTAGTTATGGGCCTCCAACCAGACTCTTCCTCGATGATCACGACCCTCTGAGCTCTGCCATTCAGCCAGTTCTCGATCCACCTCACTGTCCACTCATCTAACCCACACTTCCTAAGCTTACCTATGAGGATGTTATGGGAGACAGTGTTGAACGCCTTACTGAAGTCGAGATAAACAACATCCACTGCTCTCCCTTCATCATCCTAGCCAATCCTGCCATCATAGAAGGCTATCAGGTTGGTCAAGCATGATCTTCCCTTGTTGAATCCATGTTGACTACTTCTGATAACCTTCTACCTCCTGTGTGTCCTCATCCCAGGTGTTGACATCCTGGGTATGTGGAGCCAAGTCACAACTGAGAGACAAAGGGGTGCAGAAGGGTAAGAAAGAAGAGTGTTGAGAGTACAGATTTGCCTGAGTGCTCTAATACCTGTTATGACACAGTCTGTATTAGTTGTGTTTCCTCCTTACAAGGCTATTAACTGCTGTTACGCAGTGATGGCCTGCCACCTTCATGGTTCAGCTTATTTAGAAAAGTGGAGCAAAGCCTTAGAGGAAAAGTTGTTAAATCTAGCCCACAATCAGCTCTAGAGAAATCTAAATTTACATTTTAAGTTATAAAGGTAGCACTTGCCTTTTTGGGGTGCTTTAATAGCATTAACACTGATTTTTCCCCAAATGAGTTTTTTTTTTTGCTGGATCAGTGTAACTTAAGAAAGAAGTCCCAGGTGACTGAAATTCAGGCTGGATGAAAAAACGGCCCATTATGGATAGCTCAGCTCAGTGCCCAGTGTTATCTCAGTGAGACATTTCTCCTTGCTTCTCTGGCAAAGGACTGTCCATAATGTTCGTGAATATTTAATGTCTCTCAGAAGTATCATGTAGCTTATCTTCTCTGAAAGCATGAGGGAATGACTGTAACAGAAGATAAAATGAAAAATAGGTATAGAAAGATACAGCTATCATCAGTCTGCATTTCTTTTGGCTTGACTCCTTTTTCCTAACTGCAGTCACAGAAGTTTTTGCATATAGGGGCATGAGTGGGCTTTAACAATTGTATCCAGTCAGAATGAAATCCCCAAGTGTCACGGTTTTAGCTGGGATAGTTGATTTTCTTCACTGTAGCTAGCATAGTGCTGTGTTTTAGACTTGGTATGCAAATAATGTTGATAACACCCTGGTGTTTTAGTTGTTGCTGGGTAGTGTTTACACTAGTCAAGGACTTTCCAGCTTCCCATGCTCTGCCAGGTGCACAAGAAGCCGGGAGGGGAGGGGATACAACCAGGAGAGCTGATTCGAATTGGCCAAAGGGTATTCCATATCATGTGATGTCATGCCCAGTATATTAACTGGGGGGAGTTGGGCAGGGGAGGCAGCAATGGCGGCTCGAGGACCGGCAGCATCGGTCGGCGGGTGGTGAGCGGTTGCAGCGCTTGTTGTTTAGTTTTGGGTTTTTTTTCCTTTTTTTTTCCCCTCTTCTTCCAGGGTTTCATCTCTCTCTCGCTCATTATTTTCGTTTTCATTATATTAGTATTATTGCTGTTTTATTCTAATTATTAAACTGTTCTTATCTCAACCCACGAGTTTTCTTACTTTGGCCCTTCCGATTCTCTCCCCCATCCCACAAGGGTGGGGGAGTGAGCGAGCGGCTGTGTGGTGCTTAGTTGCTGACCGGGGCTAAACCACAATACCAAGGAAATCTCATCAAACTTCCTTCTTTTCTGACCTTCCATTCCTCCCTCCCTTTGTCTTCCCTCTCTCTCCTACCCTTAAAACCTCTCCCTCCTGCTGAGGAGCAGAGAGTGCACGTTTACTTTATCAAGAAGATAAAGTAAACTTGCTAGAGGAGCTGTTAACTGTGTCCAGGCAGAGGCTCCCTTAATTGCTGGTAGCACAGAGGTGTTTTTCTTACTCAAGCCAAGTGAGATCACAGGGTGTGTGATAACTGCACTGAAACCACAGGCAAGTGAGGGCTTCCTCTTCACAGAGAAGGTTAAGAACTTCCAATTTGAGCAAGGCACAGATACGGGCGTTCAGGAAAGGCATCCTCTTCTGGAGGGAGTCCTTGCAGATGGGGAGGACAATGAACACAAGATGAAAGAATAGAAGGGCTTTTTTGAGAGCACTATGGCTAAAAGTGACTAGGGAATGCAGGGCAGGACTGAAGGTCTAGGATTTAGGGAAAATGCTTGGTAGGGCAGGGGTGAGGATGGCTTTTCTAGATCTTATGGTGCAAGGGTGGTGGAAGTTAGGTAGTATGGACTCCTACAGCTAAAGACTCAGGGCTCAGGGCTACAGTGTATTGATTTAGGGTAGGTCATTTTATGTCTTGTATGTATATGGGGAAGGTAGGAAATTTTGAAGTACGTGTCTGATCTCAAAAGTTTGAGAACATCCATGTTGGACTGTTCTCCATTTAAATTCAGAGCAATATCCAATTGCCAGTAGGTAAGTTAAATGCAAAGTCTATGTGGTTTTCTTGCAGATTAGTTTTCTAAAGCAGTTAATTAATATTTTGTAACCAGAGTTCCTTGTTTGCTATTCTGCTTTTCAGAAACCGTCAATAAATATACAAGAGAAAACAAAAGCCTTAACAGTTCCCCTAATATATTTCAACCAGTTCCCATCCTTTCTGGCAGTCTGTCTAATCGTTGCAGTTTTCTGTGTTGGAACATGTGGCCTTTTTTTTCTGTACAATTAGAATAAAATTTTTGTACAAATTATCATAAACCACAATTTTCAAGGGAATTTCTTCAGATTGAAAACATGCTGTTTCTAGCTTCTGTTACACAGCTATTATACCATAAAGTTAAATCCAAACAAATTACTAGTTCCTGCACAGTTTCAACTTCCCAGAATTTTAAGACTGAATTCCAGAAATCCAGTTTTGAAAACAAATTTCTCAGACACCAGCCTCCATCTTCAGTAAGACTTTTGATGACCTATTGCCCTAGAAAATCTGATCTAACAGTTTATGACTGAGCTAGCATCTGTTAATCCTCTTCTTCTTTTAAAAAATCCCATTATACTTTTAATATCTAAATGCTCCATACTTCTGTGCAAGTGCCCTGGACTAAATAGAGCAGTTGTATGTCCTTGCATATTCAGTCGTTTCATCATTTGTTTTCCATTTACTTCCAGTCTTGCGGTAGTTGATCTTTGTGGCTAGATTCAAAATATTTGTGACATTTTTTCAGACTGCTGGCATTTAATTGAAATACTTCATTGTTTGCTTGTTTCGTGCTGGTTTTCTTTGTTATATAAACTGAATGTGCTATTTTGTGTAGCAGTACTTCGTTGTAGCTGTGGGAGTTTAGAGACATGAATGAGGCTGGTGGTCAAAGGTAAGGATTTTGGCTCAGACTCATACAGTTCATATGTACGTTTCTTACTGGATGATGCCCATGTGAACACTTGCTAACTCGGTAAGAAGAGCTTTCAGTTAAATTAATTGGAGGGGTGGATGGCAACTTAATGCCAAAGTAGAATTGTGGAGTCTAAGTGGACTTGGATACTTCAGTCACAGACAGATGTGCAATGCTACAAATGATATGACTTCCCTGTCCTATGGGATGGCACAGACCAGGGTACACTGGGGCAGGCCAGGGAGACAGTTCAGCCCTGCAATGCATCTTCCTGGAGCAGGGCTGGGTGTCCCCTCTGTTCCCTCTCAGGTGCCTGTGACATCTTCCCATTCTCAGTCTGGAGAGGATCTTGGGGTTTCTTCCAGGCGTCTCTCTGGGGTGACAGAAAACTTCAGTCAGGACATTGGGTAGAAGATATGCGATCTTGATCAGCATATTCGGATTCCTGCAGCACCTAACCACTGGCTGGCACTGGTGCTGGTGTTCCCAGTCTGCACTGTGAGAGGTTCTCTATATACCACAGTGACAGGTTCACAGCTTTCACAGTGAATGAGAGGTTGCTGTTTAGGAAGGGTAGGGAGGGAAGAGGGGAGAGTATCATGCTGTATGTAAAGGAGCTCTGTGTCTTCACATCACTGCGGTTTGAAACTGAGGGCATGTCTTCTTAGGGTGTCTGGGTCAAGCTTAGAGGGGAATGTAATAACAAAAATGTGGTTGGGATCTGTTACAGACCACCTAGGTGGTGGAAGTGGACCAACAACTACCCCAACTCTGCCAGTCCTCTTTGTTCTTGTGTGGGATTTAGACATCCAGACATCTCTCAGGATGACAACACTTTACACAAGCAATTCAGGAAATTCCTGACCTGTGTTAGTGGCAGTTTCCTAAGGAAAATGCTAGAGGGGCAAAGAATGGGTCATACTCTTCCTGACCTGCTGCACACAAACAGGGAAAAGTTGGTGGCAAAAGTAGCTGTAAAAGGCATCTTGGGTTGCCATGACAGGATGATTGAATTTCAGTCTCAGAGGAAGGCAAGTGGTAGAATTAGGCCTTCAAAAGAATAGGCTTTGGGTTGCTTAGGAAATTGCTAGGCAAAGTCCTTCCTTTAGGAAGCTGTCCTAAGAGGAAGACTGATCAGATCAGATTCATTGAACTTACTGAAAGCTCAAGAAGGAATGATTGAGTTGTGCTGGAAGACTGGGAATTTTGACAGAAAGCCTGCTTGACTGAGTTAAGAACTTCATAATTAACTGAAATGCAAAAAAGGCAGCATGCAAGAAGTGGAAACATGGACAGCCAACTAAGGAAGATCACAAAAGCACTCAGGGGCAAAATCAGGAAAGCCAACTGAACAAGAAATGACTGGGAAAGTAAAGAGGATTCTACAAATACACTAATCATGAAAGATGGTTCAGAGAAAACTGATCTGGTTTTGAACATGGAGACAACTTTATGATGGACAACATGAAAAAATACTGAAGCATCCAATGCCATTTTTGCCAAAGACACCAGAGGCAACCTTGCTCTTGATTTTTACAGGTAATACCAATATTTGGGAAGGAGAGTGATAGCTAACAATTAGGGAACAATAGGTATTTTATAGAAGTTAAATATATTGGTATCAGGTGGGATGCAGGTGAGGGTGCTGGTGGAATAGTCTAATGTGTCTGTGAGTTCATTGTCTGTCACTGAATAAAAGTCAGGGAAATCACAGGAGGTCCCTGATGAACAGAAAAAAGTTATTGCTATACTCATCTTTAGGAAAAATGAAAAAGGAGGGTGTGGGGCCTGTAGGTCAGTTAGCCTCATCTCAATTTCTAGAAGGATTATGGAGCATGTCTTCTTGTAATCCATTTCCACACATGTGGATGAAAAGAAGGTAATCATGAACAGTCAACACAGATATGCTAAGAGCAAATCATGTTTGACCAACTTGATTGCCACTACTGATGAAACAGCTGAGCAGAAAGCAATGTATGTGAAACACTTTTTGGTACTAAATGGTATAATAAGATGGTGTAGCAACACCCACAATTCACTGCTTGGACAGTTCAGATTGAATGTTAGGAAAAACTATTCTACCAAAAGGGTAAGAACTGGAACTGGTGAGTCAAGATTTTATAGAATCTCCATCTGTGGACATTTCCATGACTCAGCTAGACAAAGTCATAATGGGACAGCTCTGAATGGGACACTGGGTTAAATGATCTCCATTAGTCCCTTCTGATACCTGACTCCAGCTTCAAATAGAACATACGGCCTCCTTTAATTGGAGCAACATAGGTAAGTTTTGAAATACTTGGCATACTTGATGAATAAGATAGTCTTAGAACCTTCTATATGTGATTAGATAGAAGGGAGTTTGGAGACACTGTATCCTTGAGCAGAATAAATAAGGGAAATGTGCTAGAATAAGCTAGTTTAGTATCAATAAGAATTGTGTAACCAAGCCAAAAATGAACTGAGCATGCCCGGAGACTGACTTCAACCAGCGGACATGGTGAGGAAGACTACCGACAACCACCAGAGGACCCTGGAAGACCACCCACGAGCATGAATGCACATGTGTTAAGGACATTTGCATGTATTAATGAGTTCCAATAATAGTATGAATATGGTAATAATTTCCTAGAAATCTAATGAATATGTATATTTTTTTGATTACATACAACCTGTGTAGTAGAGCAACTTGGTGCGCGCACTAGGTGGAGCGATCCCCTGTGCGCCTGGCGCCACAATAAACAATGCCTGCTTTCTAAAACTACAGATTGAGTTTTAGAGGGTTCTTATATCTGCTGACTTACGGTATCACTTCAAATCAAATTTTCAAAGTTTCTGTAATTCTCAGTGCCTGTTTACAATATAGAAGATACAATTGATTCACATACCTGGTTACACAATGGAAGTTGATTCATTTTATGTGTATCTGATGTGAAAGGTAGTTAAACCCAGCAATTTCAAAGCTTATTCTGGTGCATAATAAAGCTAAATAAATAGTAAGATTTCCGTTAATAGTTAAAAATTACAAACTGGTATTTGCATGAATTCAGGTCAATGTCTTATTCACAACTGGGGTTCTTTTTCATTTAACTAATATAGCTCATTTTCTTCCATAAACTTGTACAAAAAGATAGGATTTTTTTTTGATTCATATTTGTAAATGCATAGTTTACATTTGTTGTTTGATGATTAAAACTTCACTACTTACTTTGCAAAGGAGATCATTTAATTATGAATTTATTTGTTCAGTGAAGTTCTATTCAAAAGCCACATCATGTCCAGTCCTTTTCATTAAAGTACTTAAGGATCTGCTTGACCTTTAGTACTTTGCTAAATTCTTATAGGTTGCGGAATCAAGGTGAAAGTTTGTATCTGAGCTCTTGATGAGTGCCTGCAGAGATATTATAAACAATGTATTTATCTGGTACAGGAGGCTGAAAGAAGAATATTCTTGGCTTCTCCAGAAAGACTGTAAAACAATTTTTATATCTGACTTGGAATAAATTTGTGCCCCAGTAAATTTTGACTGGGAAAATAAACTGATGATGTGCAAAAAAAAATATTTTTTTGTTTAGTTAAGTCATATGCGTTATGTGAATTACTCTAAATTAAATTGCAGGTCTAAGTTGCAGTTCTCTTCTGCTCTGGAAAATGCCGAAACCATTTCCTGAAATGTTCTCTGAACATGGCACTGTGAACCAGCTGTTCCTAGGGAACTCAGACAGGAATCAGGATAGCCAGCTGTTGGTATTCACCAACTCAAAGCAACCTAGTCCTTCTTACATACACGGCCAGCAGTCTCTCCTTATTTGTGTAAGGTGAGCAATTCAGAGTCTGTGTTGAATAAAAACAAACTTCCAGACTGAGTAAGTAACTTGAATTGCAGTTGATAGATATCAAAGTTCATGATGAAAGGAAAGTAGAGCATCACCTCCTCTCTACCAGGTAATCCCTGGACATGTGTTCAGCTGCCTGAGGATCTCCTGTACTCCCTCTCGTGTGTATCTGTTCTCTTAAGTGTGGCCACACTTGAAATGAGAATAAGGGTGAAGAAAGGGTGATGGGCTAGAAAATGGGAGGATTTTGATGTTTCTGAGGCATGTAAGTTTCTTTAAGCAGTGATTATGATCTCAGTAATTTGCCATGAGATCATGGTGGTCTAAATGCAAGCATACCTCAGGCTGCTGGTGTGAAGCTAGCCGCCTTCTTGCCTTCCCAGCACTTCAATGCAATTCCATACACATGTGGACCCTAGCTTTGGAGAATAGAGGCTGAAAGGGACAATGTACTGCAGTTACTTCATCTTTTTCTCTTATTTCTGCTTATCTTCTTGCTCTTATTTCTATGCAGGTGCTATCTCCTACAGACAAGAAAGTGGAAAGGAGTATGATGTCCAAATTTGTAATGTGCTTCAAATACAATAATGATTTTTTTGTGCATGAAATTCTAACACCTCTGACAACAATTAATCCAGTGCTTTGTGTTGGCTATACAATAGCTACAAAGTTGTTTGGTGTTCTTTTTTTAAAGTCAGGACTTTGGTTTTTCTTTACAGAAAGGAGCTCCTTGCTGCATTACCTTAAAGAATTGCAAGTGCCAAATAAAGAAGAGCCCTTTAGAAGTCAGTCAAATGTATCCTTTTCAAATAGCATCATTTTCAACAACTGCATTCAAATGGAAAAAAACCCAAAACATGAAGCGTATTAGAAAGGCACCAAAAAAATCTTTTACCCTTAGTGTTTTATTAAATAAGTAGCAAGTAAGCCGACAACTACAACAGCTCTGGCTGCAATGCTGCCAGGTGCTCTGTGTTCTTAAGTGCAAAACTCTGCTTAGCTTTTAGCAGAGTAATTTTTTTCTAAAGATTGTTAGCTTTTTGTGGGGGCCCAAATACCTTTTATCTCCACGGCTGCTACTCTGCTGAGAGGCAGGCATATTTCACAGAAATAAACCTGCAAGCAGAATGGCATACTTGTACCAGCAAAGTCTGAGAATCTTATGGGGAAATCTGACTAGCACCAGGTCTTCTGCAATATGGATCTTCATATCCGCTGTGATTTCAGTTTCTTTTTCTGGTAAGTGCTTTAAGAAAGGAAAACCAGGGATGTAAATGAGACACCACAGGCAAATTGGTAGGAGGGAATTGTTCGTCATGAAGCAAGTGTTTGTAGATTAATCTGTTAAATAAATACACAGTGAAGAAATAATAAAAACACTGTTATTTGTTGTTGATGCCCGTGGCAGTTTGACAGAGGTAGAAATATAGTGTTCTTACTGCCCTTTCTCATAGCACATTGATGTGTTTCTTTGCTAGCATGATCTGTGGGAGGTTCTGCTCAAAGTGAGTGTTATTCACGGAGGAGCAATGGAGGAGGTCTTACTATAGCATCTTACTGTAGCATCTTTGCTTATCAATCAAAGGCCAGGAAAGGATTTCCAGTGGAAACTTTCCCCGTTGTGGCTATTGTATCCAGCTCTCTGCAACATTAAGGGTCCTAAAAGTTTTGTCTTTTCTCCCAAATTATGCATTGTAGCAGTCAGAGGAGTGAATACATAACACAGTACATCATTTTTCAAACTGTTTTTGTTTTACTAGTTGCCATTAAACTTTCTGCAAAAAGGAGCTCTAAGCTAAGTGATCCAAACCAAGGAAATGCACATGAATTATTTAGAAATTCCTATGCCTACATTTTTTAGAAAGGTCCTCTAATAAGCCAACTTTTTATTTCCTTTTCAATTTAAGATACACTAAAACCTGTAGTTTTAACAGGAAGTTAAAAGTGCCACATAAATGGCAATAGGGAAGTGTACAATTCAATTACCTGTTAAGGAAGCTTTACAGCTACCATGGAAGTATTTGCTAGGACTGCACAGATCATGTGATATCCCTGTACTCAGACGAAGTTAAAAAAAAAAAGATTTGACAATGTAGCAGGTTGTTCAGTCACATTTCGACAGGTTTTAATTTTTAAAAAATCTGGAAACATTTCTGCTATTTAAAAGAAAATTATCAAAAAGCCTAGATTATAAAGTTCTTTCTTTTCATTTGGTCCGAAAGAGCACGATTTCCATGTAAAACCATCATATTAAACTATACTGTTTAAAATATTCTGGCATGCAATCTTAAAAATTGCAAACACTTCATAATTGTCACATTCTCTGTTGCTAAGTGTCATTAAAAAGCACTGTCTTCTGCATACATATGGATTTTCATGGCTATGCTGATCAGAAAAATATCATTAGCAGGGACCGCAAATAACAGTTTTCTCTAGCACATCAGTTTGATAGACATGATCTACCGTCTTTAAAAAAAGAATTAAAATCACTCGGCAGAGAAAAGAACTGAAGCTTGGCTTTATTGGCAAAAGGGGATAGCTAATCATATCAAAAGCATTACACAAATAAACAGCACTATCTGTTTCAAAGCTTAATGCTTGTCGTCTCTAAGTTTAAACAAAGCAATATGTGCTGAAGAAATGAATTATGACTGTAATGTTTCAGTATTACAAACATTCCTTTAAAATTATACCTAGAATTTCAATTATCCGAAGTTTGAAAATTGATGGTTTGATACAGTAATATTGGTTGCTCTCCAATACTTTAAATTGAGATGGCTTTCCATGGTCTCTTATCTTGGGTATGTTACCAGATTTAAAGTGTCACTAATTACTTTAGTCTTTTACTCTGCAGCTTATTATTGGAGTTTACTCTTATGCATGATTCTTTTATTGAATCACTAAGATACAGGCACACAATCTGTGATGCCCAGAGGCCACCTTAACAGATCAATCCTTAAAGCAAGTTTAATTTAATTTAATTCAATTCACAGAAGATCAGAAATATACCAATTTTATCATAACTGTAAAAATTCTCTAGTCACTATAGCACAGAAAAAAAATAATGTTCAGAACTGTTTAGAAGTACTAAACTATTCTATACAATTCTTGCCTGGTTGCTAAAGGCAGCAAAGTTACATTGTTGTTATCCCAAATGTTACATTATTTGATCATTTCTCCTCCTGCAGTATTCAGGTGGCTGTAGTCTAGTTCCTCCTCCATTCTTAGTAACTTTTGGACCAGCCATGATTGTGTGATCTTGCATGGGGGAGAATTGAAAGGGTTTCAGTATTTGACTTTTCTCTCACTCAGCTTCCACCTACAAGCAACATTCAGATCTGGTTTTTGCCTTCAGAATATCTGGAAATAGATGTGCTATGTGTAATTAAATTGTAGAGCTCATTGCTGCAGTATATTCTAAACACGTGAAATATTATTAAGGTCCAAAAATTGTTAGACAAATTCATGGAGGATTTGGCTTTCAGTTGCTTTTTGTATGCATACATGTAAGTATGTTTAATAACATAGTCATAAAGGTGCATTCTGTAGTCTCTGGGTCAGGACCTCCTGATACATGATGAGAACTGGAAGACACACATAGAAAAAGAATATTCTGCACTTCTGTCTCACGCAATTTTTCCTAAGCTACTAACCACTCTTAGGGAGAGGCTACTTTACTGGGACCATTAGTCTGATTTAAAATAGGGCAAAGAAATACAAAAATACCAGAGGTGTCGTTAGAGAAGCTAGATCAATGGCTAGACATCAAGTGTCTTTCTTGCTGAGAAAGACTGTTTTGGATTCCATACCATGCTATGCAATGCAGTTATGCTATACGATTCAGCTTGCTCTCTTCACTGTACCAGAAACACCCGATGAAGGCCTTCGTTATTTTTCCTTTCCCCTAGCTCAGAGTCCAGAAATCCTTCTTTATACTGCTTTAACGTGTTATTCCTTTTCAATTTCTCCCATATTCTCACTGATGCCTTAATTTGTGAATGAATAGATACAGCCATGAAGCACACCTCCCTCACAGCCTAGATGTAGTTTAAGTAAGTCTTGTCCTAACATGGAGCGGGGATGCAGCCTGACTGCATCCAGACCTGGATAGCTAAGTGCAGCAGAGACGTGGCTACACACACCTGGACTTTTAGTCAGCTCTCTTATGTGTTCTTGGAATCCCTTGGCTAGAAACACTTTCTTCCTTGCAATACACTAAATCTTCTGATTACCTTCAAAATTCTTGGTGCCCGTGTCCACTCTCTACTTGCTATTTTTCTCTTTTTTTTCCCCTTCTTACTATGCCAGTCCTTGTCCACTACACTGGGCCTTGTAATCCTTTTTTGTTCATTTCTGGTAAATTAGGCTTTCTGTATTTATCCATACAGACTCTAAACTTACTCTTTTTCCTCAGTGAATCCTTCCACAAGGCCCATTTAAACCATGTTAATGGACAGAAAAAAAAAAAAAAAATAACCCAAGACTAGTAAGGGTTAAAAATTAAACCCAGAAAAAATTAAAATAATTTGCAAAAGTTAGACAAGCATTAGGTATATATAATTTTTTATTAAGAAATAGAATAAAAATACCAATGAAAGAATAGTATAGTAGGATTAATTACAGCGTACAACCCCAATACAGCATCAGAATCTGCTGGCAATTATCACTGGAGCCATGCGGTCATTTAAAGGTCAAATAAATTTATGTACATTAATCTCAGTGGAAGTTCTAAACTTTAAGAGTTAAAGGCAGTAGCTGCTAGAGATAGGTACTCTAATAAAAACAGAAAATTGACATAAGAAAAAAGATAATAGAAGCTGAAACTAGCCAAAAGACAGAAAAATGTATCAAACATTAGCTAATAATATTAGCACTGCAGATGCTTCCATTCTCTAATGCAAGAGGTCAGTCTTTGAGAAGGAACGATGGTCCTCTTAAAAAGGAAAAGCTGGCAACTGGAAGACTGATAGAAACCCATCACAAAAGAACATTGGATCTGAGGAAGGGAATCTGGGGACACTCAAAGTACCACCACTGAAATTGTGATCAGCTCTAGTATCTTTTTATCAAATAATGAGGAAAAGGCGTTTTAATAGTTAGGTTAATTTTAATAATAGGGTTAATACATGGCTCTGAGTGACAAGCTATCTTGGAAACACAGCTGGATTTACCAATTAAACTTTTATCTCTGTCAAATAAAGGGACAGACTGTTACCTAACTTCAGGAAGAAACCATGAGGTCTCAGAATTAAACATGAGTATTTGATCTAGAGCACCTTAATTGGTTCATTGTATTTTTTGTGCCAGAAGTTTTCTTGTCTCTTCTAGTGTTAGCTTTTTAAAATCATCATTATTAATACAAAGCCTCAGTATTTTATTAAGTTCTCCAAATCATACTCTTGTCCTATATTCTGCAACACATCAGAAATAAATTCTACTGTATGCTGTGGCAGACTGGAGAGACTGGGACAATTTAGTACACAATAAAGTAGAAATTGATTGCATTTTTCATTTCCTAATTTATTTAAACAGTGAGTGTCTCCTGTGTTATTTTCTTGGAGATTAAATTCAGTTTTTCTTAAGCTATCACCACACTTCCAGTTTTTTATATGCTGGAGGTTTCTGGACTGGTAACACGAAGTTGCAGCGATAGGAACCACATATCTGCAGGCTTTAATGGCTATGTAAGGGAGAGTTGGGCCACAACAGAGATGATGTCAGAGAGCTTCTGAGTTGTAATATAAATATCTTAGTTGGGTGATTTGACTAGAATACTCACCAACTATATCGTTAAGGCATTGCATTGCATTGTAATTTTTATTTTCCCCTTAACACTCCATTGAGAGAATAGGGTGTGTAAATCCTCTTCAGACCTCTTGTTTCAGGGTCAGATTTATGAGGAAATGCAGAACTGATTATTAATCAGTGCTGGTCTCCATAACAGCGTTAATATGGAGACCACAGGAAAGACTTTCTTTTCTGTACCCATTTTTTAGTCCCTAGGGTTATTGCTTCCCTTAACAAATGCCTCCTCGGGTTTTGCACAGTAGCTGCAAAAGGTCCTGATGACAAAATATTACCCAGCACCACCCTGTATTCAGGGGTAAACCACACCCTATCACTGTACTCTCTTTGTCATTTAATGGAGTGCCAAAGACTCTCAGGAATTGGTTTGCATGGTACCAGCACTGCTAGTCTGTCTGGGGACAAACACAAAGTAAGAGATGTGGATGCTGAATACTGTATCCTAAATGCAGATTGTAGACAAAGATCTTTGCCAGTGAGGTATAATTTAGAGCGATCCTGAAGCCTCTCTGAAGTGTGCTGCAGGTGGGTTCCTAGAGCTAAGTCCTCAGAGACCCTGCTGTTTTAGTCATCGCACAACACATCTTGAGAGTTGCCAACAGTAATGTTTCAATTTTCATACAAATATCAAGTTTATTCCCATCATCAAGGCCCATTTATCTCTATAAAAGCAACAACAAACAGATTTGTTTATTTTAAACATTACCCTCTGGTAAGTAAAATTAACTGTAAGTCCAGGGTAGTTTACAGTCCTAGAGAATATTTGTATTCATGTCATTAGATAGTGGATCATTCTCTGCTAACTGCATGACAATGTACTTCCTTGTTTTTAGGGCTCATTTCAGTATTGATATTTATTGTGATAATACTGTATATAAAACAAATGGTTCTGCTACTACTTTCAGTCTGGAAACCAATGGAGGTGTGGCTAATCAGTGGTCTCACTTAGTTTTCATGGCCATTTACACAATTCTTGGAATTTTTCCATCCGTTAAAACCTGATGGAGAAAAAGCACAGGTTCTTTTCTTAGCAATGCTTTGAGACATAGCAAAACACAGGGCATTTGATGGAGCATAAATCAACCACTCTCTCCATCTACATTCCGCTTTCCCCATTTTTCAAAATGAGAGGTACTTTAATATATAGCAGCTCTTGCCACTATACAGACACAGTGATGTTGAAAAATCACTCTCATTCTGGTCAGCTAGATTTGCAGTTTAAAAAAAAATTCAAACTGCAGTTAACTGCATCACTGCTGGATATTTGCATTTGAAATCAGTTTTTCAGAAAGGTTTTGTCAATAGGTCTATCAATACAATCAGTACAGCATTAATTTAATTATTTTTACTTTTAGCTTTCATTCTAGTTATGGTTTTAATATATATTTCATTGTTTCCCAAAGATACCCAGTGTGAAGCAAGCACTAAAAAAAACAGAGAAGGAAAAGATAAACACAAAGTTGTGTAAGTGAAACAGAAGAAAAAAGTTAAATGCAAATCAAGTAAATGAATAAGACTTAGAATAAGGCAAATTTGGAGAAATAGCTAGCACCAGATTTGGAAGCTGATTAACAAAAGTTGATCCTTGATGTATGATGTGAAAATCGACAATGTTTTCAGGACAGCAAGACCCATCCAAAATCAAGAGATCAGCATGAGAAAGTGTCCAGGGAAGGGTGGAAGGAGTAGCAAAGTGAAAATAATGGGGGGAATGATGGGGCTAGAAAGAGGACAGTTGTAAGAGTGATTAGATGACCTAATCTTAGAAATATAGACTAAGATCCCATCACCATACTAGATAGAGAGAGAGAGAGTTCACAGCAGATTTTCAAGGGTGACTCTAGTATAACCCCCAATCTGCCTAACGTAGAGAATACCTAAATTACACTTAGGCTGCTAAAGTTCCTAGGCACCTTATATTTCTGCTTTTCTCATATACAGAACTGTCTATGTCAGAAAGGCATGTCTCATTGTCTATCATGAGTGGGTGCTAGCAGGATTCAGTCAGGCCAACCACTCAGGGGTTCGCTTAATAGACCTGTTCATCACATGGTCCAGAAAACAAAGGAGCAGTACACTGAGAAGACTGCAGCTCAAATTCTGTTGTGTAAAAGCTATTTTAGAAAAGGACAGATCCATTTTGAAAACAAAACAAAACAAATCAAATCAAAACATTCTTTGCCAAGCTGGAGTAGGACTGGAAAAGTGAAGTTTGAGGCACAAACCCTGCTTCACATTTCCTATAGCAAGCTTAGGAAACTCACTTTCGAGCTGCCTGGCTTTTATTTTCCTCATGCCTTCTAAGCCTTTCCTGAACTGTGAATTCCAGTAGCTGAGAAAGCATTTTGGCTAGTAACCCAAACCTCAGACTAATTTGTGAAGCCAGTCCAACAGAGGGAATGACATGACATGCACCTCTTAGGGTCCAGGCTCTCTCAACCATGCAAAGCAGAAGTAACTGTTGTTCAACAGTGGTACAGTTCCCATACTATACCTTTATTACTTGTTTTGTTGTTGTTTAAAAGTGATGCAGTTTTCATACTGTATCATTATTACTTGTTTTGTTGGTTTTGAAGAAATTTATTGATTTAAGAACTTATATGTAATTATATTTTTCTTTCATTTGATTTCCTCTTGTAATTTGCTTTTCCTCACCTGCTCTGACTCTATTCCAGATACTCTATTGATCTAACAGTGAGAAATTAAGGTATGGGGACAGTACCGACTGTTTACAATGCAAATGCAATTAAGGCAGTAGACTTCAAGACCCTTCCTGAAGCTCTTCCTTGCACTCCTCATATATGTATACAGAACAACTAACTCTATTGAAGCTGGTGATTGATGCATCAGCTGTTCACCTAATAGGTGCTGAAAGCTGAATTCACTACTAAATCATATTAGTAATTCTTCCTTGAACAGAGATATGTGTATGTACCTGCTCATGTGTGTGCATAGATCCTGCAGGCTATCTAGGTGCTACTTACTAGTCTAGGTTAAATAAAGGAAGATAACTGAATGCACTTCAAGGTTTATGCCCTGTAGATAGTAAATATCTTGAATTCAAAACCTGGCAGAATCTTTAAAGAAGCCACTAGAAAGATGACTAGATTAGCTCACAGACTTTTTTTTTCCCGTCTTGCAGAGCATCTGTTTATGGTTTGGAAATATTAATTTGAAGAAGATGCAAGAATTCTGCTTAGAGACTACTGGCACTGGGATTACTCATGGAGTTTGTTTCACTGTAGTAGTGGTTATTTGAACACAGCCGCTGTATTTTTCAGCAGGGTGAGTCTTTTCTAATTACATGCTGATGTAAGTCTTGGTGAGAAAGTGGAGAATCTGCACAAGCTGCTTTTCTCTCTAGCACTGAATGGGGACCATAACTGAAAACAAATTTGCTCTTTTGGTTCATCCTGTGTCCCAGACTGTTTTCCTGCAATTCCAAAAGGCTTATACTGTTCCTTTCTCATCTTTGTTTCTACATAGTCCCTGGAGAAAAAGCAAGGAAGGTAAAGGAAACGAAGCATCCAGAAGTATATTTTAGTTGGAGTCCTATTTTAGAAATATGCAACCTTACATGGGGGCGGGGGGGCTATAGTCTATCTCTACAAACTGCTGTAAATGTTGACATGTTGCAGCTCACAAATTATATTGCTTCTTGACCCCTGATGCATTAAGTACATGGCATTCTGAGACTACAGTAGTTCTATTTCTGACATGGTGCCTCTTGCTTTCATAACTCTTCTGCTTTGCTAGTCTTGTCTCAGATGAGGATTTGTCTGACATTATTGTGATTGCAATGTCCATTATTATTTTTGTGTGCTATTAATATATTTTACATACCAAACTGATATCTTTGTATAGACTTTAAGCTTGTCTCACAGGAAACCACTTTCATGTCTCATCCAGTAATTTGTAAAAATGTATTCTTCGTTATTCTAAAGGATTGTTAGATGAGCTGAAAAATATTTGAATGTGCTTTTATTGAAAAAATATAGAGTTATTTGGTGAATGTATTTGAGCTGCAAGTTCATTACAAACATTTGCCTTTTTCACTACACAAATTATAGAAATAATCTGGTATTTTTTCTACGGTCTGATTGGGTGATTTTTGTGACTAAGCAACAGAAAACACACCGGGAACTCAAAATTTTACAACAAAGTGTTTGGTATTTGTGCTTTTTCATTGGTTAAATACTAGTGAAATCATACATTATTGTTTCTGTGTCTTGTCTACACAGTCAAAGAGCCTCTATTTAACAATGGAACAGTTAATGATTCTAACATCTTGGTGGCACTAGTGTTCACAAGCTGTTTCTTGGTAGCTTTCAGCTCCACTGAAAATCAGCTCTAGACACCTAATTTCTGTTAGCAGGCAAGCACAGAACTGCCTACAGTTTGAAAACTTCAGCTACTGCAGAGAATATTTTGTACCTTAGGTTTTTATTTATTCTGTGTTTCTCCCACTGTATTTCCTGAAGTAGTTTTTCTGGAAAGTAAGTTTTGATACTTCTTACTCTACACAAAATGAAGGCAAGAATTAATATCGTTACCATTACAATATCTGAAATACTCAAACACATGTTTCTGAAAATATTTCTGTTTTCAAGCTAGAGGAATATGTCAATGCAGATGTATTATCCATTGGGCTGTTGGGCAGCATTCTGTACCTGCTTCATTTCTTTGAGGGTCTAAAAGGTGGAATTGATCTGATTTACGTTTAATTCCAGAAGGCAGTTTGCAGCTACAAATGCAGGCTGAGACAGCTGCCACCAAAGTGTTGTTGGTTTTAAGCCTGTATTAATTTTTTTTTCTGCTTAACAGAGATGCTTATATGAAATACATTTTGAGTGTCTAGCTCCCTAGTGAATTGCTGATCACCTGACACAGATGGGAAAACTCCTAAATCTGACTTGTGAGGAAAGGTGTTCATCTATGGGAAGTTGACAAACACGCTAACTCAGTGTGATTACAAGGAGAACGAAGGGCTTTTAGGACCTTTTGGATAGCCAGCAATTTACTGCACATAGTCTAAATATAAATTATAAATTTAAAATGTTATAATTAACATATCTCTTAAAGTTCAGGTATCAAATTGAAAGTCTTACAGAAAAAAAGGTTTTAGAAAAACACCAGATCTTTTATTAAATCTGTTAATGTATTTGGAAAAAAATAGGCTTTCTTCTTCTGTATATCTAAAAATTTGTATGTTCTCCCAAGTGAATCAGTTTACCTAGAAGGAAGATATGACATCTTCATGCAAACCACGTCTTACTGGTATCCTTATCGTCACAGCACATGTGACTGTTAAACATTTCATATATTTTCATGCCACTACATGTGAAGTGCTCAAGGGAACATGAAAACAGGCTAGGAAGGGTCATTAAAAACAGCCATTGACATTCACTTTTGAATGAATATTCATGGATATTTTTTCTGTTATTTGCTTAGCTGTATTTAAAACAGACTAATTTGTAGTTAAGACTTCAGTCTGCTACCATCCACCACAACAGATACAAAGAAATAGAGTTGGCTTGGCAGGGAAGCTTAAGCTAAAAGGATAAGGAGCTCTACATCATATTCTGGCTCATTTAAATGTGGCTATTCTCTCCCCCAGATTTAACAACTACCACTTTCCCCTTGTTGAAAGGGGTTTAATTGCTTAGATTGAGGAAACACCTGATTTTTTTCATGAGTTTTTTATTACACGGCTCTGTGCTCAGACTTCAATGTAACAGTCTCTAAAGTGCAGGGGCTTTAAAGATTTTTTTAATGAAGAAAATGAGATTATTAATATGGAGTATAAAAAGTGTTAGAAAACTATGGTCAGCAATACTTAGGATGTCATGCATTTTTATAATTGAAGTCAGACTGTTGAGTTAATCTGCATATTCTGTATAAAATAACTACACATATTCTTTCTCTGTTTGACTTAAAAAATTTTAAAATTTATACTATAGAACTTGTCAAAAGAATACATTATATATAAATGTATATGAATATTTATGAATACAAATTTTATTTGCATTTCGTCTACCAAACTCTTAGTCATATAAAGCCATATATTCTTACAGTCCATTTCATTAAGATCTTAAGTATATTGTTCTTTGCCACACCTATGTATTCAATCTGTCTTTGGAAAATGCAATATAAATTTTAAAGATTAAATCTTTCATTTGATTTTGTTTAAACAGCTTTTTATTTTTGTCACTTTGATACCTGATACCAGCTTCAAAAGAACATACGGCCTCCTTTAATTGGAGCAACATAGGTAAGTTTTGAAATACTTGACATACTTGATGAATAAGATAGTCTTAGAACCTTCTATATGTGATTAGATAGAAGGGAGTTTGGAGACACTGTATCCTTGAGCAGAATAAATAAGGGAAATGTACTAGAATAAGCTAGTTTAGTATCAATAAGAATTGTGTAACCAAGCCAAAAATGAACTGAGCATGCCCGGAGACTGACTTCAACCAGCGGACATGGTGAGGAAGACTACCGACAACCACCAGAGGACCCTGGAAGACCACCCACGAGCATGAATGCACATGTGTTAAGGACATTTGCATGTATTAATGAGTTCCAATAATAGTATGAATATGGTAATAATTTCCTAGAAATCTAATGAATATGTAAATTTTTTTGATTACATACAACCTGTGTAGTAGAGCAACTTGGTGCGCACACTAGGTGGAGCGATCCCCTGTGCGCCTGGCGCCACAATAAACAATGCCTGCTTTCTAAAACTACAGATTGAGTTTTAGAGGGTTCTTATATTTGCAGACTTATGGTATCAGTTTTGGTGACCCAGATGGGACAGAAAATAACTGTTTACGTTCCACACATGGTAACTACAGTATTGGACCAGAAGGGCAGACATTGGCTGTCCCCTAGTAGAATGCTGAATTATGAAGTGGTACTGATAGACCCAGATGATGTGACCCTAAAGACTACTGCTTTAGTTAACCCTGCTATGTTCCTCTCAGCTTGACAGGAAGAAGGAAAGCCTGAACATGACTGCCTTGCAGACCATTGAGGAAGTTTATTCAAGTAGGCCCGATTTACAGGATGTTCCCTTGCAGAATCCAGACTGGGAACTGTACACAGACACTAGTAGCTTTATAAAAGAAGGAAAACGAATATCAGGATATGCAGCTACTACCACCGTTGATACGGTGGTAGAAACACAAGCACTGGCCACCAAAACTTCGGGTCAGAAGGCTGAACTGATTGCTCTTACTTGAGCTTTGCAGTTAAGTGAAGACAAATGTGTAAATATTTGGATTGATTCAAAATATGCCTTTGGGGTAGTGCATGTGCATGGAGCCATTTGGAAAGAAAGAGGACTACTGTCTGCACAAGGAATGGAGAAAAAACATAAAGAAGAAATTTTGGGTCTACTTGAGAGTATAAAAGCTCCTGTTGCTGTAGCTATTATGCATTGTAAAGCTCACCAATCAGGACAAACCACTCAAGAAAGAGGAAATAAACTAGCTGATTTAGCTGCAATGCAGGCTGCAAAAAAAGGCTTAGAGAAGGAAGTGTTAGCTATAATACCAGAAAAGAGAATCCCTCTCCAGAAAACTCCTATTTATGATAGACAGGATTTAAAATTAACTGAGACCTTAAAAGCAGAAAAGTGGGAAAATGGATGGGCAGTTACACCTTCAGGTCTTGTAGTAGTACCCCATTCCCTTATGAATAGTTCAGTAAAGAAGGAGAATTATACTGTGCATTAGGGAACAGAAAATTTGTTAAAGCATTTGCAAAAGTCAGTTATTAGCAGGAATATGGTAAAGATTATTAGATCAGTCACAGAGAGATGTGAAGTGTGTTGTAGAAACAGTCCAAAAATACAGAATGGAATTCAATTTGGAAAAACTGTTGAGGGACAGGCACCTGGAGAATATTGGCAAATAGACTTTACTGAATTGCCAAGAAAAGGGGGACTAAAATATTTACTGGTCCTTTTGGACACATATACAGGTTGGCCTGAGGCCTTCCCTTGTTACACCAACAAAGCAAGAGATGTGGTAAAAATATTGTTAAAAGAAATAATTCTAAGATTTGGAATACCTCTAGGAATGTCATCAGACAGAGGTCCACATTTTATAGCTAAAGTAGTTACTGAAATAAGTAGGTTGTTAAGTATTAGTTCAGATTTGCATACCCCTTATAGGCCCCACTGTAGCAGTAAAGTACAAAGAATGAATCATACGCTTAAAACTCAGTTAAGCAATCTATGTCAAGAAACCTTGATGAATTGGACACAGGCTCTGCCTGTAGCTGTATTGAGAATTAGAGTCCAACCTCGAGGTAGGCAACATCTCAGTCCATATGAATTGATGTATGGACAACCATACCAAATATCTGGGCTGCCAGAAGAGATGTGAATACAAGGGGAGAATGATATGAAAAATTATTTAATCGCTCTCGGGAAAGTTTTGCAAGAACTGAATAAACATGTAACCTTAAATAAATCTTAAATCTTGATTCTCCATCACATCCATTCCAACCTGGAGACTGGGTGTACGTCAAATCCTGGATTTCTGAACCACTACAGGAGAAGAGGAAAGGACCATTTCAGGTTTTGTTAACCACATACACATCAGTCAAACTAGAAGGAAAAGGACCATGGATCCACTATTCTCAAATTAAGAAAGCGCCGAAACCATGGACCTCCGAGGAAACAGCCCCTTTAAAGCTTACACTAAAGTGATAATAGCTGTAATGTACGTACTGATTGTAAATTTGGAAAGTACAGAACAAAGATTAGAGGCCTTATGGAAAGAAAATGTCCATGTAAAATTGGTAACAAAAATTACTTCTGCAATCAATGTATTTGCTGACTTACAGTATCAACTTTCATTTCTTGTAATAAGATGATTAAGACTTGATGATTTTATACTTGTATTTTGGATGAAATTATTTAAACATACTTGCTTTTAGCAATTATTTCTTTGTCTGTTAACACTTTAAAAGTTGATTGTTAATAAATAAGTGAACGATATTAAAGTGTCTAGTTTCAAGGAGATATTATGCATTTAGAGCATGCTCTTTTTTAGGGAACTATTCTGAGAAATGAGGGTTTCCATTTGGAAAACCAAAGAACAGGTGTTATTAAATATGCTATTATATTTGTGATTTCAGTCACATACTCAGAGTTGCTTTGGTTACTGAGAGCTGTCTGTTGCCTTACAGGTTCTACAGGTCTGAAAGATGACTCATTCCTTACTACCATATACTGTCTCTGGCACCTTCAGGATTACACCCCCTTCTTCCATACACCAGGCCAAATCAGTAAGGGCTCTAACAAGGTAGGAAGGAAAGTCATCACAGAAAATTACATGGACCTGCAAATTTTGCCTTGCAGGGAGTCAGAGGCAGCTCATGAACTCTTAAAGAACTGCAGGACACTCTCAGATTTAGCAGAGTTCCATATCATGGCAAGCACTGGCTACTCCACAGACCCTGTCACCTCCCCTGCATGGGCTACTCTTAGAAACCCTTGCTATGAAAACTTTTATGGTCCTTTTGATGAAACTTTTACTAGTTTGTTTTATAACATCTGAACACCATAAAATCCTTTTTCTTTATTTATTTCTCAGTGATTGAGGGGAACAGTCTTACACTGTTGTACAAAAGAAACCATAGAAGGAAGGACTGGATTCACAAAGGAGTTTTGCTGCAGTGTAGCACAGCCTTGAATAAGATACCAATCTTAGCTGTGTATAATGATCTGCTAAGACCATGTTAGTCTTCTCCTGTATAAAATATTTGGGAAGAGGAGGAAGAACACTTATGGCAAGTTCCCAGATGTGGAACAGTCCATGAACACTAGCATGAGAAATGGAGTTGAAAATTAATTAGAGCTGGGAAAATTAAACTCTCAAGGGATGTTCAGGCACCTATATAACTATAGCACCTATATAAGTAGCAACTGCATGAAGTATAACAACTCGATTTTGGATTAAATGGTCCAAAGTTGCCCAATTAGGGACCTCAATTCATTGAAGCTAGGCCAAAATCAATTAGCTAATGTCAGGAAACTTGACCCAGGACCTCTCACTTCCAGGCCAGCAGTTTTATCAGCAGGTTATTTTCCTGTCCAGAATCAAAAAAACCACTCTCAGTGTGTATGTTTCAGCTTATCATAGCCAAGTAGTCTGCCTCTTTAAACTTCACGACATTATCTATTTCTAAACTTATTAGAAATTGGTATGGAAACCTGATTACTCCTTTTCTATTTACAGCAACCTTTTAGTAGATAAGTAATGGAGTCATATTATTTCCTCAGAGTTAAACTACCACGGCAGGATAATATAAAGAGCTGGGCATGCAGACAGCTTCAAGATGCAGCTGAGCATAATCATGAGGTTCAAAGATCTGTTGTAAATGATCAAAAAATTGTTTTACACCTAAACAAATGTTTCATAAGATTCATGTAGTGATATCTGATCTAAATTAACAAATATATATACATTTGTTAAAGTATAATCATCTACATATTGCCTAGGCCTGAACCTTTAGATTGGTCATTCCCACTGCCAGACATTCCCACTGCTGCCTTCTCCACCAACACTACTACATTTGAGCGTAAGGGTAAAGCTGAGCTTTCAGATGACCCCTCAGGCCTTGGGAGAGCAGGTTTTAGACCCCTGGGAAACATCCTCGTTGTGTTTGACTGCATCTTGCTTTGCAGATGGCTGCAGTCACGGGCAAGGCCAGGGGGTCATCTTCTGCTCTAGTGGGAGATATCCCCTGGCCCATCAGGTTCAGAAGAGCAGCCTGGCAAAAAAAATTGCACAGATTTTGGGGGTAAAACATGCAATAGCTGAACAACAGAGAACCAAACTATTCCAATTAGGGAATCAGTCTTGCAGAGAACAAGCAGAAGAGCTTGTACAATTGGAAGACTCAAGTAATAATCATACCATAAAAGAAGAAAAATGTATAGAAATGTTACCCACTGTTTTTCAGGTTTCAATATATTCTACTGGCTTTGAAATCCTGAGATTGAAAAATATATTTCCTGGTTTATACCACGATAAAACTGAGACCTTTCAAAGTTTTTAAAGGAAATTCAGAAAGAGATATTGCAAAATGGCTAATGATTTGATCATGAAGGTTCTCTAGGGTAAAACAGACTGATCAAGCAAGAACTTGGTGTGTAATGTAACCACCATACTATTGGCCACTAAGATCTCATGCTCATATAACAAAAATCTCAGAAACTCAGTATTTCCCAGTGTCATGTCTATTAATCCTGGTATTTTCCTATTACATTTGGTTTTGACAAAATTGAGTTTTCCAATTTAAAAAAAAAAAAAACCAACTTAAAAAAAATAATCTCACTCTGCTCTAATAATTCTAAACATATCCTTCATTGACTACTATACTGGTTTTCATGTTCACTAGTGAATCAGTGGTGTGACATATTTTATATTAAAATTTTGACTTTTCAGAGTTTCTGCACTTAAAATGATCACTAGAATTTCTTGATGGAGTCAGTGTTATTAGTCATTCCAACATGTCAAAATGGTTTAAAGTTATAAATACTATACAGCCCATGCAATCAGAAGCAATAATTCAAACAATTTGGGAGCTTTTTGTACTCTGCTAAGAACAAAAGGCTGAACATCTACAATATCCAGCCCAAAATAAACATCAAGGAGAGGATACAGAGTATCTGCCTATGTCTGTGACCTCATTCAAATTAACAGACTGGGAAAAACTTCCAAGAAAAATGTAAATGAGCAGAATCAAGGAATGTTAAAGAGATGTTTGCAACAATTGCACACAAGATTGGTTGGCGCTAAAGTTGCAGAGTCAAATTTAGCAATACTAAACTGTAAAGAGCTAAGAAAATATTCTGCTAAGAATATCGCTTTTGCAATCTTTAAAACACTGGGCTAAAGAAAGGAGGTCCTATCTAGTTTCTTATCTATCTCAAGATAACAAGTACAAGAGATACACAGATACTCTTTTTCAAGTGATCTGTAGTTGCTGTAGCTGTTGATCCTTTCTTATTTGTTTTTATTGCAACAGTAGTGGTTGAATATATTTAATATGCCACAGAAGAAATAAACACTACAGAAAATATGAATTTTGTTCTGGAGAATTATTTTGACATAGTAAGAAATACCTGTTGTCAATAATTCCTTAAGCTGCTAAAATGTTTTGTTTACTTTTTAAAAATTCTCACATTTAGGTAGGAACAAAAACATACACTAAAGACCACTGAAATCAAATTATCTTTGTGATTTAGAAAACTCATTTAAGATTCTGCTGAAGAGATTCTTTGAATTTTAAAAACACAATTTATTTTCTGAGAGGTACAAATGAATTGTAAATCTACTTTCAAAGACATAAATGTAGATAATATTATGGCCAGAAAGGGCAGTTTGCACTCTTGCTTGCATATAGGCTCATAAATCCTCAGAAGTAGAGAGTCACCCAAATTAGTTGAATTGGTACTTGATTGCTCGCAGGTTATCCAAATTGTTGTGACACTTCCTAAGTTTGAAAAACTAACTAGCTGTTTGTCATGGTTTTAGCTGGGATAGTTGATTTTCTTCACTGTAGCTAGCATAGTGCTGTGTTTTAGACTTGGTATGTAAATAATGTTGATAACACCCTGGTGTTTTAGTTGTTGCTGGGTAGTGTTTACACTAGTCAAGGACTTTCTAGCTTCCCATGCTCTGCCAGATGCACAAGAAGCCGGGAGGGGAGGGGATGCAACCAGGAGAGCTGATTCGAATTGGCCAGAGGGTATTCCATATCATGTGACGTCATGCCCAGTATATTAACTGGGGGAATTGGCTGGGGGAGGCAGCGATCGCGGCTCGGGGACCGGCAGCGTCGGTCGGCGGGTGGTGAGCGGTTGCAGCACTTGTTGTTCAGTTTTGGTTTTGTTTTCTTTTTCTTTCCCTCTCCTTCTAGTGTTTCATCTCTCTCTCGCTCATTATTTTCCTTTTCATTATATTAGTATTATTGCTGTTTTATTTTAATTATTAAACTGCTCTTATCTCAACCCACGAGTTTTCTTACTTTGGCCCTTCCGATTCTCTCCCCCATCCCACAAGTGTGGGGGAGTGAGCGAGCGGCTGTGTGGTGCTTAGTTGCTGACCGGGGCTAAACCACAACACTGTTTAGAGCATTCATTGTAGAGAATAGATTTTGTGCAAAGGAAAAACCTTCTTTTTCAGTTGTTACAGAGTTGCTGTGTTTTAGGGGTCTTTTAAGAGAAAGATTGCCATACTTTTCTGTAAGCTGATATTACAAATAGAAAAGTGATCCAGCCATTATGCTTGAAGTTTAAAGAGCCAAAATCCTTACAGACTGTGTCAGATGGGTGGTCCATTTTCCTTCACGTTGTGGCAAACGCACAGCACCTGGAAATCCAGCAAAGGAAAAGCGTGTGATATCTGAAATTTTTTGAAACTTCTTTTTGATATATTTGTTAAAATCAATAAAATTGTATTCCCTTTTCCAAAAGAAATCATTAATTTTAAAACCAGATATACAGAGTGGTTATTTCTTTTTATTTCTGTTGTTTTAATTTTTTTTTCTTCCTTTTGGAGGCTACCAGTCACTATATTACATGGGGTTTGAATTCAGGGGTTCCTGCATATGACATTAGCTCCAACTCTAGCGTAACCTCTCACCCTCTTTTCTGTCCCATGACCTAATGCAGTAAATCATTGGTGCAGTCATTAGCTGCAAAATTATCATGTCCAGCATGCACCCAAAACTTGGATGCTTCATGGCAGATAACAAAAATATATGTGCCCATCAATGGGAGAATCTGATGCAGAAGCCAATTGCATGCGGTTCAGTACTGGGACCTGAAAAATTTGACAACTGTATCCTTTTTCTACAGAAAATTGGAATGGACAATGGCTTAGTTTTGAAGATAACGTTCTCACAGAGCTAGGTACCAAGAAAGATTTCTTCTTATTTTGCCTTATGTTCCATTTTCCATTTTTTCATGCTTTAGAGGATAAAAAAGCATTGATTTCTACAAGAAAACTAGGGAGTTGACTGGCCCACCACTGTGAAGCAGAATAATTAGAGATTGCAGCGCATACAACTCACACAATGATATAGAGCTGTTTCCCACATGAAACAGAGGAGTAATTCTATAGTGCTATTTATTTCTAGGTGGAACTCTTATTTCACCTCCTACCTATCTTTTCCAAATAGGTCAAAAAACCCAAAACTGATGGATTCCCCTCTCAAATCAGTTGGAACCTAATCCCATATTGACCTCAATAGTTTCACTCTTGATTTCCCTAGGAAGAAGAAGGAAATGTTTCAGTGCTTGGTGTTTGATTTCAAAGATCACTTGTCAGCCAAGGACCCTGGAATCGGAGGGACCTTCTCCAGATACTTGATCCAAGATGGTGCATTCTGAATTCTTTTCCATTTCTGTTTTCCTCTTAGCAAGCGCATAGCTTCTCTTCATTGAAAAGGAATGGTCCCATTCTCTCTTGATTTTGTTCTGCTGCTGTTCTCTTCTCTTAGGGCCTAAGTGGGATTCTACTGTAAAAGCAGGACAGAAGAGCTGGCAAAGACTTTTTAGTAAGATAGTTTATTTGAATGCTTACAAGACTATTTCCTTGGTCTGTGCAACTTCTGAAACAGCTATTGGAGGTATCTAGTGTACCTTGGGTTGGGGTCGTCTAAGGCCGTTGCCTGCAGGTCTGCTATTCAGACCACAGGTGCAAGCAGGACACTGATGGTATGTTGGTGTTTGGCTGTGAGGTGGCCTTGGCAGAAAAAGAGCAGAGGCTGCTGCCAGCATAGGCATTGCAAGCCACGGGTTACGCAAAGCACGCAGGCTTGCCCAGGCAGTCTGCATAGCTGCTGAAGCTGGGTGCATGGCTGGAAAGGTGGGAAGTCACAGCCCTGGTGCAAAGAGACTATTGGATACGGTGGGTAAACCATGACCTGGTGAAATAGCAGATGCCGCAGGAGCAGCACCCTGGATACCAGTCGGGCCATGACTGCTGTGCTGTGGTAAAAGGCAGGGGAAGGGAGCGGCAGGGGATTTCTGTGTTCTGTATTTCTTTATAGATAAATTTAGACACATGATCTTTGGCAGATAAAAACGTCATCTTTCCAAACTGATGAAATGCATCTTTGGTACTTTTCTTTGTAATGTTAATGACAACCAAAAAGTGATGGAAAAAAAGTCAGGACAGTTTTAGGTAGATACTCTGAAGTATTGAGACACCTAAGTGTATTCACCAATAATGAAATCCAATAAAAAATTCCTAAAGTTCCTGGATGTGTAACTCTCATTTCCTTCAAAGGTTGTTAGACTGTAGTTACTCTGGAAAATTTACTAGCCACCAATCTGCATCACTAAGTGATATAAAAGAAAGAAAACACATAATTAGCCGAACTGGTTCCATTTTATATTTTTCAATGGTGATTGAAATTTCTGACCTGTATTTAGGGTCTGACCAATGACAACAATGTGTTACATAAACTTTTTTATTTAGAGAATGCTTCAGGCATTGATTTTTTCTTACATTTTTTATGTTCTCAATTCTTACTTAAGGTGAATATCATGCTGAACCAAAATAATGTTTCTGTAATTATTTAGTGATTAAATAAAGTAAAGGAAAAGTTGACATACTGGCTGGCCCTTTTAAGAAATATAATGAATATGTTTCTTGCAAAAATAAATTTCAAGGTGATTAAAGCGTAACACATAAAATTGCTCTCTGCAAATCCACAGTTCATATCTACATCATTTTTCTGGGTGTCCTATAAGCTGTGCAGTCTGAATATGTCCCTGTGCACATAGGAAAATAGCTAAGTCATCTGTATATTCAAAAAATGAAGATTCTACAAATATGGCTGTATCCTGTTCACTCAAGTGCACCATGAGGGTATTTTTAAAACCTCAAGAGCTCCACATGTTTGCAGAAGAAAGAGTGCTTAGCTATTTGATCAAACAATCTTTACTGGGCCTTTTTAATGCTGTAGCACTGCTAATCCCTTGTGCTGGTTTTATAGAACTTTGTTTAGTGTGATCTCTTTCTATTTGCAGTTCTGTGATAATATTTCTCTCTTCTGTAAGTAAAAATTTTGTAAATTAATTCCTCCAGTTCTGTGTCATTATGCATTCTAGTGTCAGGGTGATCTGGTGTTTCTTTATTTGCATATATGAAGAGTTTCAGACACACAAGTAAAGATTATGTAGGTGCCTTGTGGGATTTGTCAAAAAGCTTAGGCATCAAAATCCCATCAAAACCTGGAGAATGAGGCACTTCGTTGGTGCAGGGACCTTCAAAATTTCACAGAGTAACTGTTCAGTCTTTGAAATTCTGACCCTTTCATTTTCTTGGAAGAAAGATACAGGGCTTGATTCAGTTACTCATTCTTGACCAGAGAGATATAGCGCTGGGGGACAGGCAATCCCACTGAGGTAAGAGATTACAATTGCAATGCTGTATGGATGATAAATCTCTCTTTATACCTTCAGAAACCCTACTGAAATATTCTTTTGCAAATTCTGTGTTACACTGTCTATAGCAAATCAACAGGGAGAGAAAGTAATTTGTGAAAAAGCTCTTCATAAACCATTATTACCACATACTGGAGATTAATTTTAGCAACACAAAGTAGAGTGAAAATGTGTTGAAACAGACTTTAATATACCAAAGGTAGATATTTTGCTTTTTTATTCCTGAACTGCACCTGAAAAAAGGCTGTGCTGCTGGGTAAAAATAAATTGTTTGGCACATTTTCCAACAGTAAGAACCTGATCTGTCACCCTCATGCATACTAAGAGATACTTATTCTATAATCCTTTATTTAGACCCTACTGCCAAGAAAAGTTTTATACTGAAAAGTGGGGAAAACAAGTTATTTCACAGCTGCATGCTGTAAGGTCAGCTTTCCTGCAGAGCTCCAAAGCCTTATTTCTGTCTAAAAAGCTCCAGTTAAAAGAGTCACTAGCACCTGGAACTATCCACAAACAAACATGAACTCTATGAATTCTCATTTATGCTTGTTTTAGGCTGTAGATTTTTTTCTGACCAGCTGATTAACAAGAGATGAAGAAAGGTGTGGAAGTCTTTAACGAAACATATGTTAAATGTAGTCTGGTTATTATTACTACTTTGCTACACTGACAGAGAATTTTTCAATAAAGTACTGTCTGATACTGAAAAAAAAAAAAACAGGAAGAAATTCTTACAAGTTCTGTCTTCAAGAACCTCAGTGTATCAAATAAAATGAGTAATCTTACTTAAGGAAAGTTGATTCTTTCTAGAATAAGGGTGAGTTATAGCTGAAGTTGGAATGAGTAGCCTACAAACATGCATGCATGTATGAACACTCGATGTCCACATAGGTGCAGAGTTAGAGAGGTGTGCCTTGGCACAAGCAGACATAGCAAGGATCTGGTGTATTGCTGCAGGAGATGCTAGTCCATTCTGACCCCAGTAAGAAAGGCTCTCGGACTTTGCAACATATAGTTTAAAATGCTATTCATTACAGCTAACACTATAAGGAGAGAACAGTATAGATAATCTATGTCCCCTTAGATGCTGGGTGCCCCGGGTAGTGTAGCCTCACACAGAGCTCTAACCCACGCTGGGCAGACCCTGTCCATAGAAGAGATTCTCCCATTTTTGGTTGTTGGAGCTATTATGGGATTTTGTTAGAATAAAATAACTCTATTCATTATTTCTACTGACAAACAGAAAGATTGTTCACATTGAAACTTCTTGCTTCACTGTTCATTAAAGGCCAGGCAACACAGGAGGCATAATGGCTGGAAGCCAGTGGGAGCTGCCTGCAGCCTCCTCTGTTACAGTGAGCTGGCTGAGTTTGTTCTGCGACCAACGGATTTGTGCAACACGACACAGACATGAGGCCCACCACTACATGCAGTATAGCACAGCACAGGCCTGGGCTCACTCAGGTTGACTGTAGTGGCTTTGGTTCATTTAACACCTGTATTATTGAGATGTACTAAGAATACTAAAATGACATAAAATATAAGAGCTTGGGAAGGCAAATAAACACAGTCCATCTGGAAAGGTTAGGTCAGACAGGGGAGACAAGAGCTTCTGTGTCTTTTTGGTGGTTGCAGGCAGATAGTTGTGGCTTTCAGCATTTTTAATACGACATCTACATCTAACACAACACTCATTATAACAGTTTCTCCCTAATGTGTTCTGATAGTCTTTGATGGGTCCAGCTGTCGTAGGCAACAGCTTGTAGAATATGATAACCCCCATCAGTGTTATGTGTGAATTTCTGCTGGCCAGATGATATAATTCCTCATAGTATAGATCACCACATTTAAAGATGATAGTTCCTGTCTCCGGTGAATCTCCACTTTCAACCACTGCAGAAAGATGCAGGGGTTCTTTCTACAGGGGTTCTTTCTACAGGAGTTCCAGGAGAGATCAATGAATTCCACCTCTAATTCCAGAACACAGGTCTCAAAATGCTGCATCAGTATAATCTGTTTATCTCTCTATCTCAGATACATACATATATAACTTTTTTTTCTTTAAAATCATATAAATGACAAACAGCTTGAGAGAAGGCAGCTTCAGAAATTGGAGCTATCCAGGAAACCACCAGAAACAGACAAGTTTGAGCATTAAAGGAGTTAGAAATTAAATCTGGGCTAATAATTCATAGGCAATAATTTATCTAATCAATATAAGTTTTATTTTGCTAATCACCAGTGAAACATTTTCTGATTATATCAAATGTAATCTATTGCTTGATTTACTTAATTTATTTTCAGGATAATTTGTGAAATAATTAATGGTTGATGGATTATAGAAGTTATTCACTGAAGTATTTAACATTCAAAATTCAAGTGGCTTTGGTTACTTTTAATTGGAAACAAGCCTGGAGCTGTGTCAATTCTTTATGTCAATGGGTAACATCTAGAATCCATTACTTTTGTAAATATTTGCACTTTTAAATTGTTTCCTTCATATAATTCTGAATATTTTCCTGAAATTTACTCTTCTACACAAAACACTAGTTCTTCAAAACTCAATACACATATTATTTAAATGAAATATATTAACATGGTGCCAACTACAATAGAATGACAATTTGTTTGGGAGTGCAGGCAATGTTCTCAGTGATTAATATGTTATTAGTGGTATTCTTCTAGTAGCATCAATGGTTCTTCTGCAAAAATGCTTATTAACGTGCTTAAAGGCTAAGTGCAAAATAGGTTTAAGAAAAACAATAAATGCCACCACCTTTTGCCTAAAACTAGGGTAAATGTACAGGCATAAATGCCATAGCTTTTTTCCTTAAAAAAAAACCAAACCAAACCAACACATATATTTTGTTATTGTCCTTCTGTGATTAAAAAGATAACTGAATTATGTAGAAAATCAATGTTTTGGCACTGAACAACTTTGGAACTGACTTCTCACAGGCAGCTAAACTACCATTTAACTGCAACATCACTTCTCAGGCTTAACCACAGTTGTGCATAATCCCACAGCAGCATCCCTAACCTCTTGGTTAATTGCCTGCTGCAGTGTCATAACATGTCAGATAAATTCCAAGGCTGAAACAGTTCAGAATTTAATGGATTTCAAAAGCATTACTATTATTTTGATTCTTCAGAATATTTGATGACAAGGTCACTGGCTTTGCACACTATCTTAAGTCTACTTTTCAACATACAATTTTCAAAATTAAAACCATCTGGTCCTCACCTGACAGCCACATTAGAGCCTCATCTGCATATGTCACAATATTGTCACCATTCTAGATACTTACTCAATGATTTTCATCTTCATTTCTGATCATTTAGATCCATAACTTCATTAAAGTTTCTTTGATACCTTTAACCTAACTCTTGGAGTGACTGTGTAACCTTCATGTTTCATAGGAATTCCTGCAAAACAGGGAGATGCTAAATCTGGCTTGCTCTGGACAAATTCTTTTCTTTTTCCTTAAAAAAAAAAAAAAAAAAAAAAAAAGTTTTTCTCTCTTGATGTGTCCTACAAGCAGAGTTTCGGGATTTTCCAGACAAATAACAATTGCACTTGCATAGGTAGGCAGTTCATACAGTCCACAGCCCATAAATTTAATTTATCTGCCATATTTACTAAGCCTGCATACCTCAGCTGTACACTGCATGCGAGCATATCTCTATCTGGAAAATCATGGATAAACATATGGTAAAGTATACTCATAAAAATTTCAGTCTCACCTGGAACCTTCTTTTTGTATTTGTATGGGAGGAAATTTCACCTCTTACATCTGCTGATACAACAGTTAATTCCCTGTTACAAGTACAGCAAAGCCTAAATGTACAGCTATTTTATATTTTCTTTAATTGGTGGGTGAGTTTCCATCTATATGAGAAGGTATGTCTTCAGAGTTTCAGCTGATACTGTAACAATTTTTTGTCAAGCTTGTGTGATCTAGGCTACTGACAGAAATTCCCACTTAATCATATTTCCCTGCAGTCAATTTATACAAGTGAATAGGAAGGATTACCTAGATAGTCTTTTCATCCCCCCAGCACCAGATTCAAAACACTCAAGCCATTATTTTCACTGCTTTTTTGTGTATATACTGATTCTAATTGCTCCATTTTATCACAACCTTGTAATCCTAAAACTGAGACAATTTGAAGAAGTGAAAATGATAGTATATAATTCTGTTTTTAATCACACAGATATATTGTGGCTTAATAGACCTCTAAAGCATTTGAAAGTTTTAACATCAATTAAGGATGACAGATATTCTGAGTGGCTCCAGTTCAACAGTGTTCTGAAAAATACTTTTAACAAATTAAACCATTATTGTTATTCTTTGCATTTAGCTGATTACCAATACACACGTCTGTTAACTGAGAATCCTGAATTGTGAATATATCTGATATGTTGTTACTGAAGGATTTTCTAGTGGACTGTGTCAGGACTTATTCAGAAAGTAGATTTGAACAAGAAAGGAAACAATAGTCATAGATGCACACAACAGTAATAATTAATACTTTGCAAGCAAAAGCTCAAACACAAGGAATTGTCAGAGAGAAAATTTTCAGTAAGTTGGCCTTCATTTAATGCTTAGTGCAGTGTTTTTTCCTTACAAAACTCCTTCATATTCAGTGTGACTGATATAAAATGGTTACTGGGGCTTGATTTTTTTTTTTTTTTTTTTTTTTTTTGGTCCTTTATTGGTTCTAGGCCTTGGTTATGGCAAACTACTAAAAACTTCTCATTGTAGAATCAAATATTTAATTATTTTCATGAATTCTTTAACAGGTTATTTGTGTGGTATTTTTGTACTTCACATATATTCATTTATCTTCACAGAACTTCTGTGAGAGGAATGCATTGTATTATGCTTATTTCCTGATGGCAATCTGAGACACAGAGATGAGGATGAAAAGTCCTAAGTCATTCAGAATACCCCATCAATGATGTAGGACCTGATTTTACAGAACACTGAGCATTTTATAGACCTTACAAGTTCAAAGAAAAGTTCAAAGTAAAGTTGTTGGTCAACAGTTTTTCAAATCAGACTACAGGTCTCCCATCAAATGCTCAGAAAATGAGGAATGTGTAACTACTGACTACCTCAGAAAAATGTGGTGTCAATGATTTGCCTATCTTCACACAGCTTGTGCAAGAGGAAAATGTAGAATATGATCCTCCAAGGTATTATACATATTTTTGAGCTTTGTAAATAACAGATTATGTTTCAGAACTCAGGAAGAAAAATTTGAAAAATAGCTGTACAGATTAAACCAAAATGAAACTCTTGGTAGCTTTTTGTGGAAGAGAACTGTCTTCAGGTAACAAAAGCACCTTGTATTAACATTCTTTATAAAAAAAAAAAAAAAAAAAGGTAGTATCTTACAAAGTAAATAGCAGAAAAATATCATATGAAAATGCTACAGTGAAACATTTGGACTTCTCTCCCATTCTGAATTCACTCATATTTTTGTAGGTTTATTCACAATCAAAACTTAACATTCCCTAAAGGTGATATCATCCATTCTATCTAAGTCTCCTCATTTGCTAGACACCTTTCAAGTTTTTCTATAAATGATGCTCTCCTGAGCATCCAGTCTATGTAATGACAGAGACAAGATCCTATGGAAAATTAATTCTTTAGTTCAAGGATGTTTAATTCTTGTGTATTTAAGTTGCAAGGCAACACGCATTTGTCATTTCCTAATTTCAGATACTTGATCTAATGTGTACATATGTGTGCACACACCTGTGCATGGGGTATTAAGAAGTAAGCTGATTTCCAGGTTGTACAGTATGTGATAGAAAACAAAAGAGCGATTAAATGAAAGTATCTTCAGCTCTTTTCAAGACTGTGGAAGGGGGACAGTTCAAGACTGCTTGTTGGCTTGCTCGCTGCTAGCTCTTCATTCATCATCACCACCATTAACATCTTATCTCAGCACCTTTGCTTAGCCAGTTCAGTTCTTCACTTGCCAATCTTAGATCTTCTCTGCCTCCTGTATGTTTTACTGAGTCATAGTCCCAGTCACCATCAGCCTTATACAGGAAACCCACTTTAGTGATTCGTCTTAACCAGTATCCTCAAACTATCAGTTCTCCTTTACTTTTCTCCTTGTACTACGTGATTTTTTAAGCTTCTTGTTCAACCAGTGAAGAATTATCCTGAGATTTAACAGCCAAAGCCTTAAGGGCATCTGAGGATTTCTCTCTTCATAGTATTTCAAAGCCAGATAAATTGGTCAAATTTGTGAAAATTTTCACAAAGATGGCAAAGCATGGCTCACACAAAGACCATCCATGCCAAATTTTAAGACTTGTAAATGAAGGTACTATACTATTTTGGAGTAGAAATTTCCATGTTTTTTTAAATGGGGCAAACTTCTTGCCTCCAATCTCATTTTCAGAAATAACTGCATTAATAGGATTTAGTCTATAGGTCCAAGACCCTACTGAGTAGACTGATTGTACAGATGTGATTTGGTTTTGGTTTCAGCACATGATGACTTTTTTGTTCCATCAGAGCATGAAATAATGGAGTTTATGTTCACTTTATACTTCTTATATTGCTGTAATGGTCCAGGTAGACAAATGACAACTGATGTAACATATGTCTGGCACTACAGAATTAAGTTTTTTATGGTGTTGCAAAAGAAAAAGCGAATCAGTAGTGAGTTTGTTGTCCCATAATTGACATAAAATCATAATGTGTTTTGTCTGATACTCAGAGCTTAACATTGGATTTACTCTCCTGTTACACTGTGGTTGCACACATACGCAGCATGAAAAATCTCATCCCTAGTGATCAAAGTTTGTAGTACAAAGGTCTTGTAATATGAAGTGTCAGTTACCCATATGATTAACAACGATAAGAGTTCAACGTGTAATAAAGAAGGTATTAAAATCTGAGAATGTTCAAAATAAAATGAAGATTCTGATGTACATTCATCTAGTGGAATTCTAAATTAATCTAGTGAAAATTGCAAATTCTCAGAATGCCCCACTAATAATTAAAACTCAAGGAAGTAGAGCAGAAAATATGTGAAATATAATAGAAGGAGGTATCTTAATTAGGCATCCAAAGTCACTGGAAATGAACCTCAGAATTATAACACTGATTTGGATCTGCATGAAAAGAAAGAGCTTCTTTAAGATAAAATAATTTAAAAAGTACTAAAAACCTGCCCAAACAAAAATGATTCCATTAAAATAAAAGGCTTCACTTCATGTTGTGAAGAACCTAGTATTTAGTAAAGAACTATTATGAAAAAATATGTATCCATAGCTGCTTCTAAGATTGAAGCATAAAGTATATATGTAGTGAAATTCTGCCCATATAAAAAATGAGAGATAGTTACTTGAGCAAAAGTCACTTACTAGCAGGTTTTAGTTAGAGAAAAAAATTAAAGGTATTTGTGAATCAATTTCTTTTTTTGCACTTTCCTGTATTGCCACAATTGGAACAGAGAAGTAGGTTAGATGGAAGAATGGTTGACACCTGAATTGTATTTCCCATGTTCCTAGGTAACAACACAAGAGCCAGGAGCTCATAGCAACTTTTTTTCACCCTGTTTCCTCCTCTCCCCCACCCAAAAAATCCATAGAGCACTTTGAGAAAACCGTAATAAATAAGAAAAAGTCAATTATTGCATGTGTAGAAGAGAAGAGGCAGCACAGAGAGAGATTTGACAATGAGATTTCCCTAACAGTAAGAAAGAAAAATTACTCAAGGCAAAATTCCGTTTGACTTCAGTAGAAGGAGAAACATGTTTTCTTCATCGGTTGGCTTGATCAATGTTGAGCTAGGAGTGATGGAATGATAAAAAAAGCAAAATTCATTATGATGGTCAGAACATGACTTCCAGTTGTGGTCTAGACAGCCAATACATCTCCTACAGAAGTCAGCAGAAGTTCTTGGACTATCAGGTAATGTTATTGGGAAATCCTTGAAGCTCAAGTATTTTAAAAATAGACTGGACAAAGCACTGGAGAATATCAGGTAATAAAGCTCAGTGGTAAGGACCTATCTTATAATTCTGAAAACAATATGAAAGCTGGGTAAACTGAACTCACGGAACAAACAAAATCACTTCTGAATCTACAATACTGTGGTTTTGATAACTTATTTATGGTTTGACATTGTAATCCATAATTTAGTTTAATTCTCCATCTATGTGGAAAATGAGAACTATTAATGAGAAATAACTCCTATTTTATACATTTCTGTAAAAACAGGGAAGGAGGGCAGGGAATGACAAGAGATCATTAATTATAAGTAGATTTTACAGTGTATTTATATGAGTACCTAAAATGAAAATGGGCAATAACATTAAAATTAGTCTCGGCACATATATATTTGGTGGATTTCTACCAGGAATTGCCTGTGCACACTTGAAGTGTAACAGAAGCATTTATTATAGTTGTGCTTTGCAGAAGCATTACAACAAATTATAGGTTCAACTTTTCATCATTAAACTCTTGATTTTCAAGGCCATGTACTGCAGGGATAACTCCAAAACTCTTTTTGAGTTTGAACATGAAATCCACAGTCTTAATTTGGGAAGACATTTTAATGCATTCAGACTCTTGCCTAGGCAAAGGCAGAATTACAGAGTACTAGACAGCGTACTCGTGTGCTTGTTGTTGGACTTTGAGAGTATGAGCATTTTACATTCTCAAAAAGAACGAAAAGCAGAGACTGTTTGGCCTTTAGCCAACATCTAGATCTCCATATAAATTTTCTGAGATCTGAAAAAGCTCCCTTTCTATCCAAGCACATCTTTTCATTTCCTTTCCTTCTTCAAGTCCCCATCAGTCCTTGTCAACCTAGTTTGCCGCCTCCTCTGCATTTCCTGTTTTACTCTGGACTTCCTCCTCATCACTGCCACAAAACCTACTGAAGTTCATGTGCTGAGGAGTTCTGTCAAAGGGGTGCAATGTGGTCTGCATCAGGAAAGCCCTCTACTACAGGATATGAAAGGCTGAACACAAACTATTGCTGAGCATACTGTGAAACACTAGGGAGAAGTGCTGCATTGGGGCAAGGACCCATGAGCTAGGCAAATTCCCTGTGACATGGTGCCCTTGGAAGTGGTGTGGATGTGTTGTAAATATGACAGCAGTGAACTGTACTAGGAAGCATGGAAGTAGTAGGTAACTTGAGGAACATGGGGAGATGTTCTGGATGTGGACCTATGCTATTCAGTGGGGATCCATGGGTTTTGGAAGCCTGAAATATGTGACAGAGATGTGGTATTATGCTACATGGCATGTCAGTGTTAACCATTAAGAAGTCCTTTGTCAAATGGCATACTGGCACTGTAAGGTTGGTAATGGGTAGAAGTGAGGTACAAATTTGTCTCATGAGGCTGATGGGAGAAGAATAATATGCAGAATCACAGGGAGCTTTCTGGGGTGTAAGATACTGGCAGAACCTATAAAAGATATATGTTAATATGCAGAATGTGAGGAACATTTTGCAAGTCCTGTTTGACCCTTCGTAAGAAACAAATCCCTGTGAAAATGTTACAGTGATAGAGAATATCTGTATCAAGTAAAACTCACTGGGAGGAACAGATATACCACATATGCAGACAAGCATGAGAAATCCTCTGTGGATTGTGAGAAAAAATACATAGAATGTTAAAGCATCAGCATTTTTCTAACATGTACTGCAAAACTGATACAAATGCCTCCAAAGTCTGAAAAAGTGTATCTCCTATCTACTCCCTCCCCTTCATTTTACATAGGTACATTTTGCTGCTGCTGAAATAGTTGCCCAGGTGAGGAAACTAAATAGGTAAAATAGCTGAGTAAAAATTTTACCTCTTAAAGTTTCTTTTGTTTAGACAGGATTTTCTTGTGAGATTTCCTACCACATTTTGCAGGTAGATTTATTTATTTATTTATTGCCTGACCTGTGCTTATCTGATTACAGTTGTTTTTAAATTTCTCTCCCTTCTTTCCCCATCCAGCAATCTAAATGCTTTCGCAGTCATCCCACATGACAGTAACTGCATTGGTCCCTGTCTCATCCCACTGTGAGATGAGCAGCAGCTAAGGATATGTCGTATCCAAGACATCTCAAGGATACTTCTTTTCACACACACCCCACCTCCTTTCCCTGACACACCTCTAAACTAGGGATTACAAATAATTATAGTAAAGAAAATGTTGCATTGAATTTATAGGATATAAAACAATACCCAGCAAGGACAAGCCATCTCTGCCACTTCAAAAAGGAGTTCTCATCCCTCCTTCCTGGTCAGTCAGTGATCCCTCTTCTGCCTGCTAAACATAGATCGAGGATCAGAGAATCTTCATAGTTCATGATCAATCATACAAATGTATGTATATTTATACCTGTATGTATATTTATACCTGTAATATCTGTCCTGCATATTCATAAGTCATAAAAATGTTCCCTTCATATCATTAAAGTAGAAGAACCTTTGGCTTCTGTTGATCAGGTTACAAGATCAATTTCTCTGAATTATTGTCTTGTTACACCCTACTATTGAACACAGCACATCACATTTGCTCAGTCTAAATCACTTGCCATAGATATTTCAAAAGTGTATTACTGAGGACTGAACCTGCTCATCTCATTCATAATTTTAATTAAGAATTCTGACATTTCACACTTAAATTATAAAATAAAGAGTAAAAGTTAATCACAGCTAAGCATAAGCTCACATAAAACTCCTTCCTGACAGAAATTATTAATATGAACAGAACCAGGATAAAGTTTCTGTTGATCTTAAAACAAAAGAAGCAGCATTATAATGCCACTCAGCATTTTGAGGATATTTCACATTGTCTGCTCTATAGCATAAAACAGGGATGTTTTGTAAGTTACACTGTGTGGGCTGAAGCTGGTTCTAAGCCAAATTACACTACAAGAAATAAGCAATTTCAAAGGCACATAATCCATATCAAGTTAGCTTTAGAGGTGAACAAATGGCAGTTTACCCATAGCATCAGGCTAAATAGTGGGAGAGGCAAGCCATAGAGCAAGTAGTGCAAATCATCAGGATCTGTGCCTTGGTCTCTGCCAGGAACACATGGATCTCATGCTGGTTTTGACTGCATTACCCTTTCCCTTAGGGAACACTACTTCAAGCCCCATTAGCTTCACTATGGTAATTTCAGCATCAAAATAAGTGAGTAATAATATCACCATCTAACACGGTATACTGGATGCCTGAATTGTGTGACTCCAAGAGATAAGAATCTGTACATTCAAACAACACTTCTACTTGATTTATAAGTGTAAATATAACTATTCTCAAATGTTTTTACAGATAACTTTTCATTTATTAAAAAAAAATTCCTATTCCTGAGAAACACAGTTAAAAGAACTGCATTAATGATGTGTATCAACCACCAGTCCTAAGCAAAAAACACTACTGTACAAATAACTCAGTGTATGTAAAGCTATGTTTATGAACTGAAGAAAGTTTCTTCCATTTTAATTGTAGACCATGAATGCAAAAGCAGATTTTCACAAGCAAAGGAAAGGACCTGCCAAAAATCTATTTCAAAATTTTTACAGTAGGTTCTTTCTGTACAACCTACCTTGAAAGCCAAAGTAGTCTTATGCTAGTATTGAATATTACATACTCTTTTTATATACAATGTATGAGATACTGTGCCTTTAAGCTACTGAATCTTACAATAAATAATACTAATCATAGACTGTTTGCTGCAACTATAGTGTTTTTGTTGCTTCAGCAGTCTTCTGCCTACATGTGCACACTTATAAAAAAACCACACTACAGCCTATTGTCACAGAGTATTTTCTCCATGATTTCATTACTCTGAGGTAAATATCAAAGCAGTCACATCTAGAACAATGATGGTTTCATACCAAGCAAGTACTGAAAACCATTACTTTTTTAAAAAATGTATTTTGTATAAAATTATCACTTTTTTACTTTCTGATCTAAAAATAATTCATTTTGAGATATTAATCATGGAAAGTGCACCTACGCTATTATAATCTATAGTGTTCTGGATTACCTTTTGTGATTTCTAATAAGTTTCTATCTTTTTCTCTCTCAGAAGTCTTTGCCAGTGAACTGGTTTTCTGAATGAATACATCTAAAACATTCCCTTGCCCTTTTTTTTTTAAAGTTTCTTTTAATGGCAGTATTACTATATAGACCTACAATAGTTAAAAAAAAAGTTTGAAAGTTGCTGGAGATACTTACCTGTTAAAATAATTATAATTTTGGAATAGTCATTGGATCTTATTCTGGTTTAGTCTGACTAGCAGTTAGCTTAAGGTGCAAAAGGTCTCTGGTCTCAGCTTGTCAAAACTCCACCTTAGATTTCAATCAGCATACAGAGATTATTCTGTGTAATAATAGAAAAAACTGCTTTTTCAGTGACTGGCCATGGTCATATATAAAGAAAGCTTCATATACTGCCTGAAAACTCATTAGTGAAAACATGACCCATAAACTATATGATAGCTTATATGAACCTTGCCATCTGCACCAACTTGCATTTTGCGATAGCAGGATGTTTTCATGTCTTCCCAAATGGTAATATAACTTTTTATGAAGAGAAATGTTTCCACTGATATGCTCACCTGGCTATTGTGCAAGCTATGCAATTTAGCCCCCACTATTTCACTGTAAAGGTCTGAAAGAGATTAAAGAGATGATGCACTGAATCAAATGTTTACAACATGTTCTGACCATGATCATTCTTCACTCAGTTTTAGTAATTATTGGATGACCAGCATGGTGTCTTGGCACCTGGATGACATCAAATTCCCCAGTGACATCACACACTCTCCCAGAAAATGTGGGATATTCTACTCTAAGTGTCTTTTTGTTCTTACACTAACAAGTGTAAGAAAGAATTTAACAATATCCATTCTTGCAAATACTCTGTCACTTCTATCATGGCTGTCTGTTCATGTGACTGGCCTCAGCTGTTTGTATTGTTTCAGTAAAATGAACAGACTCACTAAGTGTTCAGGTCTTAGCAGAAGAGTTCACTCATGCTTTACACACAAAATAAATATGATAATACACAGATGCTAACCATAAGCTACTAGTATATGGAATTTAAATACTATGGGTACTTTCTGGTCAGAAAACAAAACCCAAAGCAAATATGGCAAAACACATCATGATCAGTCATTTTTTACATGATGTAAAAGCTCATATGTTATTCATGGATGTATGGTATAGTAAAACTCTTTCCTGCACTTACTGAGTTATAAAACACAGTTAAAAATCACCGATGAAAAAAAAAAAAAATTCATCTGTTACACACTAAAGACAGATTATGAAAAGCTGAGGCATTTTATTGCTTCATCACTGACTGGGTTGAGGGTACTATACAAATGGTACTTTCATAGATAAACAAAAAACTGTTAGAGCCATTTTTTCTGTCTGACTTTGTATAACAAAGTTTAACAGAAAATGATCTTTAAAGGTAATGAAATATTTACATGATGTTAGCAAGAAATTCTTGAAAAGTATTTTTTCAAAGATTGAAAATATGGGTCATAATTTTATTTTTTTCTGAAGAATCAAATTCTATATTGGTTAAAATCTAGTGCAAAATGATGCATTTCTTTTTTTCATTTCCTTATGCTGGCTTTCTACTAAAATAGTTTATCATTCTATATTAGGAGCAAAGACACTGTGTCATCATCTTATGAAATACATTATAAACAACAGGTTAGACTTTCTTGTAGTAGAGTCAAAGCTCAAATTTTCCACTGTTCAACACATTTATCAACTGCTTATATACACTGACCAGTATTTTTTTGCATTTCTTACCTTCTGCATTCCATAACCACCAGACACTTTTAACAAGGTGATGTGTATGTTTATGGCATGGAACATGCATGCAATTTGAGGACCTGATCATGGTGGCTCTTCAAGAGGGAGATGGGACCAAGAGGTCCCTTATTGCCAGCATTTTTGTCATTCTGTGAATAAAGGTGCTGATAGCGAGCATAGGAGCAAAATGAATACCTCAGTTTTTTTCTACTGATTTTTCTTTCCCTGGGAGAAAGGGAAATTATTCAGTAAGATTTTCCTTAGCTTCAGCCCTGTTTTGTATTCATATTCCATGGATTATCCTCTTAATTACAGTCATGGAAGATCCAGATACATTAATAGTAATTGTTAGAATATTTTTATAAAGTAAGCTAAAGCATACAAATTAAAATAGTCACACTCAGAGCTAAAATATGAAAGGGTTACATTATATCATTGTTGTGGTTTAGCACCAGTCAGCAACTAAGCACCACACAGCTGCTCGCTCATGATGGGGGAGAGAACTGGAAGAGCAAGAGCAAGAAAACTTGTGGGTTGAGATAAGAACAGTTTAATAATTAAAATAAAATTGTAATAGTAGTAATGGTAGCAATAATGATGATGATGATGATAAAAATAATAATATATTAATAATAATTTTAAAAAAAGAAAATAATGAGAGAGAGAAATGAAACCTGGGGAAAAGAGGGAAAAGAAAAAATAAAACCACAAGTGATGCAACCGGTCACCATGCGCTGACCGACACCGCCAATCCCCGAGTCACAATCACAGCTTCCCCTGGCCAACTCCCCCCAGTTAATATACTGGGCTTGATGTCACATGATATGGAATACCCTTTGGCCAGTTTGGATCAGCTCTCTTGACTGTGCCCCCTCCCCTCCCGGCTTCTTGTGCCCCTGGCAGAGCATGGGAAGCTGGAAAAGCCCTTGATTAGTGTAAGCGCTACCTAGCAACAACGAAAACATTAGTGTGTTATTAACATTATTTTCATACTAAGTCCAAAATGCAGCACTATACCAGCTACAGTGAAGAAAATTAACTCTATCCCAGCTAAAACCATGACAATCAGGAATGAGCAGAAATGCAATGCAGCAGTGTGACCAGGCGGAACAAGTCTATGAAGCAGATAGGTGAAACCTGGATACATAATAGTTTATTTATTCATTTACAGACCAAACACAATTTGCATAATAAATGTACTGAAAAAAGAAATATTACTTAACAGGATGACTAAGACTCACAAAAGGTCCACTCACTGTGGACACAAAAATGCAATGGCCACTGTGATTCTAATGACTTATGCCAAAAAAGGAACTGGAATTAAACAACATTTAAAATTTTTGGCACAAATAGGACAGTAAAGATTGTAAGCATCATTAGTGGACCATCAGCTGAACAAGAATCACCTGCACACAAATAATTGTCCTTCCATATCACCCCCAAATGGATTCATGTAAAGCAAATGCAATATCCGAGTTAACAAAATAAGCCAAAAACAGCTGCAAGAGATGTGAATTATTCCATTCAGCCCTGTAGACCTTGCATGTCCAAGGGCATATATACGATGCTTTAAAAATGCCACAGGACTGTCAGTTATACTGTTGAGTGCACCATTTGAGAGCAGTCAGGTAATCAACATCTTGTTTATGGCCCCACTTTTCTAGCTAGACCTTCCAATATTTCCTTACAAGAACTATTTAATTACTTCATATTCTGAATACCCAGAAATGACTTGTAAAACTGCATATGGAGAACCTTTGTAATCACCACCAAAATGGCAAAGCCCGAGCAAACAGAGAAACTAGTTTTCTTTTATCTTCACACTGTGGCTGTTCTTTAGCTGTGCAACTTGAAGTTTTTTTCCATTTCTAGGAAGATAGTCTCACTGAGATGTTTCACTCATTTACAAGCACTTTTTCTGCTGCATGTTTCCTAAAAACAGAACCTTTATCAGAAAACACTTTGAGAGTAATTGCTCCTAAGGAGAGACAGATTAAAATCAAGACATGAAAGACTTTGAAAATACAATAATTCTGTATCTCTTATCTTCTCTGACACCTTTAATTCTGAAAGTATTTTTAATGAAGATACACAGACCCTCTTCTGGATTTTGTGGTAAAAAATCGCACTAAACAACTTTGAGGGCATACTGACCTGGACAGACTAGACCTTCTCAATCCTGAACTCTGTTTCTTAGTCCACAGTATAGTGCAGGATGGATAAAAATTAGGTTTAGAATTGTAAAATGAAGAACATGTAATTTTGCACCAGTATTCTTTCTTACCCTATACCATGGCAAATATTTTTCTCATTCTTATTCTGTTTGTCATATTACTAGCTTCTGTAAATGCATCCTGAAAGGTCATGTCTAACTGAAGAAAAAATCCATAGTACATAACCTCAAATTTTACGATTTACAATTTTACAACACACAGCTTTAGTGCAATGAAAACATTTTCTTTTATGATGATCTAAAGAAACAAGATATGTTGATCTTCCACAGAGCTCAAATGAATAAGGGCTATCTCATGTAAAGAGAAGTTCTTATTTGAAGGCTGTGAATATGTATATATAGACTATGTGTTCTGTCTGCCAAACAAAACTCCTGGTGATTTCAACTTTTGTTGTGGTGATTCTCAGCATTTGTTAGAATTGGATTATATGTGAAAAAATCTGTTCTGTGAGGTAAATTTCTTCTAGGATTATGACTAGTTTAGTGTATTTCTCAGAAGATGTATAGATCTTGACAGTAAAATATGATGAAGGGCCATTCCTTACCACAATTTAATACTGGAATTTTAGCACTGACAGGACCCCCATAAGGTGTCACCATAAGGAAACAGCAGAAAAAGAATAAGAGCAAGGATGTGGGCTACAGACAAATTAACAGATACAAATAAAATATCTCTGTATGACAAAGATCTGTCATAAGTTATCTTGCCATGCATTTACAATTTAGTACATATAGTCCTAAGACATACCTAAGACATATCAGGAAAGCTCCCAGCCATCATCTTCCTTATCTCAATATCTCATTGAAACTCATTGTGTTGTGTCTTACAGCACATTTCAGTTCAGGAAGAAGAATGCCGCACACAGATATCTTAGTGTTAATATTTTCCCCTACATATACAAGACTGAGTGTAGTTCTTTTTTTAGAGATGTTAAACACTGAACCAAGTGTCTCCATATACCAAAGTTATATATATATATTTATATATATATATATATATATATAAAAGTGAACCCTTCAATACCTGCCTACCTTATGGTTTAATTCAGAAATATAATTTCACACTGTTTATGTTGTTACTTTAACTTCTCTTTTAGTCCACACACACTGTCAGATTTGGACTTTGCAATTATAAAAAAATACTTACAAAGCTGCCAGAAAGTCTAAAATCTACTTTCTTACATTTGACAAGGATGGATTATGTATAAAACCAATTCAGCTTTGCATTTAATGTGTGATCAATATCATAATCTCCCTTATGAGGAAACGCTGAGAGACCTGGGTTTGTTCAGCCTGGAGAAGAGAAGACTGAGGGGGGATCTTATCAATGCTTATAAATATCTAAAGGGTGGGTGTCAAGAGGATGGGGCCAGACTCTCTTAGTGGTGCCCAACAACAGGACAAGGGGCGATGGGCACAAACTGGAATACAGAAAGTTCCACCTGAATATGAGGAAAAAACTGTTTTACTTTGAGGTGACAGAGCACTGGAACAGGCTGCCCAGAGAGGTTATGGAGTGTTCTTCTCTGGAAATATTCAAAACCCTCCTGGATATGGCCCTATGCACCCTGCTCTAGATGTACCTGCTCAAGCAGGGAGGTTATTTCTCAAGGTTATCTCTCAAGCAGAGACGATCTCCAGAGGTCCCTTCCAAACCCTACTATTCCCTGATTCTGTGATTCTGTGATAATGCATCATTTTTCTTCGAATAACATTCTGAAGCTAATTAAAAAATTAACAAAAAATATTTTCTTCTTAAAGAGTGGTTGTTTTCTGTTGTAGATTATTTAATTTTAGTCTTTGATTATACTTTATTGCAAATTGTTTGAAGTAGACATTTCTTTTTTGTTCCTTTCTTTCATTCTGTGTATTATGTATGGTCTTGGTCATTTAAAATTTTTTATTAAAATGTTATTTTAAAAGCCATTTTAAGGCTAACGTTTTAGTTTCAAATGTTCCAACTAATTTTCCAAATTGAAACTGGAAGGTAAGACCATGTTATTTTGCTTTACTAAAACTCTTATAACATAGGAGGGTGAATGAAATTCAGGAATAAAAGTCCTTAATCATCTTCTACCCCTTCCTTTCCCATATCCATGAGTGAAGTGATGTCCCTGATAGACAGTTAAATCTTTGTGTATTTTATTGTAACTCTATACAATGGGCCTCAGCTTCTAACAAAAAAGTTACCAACTTTATGTAGGTTAATTTCTACATAGTTCATTAATGTTGTTGTTATAGCGAATCCAAGCATTATTACATTTATTATTTGTCATCATAGATTAATCATATGATATTTTCTCTAAATGAATTTAAATGAATTCCTTTCTATATACAATTTCATTACGTAGGTTTAATTGTCTTTATTAACCAAGTTGATTTGCAACATTTAACGGTGGAGAAATGATTGAACCTTAAAATATTCACAATGAAAACATAATTAATGTGTTAATTGAATATTTACATTGAACTTCAATAATGCAATGTAAATGTTGAATTATGTTCTGCAGCTATGAAGATCTGGATTGAAATATTTTAAGCCAAATTAAGGGGAGGAGGTTAGGGTAACTTAGAGTAACTGAGTAGCACAGTAAGTGGCATATGCAGTTTAAATATCTACTTGATTGGAAACAAGTGCAAGTGACTGAAAAACCAATCACCAGGATATGACAAAAAGACCTTGCAGCACTGTGAGAATCACTAGAAAAAATTCAAATTGAGATGTGCTGGTTTACAATTTTTTTAAGGTCTGGTTGCTTATAAGTTTCACAGAAAAAATAAACACAAGACTGAAATAAATGTTGTGTTAAGAATTTATAAAACATCTGCAATGTAATGAAGATGACAACTCAGGGAAAAAGAACCCTTGACAGCAGAAGATTCACAAGGGAGAATAGGAAGAGAAAATAAATGTATAAAATACAATAAAAATTGAAAAGGACAAGTTCTAATTGTGGAACATACAGATAAGAATTAGTACAGAGCAATGAATACACACAACAGTTCACACAGGGTTTCTGCTGGTCTTCTAGGAGGAGTCACTTCAGTAGTTCAGGGCAATCAGCCTTATTCGTAGCTATTGCTAAATCGTCAGGGTTGGGAGAGAGCCCCTATTTTTTGCTCCAAGGTACAGCAACTTCTTGATTGATCTGTGCAAATACATCTTTGCTTTCTTCATGTTGTTCTTCTTCCTTGATGAGGGCTCCAACAATCAGATTTGCCTTTCTGACTTTTCTGCAGCTGTTTTACAGATGAGATACTCAGAACATTCTGCATAAGCTGTATAGAATTTTTCCCGATGAACATCACAAATAATTTGGAGTCCATTTTCCCCCAGCTATGCCCACAATTTCTGCCATCACAGTCCTCTCCATGCCAGCTTTGGTAAGTAACTCCTGAGTCTGGGTTTTGTAAGCCCTGCCAGGAGGAACCTTGCCTTGAGTCTTGTCAGCAGAGCAAAGGAGAATGTAGGATGGGTGCAGCAGTGCTGACAACCAGAGCAATGGTGGGTACAAGAGGCTGGGGGTAGGGTGCCAGCTCTGAAGTAGCTTAGGAGGTCAGATGGGTATCAGGGCCTGGGAAGAGATGTAGTCAGGAGAGGGCAGCAGCAAGCATTACCTCTGACTGTGGAAGCACAAAACTGTTTTCATAACTATTTTTAATGAAGTGTGTGACAAAACTGGTACATTGGAGGAGCAGAGCCAAGTTGCCATGTGTTTTGTGGCAGGTACCTCTGGGAGGGGAACAAGGGTTGGGGGGACAACTGGGGAGGGTATTTCTGATGGGAAGGACTTTCTGGGAGGAAAAGTGAGAAATAGGGAACTGGGAAGTGGTCACCTGAAAAATGGGAGCTATGAGACAGAAGGAACAGGATGTCAGTACAGGAAAACACAGCCACCTTTAGCATCCTGTCATTTCCCAACTGCATCATCTCTTTGTGCTTACTATGGCACTCCTACAAAACTCTCCTTTCATTTTTTATTTCTGTATTAAGTATGACAGGCCAATCTAAATGCTTAGATAATACTGTACAACTCCTCCCCATCACCCCTTCCCCCCCAAAAAAAGAAGGAAGTTAGATTCTGAGGCATTTTTGCTTAGCATTAATACTTTTAGGTGTAAGACTAGCATTATAATTACATTTGAGTTATACTGTTGCTACTAGCATAAGGCAAAATAATAACCTTTTTAAACTGCTTAAATTGATTTCCATCAGCTTTATTAAATATGCAGAGTTTTTAGATTTATGATAAAACTGAATTATGTTACACTAATCTTTTCAGTAAATCACAGATTACTAACATTTATAATAACAATTTCAGTTTTTATGAGATAATAAGTCATTGATTGTGGCAGGTTTGTCGATAACTGTTTTGTGAGTTATCACAGTTTGTAAGGCACTGCAGGTTAGAAAATTGGATAAGTCTGGTCACCAAACAGTGAAATTAAGGATCAAAAACATTCTTAGGTTTTCTAATAGAAGACCAGAACCAGAGGAAGCAGGAAATAATGTGAAAGGGAAGGACTGGAAACATTGCCTTGCAAACTTGTAATTGTTAAAATCTTTTTATAGGGAAAGGTGTCATGGGGTAACAAGTTCCATGCCTTTCTAAAGATACATATTAAAGTCAGCATATTATTGTTTGTTGCTGTAGTAAAATATGTTCCAAGGCCCTGTCCACTGTTGGTTTTCATCTGACTTTCAAATCTGGACATTGCTAGCAATATTCTTGATTTTTTAGCTATGCATATGTAGGACAGCTAGACAAAAAAATAATAAAGAGGGAAAACTGATCATTAAAAGAAGAAAGGAAAAGAAAGCACGACTTAGACAGGATCAGCTAATCTAATCATATTCCTAATATATACCTTATTTTCCTTTAAAAAAAGAGCAAGCCAAAGAATCTGGGAGAGTATCACTATCAGTCTGAGAATAATGTAACAAGAAGATCCTTTTGAGCCATTTGCATGCAATGAGAGAATTCATAAGAAGACACAGCCAACAACAGGCTACAAAAAACAGTTCTAGGAGCTGTGAATCAGATGCAACTATGCACACACTGTAGTTCTTAAATAAATGTTTCATAAGTAAGCAAAATATCTAGTGTGTTAAATACATAGAGCATAATTTTATTAATATGCACTTTGCATTATAGAATAGAGAATATTAATAACTTGCAATAGAATGACAAAAATACTCTGATATCAAAAACCAGGAGGATAAGATTTGAATAATTTGCAAGAAGATCTTCTACATTTTTGTGGTTATCCTGGTAAAATGATTCAGGAAAGAGGTCACATCTGGGTTTTTATGTCATCCACATGTGGTTATGCAGTGACTACTCAGAGAGATATAATTCATCCACCTATTGCTTATGTATTTTAGTTCTTTGAAACAGACTTTCCAGAAGCCTTATACAAACACAATATTAAGAAAGAAATCTCAGTTTTTGGATTACCCTATCATATTGCATTAAAATCATCACAATTAAACTTTTTCATGAATCATTTTTCCATAGTCAAAGCTGAAGTAGTCATGATATTTAAGAAATTAGGAATCCTGTCACCTACTTCTGTTAGTGCAGCATGTGCCTTTTCGTAACGTTGTCACTTCTTGGTATCTTGTTAATATGAATCTGTACTGTCCTTTTATGCACTTCAACAATATCACATCCTTTTCTGTAACAGGACACATTCTTTTAATGTTTGACATTTAGTTTGCAGTATAAATGTGCAGCCCTAGAATGACAAGGTTGATACAAAATGCTTATGTGATTACACAGCTCAAGTACTTTAAAAACGTATATTATACAGCTTGTCAGATACATCCATTTTTTAAAATAAATTTGACAAAATTCATGTTTGATAAGGAATGCATGACAGAAGTGAAAATTTCCCTTCTAATCTATCAGTCACTGACAGACCAAATTTCCTGTGCTTCATTTTGTCTTCTATCTGCAGTTGTGAAATGAGTCATATTGGCTAAAATAGGAGCACTACAATAGAGACAAAATTACCTGAGGTCTTGGGAAAACTGGGCTTCACTCTTTGGTCATGGCAGATCTTGTATGTTATCAGAGATCCACCCTGGCTTCTCAGAGATACAGAAATAAATAACTAGCCCCCTCTCATGCAAATTGAAATTATTAGGAATTAACAGAATTAAGGACTGTGCAGTTCTGAGAATCCAGGCCTAAGCTTCTGTATGTTTCTCTCTTTCTTCTGTAAAACAGACAAAATTAGGATGATAGACTATCAGCTAGAAGGAGAGGTTTGATTGTTCCTGTCAAGTGTGCCAAAAGGATTTGGCAAAAAATACTTTTTTTTCCACACTCAGGGGAAACAAGTAGGGTATACACTGACTTATCTATCCAGGACACCATCCCATTATGTTTCTCAAAAGACAGATGCTGACTAGGAATGTCAAGGATCATCTCCTCAAATATGAGAATTTTGGTTCTAACCATTGCCCTGAAAAAGACATTTAGATTTTTGTTCACAGTTTCCAGGCAAGTATTCAAGTCATTGGCTACTGGGGACACACTGCTAACAAACTCCTGTCTAGTGTTATTCCACAGTGCAAAATCCTACAACAGTGGGAAATAGCTAGGTTTAACTAGAATTAATGCTGCTTTTAAAAGAGCAGCACTGCCTCCCCTAATAAATAGAACTTTTTTTTAAAAAATGAGTTAACTGTCATAGGTGAATTATTTTTAGTTTTTCTGTCTTAATTCTGTAACTCCTTTTCAAACTATTTAATTACTGAAAAAACACTTTGACGTCACATTTGACTACAAAGAACAATTCTGAGTTGCACTAATTATATTTGAAGTATATTCAAAACCAGCTTTTCCATAAAGTATCAGTCTAAGAACAACATTTCTATTTTCTGTCCCTTTTTAGAGATTTCATCCACAGATGAAACATTGAATAATATCTAGTGAAACTTTCTTTCCTCTAGTGTGAAAAGTCTAACATATGACTTGGGAAGACCCAATTATGTTTTAAAAAAATGCATGGACTGTGGAACCTACCTCAGCAGAATAGAAACTTGTTCTGTATCTGAAAATTAAACTCTGTATCATTAAAATCCTGTCCTAGTCTTCAAGACTCTCTGAACTGTAGTGAAGGAACAAAGAAATTTATACACACCGTGAACCATTTTGAAGTTGAGCCATTTATTTGTGGTCAAGAAGACTCAGGAACAAATGTCTTCCCATCCTTCAGTGACCATTGAATATTTTAAGATTGTATTCATCTCCCTTGATGTATCTGTCTCGTGATGCTTAAATAATCAAACTGGCAATGGCAGGGCTGAACTGAAAGGAAAAATCTTTAGTTGTTTAAATTCCATTTTATTATTTTTTAATCCTAACGAGGATTTGGGAAAAGCTGTCACAGAAAGCTGCTGCTTTACTTCACATTCTGTAAAAGTTATATCTATAAAACCCAGGTCTTCTCTCCATTATGTTTATTGCTGTTTCATACTCTCACACTGCTTTGCCTAATTCATGCACATTTTACTCTCTCATGTGTTCCTGTCTTATCTCCAGAAGACATTTCCAAAGAATCTTTAGAAAGGTATAAATGAAAGTACTTTCATATGCTGCTGCATTTCATTATAGAAAAAAAAGTCCTACATTTCAGAATGCCCTAAGAAGAAAGAAGAAGATTGAGGTACTTTTGTCTAAAATCAGAGGACTTCACCCATATTCTATGCACATTTTAAGAAATGTTAAAAATCTGTTTCTTTACTGAAAAATAGACTTCCATACTTCAGATTCTGATGATTTAAAAGATCTATTTTGAGGCTTAATAAATAAAGCACTGTAGAAGAACTTCACAACTTATTGTCTAAGAGCCTTCTTGGAACTTGCTAGAGATTGTGGGAGTATTTCATCAGTTCAGATTTTAAATGCATTGAGAAAAAGTTCATGCAACTGTTTGCCCAAATGTGTGTGTAACTGCATACCTTGTAGCAATGACTGCAATGGACATAACCACATGGAATTACATTACATGCACTATTACAGCATGCAGTTATGACAAACATTTTTCAGGTGTTAGTGAGCACACATTTTTGTGTTGCAGTTCTACATTCGCATTTACTGTCTATAGCCTTATTTTGTACCAGAAATATTAATTTGGGAGAGCATTTGAACTGTGGAGATTCAAGCTCTGCTATCACACCAGTGAGCTGAAAATACTCAAGCTACTCCTCAGTATATTACTAAAAGCAAAACTGAGTCCCCTTACAGAAGGACATTTGTGATACGTAGTTAAGAATAAACTACACCGCCATATATTTTTGTGAAATTCATTAGGTTTATGTGAAAATCATTGACTTCTACAAATCTCTTTTAAAAAGCAACATCATTCCATAGTCTTGCTAGATTATTTTACTGTAAGAGATTCACATTTTAAAATAATTTATGGACAAAATCTCTATAAATGACAATATCTGAAAGTCATGGATGGTGCAAGTTTTTAATGTTTTTTAAATAATCCTATGACCAGGAAAATCCCCTTGAGCCTCCACTTTTTCCAGCTCTTGTTAAATGGATTTTTTCTCCTTAAATAAGTGTGATGTGCAAGTATCCTTAATAGTGAGAAGCCTGAATTCAGGTGAATCCAAGTCTTGCCCAAAAGGCAAATAATGTGCAATCAGAAAGACTCTCATTAAGATTTCCAAAGTATATCAAGCCTAAAAATAGAAAAATAGAAGAGAAAGCTACATAACAGTTGTTAATTATGGTGTTCATACACAAGGCAGGTGTGTAAAGATATTTATATCCTCCACTAACAGAAGCTGCAGAAGGAGAATAATGAGCCTTTTGTTTCCTACAGATCTAAGCCTTGACTTGCTTGTGTGGATTTCCTGCTCCCTCATAAAAAAAATTACCTCAAAGTTGACTTCTTTCCGTAAGGTACTCACAGAGCTACTCTTTGCTACCTGGCCCTGTATTGCCACAGAACCCGCTGGCACTTACCATCATAAAAACTGTAGAGATCACTAGATCTCCAATAGAATTTATTTAAACATGTTGTTTGTTTGTAGCTTCACAGTTAGGGGGTAAAAGCAGTCAGGGAATTTATTTCTAGATCATCTCTAGATGATATCCAATGTGTCTTTTTCTGGCCAGTTTTAATTTAAAAATCTAAAGTCATGTTTAGAACAAGTGACCCCTCCCTAGTCTTTTTTTTAATCTCAAATGTCTATAGAAAGCATACAGTACTCTGTGTCAATAAACCCTTAGCTGGGATGTCAGGGACCTTCAGGCCATTTGTGGCACGGCTGTCTTTTGGTGGCTTGTTCAGCAAATTCCCAGATTTGAGATTTTGCATTCTACAGTAAGACAGGACTGGAATGCAGACAAAGAGTAACTCCAGCTTTGCAGGTAGATGTAACTCATTCATATTCTGCAATCTCTGTCAGTCCAGTTCTGAACTACAAGGCCATACACAAACTCTTGAAAACTCTCTGTTATAAGGGCAATGATTCAGGAAGCTGGAATAGATATGAAGCTCAAAAAAACAACAGTGCAACAAGGTACATCAGGACTCAGAATAATGCCTCAAAGAAGAAAAAAAAAGAATAAAAAGGGACTGCCTGAGGCTATCAAGTGCAAACTCTATGCAATGCCCTATCCAAGAGTTCCCAAAGTATTCATGTCACCCCAATTCCCTGCATACCACAAGATGCAAAATATTTTAATACCTCTAAAAAAGTTAAGTCTTTTGCATAGAGGAAGAAAGCAAGAGGAATTAGGAAAACCAGCAGGATTCTAAGTTCCTGCTACTGGGGAATAATTTCTTAAGTGATTCCAACATGTTAAATTTCTTTCTCAATTTGTTTCTCATGTAGCAAGTGTGCTTTACAAGAAAAGAATTGGTGGGGGTTATTTAGACTGTCTAGGAAAATTACTCAGGGACTGATTCTGGAAGAAAATCTAATCTAATAAAGAAAATCTGAATGTCAATGATTTCAGTGCAGAAATCATGATTTGCGCCTATAACATTTGTCCTGCAATGTCACATAATTACAAAATATGTTTTTTAAAAATCAAAGATTAAGTGAATCCAATGCATAGAGTATTATCTTAATCCGTGTATCTTTAACAACACCATAATGATAATGTTACAAAGACAAGATGCTATCAGCTATTTTATGTCATTAAGAGTTGTAAATTTAGGAACTAAGGCAGAATTAAAGCTATGTTTCAAAACACATGCCATTTTGCTGTCATTTCTCTCACCAAAAGCTAACTCTGTAGTCAAATATATTGCAAACCTTTAAAACTTCTGAGAGCCAGAATGATATAGGATATTTGCTGACTAGGATTTATGGCTAAACCACCGTCAAAAATACCATGTGTCAGGGAGTTCATCATACTGTTTGGTGTATGGAACAGTCTGTTCCAAACTGATGTCAGAAGTCAAATGTGATCAAAGCATCTAAAAAGTTGTAAGCAAAAGCAAAAAGGAGCAAAGTAAGGTAGCTGTAACAACTGGGCTTAATTATGTCCACATTTTAAGAATACCAATGAAAATCAGGCAATTAATGAATAGCAATGATTCAGTGTAGTTGTCACAATCTTACTTTAAGGAAAATCTGAAGTGAGGATTACAGTGATCCAGCAACTTCAAAGGAGAGAAAAGAAGCTAAGATTATCTAGAGAGCTAAAGAGTCATTTGACAATGCAACAGATAATAATTTATAATTCTAAATATTTTAATCTGTCCAAAAGATGTAGTGTGAATGTTCTACCAGTAGCATCACAACAGGCTGCAGCTTTTGAGCTTCATACTTGAACTGTCATATCCTATATAATAAAACAGAATTAGGATTGGAGAACATACAAACATCTGTATCTTCTTCAGCCAAAACCATTCTGTCAACTTCAAATACACCAGAGATATTTTAAAACTTTTTGAAGATGACTTTTTGTTTTGTTTTGTTTTTTAATCTAAAAATCTTTGAAGATGAAGGAAAACAATGCTATTATCATTTGCAGATGATGATCCAACAGAACTATTGACTTTTCCTGTAGAAAGCAGGAGAGATTTTGAAGGGATAGAGGGGAATCAGAGCTTTATGTATGGTGAACAGCAAGGAGCATTTTCCAGGTGGTAAGTAGTCTTGAACAACAACCGTGATGAGAGACTTCTGCTTATTCTTTCTTTGAATTTCCCAGCAACTATTTGGGATGGAACATATAAGCTTAGTTTGTCCCTAAAACCTGATTTATTATTCCAGTGTAGACAAGAATATGCTGGAGTTAGATTCTAGCTATACAACTGGATCCCTGGGAACAGATATTGCTCCAGGGTTAATTCAACAACAGGGTCACAGTCTTAACCTTTCTATCTGGGCATTCTGTTCCTATTCCTGTTGATCTGCAAGTAGGGATAAGTCCTTGAAAAAAGCTCTTTCCATTTATTCAGAAAATATCTTAAAGCATACTGTTATCTCAGCCTGTCTTGACCCGTTACCTTGTGAATTTCACAACATCTATGACCTGGAATGAAAGCTTCATGGGAGGTGCTACAGCAAAGACCATTCTCATTTAAAAAACCAGAAATACTCATTCTGATATAAGCAGTCAAAAAAAGGAAAAGGAAAAGGAAAAAGAAAAGGAAAAGGAAAAGGAAAAGGAAAAGGAAAAGGAAAAGGAAAAGGAAAAGGAAAAGGAAAAGGAAAAGGAAAAGGAAAAGGAGAAGGAAAAGGAAAAGGAGAAGGAAAAGGAAAAGGAGAAGGAAAAGGAAAAGGAGAAGGAAAAGGAAAATTAAAAGAAAAAGAAAAAGAAAAAGAAAAAGAAAAAGAAAAAGAAAAAGAAAAAGAAAAAGAAAAAGAAAAAGAAAAAGAAAAAGAAAAAGAAAAAGAAAAAGAAAAAGAAAAAGAAAAAGGAAGGGTTAGAATGTTTATTTCCAAGACAAGTAAAGGAGGACTTGATAAAATCAGGAAGACAGTGAGCATTAGTAGTATAATGATTTTATTTTGTACTTTCCACAAAGTAAGAAAAAGTGGGCATTCAGTAAACTCAGAGGATAGCTGACAACTGGGAAAAAAGATTATAAATATCCTTGCACATAACTGGAATTAAACCTATACAAAATATTGCACCAAATTTACCTCAGTCAAAATAGTAATCAGAGCTTGCTATTTTACCATTTATGCAGTTATGAAAAAAACTCCCCAAACAGTTTGAAAGGATACTAAATACTTGTACTTCTTGTGCATAAACCATCACCTACATCAAGGGAAAAGGAATGTTTAAAAGGAGACTTCTGCTATAAGTCGCTAGCACTAGCACTGTTAGAAATATTATGAATCAGGTGGACCATTGTTCTGATCCATAGCAAAGTTTATCATCTCACTGATCAAATAGAATCCTTAGTTGCCTTGCAGAACCTGTTTTGTAAAAAGAGAAATACCTTTGGAGATTTTTTGGAAGTCCAATCTTGCTAAGAGAGTTGATGATTCATTCTTTTTCACATTAGAACCCAATAAATGCAAATTATCCCTTAGCTACCTTGCTAATTTATTCTGACATTTAGGTTTGTAATTTATATGTAATTGTTTTATCTAACTCTTCGTTTTCTGCCTCCAATTCGTGATAAATACTGGAAAAAAAAATTCTCCTCCAGTGGGAGCTTTAAAAATGTAAATATAAAAGAAATTGCTAGGATTTCAGAAAGGAGGATGCAATAAAGAAAAAAGCTACAGGAGGAAAAAATATAAAACACTAAAATATGCCCAGTGTGAAATAAAAAAAATAACAATTTTCATCTAAAGTGAACAAGGGAGATCCCAAAAACAAGAGAAATGCTACAAAAGTAGCTTCCTTTAAGTGTCTAATCAGTAATATAGTAAGTTCTGATATGAATTTATTAGCTGAGGCATGGTGAAAACTCCATGGAGAGTTACTTTTCTGGATTAGAAACTTCCCTGTTCCTCATTCTAAAAATAAAATAAAATTTATGCAGAGTGTACAATAAGGGGGACATGTTGTACATGTGTACAAAATATTGCTAAAAGGGATTATAAATTCAGGGAGGTTGTCAACCTGTTAAATTTTGAATACTGGACAGGATGCGAGACAAATTCTAGAAATGACAGGCTTAAAAAAAAATAAATTCCTGAATAGCATATGGGATTTCTTCTTTCAACCAGCTTTTTACATTATTTCCACAATTTAGAAATGCAACTGAAAAGAATCATTTAAGTACAATTGCTCTCAGCTGAGTTAAGTAAAAGAAACATCTTTGGAAATATTGTTGCTGACAGAAATAATTGTTAAACTAGATATTCTGAATGTGTCATAGGTAATTTTTTCAGAGGCACTTAAATGCTGAGTCAACAGCTCCTTCACAGAACCAAATCTTGAACAGGATTCAGTTCTAACCACTGGTGGAGGCAAACTATGGCCACACAGAACTGCTGTGATTTGCATTATTACCATTCCTAAAACACTGGCAAGCACATAGGGCACAGATCATTCTTGTTGCTCCTATCTTGATACATGCAAAAAATGAGACAAGTTATCCAGCTGATATGAACACAGTGTACTAATCCATACTGAAGTGTAATGGCCTAGAAAGTAATTTGTAGAGAAGAAAAAGTCTAGATGCAATGGTAAAATTTGTAGATCTGCAGGAGACATGCATATGTGCAGCTGGGAAAGGTGCCTAGATTACAATGCAGAGAAAGGAATGGAGGAAAGAGAAGATGTGTTAGGAGTTTATCAGTTAGGTGCAGTTATAGTCAACTCTGTCAGTGTAATGATAACTATTATAACTGGTAAAAACATTCCATATGAACAAGCATTCAGAGAAGGAAAACCTGCAGGACAGAAGAGCTAGAAGGAAAATCTTACACAGAGAGAAAGGAATTAAATGAACATTCTGCAAAGAAAAGCTCTCATAGTTCCCATAGGACAGGAAAAGGATGAGACTCAGGAAAATCTCCAACCAATATTAATTGATGCAATTAAAAACAAATTCTTACTTTGCTCTGACCAATTTTCCCTTAAAAGTTTTTACATTTCAAAAGCATAAAAATTAGACTGCAAGTAATCTGGACTTTTTCAAAAAAAAGTAAAAACACTTTGAAAACTTGCAGCCTTCTGTAAGAAATCCTATTCTCTTACTTGTTAATTAGATCTAGTATCTGTGTTTTTTCATTAAGGTCTTCCTATACACAAATATAGACAATCTAACAGAATTGACAGTAAAAGCTAAAAAAATCACCCACCAAATAACCCAACCACCCTCCCAAAAAACCCAAGCCCCTAGGGTAACAATATTGGTAATTAGCATAAAGCATAGACACAAAATTGATTTAGTTCATATCAACAGAAAATGGAGGAGTCCTTAGGCATTCTCATGAAAGTGCAAATGTGGGGGTAAACACATTTACTCAACATGGACTAAAATGCACATGTGCGGTCACGTATCTTTTCTCTTTTGACTCATGAAAGGTCAAGAAACCTGCAACAAAAATAGTAAGTTCAAAGTGTGTATGACAGCTCTAACAGGATTTATTTTGTCTAGGAATAGGCTACTTAGGCAACAAGAAGACAGAACCGTTAACATGTTTATTAGCTATGTTTGGTAAACACTGTTTGCATAATTAGGCCTAAACAACATAACTGGGAATAAGACATTCTAGCTTATACTGAAATCCCATCAACACCTTTGTTCTCTGATGGGAACAACAGAACTGCCACTCTGGGGAGTAGTATAGACTGTATTTCACCTCAGTCTTGAAAATGGTAGAGAACTGCAGCTTATTTTAATATAGGTAAAAGAATTATGAACTATACTTCTTTGATTATTTTATTTTACATGTACAATAGGCAGCATAATGTAACAGTGTGCTTCAATTTATTTCTTTATGGGTGTGACTTCAGTTGCAGAATCTGCTACGTTTATTAAAGAACTGTGAATAATTGTAATATACATTAAAGAAATCTCTAATATTTGTGAGCTTCCTAAATTCAAAGAAATGATTCAATGAATTTAGCATCTCTTGCAATAATCTATTCATTGACTGAAACTGTAATTTTGAGACTAGCAGCTCAATAGATAGTAAGCAAAGAAAGTTAGCTGGAAACTAAAGCAGCAAAATATTATTAATTTTTAAAATAATGCCAGCAAAGCAGTCTGGAAATACAGTACTGCCACTGAGAAAAAAAAAAAAAAATCTCTATCTATTACCTTCATTTATGAAATCAGTCTCAAGCAGCCATATTTAGAAAGGAAAGAAATGAAGCCTTTTTTCTTCTGTAATGAACATTATTTTAAATACTTGCCTGCCTTTCCAGTTGCTTTTCAGAATTACACCTGACCACTGATTTCCAATTGAAATTTATCAACTGTCAAGACATTGGATATGAAAATAAGCTTGACTCAGTAGGGATTCAAATGAACAGAGGAAATTAGATTAGCTGGGTTCTGTTCCTGAAGCTCATTATTCTTTGGAGAAGAAAATGGTGTGAAGGAGAGAAACTTGGCAGAAAGAAGGTAAAGGATCCCTGGGGAAAATTACATTGCGAATTTTTATAGGAGGGAGATGCCACTGCAGATGTGGAAAAAAATATACTTAGCTTAATAAAAAAAAAAAAAAAAAAAAAAAAAATCTCAATTACTTCCATGAATTGAGGAAGTTTAGCTGCAACAATATAGTTTGTGGGTTTCTTTTTTAGATCTTTTTTGCATTTCTGGAAACACTTCAAGCAAAAAAAACAATCTCCAACAAAATTTTAAATTGATTTAAAGGTTCTCTCATACCCTAAGACCTGATCATAATTAACCATAGCTAATAAGGAATGAATAAAAACATTTTAAATTATTAATCTTTACTGACTTATTTATCTTATTTGAATGTGTTTGTACGCTTTCGAACTTGGTCATATGATTCCACTGTGACATTTTAGGTGCACGGAATAATTCAGGTCAGAAAAAACCTGTCAAAGTCATCTGGTCCCACTTCCAGCACTTACTGATAACCTTAGAGTTTTATCAGGTTGCTCAGGGCTTTGTTGAATTCTGATTATCTCACCTCCCATTACCCTTTCACTGTGCACTCTGGAAAAAAACTGGGTTTATTTTCTTTATAATCCACTAACAGGTAGATGACAGGCTAGAAGAGCTTTGCCACATCCCAAGTGTTCCAGCCCATGATCATCTCTGGAGCACTCTTCAGATATTGCTATGGTTTATCAATGTCTCTCTTCTTTTGGGAAGTTCCAAACTGGACACAATGTTCAATATGCAGAATGCAAGTAGTTAGTATGGCAGTAATCACATCTCTTGATCCTCTGGCTGTGGTCTTGTTGGAGTTTAGTAAGCAAGTGCCTTTTTAGACACATGGCTGCACTGCCAAATTAATGTCCACCTTCTTGTCCATCAGGACCCTGGTCCTCTTCTGCACAGTTCTTGTACAGAGTTATTCCATTTAAGGCACAGTATTTTGCATTTACCATTACAGACCTTAATGTGCCTCCTGCCAGCCAGTTCCTCCAGCCTGTAGAATTCCCTTTGAATTACAGCCTTGCCCCATGCATGCAAATCACTTCTCCCAGTTTGCTGTTACCCATAGACACAATGATAGTGCCTTCTATTCCACCACCCACCCCCGTCACTTCTAAAGATGGTAAGACAATGTTGAGCATCAGATCAAGTACTGAGAAATGCCACTTGTAACCAGCCACTAGATAGGCTCAGCCACTAGAGAGGCTTTGAACAGCAGCCTGAGCCTAGCTATGCAGATAGTTTTCATCTGTCTTGTAGTCCACCCATTCAGTCTGTACATTCACAGTTTGGCTACCACAGTAGTATAAAAGAACATGCCACAGGCCCTGCTAATGTCAAGTTAAATTTCTGAGTGGCTTCCCCTCTTTCACTGAGCTAGTCACGCCTTCATAAAAAGCAAAGATGACTTTGTCCACTTCTTCATCTTGATCAAGCCTTTTGCAAGAGATGGCCACAGTGACATCCTCTTCCCTTCTCACCCTGACCCATGTATTTCTTGTGTGCTCACTGTCCCTGCCTGCCCTTCATCCACCCATTGCAGTACTTTAAGACATGCAGGCTATTGCATCAGCTGTCTGTAATCCCAGAGATGCCATAAGTCTGTGCCTGAACATGAGCTTAAAATCCTTCTGTTAGTTATGAAATCTGCGTGAGTTTCTGCATACAGGCATGTAATCTTTCTTTATTCTCTTTGATATTCCAGATGTGAAATCATGTTTAATTGCAAGGTACTTAGCCAATTATTCTAGATAGCTTTGGATCATATATACTAATTTGCCTCTATCCAAAATTAATGTTTAACAAAATTATTGATTTAATTCATTACCGAGATTAAAGGTAATCTAAGAACAAGGTAAAGGACTTTCAGAAGCCAATGCTTTTCCTAAAACCATAAAATGCAAAAGAACATACAGGTTCTGGGGTTATTGTGGACATTATATGGTTGTTCAAGTTACATGCAACAGGACCACTGGAACATTATATTTTATTTAAAAAAAAAAAAAAAAAAAAAGAAAAAGAAAGAAATCATCTTCAACAGCTTGAGAAATATGGAACAGTTTCTATAGTTAATGTCAGCAAATGAGCTTTTGTCTCCAGCACCACATAAAAGCTGTTGTTTTGTTCTACTACTGCAAAGGCTGTACCCTTGTATTCATCACTTTGGTTTCTGTCACTGCATATTCATCTTTTCAGGTGAATACCTTTTCCAGCTGGACACTAGCTGTCAGACATTAGCTGTCATTAAACCCTAGTGAATAATATGAGCAGGACCAAACACAATTGACTTATGAAATACCTTACTAAATATTACAGAATGCTGATATTATCCAATTTCTATTCTGGAAGGAAAGCTTAGGATACTATTTTTCCTCAGCAACATGGAGTCAAATGGCCTCTTTTCTGAAATGTCAATTTCTATATTAGAGGAAGCATTAATGACATTTTCACCCTATGAACACAACTGTTGTCAAGATATTTCTTGTTGGGAGATGAATTGATGCTAAAGTTGAGAAAAAAAATTGCCTTCATACTAAAGACTGTTATTACTACCTCAAAGTTCATATTCATAAAAGCATAGAAAACAGACATTGTCTGTGCTTCAAGTGGTTCAAGACAGATTAGCCTTTTTCTAATCTGTCCCTGAGAAAATTGCATTTGGTTTATCTAACTTTTAATAATCAATCCTGTGACATTCTTTGGCAATTTACTTAATATTTAATTAGTGTAAGAAAACTCTTCCCAAGGCCTTACCTGAACTTTACTAGAATTTAGGCTTGTTACTTTTTGTCCTGTCAACACTGGACATTGATAACTGTAGTTGTTATTTCTTCCCACACTGGCTTTTTTCATGTTTGATAACTTACCTCTGACACCAATTCCATCTGTAGTTTTCTTTCCTGTGTACTAAGCAATTATCCATGTTTTTCTTATAAGACATGGTTTCTAGACCTCAATTTCAAGCTAAAAGAGCAACTATTAACTGTAATAATACGTTTCTCTTCTCTACTTAGGCTATTCACCAGGACAATTTTTAATAATATTTCTTCGAACTGATATCTTACCCAGATTATTTTTTCCAAATATAAATCAACTTTTCCCTGTTTGACATTGTCTGGGCATGACAGAAGTTCCACTTCTTTTGCAGGGGCCTCCTAAAGACACATAACAGATATGTAAGATTCATAGGACAATTCCTAGCACAACTCTTCTAGCATTAATAAGGCCCATATAATTTGATATTGAAATCAGTGATCCTTTAGTCTGAACCAACTAAAAAAAAAAAATCATCTTTCAGTGACATGAATGACTGTGTGCCTATGAAACCTCAATTTTATTATTAAAGACTAGACCTTTTGATTTCAGAGTTTTAAACTTTTTTTATAGCTATAACGTTCTTTACCATATGAAAAAAAAACCCAACCCTTGGGAATTAAAAGCTATATATGTATTTTTTGAATATCTGTTGTGGTTTAACCCCAGTAGACAGCTAAGCCCCACAAAGCTGCACACTCACTCCCCCTCAGTGGGATGGGGTAGAGAACAGGAAGGATAAAAGTGGGATAACTCTTGGGTTGAGATAAAGGCAGTTTAATAGGTAAAGCTGCACATGCAAGCAAAGCAAAACAAGGAGTTCATCCACTACTTCCCATGGGCAGGCAGGTGTTCAGCCATCTCCAGGAAAGCAGGGCTTCATCACACGTAGTGATTTCTGGGGAAGACAAATGACATCACTCTGAACATCCCCCACTTCCTCCTTCTTCCCCCATCATGCTGTGCATGATGTCATATGGTATGGAATACCTCTTTGGTCAGTTGGGGTCAGCTGTCCCAGACATATCCCCTCCCAGCTTCTTGTGCACCCCCAGCCTGCTCGCTGGTGGGGCAGAATGAGAAGAAAAAAAGGCCTTGACTCTCCGTAAGCACTGTTCAGCAATAACTAAAATATCCATGTGTTTTCAACACTGTTTTCATCACAAATCCAAAACATAGCACCATACAAGATACTATGAAGAAAAATTAACTCTATTGCAACCAAAACCAGCACAATATCCAAAACCTGAGTAAAACAAGACACGCAAATTTGGGATGTATACATCAGATTTTATTTGTTTCAATCACTTCTTATCTTTTTAACCTTACTGGTAAAGTTATGGTTCTCTGTCTGTCACACAGAAAAATCCTTAGTCCACATCTCCTTTTTTTTAATACTGTTAATGTTCTGGGCATCACTGTCTGCCTGGACCTTGCTTTTAACCATTCAGTACTTAGCACAACAGGCAGTAGCACAGGACAGTTCATATTTAGTAAGATCAAGACAAAACCATCAATCACGAGCACTACTGACATTCTGATAGAAGCCTGTATGGTAGCTGAAAAAGAACTGTTATAGTTAGGGGCTTGGCTAGCTCATCTTTTTTTCCAGGAAAACTATTATTTTTATAGCCTCTTAACCTTTCAACTTCTGTTTGAGAATATGTGATGTATTATGTGAAAGAAAGGAGTTTTTGTCTGTGTTTTTCATTGTCAAATTTGTACATGAAGTTCCAAATACATTTATTTTAAAGAAGATGTTCCAAATAATTATAATGCCAGACAATGTTCAAACACCTTCTGTCAAGGAGTCACCAGACTACAGTGCTGGTCTTTCCCTAATGAGTGTGCATGCAGGGTGATGATTTAGTGACTGAAGCTGATCATAGTACAGTACATAGTACAATTCTCTATTGTGCTCATGCTGACCATGACACCTTCACTGGAAAGGGGCTGCATGTGCCGATACCTTTCAGTCCTGCTCTAGTTTCCTTACTGTTTTGGAGAGTTCATTTGGTCCATACTGAAGACTCCTAAATCCAGACTTGCCATTTCTCAACAGTATTTTTCTCCTTCACTCTCCTCCAGTTTTCATTTTCAAGTTTTTTGTTTGTTTGTTTGCTTGTTTTGGGATGGAGTTTTTTTGGTTGATTGTTTGTTTTTTTTTTTTTTTTAACTTTGCTGTTGCTAAAATTAAACATAATTCCAAGCTCTAAAAATAAGCTCCTCTAAGCCTTCCTACCATTGGAGGCTGACTGCTCCATTCTGCTAATCCTTCAAAAGAGCTTCTTCCAAGGACACCTGTTTTCTTCATTATACTTCAGGGGATTTTCTGTTGCTCCAAACTTCCTTGTTCAGGTACTAGAAGAATTAGTTCCCCTAGTTTTGTCCAATCTGTTATCAAATTGATTCCACATGAAAAGGTATAACAACTGACTTCGTTCCTAATCTGACAGATATGTGACAGCACTGCCAGCATGTTGTAAATTACACATAGAGGCACTGAGTTTTCAAAACATGAAAAGCCCAGTTGAAGTAAATTTAACTAAGGAAAAGCATATATTAATGCCTGCAGAATAAGACAAACCTGATAACTGACAAAGCATTTTGTACAACATTTTAATTGATTAGAAGTCCCAGACTCTACAGGTGGAAACAGAACTCAAACCAAGTGGTAGAGAAGATCTTAGTGATTTGAACAACCCTATTCAGACAGCATAATATATGATTTATCTTGAGTTTTATATTGTTTATTGCTATTGTTGTTATATTTCTTATACTACTTAAGTGTATCAAGTATTCTTAACTTAGACCACTAAGAGCTGAAGAGGAGAAATAAATGTCATGTAGTCATCCATCTGTTTTATCAAAAATAGCAATTTCCTCTAAAAAGAAGGATTGCACTCCAAAATTTCAGTATTGCCTGGAGACAGCCACTCCCACATACTCTAACACCCTGGAAATCTTTCAACCTCCTATCCTCAGGCTCTGTCCTCTCCTTTTTCTGCATCTGTGGGGTACAGCTACTGTACCACAAAAATTTTGGGGCTGCAAGTTGTCTGTAAATGCTTTCAACACCACAGTTTCTCTTCAGTCCTTTGATGCCAAAGGCACAGGATCTTGTGCAAGGGCATGTACTGCTGCCTGGACCCTGATACTTCTGCTACATGCTCTGACACATCCAAGTGCTGTCTTCTCAGCCCTGTCTTTCTGCAAAAGGGTGAGTAAATCTCTAGCTCTACATGTTGCAATATTGTCTCTGAAACTTTTTTATATTTCACTTAGTTTTTAAACATCCACAATGCTCTTTAAAAAAGACTAGAAGTCAAAAAAAAGTAGCAGTTTACTTTTTCAGTAATGTGATCTTCTTTAATTTACAAAGTTTAAAGTAGAAGTTTACACTAGACTCTCATTACCCCTGTTCCTTGTCAATGCATTAACACCACCTCTCCTCCCTTTCAGCCAAATTTGATGGGGGGGCTGGAGGGGGAGAGAAAACAACTAACCAATTCACTCTCATCCTCAAAAAACAGGCTTCCCTTTGTCCTTCATCTTTGATGAAGAAAGAGGAGACAGTCGTACTGTCTCAGAAATCCTGTACTACAGATAGAATGTGTGGGAAAGGAGAAACAAATATGCATGGTCTCCACACTAGGTCATTTTCTTCTCCATGGAAGACATTAGAAACAATACATACTTGATTATTCAACACACTCCTATGAAGACATGTTAAGATAGGTGGGAAGGTTCAAAACTTTAGAAGAAAATGCAGCTGATGAACATTGAGGTTTGCAATAGTATGCGGTAAGCCAACTTCTGTTTCTGGCCACATGCATATTTACTTAAACTAGAGTTTTCAGGGAAAATAGTGCTAGCCTGCAGTCCCATTAACCTGATGGTCAGTAAGGATTGAGGTTTTAGGCTATACTTTGCCTGACTTGACAGCCACAACCTCCTGAATCAAGCAAGTATTTGACTAGTCATGGGTTTGGGTACTCTCCTATCTTGGCAAAAAAAAATGCACACTGACCTACAAAAATCTTTCCTGACAAAGTCTGCATCAAGAGCAGTCTACTATAGCAAAAATGTTCAATTTTTACAAACCTGCATATGCTGAAGTAAAGTAAAAAATGAGTGTCCATTGAAAGAATTCCCAGATTAATTTAAGTGTCTCAAATTAAGCAGGCAGTTTTTTTGACATTTGCTGTTACTTCCCCTAAGGGGCAAACAAAGGACTGAGTTTATTCTGGAATGTCTACTGTGCTGGTTTTGGCTGGGATAGAGTTAATTTTCTTCACTGTAGCTGGTGTAGTGTGTTTTGGATTTGGTATGAGAATAGTGCTGATGGCACATGGATGTTTTAGTTGTTGTTAAGTAGTGGCTAAGTGTCACTAAGTAGTGCCTATACTGGTCAAGGACTTTTCCAGCTTCCCATGCTCTGCCAGGGGCACAGGAAGCCGGGAAAGGAGGAGGCACAGCCAAGGCAGCTGATCCAAACTGACAAAAGGGATGTTCCAAACCATATGATGTCATGCCCAGTATATTAACTGGGGGGGAGGAGTTGGCCGGGGGCGGAGCTATCACGGCTCAGGGACTGGCGGCGTTGGTCTTGGTCGGCAGGTGGTGGGCAGTTGCAGCACTTGGTGTTTTTTTTGGTTGTTTATTCCCCACCCCCCACCCCGGGTTTCACCTCTCTCTCTTGTTATTTTCCTTTTCATTATATTATTATTGTTGTAGCTGTTATTATTATTATTATTGTTTTATTTTAATTATTAAACTGTTCTTATCTCAACCCACGAGTTTTCTTACTTTTACCATTCCGATTCTCTCCCTCATCCCGCTGGTGGTGGAGTGAGCAAGCGGCTGTATGGTCCTTAGCTGCTAGCTGGGGCTAAAACACGACACTACTCAGTAAAAACACATAAATTTTACAGTCACTTTTTAATTTAAGTGATTGTTAAATTATGAATTTTCAGTGAAATTCCATTAAAAATGCCTCGGGCAAATTGTAGCAACAGAAATAGTGATATTAATATTTGACTTATGATTCTAAAGTTAAATTTAATTACTAAAATTCCTGTTTCTACCAGCTTCAATCATTTAAAAAGTAGGATCTTGATGAAATTTTAATTTGTAATGTATTTTAAGAACTAATGTTTAGACTAATTAAATTTTATTAGTGCCAGGATATGAAATTAATTTAAAATGAAGATGGTTTTTTTCTAGTATGTCTAATGTTTATTAAATGTAAATGTTATTAAAGTTATTTGAATTGCCTAAACAGCATAAGCTGCCCACACTTGACATGAAATATCACTGCTTCTCACGTTGTTATTTTTTGTATAAGATCATGAAAAGATAATGCCATAAGTATTCAGTTACACTGAGTGGTAATCTCAGTGTATAGTCTACCATGATTTTGAAAGTACACAGGCAAGCAGAAGTAATAATGTTTTGGAGTTGTCATGGTTTTAGCTGGGATAGTTGATTTTCTTCACTGTAGCTAGCATAGTGCTGTGTTTTAGACTTGGTATGCAAATAATGTTGATAACACCCTGGTGTTTTAGTTGTTGCTGGGTAGTGTTTACACTAGTCAAGGACTTTCTAGCTTCCCATGCTCTGCCAGATGCACAAGAAGCCGGGAGGGGAGGGGATACAACCAGGAGAGCTGATTCAAATTGGCCAGAGGGTATTCCATATCATGTGACGTCATGCCCAGTATATTAACTGGGGGAAATTGGCCGGGGGAGGCAGCGATCGCGGCTCGGGGACCGGCAGCGTCGGTTGGCGGGTGGTGAGCGGTTGCAGCACTTGTTGTTTAGTTTTGTTTTTGTTTTTTCTTTCCCTCTCCTTCTAGTGTTTCATCTCTCTCTCGCTCATTATTTTCGTTTTCATTATATTAGTATTATTGCTGTTTTATTCTAATTATTAAACTGTTCTTGTCTCAACCCACGAGTTTTCTTACTTTGGCCCTTCCGATTCTCTCCCCCATCCCACAAGGGTGGGGGAGTGAGCGAGCGGCTGTGTGGTGCTTAGTTGCTGACCGGGGCTAAACGACAACAGTCCTTTTTGGCGCCCAACGTGGGGCATGAAGGGTTTGAGATAATAACAGTTGCTGGTCACAGCATTGATTCATCTGTTCTCGATATTAGTAGTCAGACCTACACCATGCTGATTTTGAAGTACATGTTAAAGATTGGTGTTGGGTTTTGTAGTTTGCTGTGCTCTGCAGTGGTTAGAGATGTTTTGCCTAGGAGATTTGTTATTAAAACACTGGCCTTGAGTTTTATCGGTTATTTGGGTCTTGCATGGAAGCCGTTACTGTACTTCGGGTACCACCTCATGGAGACAATTAGCAATTATACCTCCTCTTCTGAGAGATTCTTTATGGAGGAAATACAGAATGGCACCTTAGCTACCATCTTCTGTAATGTCTCCTCCTTCATTACAACAACTTTTCAGTATCTTGAACATCCTTGGGTAGTTAAGATGCATCTGTTGATATTCCTATGGCAGATTGTTTCGGTTCTGTCTAAGGTTAATAAGCAATTCAAGAATATCATCCAGAGATCTGCCCCAAGGCTTGATAATTATGGGTGGCAGGGTATGTGGGATAGTATGGGCAAATGCCTGAGACGGTGGGCACCTCCAGTGTTTTGGGACTTCACCCCTGAACAAGTGCAGAATCCTGAAAAATTAGTAGAATATTTGGAGGAAGTATGTTGTCACCCTAGCAATTCCAGAGAGATACAAATCACTGCAATGTGTTGGGGCCTGGCCCATGCCTACCGAGCCCTATTCAACAGTATTCAGTACCACCAAGGGAAAACGACAGGCCCTGCGGCTACTCCAAGCCCAGCGACAAGCACTGTGGCCCCTCAAACCCCCACAACAGGCGCTGCAGCAGCTCCAAGCCCAATGACAAGCAATGTGGCCCCTCAAACCCCCACAACAGGCGCTGCAGCAGCTCCAAGCCCAGCGACAAGCACTGTGGCCACTCAAACCCCCACAACAGGCACTACGGCGGCTCCAAGCCCAACGACAGGCACTGTGACCGCTCAAACACCCATGATGGACACTGAAGCTGAATCAGAGAATCAACCCGTGCCAGTATCAGTTGCCCCTATACAAAAGAAGAAATCTTCGAAGAGAAAGTCAACTCGTTTAGAAAAGGATGATGGAGAAGCAGTGCCATTACTAAGAGAGGAGAAGGAAGAGGAAGAACTTGTACAAGAGACGGAAACTACCCGATCCCTATCCTTAAGTGAGCTGCGAGATATACGAAAAGATTTCGGCTGTCATGTAGGTGAGCATGTTGCCACCTGGCTGCTCCGATGCTGGGATAATGGGGCCAGTAGCCTGGAATTAGAGGGTAAGGAAGCCAAACAACTGGGTTCCCTTTCTAGGGACGGGGGCATTGACAAAGCAATTGGAAAAGGGACACAAGGCCTCAGCCTCTGGAGGTGACTCCTGTCTGCTGTGAAAGAAAGGTATCCCTTCAAGGAAGATGTTATATATCGCCCTGGAAAATGGACGACCATGGAGAAAGGTATCCAGTACCTGAGGGAATTAGCTGTGCTTGAGGTGATTTATGGTGACCTGGGTAGTGAACAGTCATCCAAAGATCCAGATGAAGCCCAGTGCACACGACCCATGTGGCGGAAGTTTGTACGGAGCGCACCATCATCCCATGTAAACTCCCTGGCAGTAATATCCTGGAAAGATGAAGAGGCACCAATGGTAGAGGATGTGATTGATAAACTCCGGGATTATGAAGCACATGTCTCTTCCTCCCTCATCTCAGCTGTGGAGAAACTGTCCCGGGAGGTTCAGCAACTCAAAGAAGATATGTTCTACTCCCTACCTGTACGGACCAGTATCTCGGCCATTAGGAGTAAGCGTCCTTCTGCTCAAGAGAGAAGATACACACCACGGGGCACCCTATGGTTTTACCTGCGTGACCATGGAGAGGACATGAGAAAGTGGGATGGAAAATCTACCTCGACTCTAGAGGCACGAGTACGCGAGTTGCAAGGAAAAACAACCACTCAAGGGGGGACCTCCAGGAGAGTTGCTGCTCCAGTTTCCAGTAGGCAGTTCCCCAGACAGAGGACTAGAAGCGCTTGATTCTATCTGTGATCTTAATAGAGAGACTTCTGATTCCCGTTCACAAGATCTGGAGTGGGAAACGCGCAATTGGAATTAGAGGGGCCCTGCCTCCAGCCAGGCGGAGGAAAGGGACAACCGGGCTTACTGGACTGTGTGGATTCAATGGCCTGGCACATCTGATCCACAGGAGTATAAGGCTGTAGTGGACACCGGTGCACAGTGTACCCTAATGCCATCAAACTATGTAGGGGCAGAACCCATTTGTATTGCTGGAGTGACAGGGGGATCCCAAGAGCTAACTGTATTGGAGGCTGAAGTGAACCTAACTGGGAATGAGTGGCAAAAGCACCCCATTGTGACTGGCCCAGAGGCTCCGTGCATCCTTGGCATAGACTACCTTAGGAGAGGGTATTTCAAGGACCCAAAAGGGTACAGGTGGGCTTTTGGTATAGCTGCCTTGGAGACGGAGGAAATTAAACAGCTGTCTACTTTGCCCGGTCTTTCGAAGGACCCTTCTGTTGTGGGGTTGCTGAAGGTCAAAGAACAACAGGTGCCAATTGCCACCACAACAGTGCACCGGCGGCAATACCGCACCAACCGAGACTCCCTGATTCCCATCCATGAGCTCATTCGGCGACTGGAGAGCCAAGGAGTGATCAGTAAGACCCGTTCACCCTTTAACAGTCCCGTATGGCCAGTGCGGAAGTCTAATGGGGAGTGGAGACTAACAGTAGACTATCGTGGCCTGAATGAAGTCACTCCGCCACTGAGTGCTGCCGTGCCGGACATGCTAGAACTTCAATACGAACTGGAGTCAAAGGCAGCCAAGTGGTATGCCACAAGTGATATTGCTAATGCATTCTTCTCAATCCCTTTGGCAGCAGAGTGCAGGCCACAGTTTGCTTTCACTTGGAGGGGTGTCCAGTACACCTGGAATCGACTGCCCCAGGGGTGGAAACACAGCCCTACCATTTGCCATGGACTGATCCATACTGCACTGGAACAGGGTGGAGCTCCGGAACACCTTCAGTACACTGATGACATCATCATGTGGGGCAACACAGCAGAAGATATTTTCGAGAAAGGGAAGAAAATAGTCCAAATCCTTCTGAAGGCTGGTTTTGCCATAAAACAAAGTAAAGTGAAGGGACCTGCACAGGAGCTTCAGTTTTTGGGAATAAAATGGCAAGATGGATGTCGGCAGATCCCAATGGATGTGATCAACAAAATAACCGCCATGTCTCCACCAACTAGCAAAAAGGAAACACAAGCTTCTTTAGGCGTTGTGGGTTTTTGGAGAATGCATATTCCAAATTACAGTCTGATTGTAAGCCCTCTCTATCAAGTGACCCGGAAGAAGAATGATTTCAAATGGGGCCCTGAGCAACGACAGGCCTTTGAACAGATAAAGCAGGAGATAGTTCATGCAGTAGCCCTTGGGCCAGTCCGGGCAGGACAAGACGTAAAAAACGTGCTCTACACTGCAGCCGGGGACAATGGCCCTACCTGGAGCCTCTGGCAGAAAGCACCAGGGGAGACCCGAGGTCGGCCCCTGGGGTTCTGGAGTCGGGGATACAGAGGGTCCAAAGCGCGCTACACTCCAACTGAAAAATAGATATTGGCAGCATATGAAGGGGTTCGAGCTGCTTCAGAAGTGATCGGTACTGAAACACAGCTCCTCCTGGCACCTCGACTGCCGGTGCTGGGCTGGATGTTCAAAGGGAGGGTCCCCTCTACACATCACGCAACTGATGCTACATGGAGTAAGTGGGTCGCACTGATCACCCAACGGGCTCGAATAGGAAACCCCAGTCGCCCAGGAATCTTGGAAGTGATCATGGACTGGCCAGAAGGCAAAGATTTTGGAATGTCACCAGAGGAGGAGATGACACGTGCTGAAGAGGCCCCACTGTATAATAAACTGCCAGAAAATGAGAAGCAATATGCCCTGTTCACTGATGGGTCTTGTCGTCTGGTGGGAAAGCATCGGAGATGGAAGGCTGCTGTATGGACTCCTATACGGCAAGTCGCAGAAACTGCTGAAGGAGAAGGTGAATCAAGTCAGTTTGCAGAAGTAAAGGCCATCCAGCTGGCTTTAGACATTGCTGAACGAGAAAAATGGCCAGTGCTCTATCTTTATACTGACTCATGGATGGTGGCAAATGCCCTGTGGGGGTAGTTACAGCAGTGGAAGCAGAACAACTGGCAGCGCAGAGGCAAACCCATCTGGGCTGCTGCATTGTGGCAAGATATTTCTGCCCAGGTGGAGAACCTAGTTGTGAAGGTACGTCATGTGGATGCTCATGTCCCCAAGAGTCGGGCCACTGAAGAACATCAGAACAACCAGCAGGTGGATCAGGCTGCTAAGATTGAAGTGGCTCAAGTAGATCTAGACTGGCAACATAAAGGTGAACTATTTATAGCTCGGTGGGCCCATGACACCTCAGGCCATCAAGGGAGAGATGCAACATACAGATGGGCTCGTGACCGAGGGGTGGACTTGACCATGGACACTATTGCACAGGCCATCCATGAATGTGAAACATGCGCTGCAATCAAGCAAGCCAAGCGGATAAAACCTCTGTGGTATGGAGGACGATGGCTGAAGTATAAATATGGGCAGGCCTGGCAGATTGATTATATCACACTGCCACAAACCCGCCAAAGCAAACGCCATGTGCTTACAATGGTGGAAGCAACCACCGGATGGCTGGAAACATATCCCGTGCCCCATGCCACCGCCCGGAACACTATCCTGGGCCTTGAAAAACGAGTTTTATGGCGACATGGCACCCCAGAAAGAATTGAGTCAGACAACGGGACTCATTTCCGAAATAACCTCATAGACACCTGGGCCAAAGAGCATGGCATTGAGTGGGTGTATCACATCCCCTATCATGCACCAGCCTCTGGGAAAATTGAACGATACAATGGACTGTTAAAGACTACACTGAGAGCAATGGGGGGTGGGACATTCAAACACTGGGATACACATTTAGCAAAAGCCACCTGGTTAGTCAACACTAGGGGATCTGCCAATCGAGCTGGCCCTGCCCAGTCAGAACTCTTACGTACTGTGGAAGGGGGTAAAGTCCCTGTAGTGCATGTAAAAAATATGCTGGGGAAACCCGTCTGGGTTATTCCTGTCTCAGGCAAAGGCAAACCCATTCATGGGATTGCTTTTGCTCGAGGACCTGGGTGCACTTGGTGGGTAATGCGGGAGGATGGAGGAGTTGGATGTGTGCCTCAAGGGGATTTGATTTTGGGTGAAAATAGCCAATGAACTGAACGGTATGCTGTAAATTGCTATATGATATTGTATGCCATCACTCCTATGGTTGCTATATGCCATATCAATGGTATCATAGTAAGAATTTCCAAAATTAATGAAGAATGAACTTTGATTGAACCAAGCAACGTGTAGCGGTGGTGGAGCAAAGACTGGCTTCAGCATGCAACAATCCAACACCATGCAGACCATCTCTCCGGCCTTGAAAGACTGTTACGATAGATGGAGCCCAAAGTTATGGACTGAATGAACTCAGTGGACATGTGTGGACCCTCTACAGATGTTCTACAGGGATGGTCCATAGACTACGGGAATGATAAATGATATCTGCGTATGTCATCAAAGGATGGGGAGGCGGGTGGTGGTTATTGAGGTCATATTGGATAGTATGAGACCTGAGCATGACGTAAATGGTATGGAATAAGGGGTGGATACTGCCATGGTTTTAGCTGGGATAGTTGATTTTCTTCACTGTAGCTAGTATAGTGCTGTGTTTTAGACTTGGTATGCAAATAATGTTGATAACACCCTGGTGTTTTAGTTGTTGCTGGGTAGTGTTTACACTAGTCAAGGACTTTCTAGCTTCCCATGCTCTGCCAGGTGCACAAGAAGCCGGGAGGGGAGGGGATGCAACCAGGAGAGCTGATTCGAATTGGCCAAAGGGTATTCCATATCATGTGACGTCATGCCCAGTATATTAACTGGGGGAAATTGGCCGGGGGAGGCAGCGATCGCGGCTCGGGGACCGGCAGCGTCGGTCGGCGGGTGGTGAGCGGTTGCAGCACTTGTTGTTCAGTTTTGGTTTTTTTTTTTTTTTTTTTTCCTCTTCTTCCAGTGTTTCATCTCTCTCTCGCTCATTATTTTCGTTTTCATTATATTAGTATTATTGCTGTTTTATTCTAATTATTAAACTGTTCTTGTCTCAACCCACGAGTTTTCTTACTTTGGCCCTTCCGATTCTCTCCCCCATCCCACAAGGGTGGGGGAGTGAGCGAGCGGCTGTGTGGTGCTTAGTTGCTGACCGGGGCTAAACCACAACAGGAGTTCACCCTCAAATAATGAATATCATTCTGTTCAGGCATCTTTGCAGAATTATATTCAATAAATTATTCTAGCTTCTTCCCTTGACTACCTTATGAATCTCAATTATTGCACACAGAGGGGAACTGGAGAGTGACACAACAATGAACCGGCAGGCTAGTCCTGCTAGGGAGTCAAAAAGAGGAAGAGAACATGAATACTACTTCTGAAATATTTTGGTAACAGGAAGATATTCTAAGTGATAAAAAGCAGTTATTCAAAAGTAAAGTGCTGAAGGGATGTCACTGAATCTGACTTCCAAAATAAACTTCATTTCCTGGAAGAATTAAGGAAAGTTATTTCTTTTCTTTCCTTCCTATACTCACATAGAGATTGTGGATGCTAAATAGTTTAGTGACAGGGTTTTTGGAAACCCTGTATTTGGGAGTATTTGCCCACTTCTCATTAAAACCTATCACTATTTTAAGCTTTTAACACTCTTTACTATGCTTAAACATGGTATAAATGTTGAACTCCATGACAACCATGAAAGTATGGCTTCTCAAGAAAGGTCTGCTAAACCCTTTGTTTTGTCTTTTGCTGGTCATAACATTCTTCATATTGTAGCACTAAGCACCAAGGCTTAGTCTTCTAAAAAGTCTTCTTGTTGTACTTTTCTAACATTACAGAGTTTCCACATTGGAGTTATCTATCTGATTGACTTAATGTACAGTCAGTAGAGTGCCATCTGTCTTAATCATATAAACCCTCTATTTATTTAAAATTCTCACTTGAAAAATTAAAATCTTAAGCTATAGATTAATTTTTGTTTATCTTACATTTCATATAAGCACTATCATCTCATTATTGCTTAAGACTTGTTTTCTGTGGTCCACCGTCACTGTTTACCAGAATCAGACACAAAATACCACCATAGTTTGCCATTGGCTTAATGATGGATGAAACATTTATTGGATATTATGAATGCCAGGGTCCAACCTGTTGGTAGCATTTGTTCTCCAGCCTGTATCTAGTAAATCAAAATCTCTTCATGATGACCCAATATTCTGTAGAGTTTGTTATTCTAATAACTAAATTGACACCTCAATCCATATCCAGTTCTTATCTCAAGAGTCTAAAGTAATATCTTAGTATTGAGCAGAACTTCATTTACACCTCTTTCTAAGAAGATGCATTTAAGCCATGCCTTGATCTTTCCTTAAAATCTGTATTTTACAATGTTGATTTGCCAACTTTGAAGTCATTTTTTTCTGAGCATTACCTACCTGCGTTAAATTGCAGCTGCCATTTCTTCTCTTCCCTATTACTTCTATGATATTTGGTTACATCTTTCATCAATAGTCCAAGCTCCATTGTTTTGGTGTGTTCACCTCTTCATTATTAAAGGAGTCTTTTCAAACTTCTTCCTTCACTTCTTCATTTAAAGTTGATCTTATTAATCATGTCAGCTTCGGTTCAGAAACTTATTACTTCCCAAGCACCTAGTAGACTGCATCTGCTCAAGAGAGACTTTTTTTACGCAAATCTTCCCAGTTAGTCAAGCATCCCTCAAAGTTTCACACAAATATCTTTCTAATCTAATTTGTTGTGGCTGTGGTACATTCCTTTTACTGACTTTTTAGGTTTCCAGGAGTAGCAGCTGAACTCTCCCTGGGGTCTTTCTCACTTCCTGTACTCAAATCCATAGACACCTGTCTACAGTTGAAGCCTGTTTACTTCTGCAAAGCACTTCAAAACTTAGTTTTCTTGCTTAGCTTTTTCTTTGTGGTTTCTACTTTTAGTCCACAACTGACTGATGAAATCATAGTAATATTATTGTTTGTGCAGCATTATCAGCTGTAGGCAGCTTACACTACTTCTTTTGAAGAATAGTTGATTTGGTGACCAATGCTGTCTTAAAGAATTCCAATCAATATGTAGCAATATAAGCAACAGTAATAGTAATTTGTTCCAGGATAAACTTGAACTGAAACAAATCAAAGGTATGCTGGTAGTTCACCCATAAATAAGAAACTGCTGACCTAAAGCTTATAAATTGATCTTTGTTGAAATGCAACATCATTTTGAACTAGTAGGGGAATATTTTTTCCCCCCTCCCCTTACATGAGAAGTAAATTAAATTATGAGATATTTTTGTAAGAAATGTAATTTCACATGATTGAAGATGATGAAAGCTATTTCTTCAGTGAGTCTCCAGAAGAGTGTGAAACAAATTTCTTAAAGCTTATTCCATGAGCATGTCAACAAACAGATGAATGCCAATAAAACAATATAAATAAAAAAATATGTGAAGGCTGACAAAGTAGAAGTTCACTTTTCTTAAATCTAGTAATCAACTGTATATTTCACTATATAAACAGTGACCTGTTGTCATATTTCAGTGACTTCTCTTCGAAAAAACCTATCATAAAAAGCCCTGCAACGTATTCTAGTTTCTTTTCTATTGCAAAAGTGAGAAGGGATCATGGTGTGTGAATTTGGATGACAGAAAGCTAACTGTTTCTATCTTTTTTTATAATAGGAGATATTTTTCTTGCATTATCTTCCTGGCTGTGCCAGGCTGAGAAAGACAGAGACATAATGACAAACAGAGACAGAGCTGTGAAAACGTCGTTTGACATACATCCTTCCCCTTACCTGCTGCAGATATATTGACAAGGGGGGAAGGAGGGAACCTCCCCAAACAAATGAGCATAATGGGTTTCCCATGAGCCTCTTTCAGTACTGCTGCTGCTTGCATGCATTGCTTCCCGATTATTGCTGAGCAAGCTCCTAGTTCAGTTGCCCCCATATGTACTTCTCTCTGTTTTTTCTCTTGCCTGATTACAGGGGCAGTCATTATTACTGAGATTGCAGAAGCTCAGGTCAATTAAGTATATGCAAAGAAGTTGGTTACCATAGATACAAGACAGGGTTTCCCTTCTTATTTAGTTGTCTTCAAACTGCAAGCTTATCATGATTAAGGACTGTGTTGTCCCAGCACTTCCTTTCTGACCAAATTTTTAACTCATACATTGAAGTTGCTTTCAAAAATAAAAAAAACCTGGACACACTACATTCTAATTCTGATCATACACTGAGATTTAAGATTGACTACAATAGTTTGGAGTACAATATACATGACAAATAAAATTACAAAATGACTACTTTCAGCCAGCAGGCTGTAGTTTGATTAACTGTTGTAAATCAATAGGGTGTTCTTTGCCTTCTCTGTTAATAATAACAACCAACTATTCTCAGTTTAAGTGACTCTGCTGATTGTTACTCTGTTGCTCAATACTTTCAAAAAGACACATTTTGTAGGAAGGCTGGTGATCAATGTTGAGTGACGTGTCAAAAAGATTTCAGTTTAGGGAAAATTAAACAGGCAAATGTAAACTGACTAGAGAAACTAAGATCTATTTCATTGTCTCCATAATGTTTTTACAAAGCAAAAGTCTTAATGAACTCATAATTTTGAATCCTTCCTTACTGCTCTTTATAATCATTTCATGTATTTTGAATTTATTTTAAAGGCAAGCATATCAGGCATAGGAAATTTGTACAATAGTGTTGGATCCTTACATACTGTGGGTTCAGAAGAGCACACTATTCTTCAGTCACAAATCCCACCTATTCATCCATTTCCAGATAGCCTATATTACATACATTCCAGGAACTTGTAAGGAACTACATAGAGAGAGCTAAGAGTAGGCACACATGTTTTGAACAAGAGCACAAACCACTAAAAGTAGCTTTTCAACAATTCTGCACAGAAGGAAGAAGATATCTGTCTTTCATTTCCTCAAGGTAATCCTTTCATCTTGGGTCATGTCCCATTTGAGGAAGACATAGAAGAATCTTTCTCAATGGTGGCTTGTCTACATAGGAAACTTTTTGCAAAGTAAGTTACCATGCAGTAAAATCATGTAATAACTTTATGCCTGCTACCTTCCTGGCATAAACATCTGCAGTAGCTTGTATGGAGCTTTTCCAACAAGCAACACATTCACTGAGACCACACACCTGCATGTCTTGTCCACTGGCTTCTTTTAAATACATTGGGCTCATTCTCTTGCCCTACTTGAATCTTCCTTTGTTTACCCCTTTCCCAGATTTCTTCAGCCTACAGGACAACTGGGTACTGTACCGGGTAGGATGGATTAATGATACCAAACATATTCCTAAATTAATGATTCAATCATGATTTCATGACTGAGTAATAATATCATTGTGGCTTTTCATAATATCTCACTAACTCTACCAATAACTATTAAAACCTTAATGAAAGTTGTATATGCCTGAGACACTCTGACAAATTTAACATAGATATAATGAAAATACATTGAAGACTGAGGAATTCATGCAAGATAAACCAATTCAAGGTTTAGTCCAGAAGCAGGTCATAAAATGAGAAGCTTACAAATCAGCACCATTGTTATGAGTAAAGTTTCTATGTATCATATTATAATTTTTCCTGAAGAAATTTATAACAGCTTATCTGTTAGGATTTAGAAGCTGGTTATCTCTTTAGAAGGACCATCTCAGTGGAGATATTAATTAAAAAAAAAAACCTTTTTTTTCTGAGAAACTTTAGTCTTCTGATCAAATGCAAAAACCTATCTGTATCCCTCTTTTGTTCAAAGACTTTATGGACCCCAGTGAAAATTATTTTCTTCATTATACCTTTCATGTTCAAAATACTCTATTTGTTATCTCAAAATGCTTTTCAAAACTTATCTTTTGGTTTAGGACATTACCTTTTTAAGAATAGGTTTCAAAGCTGTTATGTACACAGGAGGCTGAATGAAGACCTTGTAGCTGCTCTGTTGACACAGGAGAAAAAAAACAAGCATGATCCCATGATTTCCTCAACTATATTATTTTTTTATTAGCCATCACCAGACACATGTACATGACCGAGTTCTCTGGTGTAACAGTTTATTAATTCTCTAAAATTTTTCCTAAAAGCAGCAGTCCTGTGCTTTCTCAGCTTATATTAATTTTATGCATCTCTTTCTTAACATAACAACCACCTCCAGAGTACACTGGACCAGGCAGTGGCAGGGTCTAGACCCTGACCAGAATTGTGTCTCTCACAGATCGAATTTTCTTTCAGCTTGGTGGGGGGAAGCATCTACAAACTATAGTAAAATAAATTACAGTTTGAAAATGCATTTGAATTTTCTTCAACAAATTTCAAAAACATTGGTCCTTTTTAGCATTATGCCTTTCCTTCTTGCCTTTTGACAATGTGCTATTGATAGCAACTCTCAGTCTCAGACTGAGGCTTCAAACTCTGCTCCTTACACCTCCTCTTTCAGTTCCAAAATTAGGTCCCTTCAAAATGTGCTAGCAATAAAACAAATATCACTTGAATTTTTCCACTCCCTAACTACTCTGATGCCCAGGATTTTAAGATTGCAGTGGGCACATACAAAAAGCATTAGGATTTTCTCTCTCCAGAAGTTCTACTTAAAATAGTACTTAACTGCATTTTCAAATGTGATTTTAAGAGTCTTGTTCAAAAGTTCATATATTAAGGATTTCTGGTCATTTAAGAAACCTGTCGTCTGTGTTACAACATAATTGCTTTTTTTTTCCCCCCCTTTTTTCAGAAAAATTGACAGGCGCAGTTTGGTTTTTACCCTAGAAACATACAGGATATCAGATACTGACTTTTCCATAGTTGTTGAAAGAATAAAGCTAAAAATCTAAAGTATTTTAAAATTATGTTTAGTTAAAAAAAAAATAAAACCAAACCACAAACAAACCAAATTAAAAAACTACCATCCCATTAGCTGAATTAGACAAGCTGTAGGGCTGAGTTAGACAAGTTAAACAACTTTTTAACAAAACTAAAGGAGAATAAGAAAATTTTAGGAAATCTATCTCCAGATAAGTCATTATATTCTTAGTTTGTTTTCACTTGTCATGTAAAAGCAGGCATACCAAGACATTTTAGTTATGTCACACTAAATGAAATATCATCCTAAAATAATATTCCTAGATGATCGGTAAGCCTATTAAAGCAATACAAAAGAAGTTTTGTTTTACAGTCGTATGGTTACCATTATGTTTAATTTGGGATGCATGAAAATATTTTAAGAGTAAATGCTAAAATTAAAAAAAATATATTTCCCATTTCACTTCATGTAGCTAAGACTCATTTGAAAGTTAAAAATAGTTTATTAGCTGACATCACATAACATCATCTCTTATTCATGCCTACAAACACAGAATATAAATTGGTATTCCCATCACCATCATATTTAAAGTCTTGTCTAGACTTGCAAATTAAGATACAGTGCAACTTTTCTAGAAAGCTATTGCTAATTAACTCCCTGGGACAAAATACTTTATGTCTATTACTTCAAACAATGTACATGAAGTTTATTCAGAAAATGAAAATGTTCGTTCCAGTATGATAAGGTATATCATCTTGACAGATATTATTCACAGAGAGTGCTGCCACACAGTGAAAGCCTTCCACACTCAAACAGTGTGCTCGGGTGTCTCTATAGTACACCTCAGTGTGTCTTACAGATATACATTAAGAACATCCATACACACAAGTATTCATGAATAGTTTTTCTTGAGTGACTACATAACATAAGTGACCCTTGAACATAAAACCCTAAAACTTTGTGGCCTCATATTTTTCATCATTAGGTAAAGCGTAGCCTGGTGCTGGAGAAGTCTTAGTAGTAGAATTAATAGAAACATAGAGTCATAGAATCATAGGATTGTTAAGGTTGGAAAAGACCTTTAAGATCATCAAGTTCAACCATCAACCCAACTACCATGTCTCCTAAACCACATCCTGAAGTGCCATGTCTACATGTTTTTTGAACACCTCCAAGGATGGTGACTCCACCACCTCTCTGGGCAGCCTATTCCAATGCCTGACCACTATTTCAGTAAAGAATTTTTCTTAATATCCAATCTAAACCTCCCCTGGTGCAGATTTATCCATTTCTTCCCATCCTATCTCTTGTTACTTGGGAGAAGAGACCAACACCCACCTCGCTACAACCTCCTTTCTGGTAGTTGTAGAGGGCGATGAAGTCTCCCCTCAGCCTCCTCTTCGCACTAAACAACCCCAGCTCCCTCAGCCGCTCCTCATAAGACTTGTTCTCCAGACCCTTCACCAGCTTCATTGCCCTTCTCCAGACACTCTCCAGCACCTCAATGTCCTTGTACTGAGGTGTCCAAAACTGAACACAGTTTTCCAGTACGAACACAGTATGTAATTGAACACAGTATTCCTAGTAGATTGAGGATCAACAAAAGTCATCTTCTAGTCCACAAAGTATTGCTACCTATCTAGACATAGCCATGAAATAAGCATGTCAAATCTCCAGACAACTCCTTTTTTTGAACAAAGGAACTACAATTAACAATGAGATTTCTTTACCTTCTACCTCCTCTACTTACATCACTTAGTGTGGTGGAGGCCTCCTACATAAGAGCTGCCTATGCCTGAAGTCCAGCAAAAGCTACCAATTAATTCAAACTTACACAAACAAATGTTGACCAGTAATTAAATTGCATTTTTCTTAGTGATTCATTTAGTCAGAAATGTCCATCTATTTCAAATGTTCCCTCATTTCAGGGGGCATTGTTGCTACAATCTATAGTCTCACGTTGTCTTGTTTCCTTATCAGAAAATTTTCTTTGTACTCTAGGTAAAAAGTAATTTTCTTTGAATGGCAAATACTGAAAATAAGTCTTTCCTGAAATGCCCATTCTCTAGTCGTCAATTCTGTATATTTTTAATTAACCCTATCGCTGTATATCTAATTCTTCTTGACTGCACTCTCCTCCACAGAATTCAGATAACATAAATTACATAGTTACTCTAGTAGTTCATTCCTCAGTGAAAAGTCTATATTACTTGCAGGCCAAATAGTGCAAGATCCAGTGGAAGGAAGAGAGAGCTGAAACACAACACAAAGATACCAAACGGACTAAAACTAGACTATCTAAATTGCTAAGTGATATCAGATTATAAAGAAAAAAAAATATAATGTGAAACTGGGGTTCCATTCTTCAAAAGCTCTAACATTTCTGGAATTTTACTGCTAAAGGCAATATTATTTATTTCCACTGGACTAGTACTGCAAGTACAGTTATATGAAAGTGTAGAAGTTTGTAGGATCCATGCCCTTAAATCCTTGGAGCAGGTATGTTTATTTTGCGTCTTACTGTTCTTACCATACTGGTAAGGACTGGAACTTCCAGTTTGGGAACCCACTACTACAACCATTTAAATGTAGTTATAACTAAAAATGAATGGAAGATACAGCTAAACAAACTGAAAAGAACACTTTGATCTGAACTAAGTTCCACTATTCATTTAACAGCAGTGGCTGGTCTCTTTTTTGGAGAGAAAAGATAGAAATAAAACAAAGAAGGTTTGCTTTTTTTTCTTCTTTACTATCATCAAGATTTTTTTTCCACTGACTTTTTAGTGGAAGGTTTCTTTCTTCAATAACAAGCCACAGAAGTGCATTGCCTTCATACAGCAGGAGTATTGAAACAACAAACCTGAAAGCCAGTTAAATAAAGGAGACAGTCCTATGCATAGTCCTGTTAAAAATGCTATGAGACTGTTTTCCCATTGTATGGAGTTTCTTCATGTTTCTACACAACATAAAAGAGGAAGATCAAGGAATGTGTGACTGCTGGGCTGTATTTGTGGTGTAGAAAGTTCCTGAGTAGCCTAAAGATAACATGCAGGGAATTTGGGTAGCTGGCTGCAGACAAACATTTGTGCTTCCATGCACTTCCATGCTAGGAGAGGAGAACTGGTCTTTCAGGCTACTGGCCTTCCACTGACATTATACTGAGATTTTGGAAAGCATGTGGCTAAAGTCAACAGGGGAAGACAGAATTTGTCTTTTGTTCCTGCCCTACAGTGGATGCCAAGTGGTAGCAAAGAGCCTGAGATAAAACTTCTGAACAGGGAATATCCTGGACTTTGAAACTTCACCTCAGATATACCATGTTTCTTAAAAGCTAGTAGCATTTTCGCTAATATATAAGTTGGATTATTTTTACCTGCTGGACCTGAGCTGAGCAACGGAAAGACTAGGAAGACGAACTGATACCCTCCAAACAAGTACAGAATATGACAAATTCCTCAGTATCTCTGAGATCATTTAGGCATAATTACAAGGTATGTTTGAAGGAACATTATAGCCACTGGCTTCCTTTGGTTCTTCTTATTCACTAAAAAGTAAGTTGTGCACAAGTTACAATTAAAAGTAGGAACATACAAAGCCACTGAAAGACTAAGCTGAAACCTATGTGTGAACATTCATTCCAACACCCACACACTTTAGCAGATCACGTACCTCAAAATAGGCATTTTGAAAGCAGTGGCAAAATAACTACTGATTGGAAAAGTTGACATTTTCCAAAGAAAGAAGGAATGTTAACTAAATGCATGGCTAACTAAAGGTATAATAAATAAAATCTTAAATAAAATAATTTATTAAAATTAAATAAAATATTCTGCAACATCAGTTATTACATCATACTGCATGTAAGAGTTACCATCTACTTTACTAGTTTATAACTATAAAAATAGTGTATCATAAAGGCTCGATCAAGACATTCAACTAGAAGACAGAGTAGAATATAGTGATTAAAGGCAAATATAGTAGCATTGTTTTTACTCAGTATTCCTACTCAAGGTGTTATGGGGGCATTACAGCATACCAAATCTATGATTATGAAGGCTGAGTGGCATCTGAGTAAGACAGCTTTCTTAGATTGGTGACTCAATGTGCTGAGATTCATAGTACCCAGCCATGCATAAGCCCCACATGGTATATGCTCTCAGAACCCTGTGGCAGTCTTCCAGAATGGGGAATACTTAGGGTCATTAAATCTTAATGTTTCCCAACGATATAATCACTTCCATGAGTAGAAAATATTATCTAACTTGTTTCAAGAGAGAAGGAATTGCCACTCAAAATACCTTAAACCATGAGGGAATAAAGAGGTGTGAAAACTAAGTTTTTGTAAAACAGCAGCATCATTGGCAATATGTACTGACAAATAAGCTGTTAATCTCTATACAGAATCAAAGGAATTATTCCTAGTTAACTTCTGATGTCAAACTTTATAGAGATACAATAACAGGTCATGTTATGGCTTTTATTTGGAACATGCAATAGAGTATGTGACATTTCTTAGGTGTTGGCAACAGCATTTTAAAATGAATTTCAATTTCTAGCCAAATGATGAGAGAAACATTAATTGCCTAGTAAATAAGCATCTAACACAAGAAAATTTAAACTTAGAATTGGAATATGCTAGTCTATAATTACTGAAATAAATGCATATAGTTGTTACACTGCTCTTGAGAGGCAGTCAAATCCACAGCAAAAACTATATTTACCAGTAAATAAGCAAACAAACCTTGAATTTTTTTAATCAACTACTGCAAATGAATCTCTTTTTTAGAAAATAATCTAAAAATTCAGATGTGAAACATCATTAAGACTATGTAACTAAAAGTTCCAATTGCTGTTTTAAATTACAGCTGCGAATTGTCACTTAGCTTAGTTTGGCAGCTATCCACAGCCATTCTCATCCTGGTAAGGGAAAAGAATAAAACCAAAATATTCCCATTTGCACAGTCTTCCCACCCTTCATTTACAAAGGCAACTTGTTTTTGAAAGAGGATTCTCATGAAACGGCACTCATGCACTTGAGTGGTGCCTGAAAAAAACACAGCTCCATTTACGTACTATTACTTACCCTGATTTTACCCTATTAGTAGTGAACAGATACCAAATTATATTGATTTGTATCCATAACTGCATAAAAGGAGCCAGCTGCATTACTCATTGATACAAGCAAGCTAATATCATTATGGGCAGTAAAAGGTTGTTTCATGTATCCAATGGTCTACTGAATGGCATATAAATTAATACTATGTCTTTAGGATTTCTAACTTTCCTTCCTCCTCCTAGAAAAAAAGGAAATATAATATTAAAAAATTTGTCAGTGTAACTGCTGTTCTACAATATAATTACTGTCATGCATTTCTGATGAATTCATTATAGCTAAAGTTTGGATAGGCAAAAAGTACTGCAGTTATAAAGAAAAAAAGAGGAATACTGTAATATCAGTAAGGTTCATATAAATGAGGCAACATCTCATTTTTTTAAAATCTAGTAGTCATTTTTGGGATGGACAGGGCTGTCACACACAAGTTCATTCTCTTTACAGCTGACTACAGACAACACCATTGCAGAACCATATTCACGTTCAACAAGTGGATCTTCTGTCCCCTCTACTCCTTGCAAAACACATCCCTCTATGGCCCACTGACTCACATGCTGGAAACTCACTGGAGTAAGGTAATTCCACTAAAGGCCCACTTCCTGTTGAGACTTTTTTATTACTATAACTTTTCAAGAGCTACAGAAACAAGAACTCTCCAAAAGTCAGGGTTTTGTTTTGTTGGTTGGTTTGTTAGGTTTTAATTTTTTCCAGGCATCCTTACTGTGGACCAAAGGTAAAATAATTTCATTAAAAGTTTAAGAACAATTTACAAAGTTTTCTGCTTATTACTACTACTCTTGGAGGATATCAGGAAGTCTAAAAGGCTATTCTAGTTTCATTATTTAAAGCAGATATTTATTAGCCTTCCCTTGATTTTGGTATTATGTTTTAAAACAGTCATTGGCTTAGAATGGTGCAAGTTCAAATGCTTAAAAAATGTTATGAAAGCAGCTTTTATTTCCTCAGCAGCAGCAAAGAAGCAAGGTGGGTGTAATAGAGGACATAAGTAGAAAGCAGTTTTAGGTTAAAGCACAATACTACTGGAAGCCACAGAGTTAGCAACTAAATGAATGACAGGGATACTTTTACAAAAGTATTTTTTCTGTGTGATGTTTATTTTTCATGATTTTCCTTTCTGCTATGACATAAATAACATCAGTCAAGAACTGCCTGAAATAATTGATGCATGACATCTGTGATGAAGATTAATTTAATGAAGGGACTAAGTCAATGTAAACTGTGACCTGAGAAAGCTGGAGGAAAAAATAAGTTTACAGGAGTTCTTGCTTGCTTGGTTTTGTTTAGGTTCACTTTTGAATCTCATGTATACTGTCAAGCTGCTCAGAAAAATTTACTACTCCATTCACTTGTTAGTTATGCTGTTTCAATTTTCTTAGGCAAGATTCTTATTTTATCACAGTTAACATTAAGCAATACTTTTTCAGAATTTCCCCCATGAACGTGACATTTGAAGATGTTATAGACCTGCTGTGCTGCTAAACAGTTGACTGGTTTTGAAGCTTCTTCAGTTTCTTTTTGACAGTCTCAGAATGTGCCCCATCCTAGAAGTTGGTTATGCCCACAGCCTTCAAATACTTGACTTTACAAGGTAGTTTTGTTCAGGAGACTAAATTATATACTCTTGCTATATATTTAATGAAAGTCCTGCAATTCATAATACAAAACTCAAAGGTGTAATTTCATTCATTAAACAATATACTGGTTTCAGTCATTTCTTCAGTCAACACCTTGTCAGTCTAAGTAATCATCATATGTGGAGGGAGGAAAAATGGCACATTTATTATGCAGAAACACTACAGTCCTACTGATTAAAAAAAATTGTTGACTTAAAAAAAAAAAGATGCAAACCAATACATTTTTAAAAGTATGCAACCTTGTGGTGTTTTGCTCTTTGTTTTTTTTTTGTTTGTTTTGGCGTTTTTTTGGGTTTTTTGGGGGTTTTTTTATGTAATATAAGCATCCAGAGCCTAGGGCAGTATTATGAGACAATAACTGTACGGGTGCAGCCAACATAACATCAGTGTCACTGGGACCTTGATATGAACTGGATTACTGAACTGATCTATGTTAGAACTATGGCTGCAAAAAATTAAATAAAACTAAATAACCTGTGTTTAACCAGATCAGTATGATAATGGTGCTCTTATTCTGACAGGAATATACTAATGTGCTTGTTAAAATTCTGAACCTTGTAGTAAACCATACTTCAGGAACATCCTTGGCACATTTCCAAGTTTAGTGAGTAAATTGTGCAAATGTTACTTATTTTCCCACTCTTCCTTTTTTTTTTTTGAGTTAATATACAGTTCTGTAGTAACTTCTATGTTAAAAGCTAGAAAACAAATTATTTCCTTTCTAGTTTGTAGCCCTCTAAAACACAGAAGTAAAATATTGTAACATGCTTCAGATTTATCCTGTGAGAGGAACCATACAAATGCAGTGAATTTAGTAACGGTAGATTTAAATATAATAATGGATTTATGGGTAGATTTATATATATATATATATAGGTACATTTATATGTTCACAAATTATTATTCTGGGTCCTATGAGAACTCAACATAGAATGTATGTTATTAAGAATTACTATAAGAAATTTAAATTGCCAGCTTTTTTACTAAAGCCCCTGTTATTTTGAAAGAAATATTTCTTTCAACTGAGGACAGCATTTGTACCATAGGAATGAGGGAGAACACTTAAAAAAACTTAAGAAACACTAGGTTCCAGAAGAGATATTTTTTTAACATAGATGTTCTACATACTGACTAGTCAACATCTTTAGTGTTGAAAAGAGCTGTAATGAAATAGTTAGAGATGGAAGACCTAAAACTTGTAGTACACAGCAGTTTTGTCACATTTAATTTAAAAACAACTCCATAATTATTTGGAATTCATATAATGATTCTGTATACTAGGCTGTATTCAGGGTAAGAAATATGAAATGTACCATTTAGGAGTTAAGGCATATCACATATCACGTTTTCCAGGCATGTCTTTTTTCTGCCTGCAAATTACATCTCAATAGAAGAATTTTCTGTATTTGTCTAGAATTTATATTCATTGTGTGCAGTAGCTCCAGTGTAGTGTCCCTGATGCCAAGTATGCCTACCTGGGCATAAGCGCATATGCCTTAATCATTGATGAAACCTGTTGTACAAATTTAAGTACAGTAGTATTTTTCAGAGCGCTTTATGTCATCAGAATGAGTCCTTTGGGAAGGAAAACGCCAGCTGATCTCCATTATTAATTCAAAATAGATTCTAAGTTCATCAGGTAGATATTTTTTTGTATTAATACCTATCAAGCTGCCACCAAGACCTTCACTTGCAAACAATGAAAATAATAACAAGCATTATTGCTTGTTTGAAAACATTGGAAATTGCTTTACAGATGACTGAAAACAAATATGAGTTCCTAACATCTTGTTAGACAGAGCAGAAAGAATGACTCATTACTATCAAATCAAATATTAACCGTCTTTTACCTTTTGCCACTGTAACATTGTCACCAGAACATTATTTTCCATTGTATTCATTAAGAGTTAGTACAACGCTTCCCATTATGAAAAAAGACAAATTTGTATTGTGTTCAAATGTCACATGTTCAGCCCTGATCTAATTGCTGCAGCAAAGTTTACATTTTTATTAGTTTTTAAACTTGTGTGACTTCTCTGCCAGGAGTTGATTGGTAGCAACAAAGGTCACATTCAATTGAAGGGACTCTCTACAAAAAACACTAGATCAAAGCTCTCCACCTCACTTATCATATAGGGATTTAACTTTCCTCACTGGAGAACAAAATTTTCTAGTGCTCAAAATTCTAATCTCCCCAGCTCACTAACACAAATGAAGTGGCCAACAAGTAGTATTTGTATTTAAGGGAGAAGAGAAAACTTAATAAGATAGATAAATGAGGCTACATTCACTCTTTTCTGGTGCATAGCTAAAACAATCTAAAGTCTGTTTGTCTAGACATGCAGCTGTAAGACCACCAGACTGATTTCCCTGTCCTACAGTAATCTGCATTTACTTTTCATGATTTTAAGTCTCAGTGGGTAAAGCAAATCTGATTTAGGCTGAGGGGACCAAGTGATGTAACATGCTTTTCTTAGCTCTTCACCTGATGGTCTTACTCCACTAGCCCCTCTAGTTAATGCTCTCAGGTCTGCTCTGTTTTTTTTTTAACTTTATTTTGCCTCTTGGAAAAGTATAGGTGATGCTGAGAACATTTCCCTCAGCTCACAGGAAGGTTTTTAAATGTTTCTTCTCTCTTACATACCTCACAAGAAAATAACTTTTTTTCTTTGGGTTCTAACTTGCAAGGTACTCCCTTAAATTAGGGTGACCTCTTACCCCAGGCACATTTACACAGTTAGTTGGTTTGGACTTCTGTACACTGTTAAAACTATGTTTCACTTTCTGACATAGCTTCACTTTTAGAAATAGCTTAAAAAACAACACATGAAAAATGCTAATATTTCGCCCATGCCAGTTTTGGTTTTTCTACATGTGTCTCATCTTCAGCACAGGCCAATAGAGCTCCTCTCCTTGCTCCTTGCTCCCCTGCTTTTCAGAACATTTCTGGAGAGTGTTTGTAGGTGAATATTCACACATGAAGCTTTTTTAAGGTTCTTTCTGGGAATATTGCACAAGCAAATTTCAGCAAAGTAAAATTGAAAAAAGGTATTCAAAGATGGTCAAGTCACTAAAAAAGTGTCAATTCTCTCTGGCTTGCATTGCAACTCGACATACAAAAGCTATTTCTCTGTTAGTGATTACCTTCCTCGCAGTTACTTAATTGATCTTGCCTCTTTTCTGGGATACTGTAGAAGATGTAAAAAGAGAAAAATCCAATGAAATATCTCCTGCCTATGTAAGCTAAATTAGCAGATGGAAAATGTAAAACTGTAGGAAAAGGACTGTGTTTTCATCTGTCATAACACTTACTTTGAAAGACCTATATTGATTTTCTACTTCTCATGGAGAGAACCAAACCTTTTTTCAACACAGGAAAAAGAATGCCTCTAGTCTTTGAAAGTTTTAAAAGTTCAATAGCAAAAAAGAAAATAGATTATTTTGTTTACTCATCGCAAAGGTAGATCACTCTAGGTAAATTAGGAATTCCAGCCCAGCCCTAGAGAAAGTGTTGTTGCTCAGCAGTTTGCCCATTACCAACAGTACTGTGGGATAAATATAGCCAATAAATCCAGAATGCTACTACATAATTAAATTTATACCTAAATCGATATTCTACTCATCTCTTTGAAATGAAAACAATTATGTTTTCCTATCTTTTATCCCATGTGCCTTTTATTTTTTCAGACTGTGTATTCCCCCAGGTAGGGGCTGTCTCTCAGTATGGATGTGTACAATAATTAACATAATATGGATAAAGTTTTGTTAAAACCAACAGATCTTAAAACAAAAATAATAATTACTCCTTAATCTAATCTTAGGAATAGTAAATTTATGTATTTTTGGGTAACACTATTGTATCATTCATAATTATATACTCAACTGCAGCTCCAGGAGAACTTCAATACTTACATAGGCAAAATCAGTAAATCAACATTTTTCATTATGTTTTCCAAATTCTTTTTCACTTTTAGCAAAATTAAGTACTGTAGAAGCATGAGAACTCCTGAGTATTTATTGATAAGATCAGACTGATTTATCAGTGTAATTATTGGTAGTTTGGGCTTAACTAGATAGGGTGTATCATTTGACTTTCTGAAGAAGATATTGTTGTGACTTCTTTTGCTGCACCATCAGAAAAATAGCAGGAAATTTGCTTTCACTTCTTTGGTTTTTGGTTGGGTTTTTTTGTTTTTTTGGGGTTTTTTTTGTTTTTTTTTAAATCTCCTTTGTTAAAGAAATGCTTCTTCTGAGAACCTTCACACACTCAAATCTTAAACTTTTCTCAAATAAGAACAGAAAAAGACCAAAACTGTTTTTTTTTCCCCTTCACAAGAAGCCTAAACACTCATCAGGCTATGCCTGAAGATAATCTTTGTGGAAAACTGACACTGCATAAGGTCTAAGGTTGATTGCCATTCCAGGTGTTTTCATCATTTTAAATACAAAGACTATCTGTGGAATGAGTCAACAGAGCAGTTCAGAAGTGGTTCACTGTGCCATCCAATAGATGAGCACACTGTGAAAAATTTGTCTTTGATGCAACTGCTTTGACTTTAAATGAGTTACAACAAGAGAAACATGGCCCTAAAATGATTGTGCACATAGCTGTGCATTTAAGAGGGGAAAAATGTTATTTCAATATTGCATACAATAATTATGTTTAATGTTTTGCCTGTTTTGACTATTGAAAGACTAAGGTTCAGGAAGATTTTTTTTTTTTGAACAGTCAGTTATCAGAATAGAATGAATGTAATTATTTGTATTTTGCTGATAAAAACCATCTTTATTTCTTAAACCTCAACCTACTACTGAGTAGCACCATAAATTTATGCTTTTTTACCAGTGCTCCCTCTTGTAATGATTGAGATGGTGCATCTGAGTGCTAACACAGATATGGTGTTCATCCATGAAATTATGTATGATATGTTTTCAGGAATCAGGAAGATCTGATTTTAGAGCCAAATAGTCCAAAGATGGAGTTCAGTGTTAAAGGACACAAAGCCAAACATCCTTAGTATGTGGTAGAAAAGTTTTCAGAGACAAAACTACAAAATTAAAAACAAAGCTATTTTCAAGTGTGTATGTTTGCAAAAGAAGTAGAAGTGCTTTTTTTCCAGCTAATAAATAGTAAGGAAAATTCCAGAACACATTGGCTAAGGACCCACATTATCATACAAGAACCTGAAGAAGGACAGGTCATTAGAGTAATCTTAGCAAAAGCAAATAGAAGAGTATGGTGAAAACCAAGTGAACTAAGTCTTCTAATAATGGAAAGCTTTAGTGCACAGATGTATTTCTGGAATCTGTGTAGAATCTTCTTATCTGCTTATGTGGAATTACTGAAAGGCTAGACTACTGCTTTTTCATTTGTGCATCATCTTGTATTAGCTTTCATTAACAATCATTTGCTTCTAGGGTAATTTGGTCCTCTTAGTCTTTTTTTTGACATATGAATCGAAGAAAATACTTTTTTGTGGATTTTTAAAAAGACTCAAATGCAGAACACCCAGTTTAAGAGCTAGGAAAATGCACCATGTGATTCTTGTGAAATAGCTACATAGCCAGACTTCTTTCAGTCTCTTTTATTTCAGTTAGCAAACCATTTCCTTTGTGAAATAAATAATTTTCTAAGATTCCTACTTTGAAAGTTGGAACATCCATACATAGAATAGATCTAACCTAGGGATACAGGGGGAACTCAATATGTGAGAAGATTAAATAATATCTGTCAAACTGTGAAATAACTACATTTTCTCTATTGTATGTTAAATAGTTCACAAATAGTACTGACATATTTCATGGGGCTGTGTTGAAATACATCTACTAATACATGAAATCCTCTGTTGGTAGGACTACAACAGTACTAATCCAAATATGCCATAGCTGTGATCAGTTTCTCATCTTTAGAGTTCTTACACGCCTGAATTTGGTTTCAAAGTGTCAGAAACTGTGGCACTTCAGAAGATCCTAGTCTTTTTCTCCAGCAGAAAATGAAGAACAGCTGAAAAAAGAAAACATTTGGATTTTGATAATAAGGAGAACAGGCCAAAGGCATCAGCTGGATGATGGACACACTACTATGAATATTATTAGTAAATAAAAATATTTTAAAAACTTGTTTTAAAGTTTGTTTTCCTAAGTTTTCATGTTTATTCTTGGGAACTTGTACTGAATAACTGTCATGTTCCATTTCATTCTCATGAAGTGTGGTAACTCACTCTTAAGAGTTACACTTTACTTTTCCTAGTTTCATAGCTTCTTCATCCCATAGACTGTTACCATAGAGGTTCTCACCAACTGTTCGTGAGAGTGAACCTGTTTTTTTCCAGGTTCAGAGCATTATCCTCCTATTGGATTTACAAGCAATGTAACTCAATGGCTTTTCACCAATGCAGACATCTCAGTACTCAGTGTACTTCTCCCATGACCTATAGAACACCTGTTTATTGGCATTTATAGTCTCTGCTCTTAGGAACTATATGTGTGCAGAATATATTTTTAAGTGTCACCTACTTTAAAGAAAAATTGTTGAAGAGCAAGCCATGCTTCACATCTCCTTGCCTTTCCCCTCTGCAAAGCTCAGCTGACTCTGGTTATAGGCCCCTTATTATACCATAGAAAACTGATGTTTTTTCCTGGAAACCAGATAATTCAACAGTAAATCAAAGACTAGTTACTGGCCTGGCTTGAGTATGCTAGCCAGAAGAAAAACTGCATTTAAAGCTTTTTGTTTGTTTGCTTGTTTGCTTTTTCTTTTACCTAGCTGGCTTTCTTGATCAAGGCTGTTACCTGGGGTTAGAGGTTTGGATTTCGATATAGTCAGTAGAATTATATAGTCAGTAATAAAATGGCATTGATTTTAGCTCAAATCAGAACTGCACTATCAAAATTCCGTTCCAGGTATGTTCATTCCAAAGCTGCAAAAAACATACCTGTGTCCCACCCACAGCGAGCCTGGCTGCTTCTCAGCCATTTAGCTCTTCCAGCTTGCTGTGGATGTATAATCTGGTAGGTGGGAAGACAGCTAAATCATGTTCCTCGTTCTGTCACTGGTTAATCTTGTGATGGGATCCTTACCTTTTCTCTACTTTGTTTTCTTCATCTTTATAGCAATAATTTCTGCATAGCTTTTTTGTGTATTAAAAAGTGCCTTTACTTTGTCTTATATCTAAAATCTAAAAAAGCATCTCCTTCCTTGTCACATACTAATACTATTGCAATCAGTGGTATTACTTTGACTTAAAGCCCCATGAATATAAAAGAAGGCAAAGCTGTCAGGATGTCACTGATTAACTCTACAGTGTCTTAGAAACCATTCTTTCTGCAGATTCAAAGCATCCTGAATTTCCTGTGATATATTGCCTATTTTTCTCTCTTGCTGGCAAGAAGATGGGCATTCAGGTAGGACTGCCAGTAATGATGGGTAGGTATGATGACTCTGTGTGCGGTGTGGAGAAATTTTGCTATTATGGATGCATGATTTGATCCATGGCAGATTCTGTATCTGTTTCCAGTATTTGAGGTACCACTGGATTCAGATTGTTAGATGAAAGCCATTTTCTGCTAAGAAAAAAACCCCAACACCCAGAACAAGAAACATACAAAAATATCCCCCCAAATCCATGATTAACTTAAAATTTTGAGATGCTTAAGCACCTTACTGTGGCAGGATTTCACAATTATAAATTATTCTGCAAGTAAGAAATCTGGTTGCATGTTTTTGCCCAAGAAAAGGAAAATGAAGTCTTTTATCACAGAGTACAGAAAGAAGAAAACTAACTACAGAATTTTATCCATACAGCAAGAATTTATTAGGAAATTATTAATGATCCTTAGTTAAATTGCTCATATCACATTTACATAGTGAATTTTGTCATTTTTGCTTCAAACTCTTAATTTCTACTAATGAAAAAAACGGACAAGGTCATTCACAGCATTCTTCAAAATGTCAGTTGTATATGTGTATTGCATTCATTTATTCAAATACTCATCTAAGGTTATCTAAGAATAGCCATCTTCATTTATTTAAGATATTCTTCTTCTGACAATCTGTGGAAAGTCAAGTCATAGAATCATAGAATAATTAAAGTTGGAAAAGACCTCTAAGATCATCAAGTTCAACCATCAACCCAATACCACCATGCCTCTTAAGCCATGCCCTGAAGTGCCACGTCTACATGCTTTTTGAACACTTCCAGGGATGGTGACTCCATCATCATTCTGGGCAGCCTACTCCAATGCCTGACCACTCTTTTAGTAAAGCAATTTTTCCTAATATCCAATCTAAACCTCCCCTGACACAGCTTGAGGCCATTTCCTCTTGTCCTATCACTAGTAACTTGGGAGAAGAGACCAACACCCACCTCACTACAACCTCCTTTCAGGTAGTTGTAGAGAGCAATGAGGTCTCCCTTAAGCCTCCTCTTCTCCAGGCTAAACAACCCCAGTTCCCTCAGTCATGCCTCATAAGACTTGTTCTCCAGACCCTTCACCAGCTTTGTTGCCCTTCTCCGGACACGCTCCAGCACCTCAATGTCCCTCTTGTACTGAGGTGTCCAAAACTGAACACAGTATTAAAGGTCTGGCCTCACCAGTGCCGAGTACAGGGGCATGATCACTTCCTTACTCCTGCTGGCCACACTATTCCTGATACGAGCCATCATGCTGTTGGCCTTCTTGGCCACCTGGGCACACTGCTGGCTCATGTTCAGCCAGCTGTCAAACAGCACCCTCAGGTCCTTTTCTGACAGGCAGCTTCCCAGCCACTCCTCCCCAAGCCTGTAGCGTTGCATGGGGTTGTTGTGACCACAGTGCAGGACCCAGCACTTGACCTTGTTAAACTTCATACAGTTGACCTCGGCCCATCGATCCAGCCTGTCCAGATCCCTCTGCAGAGCCTTCCTACCCTCGAGCAGATGGACGCTACAGCCCAATTTGGTGTCATCAGCAAGCTTACTGAGGGTGCACTCAATCCCCTCATGCAGATAATTGATAAAGATATTAAACAAGAGTGGCCTCAACACTGAGCCTTGGGGACACTGCTCGTGACCAGCCGCCAACTGGATTTAGCGCCATTCACCACAAGCCTCTGGGCTCAGCCATCCAGCCAGTTTTTTACCCAAGTGAAAAGTACACGTGTCTAAGCCATGATCCACCAGCTTCTCTAGCAGAATGCTGTGGGAGACAGTGCCAAAGGCTTTACTAAAGTCCAGGTAGATAACATTTGCAGCCTTTCCCTCATCCACTAGGTGGGTCACCTGGTCATAGAAGGAGATCAGGTTGGTCAGGCAGGACCTGCCTTTCACGAAGCCATGCTGGCTGGGTCTGATCCCCTGGTTGTCCTGCACATGCGTGGTGAGCATGCTCAGGATGAACTGCTCCATAATCTTCCCTGGTACTGAGGTCAGGCTGGCTGGCCTGTAGTTCCCCGGATCCTCCTTCCGGCCCTTCTTGTACCTGGGCGTCACATTGGCAAGCCTCCAGTCGTCTGGGACCTCCCCTGTTAACCAGGACTGCTGACAAATGATGGAGAGTGGCTTGGCAAGCTCCTCCACCAGCTCCCTCAGTACTCTCATGCCGATCCCACCCAGCCCCATAGACTTGTGAGTGTCCAGGTGGCGCAGCAGGTCGTAAACTACTTCCTCCTGGATTATGGGGGGTTTATTCTGCTCCCCATCCCTGCCTTCCAGCTCAGGGGGCTGAATACCCTGGGGATAACTGTCTGACTATTAAAGACTGAGGCAAAGGAGGCATTAAGTACCTCAGCCTTCTCCTGATCCTTGGTGTCAATGTTCCTCTCCACATCCAATAGAGGATGGAGATTCTCCTTCGTTCTCTTTTTGTTGTTAAAGTATTTGTAAAACATCTTTTGTTATCCCGTACAACAGTGTCCAGATTGACTTTTAGCTGGGCTTTTGCCTTTCTAATTTTCTCTCTGCATGACCTAACAAGATCCCTGTACTCTTCTTGAGCTGCCTGCCCCTTCTTCCAAAAGTGGTAAACTCTCCTTTTTTTCCTGAGTCCCAGCAAAAGCTCCCTGTTCAGCCAGGCCAGTCATCTTCCCCGCTAGTTCATCCTACTGCACATGGGGACAGCCTGCGCTTACGCAGTTAAGATTTCCTTCTGAAGAATGCCCAGCCTTCCTGGACCCCTTTGCCCTTCAGGACTGCCTCCCAAGGGACTCTCCCAACCAGTGCCCTGAACAGGCCAAAGTCTGCCCTCCAGAAGTCCATGGTAGTGGTTCTGCTGACTTCCCTTCTTTCCTTGCCAAGAATCAAGAACTCTATCATTTCATGGTCGCTAAGCCCAAAACAGCCTCCGACCACCACATCTCCCACCAGTCCTTCTCTGTTTGTGTACAGGTGAGGCACCTGCCCTGCAAGGCTCACTTACCAGCTGTGTCAGGAAGTTATCTTCCACACACTCCAGGAACCTTCTAGACTGTTTCCTCTCTGCTGTGTTGTATTTCCAGCAGACATCTGGTAAGTTGAAGTCCCCCACAAGAAGAAGGGCTAGTGATTGTGAGACTTCTGCCAGCTGCTTGTAGAATGGTTCATCTGCCTCTTCAACCTGTTTGGGTGGTTTATAACAGATTTCACACAGGATACCTGGGAGTCTGTTTGTATCTTTGTCTTCCTGAAATGTGAGAAAGAATTGCTTATTGAATAATCACTCCCTAGGAGTCTCCAGATTCATGGTTGGTCCTCATTTAAATGGTCTCTGTCTGCCTACAAGTTGCCTGACTTTGATAAGAAAGAGGACAGAGGTATACTCCAAACTATCTTGATATTGAAGGCATTCTCCTAAAGCTGGAAGCCATGAACAAAATTCACTTCAGTTTAAGTAGGGAATTAAAACTACTTGCCAGTCATGTTTTTCTTTTGCATATGATAAAAAGGTAGAACTACTTACTGTGACAGGATTTTTTAAGGTGAAAACCTTCAGGTGAAAATTTATGGGGATTTTAAAAAGTGAAAAATCTTTATTTTTTGTAAATAGCTACATCTAAATGGCCATGTATCTGTTGGTGCTCATGTCTGAGTATTCCTGTCAGATCAGGATCTGCTTGGGAGTGGTCACTGGCTGCTGCCTGTTTCTCAGAAGTCCAGGGAGACTGTAGTTCCCCTACAACGGCATCTAAGTGCCCAGCTGGGAGCACCTTGGAAAACTGCACATCAAAACCCAAGGTTCCTAGTGAGCTTGTATGCTTGCAGGCATATGGATATTTTGAATTAACTTTTTTGACTTGGATGTTTATAACTCAGTTAGAGTTAGAACTCTAACAGTTCTTAGCAAATAGTTTTCATTTTGTGGAACACTCTGGCTATACTCGGGAATATATTCTGGCCAATGAGATGCTGACCTAGGTGATGTTACAGCAGGACCCCTCTCAATCATCTACCAAAGGTCTTGGGAGTCTGGGGAGGTCTCTGCTGACTCCACTTTACAAGGAGGGCATGAGGGAACATACAGGAATCAACCCCAATACCTGGAAAAAATATGGCGAAGATCATACTGGGTGCTACTGAAAGGCATTTAAAGCACAATGCAATCATCAGGCACAGTCAACATGGGTTCACAAAGGCAAAGTCCTTTTTAGCTAATCTAATATCCTTCTAGGATAAGGTCATCCAGCTAGTGGATGAAGGGAAGGCAGTAGATGTAGTTTTTCTGGATTTTAGTAAGGGTTTGGTACTGTCCCTCTGAGCATCCTTCTGGACAAGTCGTCCAGCTGTGGGACGAGCAGGTTCATGGTGTGCTGGGTGATGAACTGGCTGAATGGCAGGACCCAAAGGGTTGTAGTGAATAGGGCTACATCTGGCTGATGGCTATTCATCAGTGGTGTTCCTCAGGGTTCTGTTCTAGGGCCAAGTCTGTTTAAGATATTTATCAACAATCTGGATGCAGGAGTTGAATGCACCCTTAGCAAGTTCACTGATCATACCAAACTGGAGGTGCTATGGACTCTCTTGAGGGACAAGAGACCTTGCAGAGGAATCTAGAGAGATTGGAGCATTGGACAATCATCAATGGCATGAAATTTCAGAAGTCCGAACGCCAGATTCTGCACCTGGGGCAGAGTAATGCTGGACACAAGTATATATTAGGAGAGGAGTGGCTGAAGAGCAGCCCTGCAGAAAGGGATCTGCGGATGCTGGTTGAGAGCAGGCTCAATACGAGTCAGCAGTGTGCCCTGGCAGCCAGAGGGACAAACTGCATCCTGTGGAGCATCAAACACAGCATAGTCAGCCGGTCAAAAGGGGTCATTATCCTGCTGTACTTAGTGTTGGTGCAGCCTAACCTTGAGTGTTGTGTGCAGTTCTGGCCCCCATAATTAATAAACAATATTCAGGCCCTTGAATGCATCCAGAGGAAGGCAACAAAGCTGGTGGAAGGGCTAGAACATGTGTCTTATGAGGAGTGGCTAAGGACTCTGGGTTTGTCTAGTTTGGAGAAAAGGAAGTTGAGGGGCAATCTTGCTCTCTACAGCTGCCTGAGGGGGGAAAGTGGAGAGGGAGGTACTGATCTCTTCTCCTTGTTATCCAGTGATAGGTTGCCTAAGAATGGCTCAAAGCTGTGCCAGGAGAGGTTTAGACTTGATATTAGGAAGCATTTCTTTACCTGCAGGGTGGTCATACACTGGAACAGGCTTCCTAGAGAGGTAATCAATGCCCCATGTCTATCAGTGTTTAAGAGGCATTTGGACAAAGCCTTTAATAACATGCTTTATCTTTTGGTCAGCCCTGAAGTGGTCAGGCAGTTGGACTAGATGATCACTGTAGGTCCCTTCAAACAGAAAATATTCTAATATTCTAATATATTCTAATATTCTAATGAGGGTTGTCTCAGAAGCTGTAAGCTGGGAGGAATTTAGCTTTTTGCAGGAATAAACAGGAATATAAGATTAAATATGAGTTTCATTTTGCTTGGTTTTTTCAAGAAAAGTTCAAGGGAAAACTTCGGTTGCATCTGCTGCATCTCATTTGTATTTCACCTTGTTTCCATAGTCATAATAAACAATCTGTGAAAAGACTGGGTAGTTTTTCACCTCAGAAAATCAGTTAATTGATTAAAGGAAGAAAGAAAAGAAGCAGTGGGAAACAAGCAAATAGGGGCTGACTTTAGACCATATGAACATCTTATAAACCTGACACAGGCAGATCCACTGGGGCAAAAAGGAGCAGGGAGCTAAGTTACTGGCTGAAGGCAGTTCCAGAGGTGACACAGTAGTAGGCTGTGGTTAATGTCCACCTATTTCATGGCAAAATGCATGGCTCTACTCATGGCTCTTTGTATAGCTAAAAGAGAACTGCAACAGATACTTTTCAACAGAATTTGGTTTAGAAAGATAAATAAGGAAAAATCATTTTGATAAGTTCAACATATTCCTGTGTTTTGTGTTTCAAAGTAATTTTTTTCAAGTTTTTATGTCCTTTAACTTTACATGATGTCATATATATACATGGATTTTTACCTTCAATATTACAAGATTTGAGAGCCATATTCAAGCAGATAAAAACCATAACAGGATGGCCTAGAGCCCTGGGTCAAGCACAGGTTACGAAGTGTGGGGAGCTGCAGGTGGGGGTAAATACCAATGGGCACACAAAGTGGGCTGCTGGTAACACCTCATTCTGATGCCACTTAATTCACGTGACTTACCTTTCAGAATCAAAGAGGAAAATAAACCAGCTATTGCTTAACCAATTGTCATCATGTCAGGGGTGTGTGCAGTATTATAACAGCTGTTTTCACTTCCTCTACTTTATATGTACATCTTCAGGAGGTGATGAGATGCTTGCTGCATATTCCTCATTTACCTTTCTCTTTTTCAGGCCTTCACCAGCATCAGGTAAATGGAAAAGTGGGACTAAAGGGACAGAAGCTTCTCTACCACCTAGGTGCAAGTTTTGTTGCATTTAGAAATCCCTGCCTTGCCAATTTCCATTTTCAGGAATCAGAAGTGGGAACCTGATATTGTAATCCCAGGGCCTTGGTGCATTCACTGTCAACTAGAGTATCATTATCTAGCTCAATAGTCAAAGAGACCCATTTTCCATTCAACACTAGGAACAATGCAATATCAAGCAACCAGAAAAAAGGCAGAAGCCTCTTATCATTGCTCTGGCTCTGAGGCATAGCTCAGGGACCCTGTGAAGAGCACTCCATTCACTTCCCACAAATAACACATATTCCCAGCTGCTGCTGAGTCCTGGTACTCCTGAGATTCAGTGCTGGCAGCTTAGAGCGTCAGTAGGTTTGTATGATAGCCATAATGGCATTTTTGGATGCAGAATTGGCATGAAGAACAAGTCTGATACACTTCACTTTAGGCTACACATAGCATTATCATAGTAAACAGACACCATTGCCAATCTCCAGTAGGATACTGGGAGCAACTTTTGTATTGATCCATTTTGCCAGGTATTCCTTGAAGCCAGAGGCATTAAAAGGGCACAGTCAGCCTATGGGCCCACATGTTTTGATCTGTGGCAGAGAGTTTAACCATTAAGCTGCTGCATACTCTGCTACTCAGCTCCATTAAATAAACAGTATTTCTAGCTTTGTCCTGTAGCAGTAACACCAGTGAAGCAAAAAGGCTGCTAGCTAAAATCTACTGTGTGAGTAAGTGTATTAATGCATATAAGATGTCAAAGTTTTCTAGTTCCGGGATCAATAGATATACAGGTAAATGATGCTGACTGTTCCCTCTTTCAATTTTAGTATGAAGTGCCAATCTCTTTGAAAAACAAATAAATAAGCAATGGGACATAGCAGACATCATGCAAATAGTAATGACATAATTATATCTTTAGGACATATATACAGACTGAAAATGCAATGAAGTGTGTCTGATTTCTCATGCAGGAAAGAGGATAGAGGCGTGAGTGTGATTAATATGTACCACATTTTAACTCTATCCTCTTTGTTAGGTTATTTCTTGTAAAAGATATTTTTATTGCTGGAAATAAATAATATAGGGGCAGGCAATTTAACAAGCTGCACAATTATTTCAGCTGAACTACAACATGTGATCATGGAGTGTTAACTCATAATTAGGTAATCTATGATGTGCCAGCAAGTCAGAAGTCTTCCAGAGATGAGATTATTTTTAATTGCCAGAGAAGGAATCTTTCATCTGGTACTGCAACTAACAGCACCAATTAACTTCTAAAGAAACACGCTGCGGGGAAAAGTCAGACACTGCACCTAACAATTGTACTGATCTGCCTTTCCTTCTCTCTCTCTGTGATTACCTAAGGTTGTCTATTTCTTAGGAGAGCATGGCAGTCCTTGAATTCCACAGTCTTGTCTTTTACCAGATTTAATATTTTTTGTATCATTGTCACAAGTTCAGGCTGTAATTTAGAAACGAAGAAAAAGTTAAAATATCTAGCTATAAACAAACTTCCTGAAAGGGAAGTCCATAGAGTCTTGATAATATCTTTTCATCGTGGTTTTGCAGTATAGATTTATCTTCTACTTATAACATCAAAAAGATAAATGGACAAAAGAGAACACTTGTGTTCTGTAGATCACTAGCTTTCAGTTTTGTTCATAGTTCTTTTCTGATTCCCACTGAACACAGTTATCATATTTCAACTCATTTCTGTTAATTATGTCTTTCTTACATATTTCTAGTTCTGTTTTGTGCATAACATCCATGATATGTGATATGGGTATTACCACACCAGCTGCCATCTGACTTGGGAAGATAAAATTTTGTACCTAAAATATGACACAAGGGAGAATGAGTCATCGGCCATGTACAGAAACTGTTATGAAAGACTGGGTTTAAAAGTAGCTAGTAAGCTAGAAACAAAATATTTAGCTGGTGAAAGGCAAGAAGCACATTCAAAATTAGAAAATAATATGAAATAAAAGCAAAGCCAAGAGATTTGAAGAAAAGACTAGGTAAAGACATAGTCAAGATATCATCATTCTATCGAAGACGTTATTAATAATGCTTCTTCTGTACCCTCTCAAAAGATTTTATTAATGACAATAAAACAGAATCCCATGGAAATATAAAAAAGGAACACCAATGGCCTCTCCTAATGAAATAACAAGTGTTATGCATTCCACTGGTGTCATGGTTTTAGCTGGGATAGTTGATTTTCTTCACTGTAGCTAGTATAGTGCTGTGTTTTAGACTTGGTATGCAAATAATGTTGATAACACCCTGGTGTTTTAGTTGTTGCTGGGTAGCGTTTACACTAGTCAAGGACTTTCTAGCTTCCCATGCTCTGCCAGGTGCACAAGAAGCCGGGAGGGGAGGGGATACAACCAGGAGAGCTGATTCAAATTGGCCAAAGGGTATTCCATATCATGTGACGTCATGCCCAGTATATTAACTGGGGGAAATTGGCCGGGGGAGGCAGCGATCGCGGCTCAGGGACCGGCAGCGTCGGTCGGCGGGTGGTGAGCGGTTGCAGCACTTGTTGTTTAGTTTTGGTTTTGGTTTTTTTTTCCCCTCTTCTTCCAGCGTTTCATCTCTCTCTTGCTCATTATTTTCGTTTTCATTATATTAGTATTATTGCTGTTTTATTCTAATTATTAAACTGTTCTTATCTCAACCCACGAGTTTTCTTACTTTGGCCCTTCCGATTCTCTCCCCCATCCCACAAGTGTGGGGGAGTGAGCGAGCGGCTGTGTGGTGCTTAGTTGCTGACCGGGGCTAAACCACAACAACTGGGTATGATGAGAAGCAGCTTTTTTTGTAAAATTTTGATTGTAAAATATAAAAAAACCCAAATAAACAAACAAACAAAACCAACCAAAAAAAAAAAAAAAAAGAACACCTGGGTGAAAGATTCATCAGACTGCTAGAAAAGGAGATAATCCTCTTTTCTGTATTTCAGTCTTGAAATCACAGTGTGAATAGGGACCAAAGTCCTTGTCTACCTTGGTGAGGGTCATGATAACTGGGCTCTGATGCATCCTCCAAATGGAGCATTGCTCCAACATGCTTCCTGCCTTCCAGCCACTACCATATGTCTGTTTAAAAATGTGAAATAAATAATGTTTCAAAATACTTAAAAGTAAATATTTATATAGAAATATATTTAAATTCAAAATATTTTAAAAAGTGATATAAAGCAAATCTGTCAAAAAGAAATGGCAAGCATCTCATTGCATAAAATCCTATAGCATTGTGATTTGGATATTCAACTTGCAGGAAGAAAGTGAATTCAAATCTCCTGACCCAGCAGACCACAACTGAACCCAGATCTATCTCAGATCATTTTCCAAAGCTGCCAGGCAGGCAAGGCCATTTTCTTGAACAGCTGTGTTAAAAATCAAACTGTGTCTGTGCATAATGTTTCAATCTGCATGAGTTAATAAATTCAAACAAAAAATTGCTTTACTGAAACATTTCAGACTGGCTCTGTTGAATATTTTACATAAATTGCCCGCCTCGCACATATCCATTGTAAATATTGGTAAATCTTGCTTTATGAAGTTTTTTGTTTTGTTTTGTTTTCTATATGTGTATTACTGACTATGCTATACTCTTATTGATCTTACCTCCAGTGAATTTACTATTTAATGAGTTTGCGTATCTTTGCTCAGGCACATTTCGAGTGCCTTTTAAGTAAGTTTTGTGTTAGTCAGGAATGTGGGAACTAAATCCCATATTCTGTGCTGTACTTCACATGAATGTGCATACAACTTTATTGATTTAGAGGATATTCCTTTTGCTGTATAGCACATAAAATGTTTTAAAATAATGTTTATATATCCTTCAATTGTCATAATTTTTCCATTGTTTTTCATTCTCACCTACAACAAAGAAATCCTGCAAATAGAATGTGAAACTTTATATGGAAACGGCACTTGTAGGTTGATTAAACTCCTGCCGGCTCTAGTGAGTTTTTATTAAATTCAAAACAAAAGTAGGAGTTGCTGGAAGCTCCTGATATAGGCAGTCATGATTTATTTTTATAGCAACCACAATCTAGATTAACATGCTCTAAAAGCTTCACATCCCTCCCTGAAGAAATCACCCAGACTCAGTGAGACCACATGAGAAACTCCTCATCCTCTCTTCCTTCTTTGCTTCTGACCTTTTTGTGAATTCTCCTTCACCTCATTGCTAAATAATCCATAATGCCTTTGCTCTTAGGAAAGAGCAGCACTTGACCCTCACTTGGGCTGAGGACTGTTTTAAGTAGTTTCTTCTATCTGAAATGAAGAGGTCACATTTTCACATAAATTAAAAAAAAACTTAAGATGGTTGCTTGCCAGCCTTGCTTACACACTCTCACTTTCAGGGTGTTTGTGCTCTGGCATAGTACATTTCTAGCTCCCATTCTTCTTTGTCTTCCAAAATCCCAGCTTCTTGCTATTGAAAAAGGAGGAAGCCTCCTTGCTCCAGGATTTTCCATTCAAAGGGACTTATTTCTTTCAGCTTCACAAGTGTGCTCAAGTGCATCTTAATATTGGAATCCTCAACAGAAGCGAATGCCTGTGAGGCATTTTCTTCTCAGTGAGGTGGTAAAAATATGATAAGTTGAACACTAACCATTTCTTCTCAAACCATGGATAGAGAAATGTGAAGTGCTGCAAGAGGGCATTAAACATCACTGAGAATAAAAATTTTGCTTGCATAAATTTCACCAGTCCCCAAAGACAAGTAAAATAGTTTTTGAAGCTGTTATGCTTCTAAGAGGATATAAAACATAATAGACTGTCCATTTATGTTGCATCTTCTTCATGTGTTATTTGGGCACAGAGTCGAGGTTTATGAGGACACTAAAGAAAAATTAATTCTGCATCATAAAAATGTTATCACAATATCTATTCCTTTAACTGCTAAATATTTTACTATGGTTATCTTGGGAGAACAGTAATTAAATCTAAAGGAAAAATCACTATGTCTTTTATAAGAAACCAATTAATAAGAGTTCTTAAATGAAAAATAAGGTAGAAAACAAAAGCTATGCCATTTTTCTCATATTTTGTTCAAATATTTTCGTGGTATAGACACTGGCCTAATACAAATTAAAAACCTGCATACAATTTTTCAGCACTGTTCCCAGATGGAATTCTATCGACATCTTTCATTATTTTGGTCCATTTAGTCCAGTCATAGTTCCAGTGGCATTTAGAAGGCAATCCTCAAGTTATCAAAGGCTTATCATTCATCTCAAAACAACGAAAGCTACTTATCCTAAAAGTACAGATTATCACTGGTGGTCTTAAAAAGCTGTGATTGCTGTTGTTTCTATGAGACATGACTATGTTTTTCTTTGCTGTAGGAAAATTGCAGTCATGAGTTTATTATAAAAATCACCACAGCACTAGGATATTGAAGCTATCAGAGGTAACATGGAATCAACTTAATTATGAACACAAAACTAAGAGAAAACAGCAGATCCTGAAAATAGCAGATGAAAATGCATTTCTGTTAGTATTTTCCAGAATTGCCCCATAGTAAAAGAGTAAATACAGATGCAAAATTTCAACTTCACCGATGGAATTTTCTTCTCTCTGTAAAGTGAAATTCAACCATCCCAGAGAGAGAACTCAAGCCACAAGGACCATACTCTAGAGAATACAGATCTTGTTGTAAAATGTAAAAAAAAAAAAAGAAAAAGAAAAAATCCAATTAATTGCATGTGTCTTTCCTGATAAACCAGCAGGAAATTCCTCAAGCAGGACCCTGAATTCTGTAGGAATTTGACTCTCTATGTATCCTCAAACTCTAAAAGCTTTTTTTTGCTTGAAAAATCCTCCTTGAGCTTCTCTGGAGTCATAAAGGAATAGTAGCTGCTTCTAGGCAAGACAGCAAATAGAGGTTTAATAAAGTGCTTCAAATGAATTTTAGGATGGAAGAACTGTTGCCTGGTGGATGCCTACACATAGCAGACAGAGCTGTTCATTTTTTTTATTATCCTGCTGCCTAAAATTGTCACGCTTTCATTTCTCTACAGATTATGCAAAGTGGGGCAAGAAATAAGTCTCGGGGGTTATATCCTCATTATATCATGAGGAAACCGGACAACTGCCTAGAGTACTTGTAAGGAGGGTACAGTCCTTAGTCAGGGAGAGGACAGGAGCTGAACACATTTGTAAATGGTTTATATCTATTCCTCAAGCTGGCTTCAAACTAAACGGTTTGTTTTCTTGCTACAGCAGAGCTACAGAAAAAAACTCTGAGGAAGCCACACTGCTTCCAGTTCTGGCCAGCTTATATAACTAGTTCAGGGACATGGTAAAACATGGTAATTTAGGGCTTTTCAGAAATACTTATATATTTAAGAAATGGGGCTGCTTTTAGCTGCTGGTTACATCGATCTCCACTGTGCTTCCCTGTCCTTGGTCTGCAGACCGTCAGTGGAAATTACAACACTGAGCTGGGGTGGGGTGGAGGGACAACTCACCCAACTCCATAGAGCTGTCAGAGGAAAGGAGAAGAGCTACTCATCTAACTTGCACATTTCAAGACTCTGAGATTGTGGAAGTTGCATGTTTCTGTCACTTACACTGAAGGGTCAATTTTGCTCTTTAGCATAGAGTTCTTCTGCTTTTAATACCAGAAACTTTAAAACAGAAAACAAATTACCTCCTTACTTTTCAATTATTAATGTGGTGTTGCCCTCACTTATCAATTCAAAATTAATTAATGAATTCTCTATTTTCAGTAAACGTTCTCAATGGATTTTGTGTGTCCTGAGGTTGTCATTTTAGAGTGATAGACGTGGCCACAAAGCTATACACTAATGTTTTACTAATAGCTGTCAATCCAAAAAAATCTAAATTTTACATCAGTAAGCATTAACACACATAAAATAATGCATACTGACATGTAAGCACCACCATGAAGACTACTTTTGCTTCTGAAGAATTTGGAAACAGCACTGACAATTTGCGTGCTGAACACCATGATGTTGCACAATATCATATCTGTGTTACCCAGGGATCAGAAGGTTGTTTATGCAAGGCATCCAAATTTCTTCTTTTTAATTTGGATTCTCCCACTTGTGTTTTTTAGCAGAAGTGCTGTGAGGTCACTCCTAGATAAGTGTACTGTAGGAAAAAATCCTTGATATAAAGCGTAGGTTGGTGCCCTGGCTTCCTACCTTTGGGACTGGCTGTCCTGCATTATTAGTGTGTAAGTACAAAACCAACAGCTCTGACTGTGAGTGTGAAGTGCCTCAGCCATGTCTTAGCTGAATCTAACCCTGAGGGCCATTTGTCAAATGGAAGAGCTGTCCCTCGATTATCCATCCTTGTATTACGGACTCTGGACCTATGTCCTCTGAAAACTGAGTAGTCAAAGGCTGGAAAACACCTGCAGAAATGCTGAATTTATGATGTGGCAGTAGACAAGAGGAGATAAAAGCAAAGAGCAGGCAAATCCAGCAAAAATATCAGTTTATCAGTTCAAAAGGATGCTGTACCAAACTTTGCCTACAAATTCTGAGAAGTATAAACAAGGTCTCTCACAGTACACTACAAACCTATTCCCAGCACAGCTACAAGAGAAAATCTAGGAGAACCCTCATGGAAAAACATTATTACTCAGTGGGAAATGGTTTGACAGGAAAATAAAGAAGACTACGGATAGTAGCAGTATTCATCATGATGCACATATTGTACAACCAGATCAAAGACTCAGTCTGTATGTACTACTTTACAATTCAAAACTTGGATGGATCCACTCCTAATCAACTCAAGTCCAACTGCACTGCAAGGTTTAGCTTTGGAACATGGTCACCAACAACCAGAACAATCAGTTTTGACACGGATGAAAGAATGGACAAATGCCCAAACACTAAGCCAGGTGAAGGTTGTAGAATAGGTCACACAAACTAGACAGTTTTAGCAAATTCTACCAAATTTCAGCAGCAGTGAATAGTCTTGACATGGAAATAGTTACTGTTTTGGATTTACCTCTGAATTAAATGAATTGACAGTTTGGATGGTTTTGACCTATTGTTTTAGTTTCCTTTCTAATTCAGGAAGCTGTCCACATCATTTTGCTCTTCGTGTGTATTCTGACCAGTTTTGGCCTGTGGCTAAGCCATATGACCCTGCCTAATGTTCATATAAGAATTGCTATGAAGGTGCATTTTCAGGTGACATATCTGGAGATATTTTGCTTGAATACAGTTTCACTGCTGTTGACAGCATTCTTGAAGGAGCCAACTGGAGCTGGAGGGAAAAAAAAATAAAAAACAAAAAATAGAACTGGTATAACTCTTGGAAGATATCTGACAGAAAAACTGATGGCTTTGGAGTCTTTATATTAATATAATCTCTGACAGCTGAAATAAAAAGCTTAAAAGAAAGAAAAAAAAAAAAAGGTCTTTTGTGGCTCAGTACCTACAGTGGAGATAAGGAAGATGAATACAGATTTTTAAAAAAAGTGTTCAAGAGTGTGTCTCAGACACACACATTGCACTGACTCACTTAAACCAAGTAGCTCTGCTTCTCTGTTTGCCTGCAAGAGTTTCCCAAACTTCCTACATCTTCTTTTTGCTTCCTGTTTCATTTGAAGATCATGAACATATTGTAATGCACGGGATTAGAAGCTACACAATGAATTCAAAGTTATAAAGATAATTTGTTATCTTTTCCTCCTTATACGATATTTATGTCACTGAATTATAAAAAAAAAAAGAAAAGCCTGGAAGATTAATAGACAGTAGAACTAGTAAAATAGCAAAGTGGCTGCTGGAAAATCCACAGGTCAGTGATTTTAGTGTGGCTGGTTTCCTCTGAAATTGTGATCTCCACTGACATTCTAGTTTCCCCAAATGTTAGTGCTTTACAAGACTGATGGGGAATAAGGATTTGTTTATTTTGTGAAACTCTTTTCATTTCAGGTTATGATTACACCACAATTTTCCTGAAAATGTAATGTTTTTTATAAAAATTCAGTTTCATAACAATTTTTGCTAAGCCTGTAATCACAGTTGTAGGCTGTGGTTATGGTGAAATGCACATCAAAGGACTCCAAGGCAATTAAAGTTCCCCATATCTTGTCTTGCAAAGTCTACTTCAAACGTGAACAATAGCATAAGAAAATAAACTTTATCTTTCTGGGAAGCCTGATTTTTTGCCTTATACTCAGAATGTTTATAGTTTAGGTACTTCAGAGCTCTTATCTAGTAAACCAGTAGCAAAATAACAGTATCAGGTTCAAACAAATGAGGTGTAATCTGAGAAAAATTGCCCATAGTCCAGTTCATTCACTTTGTTCAAAGAACCCAGGAAAGAAAATCCCCACTACATTTTAAATTAACAAGATGACAAGAATATAACTGCAAACATTCTAAATTAGGATCCCATCCATCTTTCTCCTCAGAAACTTTTACTGAAGGTAGCACTACTAAGAGTCTTCTATTACAGTGTCAACTCCTGAACAGTGCCCAGCCCAGAGACATACATTCTCTAAGTAAACAGCAACATTATTCCCCAGGAACATGTACATGTTGCAACAAAGATCAACAGATCTATTCTTTTGTTTTTTAATTTATTCTTTTTTCTTTTTTTCACCTAAAGAACTAAAAAACATTAATTACATGTAATAAAAAAATAGACAAAATTACTTAGGAAACAAGATGGGAACATAGTCAGTAGGACTAACAGAAGAGAGGGAAGTCCACAGTGTGTGTAAATCTGCTGCATTAAGCCTTGATTTCATAAATATCCAGTGTCCTTCCTTGAAATCTAAGGCTTACACAGGTGTTCTGTGGGAATCAGTTCTACATTACTTTAATTACAGTAATTCATCATTGAGAGAAGTCACCAAACCCTGCCAAAAAAAAAAAAAAAAAAAATTATTTCCATTCTTTTATTTCAGTAGTGTAAATTAGACTTTCCATGTAATTTTTTTGGTGGTAAATTTTCCAAATACTTTAAGCATTGCTAACAAGTATTGCTTTGTCCTTCCTCTTAAAAGCAAGCAAACAAATAAGATTCTGAATCACAAGTTTTTAAACCAGAAGTGCTTTTATTGATAATTTATTCTGCTTCCATAGAAGATACAAGGTGAGAAACTCCATTTGATAATTTCTGAAGCAAACCCATAACTTCTGTAAAAGACATAGCTTCCTATTTAGAAGTCATTAAGTCTAAATTTAAAGAACCTACTCCGTCTCTGGGTGATTCAGGGGCTGACTGCTGCAGTGATAACTATTTTTTTTTAATATGTCATTGGATAAAATAGATCCAGCTCCTGGAGCTGGATTTTACTTCCTGGAAAATGGATTTATTCTATGTATAAAACTTACTAAACCTGGTACTAGCAGCTACTAATCTGAGCACTCAACTAGTGTCTGCTTGTCAGTGGTGCTGGGGAAAAGAATTCCATACTGGTCACACAGCTTCCTAATTATTTGCACTTGAACTTCCTTTACATAACTGAGGATTTAATGCATGTACCTGTTCTAGATTCATCTTTATTTTTTATTTTTCCATAAATTAAACAGAGATTTTCACCATTACAGACTTTGTTGTTAGTTTATACATTTAACTCGACTCTTCCCTTGTACAGATTTTGTCCTAGACCTAAGAAAGAATAGATTTGTTGGGGAAAGAAAACATTACATGTTTGGTGCAGAGGGAGAAATTCTTTCTAACAGATGCTTGAATATTGGCTAAAAGTTTAGTAATTAACCTGTAAACAGAGTGGCAAGGGTTAGTTAATGGTGAGCTAATGAACTAGAACTAAAAACTGGCAATGTTGACTTCATCAACAGTCTGAGCAGGCGTGTTGCCTTAAAAGAAGTGTTGCACAGCTATGTAAGGGTGAATTTAGCTGACAAATTCAAGCATATATTAAAAATACAGTAAATTAAACTTTGCCTCTTTAAAGTCAAGAACAAACTTTTATTGATTTCATTGTGGCAAGGGTTTCACCCAATGAGCTTGTTAGCTTAGTGTTTTTAAATTCCAGGGTTAGTTTATGTTTTTTTTTTTTTTCTTGTAGGCGGGCATACTTCTATAATATAATGTTTCTTTGAATTTTAAGAGTCTTCTGATACATTTAAGGGGCTATGTGTAGTTAAAGATTAGTTGAAATAATATATATTTGTGCAAGAAGTATTTTATACTGAACTGCTATTTGTTTTGATTTAGATTCACTAATCATGGAGAAAAAAATTTGCAATTGCCCAGATAAAACCAATCAATATCCCAAGGTGGATTAAAAAGATGACAAAAATGCAAAAGAGTAAATATAAAAAATAAATAAAATAGGACATTCGTAACTGAAATACTCTAGAAATATTTATGAAAGTTGGAGAACACATGCAGTATTAGAGAACATACACTATCTCATATATCCAAGGGAAAATTTTGCAGAAAAGCAATTAAAACCGTTACTTGATATCGTTGTACCAGTAAATTAGTCAGTCTACCACTCAGTTTTGTGAGGGTAAGAAAATGAAAGCTAATCTTAAACAAGAAAAAATGAGCTACCTTTGAATTCTGAAGCAAAACAAGGCAGATGAAAACTGAAATGGAACACAGGAGAAAAAGAAACCAACAGTTTCATAGAGTTTCTAGAGAAGTACATTAAAGTAATGGAAAAATAAGCCAGAACAGGTCTCTTAAATAAGAGTCTTGTCTCTTCTTAACTCTTTAACTGTTGCAGTGTATTATCAACTCCATCTGTGTCATTCTCAACAAATTTCAAACACACTTAAAAAAGTCTGAATACTGATGTTAGAATTTATTTTACCCCCAAAACTAGTGCTGAACCATCTATATGATTACAAATCATATTCTAATCCCTAAACTACCTCTTTAGTTTAGTCCTATTATAACTTGTTTGATTCACAGTGAACAGGGAGCAGAGAAGTTTCTTCCCTGTCTCCTTGCCGTGGCCTTTCATGCATTTGAAAACTGTTAAGATGTTCAGCCCTCAGTCTTCTTTTCTCTGAACAGTGCTACTTTTATAATCTTTCACCATAAGTAATTTTTTCTAGCCTTCTGATCATTTCTGCTGCTTTCCAGCAGATCGCATCCTAATTTAGATGTTCCCATAAAACTGAACTATGCACTCTACCTGGCTCAACAGAAGCACATCACAAAACACAGAATGAAGTGTATGTTCTTGTGTTTAGTAGTGAATTAACCCTGTGATAGAACTAGGAACTTTTCCATCCCTTTCTCTCCCCTATGCAACAAGTAATTGCACCCTCTTGATCATGTTCTGTTTTTAGTATGCAAATCACTGAAGTCACCATGAAGCTTAAGCAACTGCAAAAAGAAATTCCCAAACAACAATAGAGGTTATATTTTCTAGATTATTCCAGCAGGTTCTGGCTTTCCCTCTAATGTATCTGTAAGAAGATTTGTAAAAGAGCTTCACCAACCACAGTTAAATCATAGCACCCATCACAGCCAGGCAGTCCTCTCAGGTTTCTGTACCATCAAGCTCATTTTAGTAGATGAGTATGCAAAAAAAGACAAAAAATCCAGTTCACTTTTCCACAGGGAGTTTATCTCAACATCATGAAGAAAAAGATTTTAAAATAACAAGGGTAGGATTCATCTGACCAAATGCATACACCCAAAGTAAAGATGTTTATATGTGAGCTAGTCAGTCTAGGGTACCTTTAGTAAGTCTTATCAGTAAATGATTAATCTTCTTTCCACCCTGAAGTAAACTCAATTTAAGATATTTAGACGTAATTTAGAAGTATTTATTGAGATGAGCTTAAATATTCCCCAGAACAGTCTGTGTCTTTTCTTTGCTTATAAGGGGAACTGAAAGTTACTTGCTGAAAAGTACATCTCTATATTTAGTCAGATAAAGCCTAGCCTATGTGTCCATACATATACATGTTTCTGAATCTCTTATCTGGTCTCCAGAATTTCAGTTTTCATTTTTTTAGTTTCCAGCTGTTATAATTAAAAACAGACAAAAAAAAGTAAAGGAGAGATACATTTGGTGGAAGTATGAACTCTGCTCCCATCTAGTTTTTTCTGAAAAGAATGAAATATTTTTCTAAGATACCTTGCAAAATTATTATCCTCCCTATGAAAAAGATGTAAGAACTCACATAACTCACAATTTATTTTAATTTTTTATTTTGATGACTTGCATGGGCAAACTCTGGAAGAGATCTTTAATTACTATCCCTGATTAAACATCATCTACTGTAAATATATGCCTTTTTACTCAAATATATCAATGCACAGACATACTTACAGAACCCTTTACTTCAAGCCTACTCTATTTCCATTTCAGTATACAGCAGAGCAAATATTGAATGTAGTCATCAAGGACAAGACCTGTCTGTATTTTTTACCAGGGTAGCTTGCTAAGGCAGAACATCCCAGTTGAAAGTTATTGACTTTGATATATTTTCCAGCCATCCTTGCTCATTTTTCAATACCAGGGAGAGAATACATTTCTTATTTTAGTACAAATCTTATCATAGCAATGTTAATTTTGCCTGCTACCAGGAGCCCCACAGTGACTGTTGACTAGAAACACTAGCTAAGGAAATTCTTTCAAAGAGTGCATGTCCTCATCAAGCTGGTGATAACTGTGGTTCTCCCTATAACTGGTACCTGTGTCTCTTGATTGTCTTCATACAACATTCATAAAAATAGGTAAGTAAGTTCTTCCTTCCTTCCTTTCTACATTTACCAATATGTATATGGGTTATATACTTCCTGATATGAAGGTTATACTTATGCTAGTAAAATAAATAAAGGCAGGATATGGGTCCAAACACTGTCACAGAATCAGCCATGCTCTTTAAGTTGTTATTACCATTCATGGCATAGTTTTGACCCTTGACGACTAACAATCTCCTTAGCATTAGAAAGTGCTGAGTTCATAAGGGAGCATGGATTCAGAATAATTTGAAATAGAGGAGAAAGAGTAAAAGAATTTACTAGCACAGATAAAATTTGTACTGTACCAGATGGCCTTGGTCCAGAGAAAAATTGCCTATTCATTTTATTTAGTGCCAAAAATGTAACTGGAAATGTCATTCTTTTAAAAAGCTAGTATTTCTAGGAGACCTGCATTTGGAGGATTGCATTTGTATGTGTGTGTTTAGAACATTTTAGGGGTTTTTACAAGAACTAGAGGAGAAACAGCTCAACCAGATTAAAGAAAACCTCTGTGTGTTCAATTTTACTATTCCCTGATTAGTTTTACAATGCATAGCCAAAAGAAATCAAAAAGAATCAAACATTAAGGAAAGAAAATCAGAGGAGTTTTCATGTGGCAAACTTGAATTTTTTTATATAGCACAGTTACATTCTTGTTCCTTCCTGGGCTTCCACTACTGAAAACATTAATGGTAATGAAGTTGAAAAGACTCTTCAATAGATCCCTGGGCATATATATATTAGGAATAGACCAAACAGGGACAAATATGCCTTATCTCTGTCAGATGCTGTTATTACCCAGGAAAACAAGTTGTAGGTCTTCAGTAACTTTATCTGATGGAAGAAGAGCGGAAGGGAGTTTAGCAGCAGCGTGGAGAAACTGTCCCTAAGGTTAAAATATGTCAACAATTCTCTAATTCTTTACCAGAAATGCACTATACTTTTTTTTTTTCCAGAAAACAAACCTACCTCCCCACCACCCTCAATAAAGATGAAGCGTGATGGGTTTCTGGATGGCTCAAGTAAAAAATGTTTATTAGAGTCAACAGCCTAGCGACTGTTTTCATACTAACACTTTGGTGCCCAAATATATAAATTGTGAGAGGAACTGCTGGTTGATAGAGTATAGCTCATCATTCAGCACATTAATAGGCATGTTGTGCTTATATCTTCCAAACCAGACATGCCCTTAAACATACTATGAACCCTGTTGCAATGACTGTAGTTAGATGTAAATATGAAACACTGTGCTAGTGTCTGCCATATAATAAATCAAAGTAAAAGTTGATTTTAGGAAAATAAAATTTGAACAGGTGGGAAAGGACATAGGCCTACCATCACCTCTCATAGCGTTAACACAATAGCATCATTTTGCTACTGGAAATGTCAGCTGAATTGCCCTTTCCCCCATTCCTTCCAACCATGTATTGAGAGCTCAGTAACAGATGTGGAGAGAATAAACAGTGGAAGAGTAGCCAATGGGACTTTTTTCCGAGTTTCTTTTTAGCAAATGTTATGTACTGCATTTTTCACATATCTATGAAAACAATTTTCTTTTTGTACTAAGTTCATCAGAGCCTTGTTTGCATTTATGGTATAGAAAAATACATAAGATCTGGAGGGCATGTGAGTATAGGCAATGGACCAGCTGCAAAGGAACAGAGGTGTCCACAAACAAACTTAAAATCTAGAAAATTCGATGAAAACATTCACAATTCTGACTAAGAACAAATCAAGCAATAGCAGTTGATATATATCACAGAGGACCTTAACCACGAGCATGTTGTCATTTCTTCACAAATACGCTACATATTAATTCTTGAGAAATTATTTATACACTCATCACTGAAAGACAGAGACTCCCATCCATAACCAGAACTTCTAAGCATATCAGTAAGAACTCTTAGGGAAGAACGGCTTTCAGTGTATTTTAAAAAGTCATTACCATGAAATTTGCTTACTTGACTAGCATATGTTCTTGGGTCTGCTTATTTGCTCGTGCTATCCCTACCATTTTAGAATTATGCATTTAGAGTAAATCTGCAGCAAACAGAATATTTGGATTATTATAAAGACAATGAACAATCACAATATAAAATAGCTGAGCCTAACAAAAGGCCTGAAATAATAAATCTTCTCTTAGCTAGAATTCTTTGGATTAGGGGAGGTTGAAATAATCTTTACAAAGTGAATATGAGAACTGATGTACGGAAATAATTCTCTCATTTTCTTGACATTTTTAATTTAACTCACAGGGAAAGAAATGCAAGTTTTAGCAGTCTCAGGATAATCTTGATTTCATATAAAGCCATGTCAGCCAGTAATGTGACTCCAGAGACACTGAAAAATGTTTTCTTATATCAGAAGCCCATCCTGTCCATTTCTTACTAAAAGAAATTTTGCAAATAGCTGAAGCTGATTTAAAAGAGTCATCTAGAGAGTATATTGTGTTCAAGACAACTAAGAAAGCTAGTGAATGAAAGTTCCTCTTCTTCATATTTTTGATGAAGACACCTGAAATGTCTAAAGAGCTATGTCCCTTCCTTTCTTACTTTAGTGAGTTCATTTAATGAAACAGGGAAGCCATACATTCTCTCTGACGTGAGTATGCTCTCTGTGGTGTCATTCCTTTTATTATATCTTTGTCAACTGCCTCCACAGAGATTCTATGTTTTCATCATGTTATATTCTAACAGATGAGATCTAGTAAGACAGAATTCAGATATTCAGGAAATTTCAGGAACATCTTCTATAAGGTTTATTCCAACCCTCCATCATTTAGAAATACTTTTCAGCCTGTTGGTAATGTTCCAGATTTGGCATGTTGCCTGAGTTGTCAGATTTACTTTTTTGGTTTTTAGTTCCTTTAGTTGAAACTGAAGTAGATCACTATCAATTGCAGTGAAAATCCTCTGCATTTCAAAATACTGTTGAATTCAAGTGTGGTTTTGTACTGAAAAGGGCTTATATGGATGTGTGCCAGGGCATGTGACTAGGAACTATTCTTCTATTTGCAGAACTGAGGGGTGTAGAAAATTTTCATTACCACCATTACTATATTTTGAGGCATTTCCATTCTGGAAAACCCTTTAGGTTGGCTGCATGCCTGCAGAAGGACTCAAGGTCAGCTCAGAAACCAGGGTAATTCAACAGAAGAGAAGCTGGAAGAAGCTGTAGTAGGAAATACACTCCCTTGAACCTCCACAAGCCAAATAGCTTCTGTACACTTCATTAGTCATTTTAGAGGCAAATGCTCTCCTCCATTGCATCCACATATACTACCAAATCATATCATAAGAAGACAGGACTGAAAGGGAATTCCTTCCTGGTCATTACAGTCCTCACTCGCGTTGCTCACATTGCCAGTAGTAGTTTCTTCCTACTCCTTTTCCATCTGTCTTTTCACACTACACTCCTCACATCAGAATGATGTTCTGAGCCTTACTAATGTGACAGCAAGAAATCTTTCAACTTTTAACTTAATTTTTTTTTGCCTAGCAATGTATACTCATTTCTTATTTAGCTTATGGGATTTTTTTTTTAGCCTTGGAATTTTTGGTCTTGAAAGTGTTTACAAAGAGTAAGCGTTTGATCTCTTGCTATTTTGTTAACAAAATGAGTCAAACCCTCATAGCTGGTTCTTAGTATAAGAAAATTCTATTCCTCAGTCATCTTAATAGCAATGGTTTTCTCCTTGGTTAACAAACTGATTTGAAAAAATCCAATATAAAAAAAATACAGGTAAAATAAGAAAAAAAAGATAATATCAAAATTGCTTATATTTTGCTGTGCTACAACATTATTAATGCACTCTTCAAAACAGATTTGCTGTTTTAAATAAAAATAACTTACATACTTGTGTTCACAATTCAGTGTTATACCTGACACTTGTGAGATATAAAGGAACAACTTCCTTTTTTTTTTTTCAGCGATTTTATTTCTACATCATTTTCTTAAAGGAAAAGCACTGCAAAATGTACCCATGACCGTTTTTATTTCTGTAGGCACCACATATGAACATTGAAACTCAAGATTTGCAAATTTACAAAGATGTGCAAGACTGCTGAACTAGAATTGCTTAGTGCTTACACATTTTCTGCTGGCCAGATCAGAAGTTCTGGTATTGCAGTTCAGGGCTGTAGGAAGTAAACCTCAGACATCTACCTTTGTAAAAAGATTGGAAGATATTAAAATAAAATGTAAGACATTTTATTTTGTGTAGGAAAGTGGAGGCTCTGTTCAATGATTTGGCACACTAAATATCATTTTGTTATCACTTTATCACAACAATATCCATAAGATTTGGCATGGAATCTGGTAACTACTTCATTTTGCTCTAAGGAAAAATAAAGCTGCATTGAGATTTTGCAGTAAATCCTATATCAGCTCTGTAACTTGGCATTTACTGGACATCCTTGCCTTGATTTAACATTTCTACCCCCATAATATTTAATTTTCCAAATACTTACCTATGCCCCATTTTAAAACAATTTCTATTAATGGGTTCTTTTATTGCCTTTGGTAGTTCATTGCACATATAATATTGTCACAGTTGCAACACTGTATTTAAGGTTCTGTCAGGATTTTTATGCTACAACCCTGTTTTCTTGGATTTATACTTTAAAAAAAGATTTCTTGGGGAAGATGCAATGATAGTGCAAATTTTCATGTAACAAAATAGCTGCTCCTTTAAAAAAATGCTACTTTTTCATTTGTTATTTTTGATACTAGGAAGACTATTTAAAATAAATAACTAATGATGCATATATTTTACATTTTGTTTCTGTGAATAATTACTTGTTTAATCTCACCTTGGCTTTGTGATTCTTGTTCATACTAAATAGTAGACTGTCTCTGTTTCCACTGATTTCACTGAGTCTTCATGCAAAAGTATTCTAAGACAGTACTGTACCCTTAGAATTAATGATGAGAAGAAATATAAAAAGTAGGTCTCTTTAGAGTTTATGGAAATTAACATGTATAATTATACATTAAGTAGTGTATGATGATATTCCAAATGAAGAAAACCTAGATTTAAACAAGCAGTTTTTCCTAATGAGTAAGTAAGATGACTGTGGTACACAGTTGAAGGACTGAAGGGAAAACAGAGATGAACGAAAAATATATGTATTATACAATACATTTCTAAGCTCATAAAAAGGTCTCTGTCCTAGAAAAACTGGGCTTCATTAATCAAAATATAAAAGTCACTTAACCTAGGAAAAATGTGACCTATGCCTAAAAAATCTTTGCCCCTTTGCTTGGTTACCATTTTGTATAGTGTCAGCAAACTCAGATAAGCCTAATACTGAGGTATACACATTGCAATAGACAATCTAGGATTAGTATAACAGTAAAAAAATATTTATGATTCTTTGATATAAAAATGTCACCATTTAAACATTAGTGTTGTAAAACCATAAAGAAAACATACCAAATATATCTGCATTTTTTGTAATTATAAATGTTAAATAAAGAACTAAGAAACAATACATATGGCAGAATTAGTTTAATTAGATTTCTTCATAGCTGAATCAAAATCTAAGATGTCAATAGAAAGATTTTGTTTCCAGAGTTAATATAAAGCATTTAATTGCAGGGTTCTCATCTGGACTACTGGATAGTCATTAGGAAGATACAGCTAGAAAACAAGGAAAAAAGGTAGTACTGTCACAATATTTGAAAACAATTTCAAAGGAATCAAGTGAAACAAACCATGCTTTGGTATTGACCTGGCATCAGTAGCATGCGTGAAACAGTAACATAATTAAAAACAGAATAACACTGTTTAATTAGGTATTACAAATATATGTCAATATTTGGTGAAGGAAGCATCAAGAGACACATTTTCCACAAAGATAGATAGTGAATATGGTCATAATTACATGATTAATAACAGGTCGTCTTCTTTTTTAAAATAATTTATGACCAACTTTAATAGAAATACTGTTAATACTACTTTTCTTTCCACTTTATCCAAAGTCTTATGACCTATCTCTCCCTTTTGTTCCTTTTTTTAGCTACAAAAAGAAAGTCTAATTTCTCTAACTTTTGAGTAAATAAGATCCTTATGTGCTTGTACCATTTTCTTTGTGTAGTGATTTTTCTGTTGCCATTTCACCAATCATGCAATCTTTTTTTATACCTCTGCCTCAAATTCTCTCACTGCAAATTAATTTTCACAGAGATCCTTTGCCATATCATTTTGTGTAGTATATCTTATTGCAAAATAATTTCTCATTTTAATTTAAAGTGAAAATAACTTTTTTCAAAATAATTTTTTAAATTGGAAATTTGAAAACATGAAAAAATTGAAAAATTTGAAACATCACGAAGTAGTTTATCTCTACTCCTGTTTCCCCTTTATATTGGTCTCTCATAATTATACAGAAAAACCTTCCTCACTTTAATAGTCTTTGTCTTCACTAGAGTTCTAGATGATTATAAAGCAAAGAGGTGTTTCGTCTGTTTGATAAATGCTCCTGCTTCCAAAGTTACCCTGGTTTTACTTTTATTGATTTTAGGCATTACAGGTGGAACCAAATGAAGACTATGAACTCAAGACCACTGATCAAAACATTCTTAATGTCACCAATACATATACTTCTCTTGGTTTTGGGATAAATGCACTTGTAATGCTTAATAGCTTATTGAGTTAAAACTGTAATATGATAAGTCTGCAAGACAGTACAGCAAAATACTAAAGACGTAGACATTTGACAGATTCTGAATGGTTTTGGACCTCTTTTTTGTTCCTTTTGTTTATTCTTCTGCTTGCCATGTCTTGCTTTTATGAAATAGCAGCATTTGTCTAGGAAGATACATATGGTATGAGCAACTGTGATAAGAAGACAAAAGTATAACTAAACCCCAGCTTTGTATAAAAGGTTCTCAGACTGTATGGTAGACTTTCAAAGAGATACATTAGCACTGGACATACTTTAGCAGTGAAGAGAAGCAGAATTCCAACCATATCTATCTCAGAATTTCTTCTGCACTCTGCCCTTTCCCCTCCCCCTTGTTCCTCTCCCCTCAAGAGATTCCATGCCTCTGTGGCAGCCATGTGGAGGGCACAGCTTGTACTAGAAGCTAAAGTTGGGAGTCAGCAGAAAATAAAGAAAAACTTGGAGTCCAAGTCTGAAGATGCAAGGAATATAAATTTATCTATTAATATGTTTAATATAAAATTTGCAATTATATATTATATAAAAATATATAAGATAAAAATAGCACACATTTTTACACACAGGTACAGAGGAGGCTGGATATAAAAGACTGGGGCAGGTGGAGGCTAGAGGTATATGTACTTATTGGAGAGGGAATTTTGCTAAGGAAGGGGGAATTAAAGTGGCAATGGAAAAAAAACCACAAATCCGTAGCCTTTTGTAGTACCAGAAGAGAAGAAAAGGGTTTATGCAAAAATGTCAGTAATCACAGCTCTACTTTGTATCGTCATGAATCCTTGTTGCTTTGGAGAGTGACAGGCAATTCCATCACTGAATGTTTTCTTTGATGTTCAAGGAACTTTATTTTCATCTTCCATGTTCTTAAAGGGGTTGGAAACATCTAGTCTAAAATACGAAAAAGAAAAATTAGTTTCATTGTATGTCCAATTCCTTGGAAGGAAGCATTCTGGGAAATAAGAGACAAAAGAAGGGGGGTTTTGTTTGGGTGGTTTACGTTTTGGCTTGGATTTTTTTCTGATAAAATGCACAATTCCAGTTTTGATAACCCAAATGAGAACATATTCTTGCCCTGGACTGAGATAACAAAGCTGGGATCTAACTCAATGTGAGAGGATTTTATAACAGTGCTAGCTGAGGGCAAGAACTGATTCAGTTTTTTGTTTGTTTTGCTCGTCATGAATATGAACTCTTTAGGGACTTAGTATTATATTCCTAAGTACTCTGAAATGACTGTTACTCTGCTTGGTGTGATTTTTCTTCCTATTTATTATTAATAACAAATGAACCGTATGTACAAAACTAGACATGCAATGCAATAAGAAATACTTCCTAGAATGTTCTTCCATTAAGCTTACGCTGATTTGTCTTTCATGAAGGTATGTGAACAAAAATTTTCTCACATTCCCTAATTTTATTCAGTCATTCTGCATAAATACATTTGCTAAGCCTGTGAAGGCATAGGTTTATTGTGAAAGGTCTAGTTTCTAACTTTTTGGTACCTGTCTCATCACTGAGTGATGTGTAGTGATCTAGTTAACCACCCTGTATATGACTCTCATGCCTTTTGGGGCTTTTTCCTGTAGCTGGAATGCTTGACCATTTCTGTATGTACGTAGTGCCTCCTTCTCCCTATTTTCTGGCTGGCGCCTAGAGCAGTACCCATTTCTCATCACAATTCCACCAGTACACCACCCATTTGGGAGCCAGTTTCAAACAAATGTGAATCTCAGGGGCCAGAATTCATGTCTGCAGTCAGTCAGTTACTGGTCGTGAACTAAGAGTTCACTCATTCCATGAAAAATTATGAAGCGTAGTGCTTTCCTGGCACTGCAGTCTTTGAATGTGTTAATCTCAAAGTCACTCCATTAATCTTTCCATTTCAACAGGCAAATAGAATTGCAACTATGTAATTCCAACTATATGTCTCTATATCTGTCTAAGAACAGCCCAAAATAATACCTTGTTTTTAACTTATCAGCTTGGAAAGCCAGCAATTAGGTGCTAATATTTCTGCTTTCAAAAGCTGCACACCATGAAACAGAAGAAAGGCAATTTGAGAGATACGGTAATGCACCATGGATAATGGGTAAGAAGAAAGACTAACTCCATCAACTAAAGAAAGCTGTTCTAACTTTCTAGGATTCAATTCCAGGGTCAAACTGAGAATTAAAAATGCTGATCTATCTAGGTGATAAATGTTCAACCTGGTCTACCAATGCTGTTTTTATGGTCCTTACTCTCCATGATCATTTAAGTTTTTCAGATTCCTTTGAGAAATAGTCAAAAAGTTGCTTCTTTCCTTTGACAGTATCACTAACACTAAGATTACCACAGGCACTTCAGCTGACAAGTCCTCAAGACAAAATTCTGCAACAAATTCATTCTGCTTTAGCTTAAATTGACTTCAAAGGGGTTCTGCAAGTTATTCTGGGGCTGAGTGTGGCCTTGAATTTCTGAAATATGCCCTTGCACCTGTAAAACTTAACTCATGTAACAGCTTTTAAAAGAAACCTATATTTCCCATGCTTTAGAGGCATATTTTGTCAGTAGATGAAGTTGAAATCACTAATGAAGTTGAAATCAGTTCCTTTAGCTGAATTTAAGGCCTGGTAAACATTAAAGCTGTACAAATAATATGCTTTTTCTTCGGTGGCTTGCATTGGATTTGTGTGGCAACGTTTCAGCGGGGGAGAAGGGCTATAGGTGTGGCTTCTGTGAGAAGCCTCTAGAAGCTTCCCCTATGTCCAATAGAGCCAATGCCAGCTGGCTCCAAGACAGACCTGCCACTGGTGAAAGCTGAGCAAATCAGCCAGTAAGATTCAGGTGGGAATAAAAAATGGGAAATACATTTGAGACACAATTTGAACCAGAGCAAATCTTTATATAACTTAAGACTAAATGAACCTTAGTGTTTTGTTTTGCTTGACCAAATCCTGAGACATGGCATATTTTGTGTATGCAGGCTAAAACATTAACCACAATGTAGGTGGTTGTTTTTTTTTTTATTTTCATCCAGGCAAACAATTGATTTAGCTAGTTCCTATGAAAATTAGTTTACAATATCTACACACATATCAAGGTACTGAAGCCCTTCGGTTTTATTTCATGCACTAGAGGGAAGAGTTTTGAACATACTTCAGTAAGGTGAATAATCTGAATTAATTCCAAGGATATGGCATATTTATTTTCATCTAGCTAGAAGGGATAAACACATTTAGGTAAATATCTCATTGACAAAAATGTCCTAGAATGATGAAATACATAATGAAATACATCCTATTAAGATAATGTGCTCCACCATTTGGTCCTCAGAGCATTCTGATTAAGAGGTTGATAATATTCAGACTAGATATTATGGGCTGTAGTTTTGTGTATTTATTTAGACTGTTTTGCATGGTTAATCATCTCAAGCTAAAATTATTCAGGCTATTCAGTTCTCCAAGTCAACCACAGCTAACAATATTTTCTTTACTTACAGCATGAAAAAGTCAGGTAGCTAAAGTGTCTCCTGAGGTATCTGAGGGCAGTTTCTTCATGTCAATGGGAGCTGCAAATGTGTGCTCAATGTCAGAAAATAGACACTGGTGTATTGTGCTGAACACAGGCCTGAACGTGCATTTTACTTCATAGTATGAGGTAAGCATAGTCTAATTCCCTCTTACTAAATGCTCACAGTGGCAGCCTTAGTGTGGTTCTAAACAAGAAGAGAGGCAGAAAGTAATGGAAAGCAGTTTGACCTGCCGCGAAGAGCTAAATGCTTCCTGGGCTCCACAGCTTTTGTTTTAAAGCTTATTCCAGCAACTAGGCTGAAATATGTGCCAAAGGATGCCAGGGCAGGTCTGTTTCCTAGTTGAGGAGAAGGAAATATTTCTTCACAATCTGCATTATACTTAGTCCATAGAGGTCTTCATCCTCAGAAAAAAAGACACCAGATACTACTAATATTCATATATATATGTGGCACTCTATATATTTATCTGCCACTATGGCTATTTAAAGACCCAGTCTCTCTCTTCCTCTCTCTCATAAACCAATATGAATATCTGTTTAGGGTCAAGTTCATAATGCATATTAGGCTAGGATCAGTTTCTATGTTTTAAGGACCAAACCAGTTAATATTTAGACCACTAAAAGGCCTAAGATTATGTAATCCTCAAATCTTTTATTTAAGAATTTTTTTTATCATATCCTTTCTAGAACACGAACCCTAACCCATAAACCCAACGCTAACAATAACTGTTAAAAATAGCCCTAACCCCAACCCTAACCCTAAATGTAACACTAACCATAATCCCTAACCCTAACCACTAACCCTAATTATAAGGCTAACTCTAATCCCTAACCCAAAACTGAAGCCTAACCCTAGTGCTAACACTAATGTGAACTCCTAAGCCAAACCATAACCCTAAACCATAACCCCTAACCTTAATGCTAGCCCTAACCCGAACCCTAAGCTAGTGACCGTAAAGCAGTATCACACACACAGCAGGTGAGTGCACAGCAATTACTCTGTTCCCTAGTGCAGACTGCAGTGTGCTGAGACATGCGCTTTTATCACGTAGTAGCTGTAGGTACCTCACCACATCCATTGCAGTTGCCAACAGGTAGGAGCTGAGTCATCTGCCAGGTAGGAAAGTGCAGGAATGGGCTGAGTGTCAATCATCTTCCTTCAGTTTGTTTCTTCCCTTAGGGATTTGATATCTCATATCAGTGCCTTTCTCCATTTTAAAGCGTGTCACTTGCTTGCTTTAGGCTGTTACTAATAGTCACTAATGTTTACTGAGAATAAACCCTTTCACAACTTCAGTGTGCTGAACACCCTTATTCCAAAGTCATTTTAGGCTGTTTGAATTTGAATTTGCTCTGCTGTCCGCTTCCAATTTCTAATTTCGCTTCTCATTTCCCTTTGGCCACTACTTACTTCCTAATCTTACTACAGTTCTATTGTCAAACGGTTGCTGAGGCACGAAGACTATTTAACTGTTGGTAGGAAAAGAGAATAGTAACATTCTGACTGTTAATGGCAATGTACAAGACAAGAAAAATAATACTGTACCGATTGCTAAGAAAAGCTGTCTTCAAAGTTTCCTGACAGAGATACTTGGAGCAAGTGTTCCAAACTGTAAGTTTTAATAATCTTTTCCATGAGAAATCTTGCTTTGTAGTTCAATCTTAAGATCACAGTGCCACCCTTCATCTCCCATGCCAGCCAGCCTGCAGATATCAGCTTTACAAACTTCCCATGTGGCCTTATCTAAAGCAGTAAAATATCTACTGCTGTCGCTGACACATCATAGCAAGACAGCAATGCTTTTGATGTGGCTCAGAACTCGTGGAGGGGAAGAATGAGTACTCCACTTTCCCCCCTCAGGTTATCATAAATGAGGGGTTCAGTGACTATTGAAAGTTTGTCAGATAAACTAAGAATAAAAGAGAAAATTATTTTCTTCCATAAATTTTAGTACATCGCTTAACTTTGCATAAATCAATCCTCAAGTCTGATGCATCTGTTTTCACCTCTACTCCAAGCTCACTAAGTTTGCTTAGGCTCCTCTTTCAGATCTAAAGAAATGCTTTGTATTCCTGAAAGCATTCCCTTTCAACTGTATTAGCTGCTTTTACCAAAGGAATTTTGCATTCCTATAATCCTTTCCTTATTTCTTTTTCTCCATGAAAGGAATGTTGGCTTATAAAAAATTTCTCAGTAAAGCTCTACAAAAGCTCTACAGGGGACGGGATGAGATGTTGAGGGATTTGAGGCTCTTGAAAGAAAGCAAGAAGATTGGTATCCAAAGCCTGCAGCATGGAAATGGACTGAGTCTGATCTCAGAGACACTGCTGTGTAGAAAAATATCTCAGTTTCATGAATAACAAGCTGAGAAAAACAGGATTTGGTTATTGACCTGTATAGCAAAAGAGTAGAAAAAAAAAAAGGTGAAGAATTTAGACTCCAAAACTTTTCTTAGCCAATTGGCATTTTTTCCCAAACAGAAAAATGTCATAGCAGAGTAGTGAGCAGATTGTTAAAGTGTCCAAGACACAAATGTATTTACTTAGCTTCATAATTATAGGCAAAAGGATCTGGGGCACAAAATACAATTTATGATACTTGTGCAGCTTGTGTCAAGTAGCAGGAGTTACTCAGGATTTAGCTGAAGCCAGGATTGCTTTTAAATAGATGACCTGAGAGAATCTGGTCAAAACAGGGAAATTAATGTCTGCTATCTTGAGGACACTTTTTGGAAGGATGCACTTGGCAAGAATGCTGATTAATATAAAGATTTATGCATTGTGTCAACTACATTCAACTGCATTAAATTTTTTAAATTAGTTGCTAGACAATCTGCTGACAAGGAGCACTGTAAGGACACAGCAAATCAAAATGGAATAAATTTCTAATGTCAGAGAGGAATATTACAACATGCAAAACTCTAAAAAACAAGCAGTACACTAACACTAACAATATAGTATGCTATTTGTCATTCATTATATATTCAGTGCGGATTACACAGAGACAACCAGATTTTGACTTGTGTTGGTTTGAAATGAGGATTGGGTGCTTTAAGTAGTTTTGTTTCTGGCCTGGGGTGTTTAATAATCACATGATGACAACAAGCTGCATCAGTGGAGGTTTAGATTGGATATTAGGAAAAATTTCTTTACTGAAAGAGTGGTCAGACATTGGAACAGGCTGCCCAGAATGATGATGGAGTCACCATGCCTGGAGGTGTTCAAAAAACATGTAGACTTGGCGCTTCGGGACATGGTTTAGGAGGCATGGAGGTGTTCGGTTGATGGTTGGTCTTGATGACCTTAGAGGTCTTTTCCAACCTTAATGATTCTATGATTCTAACAACAGAAAGAATATACAAAGAATACAGTATACAGTAAATTTGAAGACTGATCTTTATTTTGGGAAATTGGTATATAGCATTTCATAGTTTATTGTCATAGGTATTACTTGTAGACAAGAAGAATTCTAGAACTGTAATGTTTGATATTGCAAACCAAGACAGAGTACATTACTGATAAAAATCTCTGACCATTGCATGAGTTTCCTCTTCTCTTTGTTAAAGCAACATATTTATATATTTTTTTAACAAATATATTTACTTTGGTGAGCTGTTCATTTCATAATGAGCTGCTGAATAATGCATTTTTCAGTAACCAGCTTGTAATGTTTTCTTTGTGTCAAACGTATTTTTCATGTAAATGAACTTCTGTCCTTTTCAAATTTATTTGCATTCAATCTGAAACATTTTGATATTATCAAAATACATATCATTTAACACTTGTAAAACACTCTTAAATAAATACAGATAGACTTTTGCTTTAAATTTGTTTCACAACAGAAGTTTGAAGAGAGAAAAGATATTTTTCAGATCTTCAAAATTCATTTTCCCACTTTGTTTATAGTTGGAACTGTTCACTGAATTTGAACTCTCATCATTACAATCCCTCCAAAATACTGCTTCTCAGCAATTTCATTTTGAAAATTCTGTTCTCCATCACAGACTATAATACTCACTTGTTTAAGAAATCCTTCCTTAGCATAAGGCAAACAAAAAATCATTTAAGCTGTCATTCTACTTTTTATAGAATTGTATCAATTAGGTCAGAGACAAGTGGAATGATCAGTGTATCTAGTCACAAACATACAATGAACTACAATTTTTGTTACATAATTCTTTCCTTCTCTTCTTTGTGTTCTATTTTCCACCAACTTTTATTTTTGTATTTTTTCTTAGTGCCAGTAAGTGTATTTTCAGTAAACTCTGCCTCATGTCCTTAAGTTTCTTTTTAGCATGTCATGGAATGGACCATCCTTCCAGCTATGGAAGATCTTCCAGCTTCCTCTCTCTGTTTTGTATAGTTACCATTTGTTTAGAGACTTTGATGGTTAATGTTTTGCACATTGTATATTAGCCATACCTTTTATCTTCTGTAATATTTTAGTACCTCCAGATTTCATAATTATCTCTTGTTTTTCATATGCATTTGCAAATTGCATGTGCTACTTCTAAAGTCAGAAGACATCATATTAAATTAACCGATTTCCAAATTCACAAGTCCACGTTTAGTACTGTTTTCCTAGTGAAGGCCTAATAAACAATGAAAGTAAATGCCACTTTGTGGAGTCTGTGACCTTTTTGCTGGGAATAAAACTGTCTGATTTGATGATGTCTTAAACATGCACCCTGGTTGCCATGTAGAAAACAGAATATGTATGCATGGTATGAGATAATACTATGCGGAAAAGATACAATGATGGGCTCTATTTAGCTCTTGTCACTCAGAAAAGATATTTGAGGCTCATCATGGACAGTTCTCTGACAAGATCAGCACAGTATGTATCACAGGTAAAAAGACCAAAAAACCAAGGAATTTTCAGGGCAAATAGAGAAGAAACTACATTATCTGTTATTATGCTAGTGTGAAATCTGTGGTACTCTGGAAAAGAAGAGTAATAAGAATAATCAAAGATAAGGAGTAATTTTCATAGAAAAAAAGGCTAAATAGAGTGTAACTCCTCAGCTTGAAAAACAGATGACTGAGATATGTTGTAAGCACTGGGGGGTCTGTAAAGTCATATAGAGTGTAAAGTGGCAGGGAGAAGAATCACATGCACTGTTTCATAAAACACAGGCAAGCTAGTGAAGTTATGAGGAATTAGCGGTGTGCTAGTTTCCTTTGATGTCATTCAAATTGACCTACTAGGCTTACTGTGGCTGAAGATAGCAGTTTTAAACAACATGAAATACATTTTCCAGTTATGGCTACAAACAACTTGCACACAATGTTGTAGGGGCCAAATCATGACACGGTTTCCAAGAGACAGGTTCAGAGACAACCAGGTCGAGTAGTGATTGTTAAACATGAGACCCAACAAGAAACTACTGCTCAAAAAGTCCCTATGTCACTGATAGCTGGAAACTGAAAGGTTACAGAAATCTCTTCTTTCCCTGTCTTCCCAAGGAGGTTCTGCTAGCTGCTATCAAAGATAACCTTCTGAAGTAGAGGTACATTTGGCTTCATCCAGGTTGGTGATTCTCATGACAAAGAGAATACTCTCCTAAAAGATAATGTCCAGCAGTAAGGTGTTAAGCCAATGATAGCAAAATGTTGTAGATATACTGTATAAAAGAGAAAAAATTTGACAATATCTCGTTCGTGCTAATTCGAGTATGTCAATTAAGAACTCTTTGGATTGTATTTTTTTCAAAATGACAACAAAATAAATGGAAAATTTCATGTTTTTCTTCATGATTAGATAACAAGAAAAAGCAACAGCAAAAAAAAAAAAGACCACTTGCTTAACGGAGAGATATACTGAAAACATCAGTCAGTGCCTTGATGTAATCCATACACTACCATACTACTGAGTTATGTATTTCCTACGCTTATTGTACAAATATGTGTTTTCATTGTTCCTATTGATGAGACTGATTTTTTTCCTATTCCTTATCATATAATCAGAGATTTCTGTCCTGAAGGGATGAAACTTATCATTTGCATGATCAGTCTCTACATAACACAGAGCAGAAAACAGCTTTCACCTTTTTGTATCAAGTCTGTGAATTTTGTTTGTGCTGTAGTCACTCTAGAAAGAAGGAGAAATTTTGGCTAATTACATGCCTTAAACTACTATATTGCTAAATCCATTTTAATTATTTCAGTTGTGCTGAAGCCTCTGTGTCACTTCATATCATATGTTTTGCATAGCCCTTCATCACTGATCTGTGAAAATGATTGTGCCTGTCAGTTTACCACCAGCAGCATTTACAGTGGCTGTGCTCAGCAAAGCTTGCTTCTAATTTATATTTGTGACAGATTTGGGTTATGTACAATGCCTATCTTCTTAGACTCTGTAATGCATATTATATGGTTTCATCAAAACCAAGACAATTTTAATTGCAGATATCAGCATATAGCATGCAAAGCTACAAACATTAGGTTCCATCCTCCATTTTGTGAAGACAACAGGAATTTAAATTGTGACCCATTCAGTGGGAATCTGATTTGATCTTAGAAGAAAATATAGTCACTGAAATCTCTGAAAGCTCACATCACAGGATTCTTAACTCAGTAAATTATTCTTCTGAAATATCATTTTCTCTTCTGTTGCACAAATACGTTTCATCAGGCATCTGAAGAATGGCTTCTTTAGAAAAATTGTTTCTTAAAATCTGAAAAGCATATTTGGCCCCAGATAGCAGTATGGCTAGCATAGTATTCAATAGCCATGAAGACAGTCTGTCCATCTTTACACACCAGTAACTACAAACCGAGAGAAATGTGGGGATTTTGCATTTTATCTCTATGTCCTCTTTAAAGTGCTACATCAGAGAAGCAGAAGTTCAGGCAGTTGTGAACCAGACACCACTCCCTTCTTTCCCTGTAGACTCTTTTGCATGCTTATCTGATGGAAACTAAGTGATGGAGTAAATTTCCAAATCTTTCCCAGACTGTTTTCTCATGCAGAGGGTAGCATTGTTTACACTGCTTTCCTTCAGTGCAACGGCATCCTTGGATTAGCTTTTGAGCTATGCTGCAGTTGACAGCTGAGAGAATTTCACTGTGCAAAATCTGGCTAGCAGGAGCTGGCCAGAGAGAAGGATGTTCCCTTCTGTGTTAGTGTAGAATTGCTGAAGGTAAAAATTGCCGAAGATTAGCTGAAATTTTTAAAAAGAAAAAAAAAAATAACACATAACTTTATACATATAAATGTGTTTTGGCTGTAGTTTCCCTTCCTTTATACAAACCACATATTATGACTTCTTAAGTCGACATCTGGAGACTTTTAGGGTGCTTAACATAATATCTATGAACTTGCATGAGAAAGTGACCTGCTATAATGAATAATGTAATGTAGAACTCCAGAGATGCAGAAGTGCCCTGTATGTATATTTCCTCTCTCTATGTATATACATACAGACATGTACAGACACACACACACATAGACACAGATACACAGAAACACACACACAGAGTTCATGAAAATCAGAATGAAAGAAACAGCTCCAAAACTCTAGTTAAACTCCAATAATTAGTCCACTGTAAGTTTAAAGTTTGTTTAGAAAATTGCATCAGTTTTTGCCAGTGGCTGTCTCTGTCTTTCATGAGAACAATAGGCCCTTTTTGGGGGCCTTTGCAGGCATCCTTTTTTCATATAATGAGCTCTGACCTAAAACCTATGAAACCGCACTTAACACAATGCTGTGTTCTTGGGTATTTTGCATGTTCCAAACACCTTGCTATGCTGTTGCCACTGCATAATTACATGGCTTGTGGCTTGGATCTGTGTTCTGTGAGACTGTTTCATGACAGAGTGTGATGAGCACAGATTCACTTGCAAAAGAAGATGTAGGCACACAGTCAAAAATGTTTTCAGGTGGTCTTTAGAATTCTAAATTCCTTTCTTTGAGATGGAATGAGGCTCTTATGCACTTAAGAAATATCATGAATGATGTTTAACTCACTCAAAGTAAGAACTGAAAAGAAACACAGGAGCTAGCTCCCATCGCATTCAAAATAAAATCTAACCCTTTTGTTTTGTAGAACTGAATGGAATACTTGTCAAAATTTGGCCTTACGTCTTTGGAGCTGATGAGGTTGGACCTTGAACATTTTGTCTCCCTATATTACTGTTTCCACCCATTCCATGAATATATTACACACCTGTAGGAATCTATATCTATGCACTTCATGTCAGACAGTCATGAAGTTTTGCTGTGTTTGATCACAATGTAGACTAAAATAGGACACATGTTAGCATTCCATATTTAATCCTCGCAAAAACAAAAACAAAAGCAAAAACCAACCAAATGAAACAACAAAACAAACAAACAAAACCCTGGAATATGTTTATTTGTATATTCTGAAAAGAAATAATATTTTTAAAGATAAGTTTTCATTAAGACAGAAGGTGTAAATCCCTATTTCTTCTCTGCAGGTGCTTCTGTTTTATCTGTGATTAGGATTTCATTTTAACCCAGTGCATGTAAATTATGCATTTTCTTCAGGTTTAAGATTGAGTTTGAACAGTGGTTTAGCCTGAATAACAAGGAGTTATCATAATTACTTGTACGTCTGAATAAACTAATATAAGTACAGTAGGATTATGCAGAATTACAGTTCTTACGTATGCATTTCCCAGTTTTCTACTAATTGTTACAAACTCCTGGAGACAAGGCCAAGGAAAGAAAACATTTACTTCATTCACTCTTTTGATGTATCTAAATGTACAACCATTTCTTGAGATACAACTGAGATTTTAATGTATAGTAGCTTTTGATAATTTAAATAGTTCCACACATTTATAGTCTCACCATTTCCTTTTTCACATCCCACTTACAAAGCCATGATTTTTATCTGCTCTCACAGTACATCAAATGTGCTATTCACTGATGAGGACAGTGAATGGGCTATTGATTCAATTGGACAGAGTAGGGAATTAATCTTTCAGCCCTCTGTACCTTTTCTATGATTGAGACACTCATTTTTAATAGAAGTGAAGCACCAGTTTAAGTCTTCCCAGCAGAGAAGTAATTTTTTTTCCATCTCTGCTAAAATTTCCCAAAGGAGTTTGCAACTGCCATAATAAGGATTTAACAAACAGCTTGACATTGTATTTAATGACTGATTTTATTTACTCCCTCTGCCTGGATTCATTGCCAGTTGGGACTATCTCTAAACTGCTAAAATAAACAAAGCCAGTGCCTGGCATGGCAGGGACTTAGGCACTTCCCCAAATCAGTTGGATTTTTAACATAGTTCCTGGCATGATACAGGTCTGTGCCAATGAGGACTCACCCAGGAATAACTCAGGAATTAGTAAGGACTCAGACATGTTCCTGACATCCAATTTGGATGTGACCACCCTGTTCTGGCATTTTTATGGATGCATGCCATGGTTTGCCAGCTGGCCTCAAAGCCAGAAAATTGTCCATTGCACATTTTAGTTGCTAATATTTACATAAACAACCAAATCGGAAATAGCTCAACAAGTCGCCATCATTACTGTGTCTTTTTGTATGAGACCTAGAAAAGACTGCTTTCTATTTCTAACATTTTAAGACATACACCCAGCTTGGCATATGGCACAGCTAACTCATGGGTTCTTGACAGGACAGTAGCCAGAAAGGCTTTTTTTCTCTTTAGGTTTTATGCACAGAAAGATAATTGCTAGAGCCAGACAGGGTCTCTTATGTAGAATAGTACAGATAAGGTAGATGGGAGGCAGCAGAAGAGTGCTATGCCTTACACATAGTGCATTTGGGGTGCAGCAGAGGCAACCCAGAGATACTGGAATTTCCACCCATGAAAACAGGATATGGTCTCACTGGAGATCTTTTTGAACAGCCTGGAAGAAAAATATAAAAATGGCCATCAAGTGCAATAACCCTCATTGTTATTACTACAGTTTCTAAAAAATATTTTGAGAACTCCAAGTTTACAACACAAATATGTGTTTTAAAATTAGGCAATCCATTCAGTGTTTCATAGCAGAGCCTGTGTTCACATCATGAATCTGCACACGTGCAAGAGCAATTACACGGGAGCTAATTGTGAACATATTTTGGATGGGAGTATGAGGTACTTTTTTACCCTGAATTAGAAAAAATACCAATCTAAAAACCTTTCCTTCACTATATTCTAATGTGGTAAAGCAAAGTTAGTTTTAAAGGAAGCATTTATAATTTGAAGTATCAACAATGATGATTACAGATTACTAGAATATATTCTGTCTCAAACTGGCATTTGTATTTATGCAATATTTTGGTTGAATTAAAAGAATTTTTATTTTTTCTGATCAGACAATCAGAATGTTTACAAGAGAGATAACCTATGATGAGTGTTCTTATAACTACATTTAATAGACAGTAGAGCAGTGTGCAAGGAATAATAATTTATGTTAGATCCTACAAACTGATGGGTGAAGTTCATCCCTGACATAGTGCCACTGCAGTCAGTGTCATTACACCCAGGTTACATATAGCCTTCAATGTCTCAGTTTGAGTAATTTATTAACCCACTCCTATTCCATCCTTGGTTATGTGATTATTTACTGTGATTCCACTAATGAGGGCTGACAAAAAGCTGTATGTGTAGTGGAGTGGATCAATCTAACCAATAAATGTATTGTGAAAATTATTATGAAAAGCCATGTAATCAGACTGATATTTTACATGGTTGCCTGGATTGGGGTAATCTGCTATCATAAAGAGACAAGAATCCCAGAGTACAGCTGAGCAGCATGATCTATTGGCCTCAGTAGGCAGAGAGAAGGCAGAGATTCCCAAGTGTGACTTCTGGCTGTGCGTTCTCAGACCTGTCACCAGCTGCCACGGGGACTGTGCCACTTGGTGCGGGGCCTCAGAGCTGGGAATGACTGGGGTTTTGTGGCTGCATTGACAGAAACTGAGTACTGGGGAGAAGTCCTCTGTTTCAGTGACAGGGTGTCTGTAACCTTCTTGCTAGAGCATTCTGGGAAGGAGGGGCTGGCTGCTTTCATCAGAGAAAGTGCAAGTCCACCTCTTCTTAGGTGCTTGGTTTATCGGACACTTTCTGAAATATGATTAGGATAACTCTTTCTCACAGTTATAATATTTTGGGAAGCACAAATTTTAGAGGAACAGTATCATTAGAGTAACCTATAGCCTGTTAGGCTCTGATATAAACTCACACTTTGTCAGCTGGAGATGGTATTGTTTCTATAGCTGGATGACTACTTTCTCAACATAGATGCTAGTTGTAAACTGGTGTACAGAAAATTTCAGTCCAGGAAGAGGGATGTTAGATGGAGCTCTACACATAGTAGCACCTTTATCAGTTTGCTAATTTGGGTACTGACAGAAGTAAGGATACAGTGCAACAAGCTTTGACTAACCGTAAGAGTTCTTAAGCATACTGGCCCATGCTAAGTCTGAGTCAAGTGCACTTTTCTTGCTATTATGCCTCATGTGCCTAACTTAAATTTACTACAGTCACTGTCAGGTTTTGATTCCAAAGCATAAACATGCAACTTGCTTTAAATAACAAATGTTCAAATACAGTTACCGATTTTTTTTTCAGAGTCTTCATAACCCAAATAACATAGGGGAATAATCAATTTAATTGTTAAATTTTTTCTAGAACAGGAAACAAATCTTAATATTTTTAAGTTACCTTTCCAGCATCAAGATTTCTAATTGGCAGTCTGCTTGTACTGAGCTTTTCATATTAATCAGAAAATGGGGTACACACATCCACAAACAAGTAATGAGAATAACAGCACTTAAATTGCAACTTAGATGGCAAATGGTTTCACACATTTATATGCCAGAATATCTACAGATATTGTGGCACCACGGCAATCCAAATATAAGTTGCCAGTCACAGTCAGCATCACTCGCATTTGACTTGAAATAAATTGCTGGAATTAATACCCAGACAATAGCTGTCCAATTTACTGAATGCAATTAAATGCATGAGTCTAAATCCGTGTAGTTTTCAGTATCATGAGCACACATAAGAAGCCATTGGATCCCATCATGTTATATTAAATGAAGAAGTGATAGTCCTGCTCTATTCGTTGCTAAAGGAATTTCTAGTTGTTTCTCAAGATGGTACTATGATTCTTGAAACAACATGTGAAACTCATCTTAATAATCCACAAAAACTCAGGATCAACCTTATGTTATCACATGATTCTTATTTCTTATTGGTTATCTGAGATATAATATCAATTGATACAAGCTTTTTTTTTTCTTTTATAAAACTACTGTTAAATATATAACAATAAATACAAAAAATTTTGATTTGAAAGAAATTATGTATCCAAATTCCAAATATGGGCAACAGTAGTTGGCCTTTGAATGAAGTGTTTGTCTCAAAACCAGAAACATCTTAAATACTTTTTCATTGAACTACAACATCATTCCAGATTAGTAAATGTAAAACCAGCAATTTAATCACATTTTACCCTTGATAACAAGGTCTTATCTAATGTTGGCTTTATGGATGTAATTTGAAAGGAAGAATTTCATTAACATTTAGGCTCATTGAACTCATAAAGAAATGCATTAATTTTTGATAAATATTCAATTTTTTCTAAATAATTTATCTTGTTCTTTTGTTGATTACTATTTCTCTGAATATAAAAAGCATAGAATGGAAGCTGGGGAAAACTAGAGAGAAATAATTGCAATTTATTATTCTTACACAACGTATTTAATTTCCTAGCTACTTAAAAAATATTTTCAAGCAACTGTGTCTTAAATAAATAATGTTTTCCAAAAGTTTAATAGTCTTGGCAAATGAATACATATAACTTCTTTCCAAGAATGCTATTAGGGTTGAAAAGTGATTATACAGTCAGGAAATTCCAGAATTAAAATTGCCTGAGGAACTCAGAAGCAATTCCCCTGTACATTTTCACTATGTCACAGTTACCTGATGAAGTATTATTTTTCTTATAGGGCCCATTTCCTCTCTGGTGAACAGAGAGGAGAAGTATGAGGGGAGTTGTTTTGTTCTTGCTAGGTAGTGAGTGATATGTCTTTTTCTTACACCATAGTCCTCCCTGAAGACAGAGTTCTTTGCTTCCTCATAAACTTAGTAACATTTATCATCCTTGTGACCTTATGCTTACAGGTATGAAAATATTTGACATCCTTAACATTTTGTGAAATTATAAGGTTGTACAGCTTCATTTTATGGATGAGGATCAGATGTGCAGATTACAGACAGTCTGTCATGTTCTGAGTGCCCAAAAGGTGGCATGCGAAGATATTTTTCAGGATTTTGCACATTCCCCTTTCCTCTTCCTCCCTCCAAGAAATTCCTATTGTATGTTTAAAGCTGGAGGTGTGAATGTACTGTATTTTTGCACTTCAGATACCAAGGCATGATATAACATGTTCCCAGAAAATGAGCAGCACTGCACTAGTGAACATGTGTGACATACTTGATTTAAGTGATATTCCCACCTCAGGAGCTGAACTAAGGAACTAAGGGCAATCTTTTGGCAAAACATGTACTGGCTTTTGTCAAGATAAACTCCTTTCTTTCCTTGTAATTCCTTCCTCATGCACATTTCACATTCTAGGACAACTGAAGTAGGACTGTAGCAGGAACAGCCTTCTCGATGACATAACTTGGTTGTTTCCACTACAGATCTGCTTTGTACAATAGATGAAGCTAATAGTGTCTACGTATTTTGATAGCTGTCATATGATACGTATGGAAGGAGGGGTGAATTAAGACTATACAAGAAATTTACATCTAATTCTTTTCAGTCAGGAATTTGAGGGTCACTTCCAGACTGCAAAGGGGAACATGATCAGGTAGATGCAGTCTTTTCTTTCCCGTCTGTCTCCTATTTCAACTCTTTCTGTTTCTCCCTTTCAACAGTTTTTGGTCCCACTCCTTTTTGTTTTCTGTTACTGTGTCTTCACTTTTGGCACTCTTGATTTCTAGTTTGTCCCAGTAAAAACTCCTCAAATGTTTAATTTCAATTACCTGGTCTAGAAAATTCTTTTTTTAATGCTCAGCTCTCCCCATGCCCTGGCATTTGCAGCTCCACTCCCTGCACATTTACCTTGCTTTTCCTTCATATCTGAACAATTTCTGCCCATATTTTATTATCCAGCTCTTTCACACAACTGTCTTCCTGAATTATCTCCTAACCCCAGAGTCCAGCTGCTCCTATCATTCTACTTCTTTTCACAGTCTCTGTCATGAAACTTTAATTGATTCTATGTTCATACATCATTTTTTCCCTTGGCAATAATTAACAATCTTCCTATCCAGACAGTCCAAAATTCCAGACCTCTTGTCTTTTCTCACAGTCTCTCCATAATTCTGGTCCAGTTATTATTCTGCTCACATTTTGAAGCAGGCAGTTCTTTAAAAAAATTTTTAATTCCTATGTGGTTTCTATAAGGTATTAATTGACACAGTGAGATAAAAAGCTCCCTGATCTCAGACCCAGGCCAAGTGTGAACATGTACACAGAAAAATTCATAATTCAGCCAAGAACCAGCAGATCTTTATGGACAGACAAAAAGGCACAGGTTTCTCACAAAGGCACTGCGACATTTCAGATTCTGCACTTCTAATTTTGTGCATACAGTTCTTTAAAAGAAAAAATCACTAGCATGTTTTAACACAATGATAAAGCAAAGTGTTTTTTCCTTACTCTTGTTCAGAGAACCGGTTGAACTGCTTTGGCTAATATTTTCTATGAATGTTCCACCTCAGGAAGTGACTCAGTGTAGAAACTGCTCTCCCAAATTATTAAGTTTTATTAAATTTGCAAACTCTGAAAAACAAACGTAGAAATCTGACTAGGCCCTCCAAAATACTGTATTGTATTTTCAGAATTTTACGCTGTCAGCAGAATTTACAGTATCATATGTAATCAAACCCTTACTGATCTTCCTTCTCCAACCATATAAGCCACTCTCCATCATCTGTCAGCAGTGCTACTTAACAGAGGAGGTCCCAGATTACTGGAAGCTTGCCGTTCTACAACAAGTGCCCGAAGAAGGATCCAGGGAACTACAGGCCAGCCAGCCTGACCTCAGTACCAGGGAAGATTATGGAGCAGTTCATCCTGAGCATGCTCACCACGCATGTGCAGGACAACCAGGGGATCAGACCCAGCCAGCATGGCTTCGTGAAAGGCAGGTCCTGCCTGACCAACCTGATCTCCTTCTATGACCAGGTGACCCACCTAGTGGATGAGGGAAAGGCTGCAAATGTTATCTACCTGGACTTTAGTAAAGCCTTTGGCACTGTCTCCCACAGCATTCTGCTAGAGAAGCTGGTGGATCATGGCTTAGACACGTGTACTTTTCACTTGGGTAAAAAACTGGCTGGATGGCTGAGCCCAGAGGCTTGTGGTGAATGGCGCTAAATCCAGTTGGCGGCTGGTCACGAGCAGTGTCCCCAAGGCTCAGTGTTGGGGCCACTCTTGTTTAATATCTTTATCAATGATCTGCATGAGGGGATTGAGTGCACCCTCAGTAAGCTTGCTGATGACACCAAATTGGGCTGTAGCGTCCATCTGCTCGAGGGTAGGAAGGCTCTGCAGAGGGATCTGGACAGGCTGGATCGATGGGCCGAGGTCAACTGTATGAAGTTTAACAAGGTCAAGTGCTGGGTCCTGCACTGTGGTCACAACGACCCCATGCAACGCTACAGGCTTGGGGAGGAGTGGCTGGGAAGCTGCCTGTCAGAAAAGGACCTGGGGGTGCTGTTTGACAGCTGGCTGAACATGAGCCAGCAGTGTGCCCAGGTGGCCAAGAAGGCCAACAGCATGATGGCTCGTATCAGGAATAGTGTGGCCAGCAGGAGTAAGGAAGTGATCATGCCCCTGTACTCGGCACTGGTGAGACCAGACCTTTAATACTGTGTTCAGTTTTGGACACCTCAGTACAAGAGGGACATTGAGGTGCTGGAGCGTGTCCGGAGAAGGGCAACAAAGCTGGTGAAGGGTCTGGAGAACAAGTCTTATGAGGCATGACTGAGGGAACTGGGGTTGTTTAGCCTGGAGAAGAGGAGGCTTAAGGGAGACCTCATTGCTCTCTACAACTACCTGAAAGGAGGTTGTAGTGAGGTGGGTGTTGGTCTCTTCTCCCAAGTTACTAGTGATAGGACAAGAGGAAATGGCCTCAGGTTGTGTCAGGGGAGGTTTAGATTGGATATTAGGAAAAATTGCTTTACTAAAAGAGTGGTCAGGCATTGGAGTAGGCTGCCCAGAATGATGATGGAGTCACCATCCCTGGAAGTGTTCAAAAAGCATGTAGACGTGGCACTTCAGGGCATGGCTTAAGAGGCATGGTGGTGTTGGGTTGATGGTTGGATGATCTTAGAGGTCTTTTCCAATCTTAATGATTCTATGATGCTGTAATAGATTTCTCTCTCCCTTTCAGAGACTGCAGGATAACAAGCCTTGAATTTCTAAATCATTCCTCCAACCTTCTGGTAATATGGCAAATTCATTTTGTCTTCAATTCCCACTTCAGTCAATCCAAACTATTACAGCATTCATCTATTACCCTCCTATATACTGAGTAGCAGTGCAATTGTGATATGGAAGTCATTGATTTATCTTTGGTGTAGCCCCTCTATTGGGACCTTTCTTAAAATTCAGGTTGGACAAGTTTCTAGAAGGCTAAGATAGTTATCTAGGAGACAAAGAAACAAACAAACCTTAGGAGAGAGTCTGAAGAAACAGATTTTTTCTGTGTAAGTCGTGGATAACATTCAGGTGGTAAATAACTTGGATGTAGAGGAAATGACTGACTTTAATGAGGAGAGATTATGTTGAAGACGTACTAAAACAGAATGAGGGAAGAGGTAAACAGCATATATTTTCTGCTTCCTCTTGTGGATATAATGGATAGAATTTGAAGATAATTAACAATCTCATTTCAGTGTTCTGTTCATGAAAGAAGAAAAAGTGAGATCTGCTATAAAATTGGTTTTCTTTTTCCTTTAAGTGCTAGCGAAAAAAAAATTTTACTGTACAAAAGCCTGCTATACCTATGATGTTCTAATACCTTAAAAAAGATTGTTTAAAAAAAGAAAAAAAGGAAAAAAGAAAAGAGAGTGTTCAGAAAGAATTTCTGTTGGCTAGTCTAAGCTTCACATCACCTTTTTGGAAATGTTGCTGCCACCATGAAAAGTCTCATGGCAGCCATGTTTTCTTTTAAATAAACTGACAATGGACAGGGGATTTCTTATTGCCCCTGCAGAGGACAGGTAGGGCAGATTAATCTGAGGGGAAAGTCTGCTGAAGAAAAGGAAAGAAGAGTGATTATCATTAAGCAATATGATTACTGGTGACTCAAATTTTGTCAGATCTAAACTCATTTACCAAAAACTCGACTAGAATAGTGATTGATCTCAGGATATTGATGTCATGTTTTTCTCACTCATTTGTCCTGGCTTTCTGCACCAAATTTCCTCTTAGGAAGATAAGGAAATAATTCTGCATATCATTTAAATTTCCTGGGTAGTGTTCACATATTTTGGATGAGGACTTTCTAAGTATAAATAAGAGAAATAATCATTGCTTTCCCCTGGTCACCAAGAATCATTACAATATTAGGTTTTCACAGTTTTATCCCTTATGACCAATACATTGTAATGCAAAGGTGAGGACACTGAGGGACCTGTCTTCTACCTGTAATTGCTTTTTTCCTAGTAATGCAAATATTAAAAGTGAATATATTATCAAGATTTTATTTATTTAGGTTAATTGTTTGGATAGGCACCTCCCAATTTTTCCTCCTTTCATTGTTCTTGTAGGTTAATCTGTTAACTGGTTAATTTAAAATATCATTTGAACATGACTGGTTTTTTTTTTATTTTTCTTTCTTTCTGCTTCTGATGCTGTCTTACCTTGTTAAGTATTTTGGGATTGAAGGTGAAAATAAAATACTTTTAAGGAGAAAGTTAAATTAGAATTACCATTCAGAAAGAAGGGAGAAAGTATTTTGTCTCCTACTATGATTTTGCAGGGGGTCTTATTTTTCATTTTATGTTCAGAGAACGCTTTCTTGTTCATGAAATAAGAAAGACAAAGGAGATGTTCTCTTCTTGTCTCCAAAAGCTTCCTAAGAAGTCCTGAAGCCATGTGGTATTCATGTGGTTCAGATTTTAATGTAGGGGTTTTGAATTTTTGTAAACTTTTGTCAGCGTTTGATCAACTCTGCTCAGATTGTTTCAGTTTTGCATGAATGACAAAAAGAACAGGGAAGACAAGCTGTGTGGGCTTCACTATGAGGTAGTAGCTCAGGATAAGCACCCGTGAACATAAAAAGGTCACAATTTGACTTGATTCTTGAAGAGTGCTTCTTTTTTTTTTTTTTCCCAACCGTTTTTTATGATACATTGCAGCAGAAAAAAATGTTCCACTGACTTCGGGATAAGTGATGGAAACTGTGTTGCAGACTGTGCACCATGGAATGATTGAGCAGGGTGCGATAATTTGTTGTACAACGCAAGCTGTTCTTCCCAGCAGGCTATATTTGACCAATGAGGTGACACAGAGGCAGAGCAAGGCCATAGACCTGGCCTCTTCCATGTTGGATCATGTGTAACTCCAGACAAGTAAGCAGCATATTATAAGCTAAAGGTAAACTTCGTACTTATGATTGGGAAATACAGGGAGCTTTCATGACTTCTTTTTGGATAAGCATCAAATCCACTGTAGTCTGGTGCAGGAACTGGATCTGACATGAGCTCTTCCTTAAGACGGTACATTTTTGGCTTCTGCTAAGTTACAAATAACATGAGTACAGCCTTTCTCTGTGTTTCTTTAATATTTCAGTGTTTTGAACTCTGGTCTTTTCCCAAAGCTCTAAGTACTGAGATACATACAAAATTTATTAGACTAGTCTCATCATGAACAACTTTCTGAATTTCCAGGAAATTCTGGATTGGTTTAGTACCAAGTTCTAGACAGCATCTTTGGGGATATTCTGCTTATGTTTGTATTTTAAAAATAGCTAAAGTGCCTATCCTAGACAAAGGAACTTTCTGTGTCTCTATAATGTTTGAATAAAGCTTGAAATAGTTCTTCTGTTGAATTAAAACTTATTTCATAGCCATTTACATTTTAAAAAGAATGAAGTTTACTGTTCTGTCATATCCAGGTATTTTATTTTAAAATTACCCTGAAAGATTTCTTAAGGAAAAATATTTGAACTTGAAGAAAATAGTTTTCTTTTTTGTGTGAGAGCTTTGAACTTCCTTTTTCAAGACTTCATATTATAATCCTAAAAAATAGAAATATACAGTTTTACTTGATTACTATTGTGTTTATTTTCATTTAAATACTTTTCCTTATGCACCTGCCTATTTTCTTTACTTCCTTATTTGATTTTATTCTTCATTGTTGTTATTTTAGAATATATTTACAAGTCTTTTACTTACATTTCTATTCTTATCCTAATTTATTCTGATAAGATCATCATCATGCCTAAAGATTTTGGCATTTCACTTTCTTAATAATATTTTTTGTGTCAATATTCATCTTACCCTATTCTATTTTATTCTACCTTATTCTTCAAAAACTCACTTTCATGTCTTACTGAATTCCAGAGCAGCTTTTTTTTCTTCTTCCCCTTGACTCTTGCAGGTATTTGCTGGTTTGGGTACTTTTTAAATCTCCATAGCTTGCATCTCATTTACTCTTCTTTTCTTAGTCCAAGACTCATCTCCTAGCTAATATAGGAAATGCATAATGGAGATTTATAAGGCTTCACTGTAGGTTTGGAATCATCTATCAAGATCTTTCTGCTACTTACTTTTCATAACTTGACATTGGACAAGTGTTGAAATTTTCTTCAGTAACAAACTATTCTTCATTCAAGTAGAGGATGGCAGCAAGACTTTTCTATTGCTTTTCCTTTCAAATTTCCATTCCTACATTTAACTGAGTAAATCAAATTTTACAGAGGTGATGTCTACCTTGCAGTTACAGCAGGATGAATATTTTACTCAAATTACAGACTTGGAATAAAAGGTGACATTTTGGAACATGAGGGATTAGTGTCCATCCCTGGCATTTAAATATTTTATTTTCCTTTGTGACCACTAAATGCCTGACAAAAATATTTTAGAAAACAAGTTTTAACATTTTCCTATATTTGGGTTTTTTTCTCTTTAAATTGTATTTTAAATTACTCTTTTGATTAATGAAGAAGTAGTTTCATTGTGAAATGAAAATATCACAGTTGCTCAAAATGAAGACTACCTAAGCACATAACCATTTCAGTACAGCTCAAGAAAACCCCAACTTATATGATAAATTATGAACCGGAGCGTACTGTGAAAGTCACCATAGCCCCAACCTTCTTTCTGGCTGCCAAGGTTCTGATTTCTTTCTTCTCCAAGATAGAGAGAGGTGAAATGATTGGGACCAATGAATGATGAAACATGTGGAACATCAAAGTAAGGGAAAAAAGGTATCACCTGAGAGCTTCTCAGCTTTACTTCACAGAAAAAAAATTTCTCAACAAAACACTTGGCTGATTTTCAATCATGAAATGAGATCTAAGCATCTGCCCACAATTTCCAGTCTGTACACTGGGAAGCTCTACATTAGTCAAAATACTCTGTACTAGCATTGTACAAAGCGAACAATAACAATAAAAAGGATAGTTCCATCATCCTAAATTCTCAGAATATATTATTTTTGTAAGGATTAAATGTCACTCTCTAAAGCCTTCCCTAACTATTACAACAAACTAAATACAAGTTACAACTACATTTTGGTTCTTTAGTTCAGGATTGGAAACACAGTAGTTACAGAAGCCTGGTAACCAGGATGGTGAACCACTCTGCTCTTTTCTTCTCATTGTCTGGAAGTTTTACAGAAGGAAGGCACAACTGGATATATGGAAAAGACTCCACCTCAGGTAAATGCAAGAGGGCTGAAAGAAGTCTGAGAAGTACAGTAACATCTCCTGACTCCCTGACGTCGTGGAATGAGATTCAAAGGCATTGGTAGGTTGATTTCTAATAGCTATAGGGAGACTTCCTCTGAACTGGTTTGAATATGATGGACTGCGAGTAAAGTGATAAGGCCTTGTGCACCTTTTAGGTATTAAAATTTTATGTGACTTTGTAAAATTACATTTGTGCTAATAAATTGTTGACTCAGGAAAAGGGACTGAAAGGGTCTCATTGTGATGTTCATGCTATAAGAACAGACTTATAAAAGGACTAATTTGCATAAGTTTGGATAAAACTCTGTAATAACAAGTAGATGGTAACTGGACAATATTCTTAACCCTTTGAGCTTTTCCCAGATTTGTTTTTATGAACATGAGTTCTCATTTAGTATGTAGGGTAATTTTACAAAAATACCTACACCAAGATATTCTTGCACAGACATTCTAGTGAAAAGGGAGTCTTCTGTACATGCTCCTTGGCCTCAGGTATTTGCTGTTTCCTCAAATGTGAACTAATTGTGCTTTGGTAAACAAAAACAATTTCTCCTGTACATATATACTGTCAAATAGTTTATATAATTAAAAAATAAAAAAAAAAGAAAAGAAAATTAAAAACAGAAAATAAAAAAAAAAAAGTCAGGAATAAAACTTCCAAGAAGTATGCAACATTTGCATCACTTCTACTTCAGAAAACAGCAGCTTCCCCTGATAAATACCTTTGTGCCTTGAGTCTCCTCATATTCTTTATGACTGACATTTTTTGAATAAAGCAGGCTTTTTGGTTCTGTTCTCTAAAGAGTTTTATGTCACAGTGGGAAAAATATAATAATCAAAAATGGTATGTTATTTACAAGATGACAAGTATAATCATGTCTTTAATCCCTATTATAATCTCATTACAATCTTTTAAAGTGATGCCATTGAAGCATTGATTTCTCCTTTTTATCTTGACTTGAATGCTCCTATCTATTGGGTAGCTTCCAGTCATCATGAAAATGAAATGTTCTAAATACGTATAAATAGTCACTCTAAATCTTTACTTAGGTCAATGATTGTGACTAGGTCACTGTGCAACTATCTTGCATAGAACAAGAGAAGCTGAAGTATCAAAAAACTCTTCAGAGCTTCTTTAGAGCTGTTCTCAGACTTGTCTTTAGAATAAGCTGAGAAATTAAAATGGAAAATAAATAGCTCACGAGGACAAAAGGGAGCAAGCTGGTAGGAAGGAAGGCTGGCCAATGACCCCCGGGGGCAGCTTGCTGTGCTACTGCCAGGACTATGACAGTTGAATCAGGTATTTCCTGCCTTGGCAACTCTAGATAATTGGACTTTCCTGACTTACTGCACTGGGACTGGTGGTGCCACTGCTCTTCCCCAAAAATCTTGTAGCAAAACGATATCACATGGCAGCCAGAATTTGAGCTCATATTTTTAAAGGAACCAACTTTGTATTTCTTTATTTTCTTCAAGAGAACTTTTATTTTTTTAGTATTCTCTGCTTACAAAGCAGTTGTTCTTCAAGGAAAAAACAAAGATCCTAGAATTTTCCTCTTTTTTATTTCTTTAGAAAATGAAACGTAGAAGCACAGTAACGTACTGTTCCTTCAAATTAAGTTTGTATTTTCAAATTTGAACAATTTATTTGCATCAGGAGTTTGCAATTCATCTTAGAGGGGGACTGAGAAGAAAGGAAGGTAGATTGTCTGCGTAAATGAAAGGCAAATTTGTCATATTTGTTGTATTGTGCTTTTTTGAGGACTTTGAGTTTTCTTAGCAGTTGCATACTAGTGCTGAAAGTTTCTTGGCTCAGGAAACTCACAAATATCCAGGTTTTGGTTTTATTTTGGAAGAGATAAAAAGTTAACAGTTTGAGTATAAAAGATATTCTGAAACTCCATATCTAGAAGACTTGAGACACTTCATTTTTCAATTAAAATTAAACATCTGGATATAGGAACTGTGTTGCATTTTGGTTTCTTGAAACAAGTCAAAATACTTTGCTTTTTATCATTCCAACATTATTTGCATTATTCAACAAGAATTTGCATGTTACATGTTAACATTCATAGTCTTTCTATTGAAAATGATTCTGTGACATACTTCCCAGAATGTGTCTATGCAAGTACTTTTCCCTGATGAGTCATGCCATCCAAAGAGAAAAAAAAAATCCATACCTCTTTTGTTCTACATAGTTATGCAGACTGGCAACAGGAAAAAAATATGGACAGAGCAAGGAGAGTAGAAAAAGTGTAGTTCTCAAAACATTTGGCCAGGAATTTTCATTAACTGAAAACAGTCAAAATTAACCCGGGTTATGATATGGGTTTGGGAATAAAGAGTTCTTAAATAAATGAACGAGTCTTGGGGCAGTATCAAGTCTGTTTGAGATGGACATGGGAAGAAAAATCAAAATGGAAAATAAGAAAGAAATATCTTCCTCTGGAAATTAGCCTGAAAACATCTTTAAAGTGTTTGCAGTTGACAGAGTAGGTTAGGGAGTGTTAAAAACAGGACAATCACACACAATTATTGTCTCCAGAACCTTTAACAAATAGTCTTATGTGACTTCTTGGAAGTCTGGTAGTGAACTTTTAAGAGAACTTCCATAATTTTAAAAATCTTGTTTAGAGAAAACCTTCAGATAACGTTGTTTTAAACATTATTTATGCAGAGAGATCCTGAGATAATCCAAATAGCCTCATGATTACTCTTGACTTGAATCATGTTGTCTCACTAACAAAAAAAAAAGTACAAATTGGAGTGGGATCTTTCATAATGGAATCTAGAGTTAAAAGGAGGAAATAACATTCTTCTTATTCAACAGAAACCTTCTCAGGTAGAGTTGACAGAATATTAGGATTGTCGAGAAACAATGCAATAGCTTTTATTGCTTAAGCATGTTTCATTGGGAGTCCAGACTGGACTATTTGATTGTAAATATTCTGTAACACCTGCAGCACTGAAAGAATTTTCCAGAGGTAGTTAGCCTCCACCTCAGTTGCTGTACTGATATTTTAAAATTGTAAATATCTCTTAAGTTATAGGACTGTGACTTGGAAAACAATACGTGTTTTGTCTTTTATTTCTTGGTTCTGTGTGATAGAGGAAAGCAGCACAAGCCAAAAAATAAAAATCTGGGGTTTTTTTCTGCTAAATGAAGCAAACTGACGCCTTGTACTGTAGTAAGTCAGCCACTAGCTCATTAAATCAAAAGGCAAACATCTTTCTCAAGCTAATATAATGCATTGTGGAAAGCTCATGTCATTTAAGACTTATCTACAATGGGAACTAATTAAGTAGTATTCATGATTTATGACAATTATCATTCACTGTCTTAGAATTTCTAATAAGTCTGTGGAATTAGTTGTGAAAGGTACCAAAACATGAGGTTTAGAGAATGATAAACCTGGAAGGTTAGATGTAGTCAATACTATTTAAACCCTCTGCTTATCACAGGAAGGCTGAGCTTGCTACACGTTTCACTACGGTAACATTCCCACAAAGTGAGTGAAGCTGAAGGTTGAAAAATTATCTTAAAAATGCTGCATTTTGGAGTGAAGGCCTAGAACAGCAGACATCATTAAAAAATCATTGAGGTAGTTTGAGCAAGGATTTTACCTGTGATCTGTTCTCATCCAATATAATCCCAATATTTTATTTCTTTTCTATATTACATTTCATGTCTCTTCACTAGTACACTATATTTTGCATTTATTTTTCTTTTATTATTCCCTTCTCTGTTATCCTATCCTATCCTATCTGTTAAGGGTTGTTGGGAGAGGCCATCTTCACCAGCTCGTCTGGGCCAGGACCTCTCCTGCCTGGCTGCTGGAGCCCAACGCAGTGCCCAGGGACCTGAGGTGTCTTCCCAGGCTGAGGGATGCAGCTGCTGCTTTCCTGTTTGCCAAGTACCTATCCCAGAGACACACACAGGACACTCACACTCTGTCATGGTTTTGGCTGGGATAGAGTTAATTTTCTTCCCAGTAGCCGGTACAGTGCTGTGTTTCGGATTTAGGATGAGATTTGTTGCTAAGTAGTGCTCACACTAGTCAAGGACTTTTCAACTTCTTATGCCCTGCCAGTGAGAACCTGGGAGGGGACACAGCCAGGACAGCTGACCCAAACTGGCCAAAGGGATATTTCATACCGTATGACATCATGCTCAGCATATAAACTGGGGGAGTTGGTCAGGGCAGGCGGCGACTGCAGCTTGTGAACAGGCTGGGCACTGGTCGGCAGGTGGTGAGCAATTGCATTGTCCATCACTTACTTTGTATATTCTTTTACCATCATATTATTTTATTTATTATTATTATTATTATTATTATTATTATTATTATTATTATTTTCCCTTCCTTTTCTGTGCTATTAAACTGTCTTTATCTCAACCTATGGGTTTTCCTTTTTTTTTTTTAATTCTTTCTCCCATCCCACTGCAGGTCAGGGATGGGGAGTGAGTGAACAGCTGTGTGTTGTTTAGCTGCTTGCCAGGTTAAACCACAACACATTGCTGGTCACACAGACTGCCACAGATGAGGCACTGCCTTTAAAATCACCCACACACAGGACTCACATAAAACTTTTCACAGACAGTGAAGTCCCATTCTCCTCTCTCTGGATCCTAGGACATCTTACCCACTTCATGGGTCTTTGACTCAGTGGCTGGTCCAGCTTGAAGGTTGTGAGCAAATCACACATGCAACAGCATGCCCTCATGGCCAAAAGGGCCAACTGTGTCCTGGGGTGCATCAAGCCAGTTGAAGGAGGTGATTGTGCCACTCTGCACTGCATTGGTGCAGCCCCACCTCAAGTACTGTATGCAGTTTTAGGCGCCTCAATATAAGAAGGATATCAAACTATTAGAATGTATCCAGAGGAGGGAGACCAAGATGGTGAAATGTCTCAAGGGCAAGACTTAAAAGGAGCAGCTGAAGTCTCTTGGTTTGTTCAGCTTGGAGAAGAGAAGGCTGAGTGGTGATCTCATTGCAATCTACAACTCCCTCAAGGAGGGCAGTGGAGGGGGAGGTGATCTCCCTCTGGTGACCAACAATAGGACACATGGAAATGGTATGAATCTGCATTAGGGGAATTTTAGACTGGACAGTAGGAAAAGGTCATTGGAATGGGCTCTCCAGGGAAGTCGTCACAGCACCAACCCTGACAGAGTTCAAGAAGTGTCTGGATAATGCTCTTATAATTATACGATTTAATTTTAGGTAGTCCTGTGAGGAGCAGGGAGTTGGACTCGATGATCCTTATAGGTCTCTTCCAACTTGAGATATTCTGTGATTCTATGCACACCCCCATGCACACCTGACTTCTCCAAGCAGGGACCAGTGTTCTTTATTTGGCAACCTGTCCATCCACATGTAACTCAGAGGTTTCCAGGGCCAAAAAGGTAAGTTATTGGTACAAATGCAGTGTAAAAGGCCTGTAGAAGACCACCAAAATATGATAAGAAATATAATATGATATAACAGAACAAGATTAATTCAGAAATATTTGGAGAGACAGACTCTAAAAGTCTTTATAACTCATAAGAAGAATTGCTCAGAATCACACACCCTCAATGTATGTATACTAAAAGAGAAGAGAAAAATCACACTAATGTATTTTAAAATACCATCACATTTGGCTTAAAATATGCATGAATATCACTGTGTTTTATAATTTGAAGTTCCAATTAACCAAGACGTCCCAGGACCAGAAGCAAGTATTTTTAACAGGTGATGTTCTCACATTGCATCACGTGACAGTGCTTGTGGGCTGCAAATTAAAGAGATGTATCTATTATAATGTGATTAATGTCCATCTTCCCTGCAATGCCCATGTAATTTGGAAGGAAATTTCCATCTGGATGTTTGTGGTATAAAGAAGAAACTGTTCTGGGGGAAAGATGAGTTTTGTTTTTAATATAGGCTGTCAACACCCTGTGCAGCTCCCTAGCTGAGCAAAATTTGTTTGTAAATTAAGTGGATTGAGCATTTTAAACAGAATGACTTTTCTGTTTTATGGGCAATTAATATTCCCTTCTCAAAGACAGAGTACTGAATGCAAGGGATGAAAAGTGCACTTCCTGACTTAAAATATGTTTTCTTATTAGAAAATTTTCATATAAAGGAAAATCCAATGTTATCCAATCTCTAGACTTTATAATTACTGCATTAATATATTAATTGTAGACAGATACTCACCAGCTACAGGTACCTATAATAATGTCCATGAATATATGCTGAATTGCACACACTGGTTTTCATTGTGACTGAACTTCTGTTTTGCTAACTGAACTCTTTGAGTTCCTATATGCATGATGATACAGGGAAAACTCTGGAAAGCATGACTTTCTGACAAAGTACATCTAATTTAATGAGTCGCTTACAGATACACTTTTCAGACTAGCTCCTGGTCCATATGAGCACAGATCCTGTCATTTATTCACAAAAGATGTTAGCTTCCCTCTTTTACTGCTTCTGTGTTTCCCTTAGTCCTCCAGCTGGCAAAAGCAAAGGTTCTGCAATGTTTTATCCAGTAAAGAGTAAATCAGTTGCTCATGAAACAGTCAAGCAAGGCAGCCTGGCTGAGCAGGAACTGCACAGCAAAGCCAGCTGTCAGGCAGAGCAAAGCCAGAGTAGCACAGGCAGGCAGCAGTCCCACACAGTAGTTATTATTTCAGTAAATGCACAGTAGAGAAGCTCTAGTATAGAACTCATTAATTAATTTCCTTAATCCAGCAAAACCAAAAAGATGTTGTTCTAAAACCCACTAGCACATCAGTGAACTCAGAGCGGAACAGATTTTTTTTAGTATAGCCTAAGACTGTGACAGATAACAAATACAGGCTTTTTGTAGTGGCAGTGTCTGGAAGTCCAACAAGAGCCAAGCACTCTTCCAATACATAATTTATTTTAATTTTCATGCCAATCAGAAAAAGTTTTAAAATCTTCAAGAGACATAAATTAAAACATGTATTGGGATCACTTCTAAACTTGGCAATCTCTAGGAAGAGAGTCATCCAATATAGAAAATTAGGTAGGGCTAGAAGCCAGAGCTCTAGCAGTTCAAATCGGACAATCCTCTCCTGAGAATATTTCCAACACTGCACCATTTGCAATGAGTTTAAAAAGATTTGCTTTGAGGCCATCATTTGCTGGCCCCAAAGCAAATGCGGAAACTGCAATTCTTTGTTTAGCAAAGGCCAGATCCTCTCTTCTGCTTTGCAGTACAAAAGTGACTGTGCAGAGCAAAACTGGAATATGGGCTAGGATCTCCTCCCTGTGAGCCAATGACAGCTCTTGAATGCAAAGATCTCCCCAAGGGGTAAAGGATGCAGGAGAGCCTCATCCCCTGGCAAAATGGACTGATGGGCAGCTGCTCCAGGCTCACCCAAAATTCATCCATAGAACAATGGCATGAGATTCACAGGCTCCCAGGCCACCTAGGTTTAAGGAAAAATGCTGCAGCTTTTAGTTTGGGAAGCTTAACTCTGAATTCTCCACCTAGATGTGTCTGGGCTCTTCTCCTTGGAAATGGAGATATAACGGCTGTAGCAGACCATGAAGCTGAGGTCAGGCTTTCTGTGCTGGGCCATAGATCAGCCATGATCTCTGCTTACTTGCCCTCATCCTCAACCCAAACATCATGTAGGCTGTGGTCAATTTGGACTTGTTGATCAGTTCTTGGAAACTGAAGAAAACAAGGAATATCAGATTAACAGAGGATTTTTTCAATCAATAATTTGTGTTGTAAATTAATCTCAGTCATTGATAAAGTGACTGTGAGTTTCCAATCTTTAAAAACAGCCCCAAATCCTGGCCCACTCTCCCGCTGTTTCCTGTTCCTATTGCTCACAGCCTGAGGCTTATCATCATTTTAGACTGAAACAGGACTTTTCTGCCCACTCACCACTATCAGAATGTATTATGCCAAATATAGCTTTCCAGATGGGCCTGATTTAGAAGTGCACATAAGATCAATACAGCTATTCTGTATCTTGAACAGTCAGTATATATTACAGCTGCATAATACCCTCAGCATGACCCAGGTAACCAAACCTGGTCTTTCTAGAAATCTTTTTCTTCTTTTTCAGTGAAGAGCCACATACTGGCTAGAATTTAGCATGGGTGTCTATGGTACATATACATTTCTGCTCAATGCCAACACCACCTATAGGTTGTCTGAGCTGGTTTTGGCTGAGATAGAGTTAATTTTTCTTTATAATATCTTGTATGGTGCTATGTTTTGGATTTGTGATGAAAACAGTGTTGGAAACACATGGATGTTTTAGTTATTGCTGAACAGTGCTTACACAACATCAAGGCCTCTTCCGATTCTTACTCTGCCCTGCTGGCAAGTGGACAGGGGATGCACAAGAACTTGGGAGGGGATACAGCTAACTGCAACTGACCCCAGCTGACCAAAGATGTCATATGGTGTCATGCTCTGCAATAAAATCTGGGGGAAGAACGAGGAAGTGGGGGATGTTCAGACTGATGGCATTTGTCTTCCCCAGTAATCACTATGTGTGATGAAGCCCTGCTTTCCTGGAGATGGCTGAACACCTGCCTGCTGATGGGAAGCAGTGAATGAATTCCTTATTTCACTTTGCTTGTGTGTGCAGCCTTTCCTTCACCTATTAAACTGTCTTTATCTCAACCCACTGGTTGTCTCAGTTTTCCCTTTCTCTCACCCCACACTGAGGGGGAGTGAGCAGGCAGCTGTGTGGTGCTTAGCTGCCTGCTGAGGTTAACCCACAACACAGTCCCACCATGAACTCATCTAAGCATGTAGCTGCAAAGTAGCTGAAGTCTTGTGGTGACTAATTTTCTGCAGCAAATTATTAATTTCCAGCACACAGCAGTAAAAGAGAGCAAGGTAAGCCAGATTTAGATGTTCAGAAAGTTAATTCCCACAGAAAGGCAGTTCTAATACACCAGGTCACTCGCTTTGCCACTGAACAAATATTTGCATTTCTGTGTATCTCATATCAGCTTTCTTCTCTCAGTTAACAGGATTGACAACATTGTATGAAATGTTTTCTTATTGATAAAAGTCTCTTACTGAGAAGTTGTGTATCATAAGACCTGGTAATATTTTGAAGTGATACAATTCAAAGTGAAAGGTAAATAGAAATTGACCTCCTGCCAGAAGAATACTCACAGGAAAAAAAAAAAAATATACACTGAAAAAAAAAGTATATCTTAAGGAAGATATCAGTGTTTTCAGCAGAACTTGTTGCATGGTAACCTCTCTCCTCACCCCTCCCAAGCCAGTGGACTGCAGGATAGAGACCAGGGGGATAAAGCCCCTCCCACTGTAAGAGAAGATCAGGTTCCTGACTGCCTGAGGAACCTGGATATACACAAGGCTATGGGACCTGATGAGATGCATCCCAGAGTCCTGAGGGAATTGGCTGATGTAGTTGCCAAGCCATTCCATGATATTTGAAAAGTCATGGCAGTCAGGTAAAGGCGCTGGTGACTGGAGAAAGGGGAACATTGCACACATTCTTAAAAAGGGTAGAAAGGAGGACCCAGGGAACTACCGTCCTGTCAGCCTCACCTCAGTGCCTGGGAAGATCATGGAACAGATCCTTCTAGAAGCTCTGCTAAGGCACATGAAGGACAGGGAGGTGATTCGAGGCAGCCAGCATGGCTTCACCAAGGGCAAGTCCTGCCTGACCAACCTAGTGGCCTTCTTTGGTGGAGTGACTACATCCGTAGACACAGGAAGAGCCACAGATGTCATCTATCTGGACTTCTGTAATTCCTTTGACATGGTCCCTCGCAGTATCCTTCTCTCTAAACTGGGGACATATGAATTTGATGGTGGATACAGAATTGGTTGGGTGGTTGCATCCAGAGGGTAGTGGTCAATGGCTCAATGTCCAAATGGAGACTGGTGATGAGCGGTGTCCCTCAAGGGTCCATACTAAGGCCAATGCTGTTTAATATCTTCATCAGTGACATAGACAGTGGGATTGAGTGCACCCTCAGCAAATTTGCAGATGACACCAAGCTGAGCGGTGCAGTTGACACACCAGAAGGATGGGATGTCATCCAGAGAGACCTGGACAAGCTGGAGAGGTGGGCCTAGAAGAACCTCATGAGGTTCAACAAAGCAAAGTGCAAGGTCCTGCACCTGGGTCGGGGCAACCCCCAATATCAATATAGGCTGGGGGATGAAGAGATTGAGAGCAGCCCTATGGAGAAGGACTTGGGTGTACTGGTGGACGAAAAGCTGGACATGAGCCAGCAATGTACACTTGCAGCCCAGAAGGCCAATTGTATCCTGGGCTTCATCAAAAGAAGCATGGCCAGCAGGATGAGGCAGGTGATTCTGCCCCTCTACTCTGCTCTGGTGATATCCCACCTGGAGTACTGCGTCCAGCTCTGGAGCCCTCAACACAGGAAGGATGTGGAACTCTCGGAGTGGGACCAGAGGAGGGACACAAAAATGATCTGATGGCTGGAGCACCTCTCCTATGAGGACAGGCTGAGAGAGTTGGGGTTGTTCAGCCTGGAGAAGAGAAGGCTGCAGGGAGACCTTATTGCGGCATTTCAGTACTTAAAGGGGAACTATAGGAAAGATGGGGACAATCTCTTTAGCAAGGTCTGTTGTGACAGGGCAAGGGGTAATGGTTTTAAACTAAAGGAGGGTAGATTTAGGCTGGATATAAGCAAAAATTTCTTTACAATGAGGGTGGTGAAACACCGGAACAGGTTGCCCAGAGAGGTGGTAGATGTCCCATCCCTAGAAACGTTCAAGGTCAGGTTGGACGGGGCTCTGAGCAACCTGATCTAGTTGGGCATGTCCCTGCTCACTGCAGGGGGGTTGGACTAGATGATCTCTAAAGGTCCCTTCCAACCAAAACTATTCTATGATTCTATGATTTTACCCCTTCAGATGCTCATTGAGACATTTTAATTTTTTTTTTTTTTTAATCTGAGGAATAAAATAAAGTAAAATGTGTCAAACTAAATGAAATAATTTTTCTTTACATGAATCCACTATAGTAAAGTTTTGGACTTTAACAGAACTGAAAATTATTTTCAGATTTTTTTTTATTTTTGGAATGAACTGTAGTTGGAATTTCAATGGCTTGTATAGCCACCTAAGCAAAAAATAGCTCCGTAACTTTTGTTTTGATTGTAAAGAGGCATATACATGATGGTTACCAGGCAATCCAGTCTTGTTACTTCCTTCATACATTTCTCTGAGGTCTTTAAAATAAAATATTTAATATTTTTTTTTTAAGCTACTGGAGATGTTGCAGCAATGCTATGTTTATCTGCAAAGTAGGAATAGCCTGATTAGCCATCTGTTCCCTTATCAGAGGTCCTTTTCATCTTTTCTGTGGGATTAATGCAGTTTCTGTTCTTTGCTATTCCATAGAGAAATATATTAATTTGCCACATAACCTCCTCGCCCTTGCAAAATACAGCTTTGTAATAATATTACTTTTAAGTCACATATTCTGTTTTACAGATGCTTGAATAATAATTTCACTTAAAGTTCATACAGGAAATTTTAGAATACTTGGGTAATTTCTCAATGAGCAAGAAGAAAGCCAGACATAACATACAAATCTGACCACACAAAAGTCAAGACTTAACAGAAGTTAGTAAACCTAAATATCATAGAATCATTAAGATTGGAAAAGACCTCTAAGATCATCCAACCATCAACCCAACACCACCATGCCTCCTAAGCCATGCCCTGAAGTGCCACGTCTACATGCTTTTTGAACACTTCCAGGGATGGTGACTCCATCATCATTCTGGGCAGCCTACTCCAATGCCTGACCACTCTTTTAGTAAAGCAATTTTTCCTAATATCCAATCTAAACCTCCCCTGACACAACCTGAGGCCATTTCCTCTTGTCCTATCACTAGTAACTTGGGAGAAGAGACCAACACCCACCTCACTACAACCTCCTTTCAGGTAGTTGTAGAGAGCAATGAGGTCTCCCTTAAGCCTCCTCTTCTCCAGGCTAAACAAACCCAGTTCCCCCAGTCATGCCTCATAAGACTTGTTCTCCAGACCCTTCACCAGCTTTGTTGCCCTTCTCCGGACACGCTCCAGCACCTCAATGTCCCTCTTGTACTGAGGTGTCCAAAACTGAACACAGTATTAAAGGTCTGGCCTCACCAGTGCCGAGTACAGGGGCATGATCACTTCCTTACTCCTGCTGGCCACACTATTCCTGATACGAGCCATCATGCTGTTGGCCTTCTTGGCCACCTGGGCACACTGCTGGCTCATGTTCAGCCAGCTGTCAAACAGCACCCCCAGGTCCTTTTCTGACAGGCAGCTTCCCAGCCACTCCTCCCCAAGCCTGTAGCGTTGCATGGGGTTGTTGTGACCACAGTGCAGGACCCAGCACTTGACCTTGTTAAACTTCATACAGTTGACCTCGGCCCATCGATCCAGCCTGTCCAGATCCCTCTGCAGAGCCTTCCTACCCTCGAGCAGATGGACGCTACAGCCCAATTTGGTGTCATCAGCAAGCTTACTGAGGATGCACTCAATCCCCTCATGCAGATCATTGATAAAGATATTAAACAAGAGTGGCCCCAACACTGAGCCTTGGGGACACTGCTCGTGACCAGCCGCCAACTGGATTTAGCGCCATTCACCACAAGCCTCTGGGCTCAGCCATCCAGCCAGTTTTTTACCCAAGTGAAAAGTACACGTGTCTAAGCCATGATCCACCAGCTTCTCTAGCAGAATGCTGTGGGAGACAGTGCCAAAGGCTTTACTAAAGTCCAGGTAGATAACATTTGCAGCCTTTCCCTCATCCACTAGGTGGGTCACCTGGTCATAGAAGGAGATCAGGTTGGTGAGGCAGGACCTGCCTTTCATGAAGCCATGCTGGCTGGGTCTGATCCCCTGGTTGTCCTGCACATGCGTGGTGAGCATGCTCAGGATGAACTGCTCCATAATCCTCCCTGGTACTGAGGTCAGGCTGGCTGGCCTGTAGTTCCCCGGATCCTCCTTCCGGCCCTTCTTGTACCTGGGCGTCACATTGGCAAGCCTCCAGTCGTCTGGGACCTCCCCTGTTAACCAGGACTGCTGACAAATGATGGAGAGTGGCTTGGCAAGCTCCTCCACCAGCTCCCTCAGTACTCTCATGCCGATCCCACCCAGCCCCATAGACTTGTGAGTGTCCAGGTGGCGCAGCAGGTCGTAAACTACTTCCTCCTGGATTATGGGGGGTTTATTCTGCTCCCCATCCCTGCCTTCCAGCTCAGGGGGCTGAATACCCTGGGGATAACTGTCTGACTATTAAAGACTGAGGCAAAGGAAGCATTAAGTACCTCAGCCTTCTCCTGATCCTTGGTGTCAATGTTCCTCTCCACATCCAATAGAGGATGGAGATTCTCCTTCGTTCTCTTTTTGTTGTTAAAGTATTTGTAAAACATCTTTTGTTATCCCGTACAACAGTGTCCAGATTGACTTTTAGCTGGGCTTTTGCCTTTCTAATTTTCTCTCTGCATGACCTAACAAGATCCCTGTACTCTTCTTGAGCTGCCTGCCCCTTCTTCCAAAAGTGGTAAACTCTCCTTTTTTTCCTGAGTCCCAGCAAAAGCTCCCTGTTCAGCCAGGCCAGTCATCTTCCCCGCTAGTTCATCCTACTGCACATGGGGACAGCCTGCGCTTACGCAGTTAAGATTTCCTTCTGAAGAATGCCCAGCCTTCCTGGACCCCTTTGCCCTTCAGGACTGCCTCCCAAGGGACTCTCCCAACCAGTGCCCTGAACAGGCCAAAGTCTGCCCTCCAGAAGTCCATGGTAGTGGTTCTGCTGACTTCCCTTCTTTCCTTGCCAAGAATCAAGAACTCTATCATTTCATGGTCGCTAAGCCCAAAACAGCCTCCGACCACCACATCTCCCACCAGTCCTTCTCTGTTTGTGTACAGGTGAGGCACCTCCCCTGCTAGGCTCACTTACCAGCTGTGTCAGGAAGTTATCTTCCACACACTCCAGGAACCTTCTAGACTGTTTCTTCTCTGCTGTGTTGTATTTCCAGCAGACATTTGGTAAGTTGAAGTCCCCCACAAGAAGAAGGGCTAGTGATTGTGAGACTTCTGCCAGCCGCCTGTAGAATGCTTCACCTACCTCTTTGTCCTAGTTGGGTGGTCTATAACAGACTCCCAGCAGGATTTCTGCCTTGTTGGCCTTCCCTCTCATTCTTTACCCATAAGCACTCGACCTTATCATCACAACTGCTAAGCTCTATACAATCCAAACACTCCCTAACATACAGAGCCAGCCCACTGCCTCTCCTTCCTTGCCTATCCCTTCTGAAGAGCTTATAGCCATCCATTGCAGCACTCCAGTCATAAGAGTAATCCCACCATGTCTCTGTGATGGTGATTAAGTCATAGGTATCCCACTGCACAATGCCTTCCAGCTCCTTCTGTTTGTTGCCTGTGCTGCGTGCATTGGTGTAGATGCACTTGAGCTGGGCTATTGATTCCACCCTCAACCTTGGCATGCCATGCCCTGGCTCCTCTTGAGTGGGCCTGGCTATACCCTTTTCCCCCTTAAAACCTAGTTTAAAGCCCTTTCAATAAGCCCCACCAACCCATGAGCAAGAATCCTTTTCCCGCTTTGAGACAGCTGAACTCCATCTGCCACCAGCAGGCCCGGTGCCATATAAACCTTCTCATGATCAAAGAAAACCGAAATTCCACTGATGGTACCAGCGTCTGAGCCACATATTAATTAGGTGAGTTTTCCTGTTCCTTTCAGTATTCTTCCCTGCCACTGACGGGATTGAGGAAAACAATACCTTCTCTCCTGATCCTTCAACCAATTGCCCCAGTGCCCTGAAGTCCCTTTTGATTGCTGTTGGACTTCTTTCCTCATCACTGCCCACCTGCATAACCAATAGTGGGTAGTAATCAGAGGGCCATACCAGAGCAGGGAGTTTCTTAGTAATATCTCTGACCCAGGCCCCAGGGAGGCAGCAGACTTCGCTGTGGGATGGGTCTGATCGGTATATTGGGCCCTCTGTTCCCCTCAGAAAGGAATCAGCTACAAAAATTACCCTCCTTTTCTTTTTAACAGAGAGTGTCATAGTGCATGGGGCTGACCGACTCACCCTAGGCAACCCCCTGGAGTTATATTTCCTTCCTGCAAAATAAAGGCCTCCATTCTATAAAAACTAAATGACTTGCATTACAAAAATATGTAACTAATGGGAGCAAGTCATATACATTTTCTTTTTAGTCTATACTTTATAAAATTCTTTCCTCTGAAACAGCAGAACCTCACAAAACAAAGTGATAGTTTCTTAGATAAGTTGCAAGTCACTAGGAAAAGTTTTCTTCTTTTCATTACTTATATTTGTTACAATTGCCTAAGACTGCACCTTTGCTAATTTCTGTATAAACATATAATAAGAAAACAACACCTGCCCTGAAATGCTGTGCAGTGTAGGAGTCTTGCACAGGCAGTGGATGCAAAATGGAGGCATATAGGGTCCAGCTAGAGCAAACATAGTTATTTAATATTCCTGAAGAAAGTTTCCAAAGTCCTGTTTGCTCATCTCCAGTCACAGCTGTGAAAATATTTATTTTGGATTTTAAAAGGATGTTTACAACACAAGTTTGAGTAGGATGCCCTAAATATATTGGCAAAGTGTGCACAGTGATTTGGAAGAGCTTTCATAGGAAGCTCCCATCCCTGTTAGGTTACCACTATGAAAGCTGCAAATGCCTACTCTGGAGCTGTCCTGCAATATATTGGCAAAGCCTCAAGGTACTATCTGCTGGTGTGGGCATAGGCAACAAGGTGATAGAGCCATTTTCCTGCACTTCGAACTCTAAATCATGTAAGTGGATTGTCATTGTGTGAGTTACATTTAAGCAGCAATGTCCAGCCTTTTTTCTCAACTAGAGAGGTTGTAATTCTTTTCAGAGTTTACAGAGCACTTGTTCCTTTGTTTTGGGTGGGGGTTTTTTGGGTTTTTTTGTTGGTTTTTTTTTTTAACCTCTTGTATGGTTGTCACTGTGACTGCATGACTCAAAATGTGGTGTGACATGTATATCACTTATTCTTTAACTGACCCTAAAATTTTGGGTCTATAAAGGACTAGAAAATTCTAAGCTCAGATTTTATACAAAATAATTACTTTCAAACTTCTAATGCACTTCTTTTCTGTAATCTACAGGATGTAAATACTCTATAAACTGATGTGAGCCTTAACTTCAATAGTGCAGTGAGTCAAACAGTAATCTTCTGAACTGCCACTTCATTCAGAGAGATTTTCTCAGTCTAAACTATTATTAAGCACAAATAAATTAAGAAATAAACTGAAACTAATTGAAGTAAAAAGGAAACATTTTAAATGTTTGAGTTGATATTAATAAATCAGTAACTGGCAAGCACCAACCTGGACTACAGTTATGTCCCCTTCATCAACCTTTTGTCATCCATATACATGGACAACATTGTGCTTTCCAGATACTTTCAGTCAATGTGGTTGTCAGGTACGCTAAAAAATTGTCACATCAGATAATACCACTGACTATTACCTGATCTGCTGTAACCACAAGAGATAGCAAACTGAGAGCAACAGAGTTTCTTCAAACACAAATCTCTCTCTATAGGATCTGAAATGTAAATACGCATGTAAATATTCTCCTGTCTAACATTTTAAAGGTATCTTTTAAATCACTTTGATTTAGGAAGGTATGCATTTGGGAAGACCTAATATTGAATTATATGACATATAACGATAGCACTGAAAACTACTTAAAGAAAGTATTGTCATATTGTATTTACTTAATCTGGGAAAACAAGAAGCCAAAACAGAGTTATAAATCACTCAGGCTTTCAGCTGATTTTGTAACATAAAGTTGCAAAATAATAAAGCTGAAAAGCTAAAGTTTGACTTATCTATAATTTAACTGTTAAATTTAAGAATTAAAACAAAAAATAACAAGTTTTTTCTAGAGGTCATGCAGTGTTTTCCCTTGCCATGGAAACAACAGACTACATTATCATGAATGATGTAAATAAGAGACAGATTTTTTTCACATAGAAGGTTTTCAGTGATACACTGTCTAAAACTTAAGACAGGAAGGACAGAAACTGTGCTTATGCTAACAAGACATTACTACCTTGCACCATCTTTGCTGTGGCACAGCAGCACAAAGGGGATGAATGACAAGTACAAAGGACCAGCAAATCTCTCTACCATTCTTCTGACTTCTTATGATATAAAAAAGGAGATACCATGTTTCACATAAAAGAAACTTATATTATAGCACAGAGGGAATGTTGTCCTTAGGTCCAGAAATATCTTTTATATGTATGAAGCAAAACAAAACAAAACAATTCATCTATGTGAAATGAATGGGGCAGAATATACAGTTTACTAAAATTATTAAGATTTTTCTTCTTTTTTCTCCTTGAAGGTTACACTCTTGCTTTTCTATGCCATTTTTTTACACATCATATCTTTTGATATATCATTTCCTTTTTTTCTTCTAGTTCCTCTCCTTTCTTTCCAAGTCTGTTCTTGTCTCATATTTCTACCTTTGCTTTTCTGATTTTGTAATACTTGTTTAACATTGGCTTCTCCAAGTCTTCGGAGCATTTTGCTGCAGTACATACTGTATGAAAAACACTGTAATGTTATTGACACACAGAAATAAACACTGTAAGAATCAAAATCCATGGAACTTTGAGTGAATAGAAATTGAAATAAAAAGTAAATCCATAGACAGGTTCACCAAATGGTTCCATTTGTCAAGCTTAGGTTTGTATATGAAAACAACAAAAAAAGAGAAGAGAACACAGAAAAATTTTTTTACAATAGTGAAGAAATTTCATTCCATAACCTAGCCGTTAGACTACTATGCAACTGCAGATTTTCAGTTTGTGATCCACAAATCCATGAGCGCACAAAAATTATCTTCAAAAATTATTTTTAAGAAGGTCATATGTAAGGTAAGTATGTAGAATTTCTCAAGTAGTTTTCATTTGCTCTCAAAAATGTGTGGACATAAAATTAGAAAAGGCTTTAATTCCTGATTTTTAGTGCATGATTTAATTGGTTAAAAAAAAACCAAACCCAACAAAAAACCCACAAAACAAAACCCCAAACCTCACAACACAAGATAAATCACAGAAACTGGCTACACTCTAACCATGGAGTTCACAGAGCATGAACCTCATCTGTGTTCCTTGATCATTTACCTCACACAGGAAAAAATATACACCACCATGCTTGAGTAATTGAAATGTATTTAAAATGTCAGGTTTTGTCTTCCTGAGCATATATGTCTACCTACCACAAAATCCCCTAAAATCAAAGTGCAGTTGTAGCACCACTAAGATAATGGCCCTGTCAATACTCCTGCCATGTTTCAGCTTTGAAAATCAGGGCCTTAACTGTTCTGCTTGAAGCAAGTGCATTGATTACAAAAGACGATGGACATTACACTGTTTACATACTAAGTAACAGTAACATTTATCACTGTTACTTTCAGTGTAAGGCTTTTGAAAACACATTTTTGTGTTTCTTAATGAAAGGAGACAAAGGAATAGAACATCTTGGTGTGAAACTCATTTTCTAATTCTGCATGTCATCCCCAACCTGATTTTCATTTTCAGTCAGGAAAAACAAAATCCTGGTTCATCTGGACACACTTATTTAGATTGTTTTTATTTGAGGCTCTGAAAAATGCTGGAAACTATCTCATCAAGGTAATAAGCTGATGTCAGTAGAAACGTAACTAAAAAGTTTTCCAGTGTGTTTGGATCTGATTCAGTCTGACCATGCCTAGCTGTAACTTCTGTACAAGAAGACTGGGTCAGCTTTTATTTAGTGTAGTTTCTATGACAGACCCCATCTTCTGTGTTTTCATAGACATACTGAAATATTTTTATTTATTTATAAATGAAGATAGTGGTCTAATACATTTGTATGACATCATCTTCAGAACATACATAGGTTCAAACACTAACAGAATACAAAAACCAAACAAGCCAACCAGTTGTTTTCTTCTACCTGTCCCCCAAACAGTAAAATAGTCTCTGTCTTCTAGCTCTTACCAGGTTAGTTATAAGCAGATCATAAAACAGTTAGTTGTGTTGTAAGTCTTAAAATAAAAAACTGCAATTTCCAACTAACATAATCTGAAGCAACAAAAGTTACGTACGAAAGTCATTGTAATAGGAATCTTGGGAAAATGGATCCCTATGGAGAGGTGATGATGATGAAACTATTGAGAGCTAAGCATAATAAATCCAGTAGCAGTTAGAAACAGATTTTTTTTAGAGAAAATTTTTTCCTATTTTTTGCCCAGTCTCCAGACATGGATATTATGGGGGTTTAGTAATGGCCATCACTCTGGGAAGTTGGTCTTGGAAGTGGACCTTTTTTTTTTGTTAGGTGTGTTCACAATGAGTGCAAGAATGAATTCAGAAAACAAAAACCAAATATCAGGAGTGAATCAGTAGGAATTTACCCCACTGGAAAGGGTGATTTTGGTCCCTCTGGCTTCCCTTCACACTGGTCTCCCGCTGGAAAACCTTCCCTCTATTCCTTCTCGTCACTCTCTCATGTCTCCAGAGGAAAGCATGTCCCTTCTGCCTTTCACTTTCTCCTTTTTCAAGAGATCAGGATTCCCAGAACTTTAAAGAATGACCCTCTGAATTTCTGCTTCCACTGACAATGACTCCACTGTAGTGAGCTAGTTACCTGCTATCCTGGTTTCTGCTGGGATAAAGTTAATTTTCTTCCTAGTAGCTGGTTTAATGCTGTGTTTTGGTTTTAGGATGAGAAACCTGTTGATAACACACTGATGTTTTAGTTGTTGGTAAGTAGTGTTTACACTAAGTTAAGGACTTTTTAGCTTCCCATGCTCTCCCAGGTGCACAAGAAGCTGGGAGAGGCCACAGCCAGGACAGCTGACCCAAACTGGCCAAAGGGATATTCCATATCATATGACATCATGCTCAGTATGTAAGCTGGGGGCAGTTGGCCAGGGGGCAGTGACTGCTGCTTGGGGACTGGCTAGACATCTGTCGGTGGATGGTGAACAATTGCGTCATGCATCACTTGCTTTGTATATTATTGTTATTGTTATTGCTACTATTTTACTTTATTTCAATTATTAAACTGTTCTTATCTCAACACAAGAGTTTTACTCTTCCAATTCTCTCCCCCATCCCACTGAGGAGGGAAGTGAGTGAGTGGCTGTGTGGTTCTTAGTTGCTGGCTAGGGTTAAACCATGACACCTGGCTAGATACAGAAAAAGATCAGGGAGAGGAAAAGCTTGTGAAGAGCCTGATGCACTAACTTTTTTGGGTTTACCAGGTTAGATTAAAAAGTGTTCTTCAGGATGAAGATATAATAAACTTCATCTGGAAGAACCAGCTGGGTATAAAATGAAGTTAACTGGTGGACTGTCGCAGCCAGTTCCTAACTAAGGGTAACATATTAGTGTGAGGACTCACATGACTGTGTTTTGGGAAGCCAGTTCAGAAGTGACTGACTGAATTAATTTTGGCCAGCTACAGAGATCAGTGGAGAGATTCAGCTCATCTACGTATACATATATAAACATGAGATGTCTAAACTAGGGCACTTGTCTAGGCATCTGGTACAACCAGGGAAGGAAGCATGAACTTCTAAGTACTGATTCATTCTTTTGCAGTGTCGTGGTTTAGCCCCAGTCAGCAACGAAGCACCACACAGCCACTCGCTCACTCCACCCACCCCAGTGAGATGGGGGAGAGAATCAGAAGAGCAAAAGCAAGAAAACTCATGGCTTGAGATAAGAACAATTTAATAATTAAAATAAAATAGTAATAGCAGTAATGGTAATGATAAAAATAATGATTATGATAATAAAACTAATAATGATAATATGATAAATAGGAAAATAATGAGACAGAGAAAAGGAACAGGGGGAAAAAGAAAAAAAAAACAAAAGTGATGCAACCTCTCACCACCCGCCGACTGATACCGCCAGTCCCCGAGCCATGATCGCCGCTTCCCCTGGCCAACTCCCCCCAGTTAATATACTGGGCATGAAGTCATACGATATGGAATACCCTTTGGCCAATTCGAATCAGCTCTCCTGGTTGTATCCCCTCCCCTCCCGGCTTCTTGTGCACCTGGCAGAGCAAGGGAAGCTGGAAAAGCCCTTGATTAGTGTAAGCACTACCTAGCAACAACTAAAACATTAGTGTGTTACCAACATTATTTTCATACTAAGTCCGAAACGCAGCACTATACCTGCTACAGTGAAGAAAATTAACTCTATCCCAGCTAAAACCATGACACTCAGACACAAGTTAAGACAAGATAAATTAATGTGAGAAGGTATCTGTCTCCCTCTGCTATCTGTAAAGGCAGCCTAGAGAACCAATTCAGTCTAGATGCCATTTAGATTGCTAAAATTATGCAAATGAATTTTTATCCTTTTTGGGCTTGCGGACATTGTATAAAATTATTATATTCAACAATAGCAATAGATTTTAGCTATAAAAATGGATAATGTCCACTGCTACAGATAAGCAAATAATGAAGCTACGAATTAAAATGGTTGAAAACAGATCAATCAAAAAAGTGACAAGGAAATGCTAAATACAAAAGTTTATATTGTTCTGATCCTTAGAAAACACAAGGAATAGTGAGACCATGTCAACACTCACAAGAAAAAAATTTACTGCAATTATTTGCTTTTCCAGCCTATAGCAAATATGTTTCTTAAGTTATATTTCATAAGGGGTGTTCTTTTCTGAAGCATGCTTTTTTCTTTGCTGACAAGAAGACAATCGTGGTGTTTTCTATCTAAAAAGGGAATTGGCCCTTTTGGCTGCCGGGGCACACTGTTGGCTCATGTTCAGCTTGCTGTTGACCAGAAGCCGCAGGTCCCTCTCCACAGGGCTGCTCTCCAGCCTCTCATTCCCTAGACTGTATGTACATCCAGGGTTGCTGTGAGCCAGGTGCAAAAACTGGCACATGCCCTTGTTAAACTTCATATGGTTGGTGATTGCCCAGCTCTCTAATTTGTCTAGATCTCTCTGCAGGGCCTCTCTGCACTTGAGAGTGTCAACAGCTCCTCCCAGTTTTGTGTCATCAGCAAAATTAATTAGTATTCCTTCCAGTCCTGCATCCAAGTCACTTATGAAGACGTTAAAGAGTACAAGCCCTAAGATGAATCCCTGTGGAACCCCACTAGTGACTGGCCACCAGCACAATGTAACCCCATTTGCTATGACCCTTTGAGCCCAACCCATCAGCCAATTGCTTATCCACTGCATTATGTGTTTATCCAGCTGTATGCTGGACATTTTGTCCAGGAGGATGCTGTGAGAGACAGTATCAAAAGCTTTACTGAAATCCAAAAAGAGCTCATCAAATGGCTTCCCTTGGTCAGCTAGGTGGGTAATCTTGTCATAGAAGGAAATTAAGTTTGTTAGGCAGGACTTTCCCCTTGTGAACCCATGCTGGCTAGGACCAATGACTTCATTGTCTTTCAGGTGTTTTTCAATAACTCCCAGAATAATCTTCTCCATAATTTTACCAGGCACAGAAGTAAGAATGATGGACCTATAGTTACTGGGGTCATCCCTGTTGTCCTTCTTGAAGATTGGGACATTTGCCAGCTTCCAGTCAACTGGGACGTCACCAGATTCCCAAGAGCATTGAAAAATCATTGAGAGAGGTCTCGCTATCTCGCTATGACATCAGCCAGCTCTTTAAGTACACTCAGATGAATCCCATCAGGCCCCATTGACTTATAGGGATCTACCTGGAGCAGCAAGTCCTGCACAAGTTCAGGGTTTATTAGGAGTTTATCATTCCCATATTCATGGTTCTCTAGCCCAGGGCTCTGGGGGTCCCTGAACCCACCATTGGTGTTGAAGACCGAGGTGAAGAAAGCATTAAACATCTCTGCTTTGTCTATGTCCCTGCTTGTGAGGTGACCATTCTCATCAAGCAATGGGCCAATGTATTTTCTGGCCTGCCTTTTACCATTAATGTATTTTAAAAAATCCTTCTTATTGTTCCTCACAGTACTGGCCAGCTTCAATTCTAATAGAGCTTTGGCTGCACGAATTTCCTCCCTGCAGTGGCAAACAGCATCCCTATAGCCTTCTCATGTCGCCTGATTTTGCTTCCACTGGCCATATACTTTCTTTTTTCTCCTTATTTCTAGAAGAATATCCCTGGTCAGCCAAGCTGGCCTTTTGCCTCCCCTGCTTGACTTCCTACACTTGGGGATTGCCTACTCCTGTGCTTTTAGGAGGTGGTACTTAAAAAGAGACCAGCACTGAAGGACTCCAGCACCTTTGAAAGCTTTTTCCCAGGGGATCTTACTAAGTAGTTCCTTGAGCAACCTGAATTCTGCTCTCGTCATACCAGAGTTGAGGTCTTGCTGGCATTTTTCCTCCTGTCACCATAGATTTTAAACTTGACTGCTTCAAAGTCACTGTGGCCAAGGTGGCCACAGATCTCCAATTCACCCATGAGGCTCTCTCTGTTAATAAGCAACAAGTCAAGGAAGGCACCCTTCCTGGTCAGCTACCTTAGTACCTGTACCACGAAGTTGTCATCCAGATGGTTTAGGAATCTTCTGCACCTGTTTGTCCCAGCCATGTGATATTCTCCAATTTGGAGAGAAGGATGTTTTGGGGGACCGTGTCAAAGGAATTACAGAAGTCCAGATAGATGACATCCGTTTCTCTTCCCTTGTCCACTGATGGAGTCACTCCATCATAGAAGGTCAGTATGTTGGTCAGGCAGGACTTGCCCTTGGTGAAGCCATGCTGGTTGTCTCAAATCACCTCCCTGTCCTCCACGTGCCTTAGCTAGCATAGCTTCTAGAAGTATCTGTTCCATGATCTTCCCAGGCACAGAGGTGAGGCTGACAGGTCAGTAGTTCCAGGGTTCTCCTTTCTAGCCTTTTTGAAAACATGTGCAATGTTTCCCTTTTTCCAGTCACCAGCGCCTTTACCTGACTGCCATGACTTTTTAAATATCATGGAGAGTGTCTTTGCAACTACTTCAGCCAATTCCCTCAGGACTCTGGATACATCTCATCAGGCCCCATGGACTTGTGTGTGTTCAGGTTCCTGAGGTGGTCTCAAACCTGATCTTCCCTTACAGTGGGAGGGACTTTGCTCTCACAGTCCTCATCTTGCGATCCATTCACTCGAGAGGTGTGGGAAGAGAGTTTGCCAGCAAAGACTGAGACAAAAAGCTTTTAAGTACATCAAAGTTCTCCTTGTCCATTGTTACCAGTTTGCCAGTCTTGTTCATCAGGGAGGTTATGCTTTCTTTGTCCTTCCTTTTCTGGCTGACATACTTTCTTATTCCTTCTTATTCCTCCTTATTATTCTTTGCATACCTTGCCAAGTTCAGCTCCAGCTCTGTCTTGGCCTTCCTGACCCCATCCCTACACAACTGGGTGGCGTCCCTATACTCTTCCCAAGATACCAGTCCCTGCTTCCATTGCCTGTGTGTTTTCTTTTTGCCCTATAGTTTGACCACCAGGTCTTGACTCAGCCATGTTGGTCTCTTGCCCTCCTTTCCCAATTTCTTACACTAGGGGATCAAGAACTCTTGCAATCTATGTAAAGCATCCTTAAAGATCTGCCAGCTCTGTTCTGCTCCCTTGTCCCTAAGAGCAGTTTCCCAGGGGCTCCTATTGACTAATTCCTTGAACAGCTGGAATTTTGCTTTCCTAAAATTCATGGTCCTGACTTTACTCTTCACCTGACCCATAACCCTCAGGTTTGTGAATTCCACCACTGCATGGTCACTGCAGCCCAGGCTGCCTCCAATCTTGATATCACCAACAAGCTCACTTGTGTTGGTGACCAACAGGTCCAGTATCACACCCCCCAGGTAGGGCTGTCTATTACCTGGCTTAAAAAGTTATCCTCAATACATTCCAGGAGTCTCCTGGACTGCCTACATCTTGGTGTGTTACTTTTCCAGCAAATGTTGGGATGGTTGAAATCCCCCAGGAAGACTAGAGCCTGTTAGCGCAATGCTTCCTGTAGCTGGAGTAAGAAGACTTTGTCAATAGGCTCCCCTGTACAATGTGGCTGAGATTACACAGCCTAAGTAATGACCTTATTCCAAGATTACATGCATTGTTTATTCCAGCTGGACAGCACGTAGATCTGGCAATACAAGAAAATACTTTAGCCATACATAAGATTTACTTCTTACACATTATATGACCTAGCCTGAGTCACTGCTGAGGGTCCAGAGGTTCAATCACTGCTGAATGTGTTACATGCTGTTATGTATAGTAGTTATTCCAATCTTTTCTGCTGAGACCTGTTTTATTCTGATTCCTTTGTTTGTTCAAATAAGTTGGTGATGCCTGTAAAGGGATCGGCAATGAACAAAGAGATGTTCTGTATAAATGCACCTAAACCCTTTCTGGATTAAGAATTATTTATTTTGTATGCAGGCACATGAATTCAATGGATCAGGTCTAACACTCTAGATGAAATATTTTACTTCCTTCAGGGTATTGTTATTCCAGGAATGCAGAGCCTCATAATCATTACTGCAATTATAAAGCAGAGCTATGCTTGTGCATTTAGCTGCTACCAGGAAAAGCAAGATGTGGGTAAGGAGCACGGTGATCAGTCAGGGATTATAGTGCACAGAATGACATCATGACTCCAACTTTACCATTTCAATTCCTGGCATTCTCAGCTGAACTGTGGCCCTCAGACACATTAATTAGCCACATTTCCACAGCTTGACATGCTGGAAAAGTCTAAAAAACAGTAACTAAACCCTTGACTGTTAAATCAGGTAAAGCTTTGTTCTAGTTCTGAAAGCAGTGTTTCTCTCACCTATACGAACAGTGTTCACTTTAGAATGTTAAAAACAGAATCAAAACAGGGAAAAAATGAGGAATATGAAATATAAAAATGAAATTTAACTTGATTATTTATATTTATTTCCACTGAACTAGTTCTCCAAAACACAGCTACAGGGATCTCCAGGTTAATGTTCTGGTTTTTAGGTAGGATGAAATCACCCTAGCCTACCAGATAACTCCACCTTATACTAGTAGATGTCACTCCAATTACATGATATTTTAATAAAGCAATAGACTACCTGATGTTATTCACTTTTGCTTGGGAAGATTTGCATTTTTTTCTTTATGTTGATCTGGAGAAGGCATCACTAGAATTTTGGGAAGAAATATTCTTGCAGGAAGTTGGTAACTCAGAAGCAATCTCGGCAATACAGCTGTGGAAGCAGGCCTTGGTAAGCCTAAAAGTTGGTCAAGTACACAGCACAGTCACAAGAGGTGGATGAGCTGAGCAGATATATATTGAGGCCACAGGGCTCCAGATCGGGCAGACATGGGTACATCTGCTAGAACAAAATTCTGTTCTATGCAGATGCTGCTGTACCATATCAGGGCCCTTCACAGACCAGTTTGTATATGCTCTAAATATATCTAAGCCCTAGTACCTTAACTTTAAGTCAGAATTCATACTCCTAGAAGGCCAAACCTCCACTTTGCCCTCTCTCATATAGCTGTAGAAATAACTCACTTCTGCCTGACCCAAATCTGCAAAATAGACTGTGTCTTTTTTCCACAAAACAGCAAACCTTTGCATTTTATACAGGCATATTTGAAAGACTCTAAGAACCCTTCTTTTTTTCTTCCAGGAGAAAGTAAAGGAAAAAGTTTTTAATTAAGGCTGTAATAACTAATTGAAAAATAATCTAGCTACACATTTTTCTCAGATTCTGTTACTAGTAGGACGGCCCTTGTTATTAGCTTACCCAAATACATGCCTAGTTTATTGATAACAAATACCATTTAAATGTACATTGTCCTCATTCTAAAGGTTTGGCAAAATATTGAAAACAATGAATGACCAAGTCTGTTTTCAGAGAGATTCAGTGCACAGTCATTCACATGTGCTCATACATATCAAATTACATGTCTATAAACTAAATACCTAGTAAGTTTTTACCAACAGGTTATTATATGTGTTCATAAACAACCTGTATATCCTGATTACTGTGGGTGTATATAGCTGACTGATATGTATAATTGATGTAATTATGCACAACTTGGGATTCAAATCATGTTTTTATTCTGCATGCACATTCCATTTTCTAACTTTTTCAAAAACTGAATGTTAAAATATATGAAAAAGAATTAATGAAAGCATCGATGTAGCTGAATGAATAGGCTAAATTACTAAAACATCTTATATGTAGGAGAGTAGTAATAATATAAGCCTGATCCAAGATTGGTAAATGTTTGTCATTAAATGCAGAGCTAAAGTGCTGTCAAAATTCTAACACCATATTCTGAAATGTGGGCTCACTTTAAACATGCAGTTTTCATGTGTTTTCACAAGAATGAGATCCAGTTTCCAAATAAAAATAGGTCATGTTAAAATAAAGAAGCTCATCTCCAGGAATAAATCAATAAATGGAAGAAAGTCAAAGTGTACAATTTCTCACATAAGATTTTGGTGCAAAAGCAGAAACACATTACGAAGAGAAAGAAATCAGGTGTTGACAAGAAATGTCATGAAACGGACTATATGTTGTATGCACCATAGAAGTAACTAACTAGCCCTGTAGTCCCTTGAGCCTCATGACAACAAATCCCTCCCTAGTAGCTCACTGTATACTAAGAAAAAAAAAAAATCCTAGCCCTGAAGAATCATGTTTTTGTGTTTTACTGTTTGTAGAAAACAAATCTGATTGCATGCAAAATTTGCTTGGTTACGGCAAGGCTTAAGGTAATGTTTGTAAGGAGTGTACATATGGTCATACTAAGTACATTAAATATCTCTAAATTATTTACAAAAATGTGGAAGAAATTAATATATTAACAAACTACTTAGCAAAGTTATTTGTAACCATCATGTCCTAAACAATGCAAAATATATTTACGTGTGTATCTCTCATGTCTTTTACCAGATCAATTTATATGATGGATGAAGTTAGGCTTTTGTCCACATAACTCCTCTGGGTCCATATACAGAACAGACAGGCCTCAAAGCTATATATTGAAGTGCTTTGGAAGGAATTTGGGAAATCTGCAGAACAGATAGCCAGTTGAAATTATGGATGGTGTTTTAGAGACAGGTCAGGCAGTCCGTAAACCACCATATGGCTGGAAACAAAAGGATTAATTTCTATAATATAAAGTTCTAACACTTCTTTTCTTCACTTCTGTTATTGGCCACAACTGGATATGGGATAATTGACCTGACATTTAACTGCCTGTCTCAGCACAGTTGGTCTCCATCACATTGAGGGTTGCCGTTCTGTACTTGGACCCAGAGGATTTGTGTGGATACATTTTGTTTGTTTTAACACATCTACCTTATAAGTTCACCAAGTGATCTAATTTTTTATAATATACAAATTTATTCTCATTCATGGACTACAAAGGCCTCTGTACAGTGCCTATACCCAAGTAAATAGTTCCAGTCTACATAGTTTTTATTTTCATTATGGAAGCAGTTCCACAGCTCTGATCATTCTCTCCATGTTTTCCTAGTTCTGTTTTGCCATTTTAAGGTGACTGACCCAAACAACACGTTCATGTGAAGCAATTTGTACAGTAGTTTTATTAGGTTTTCCTGTGTTGTTGCTATTTTTTTCTAATAAATCATAATGGGCTCTTTACTTTCTCAACTGTTTAAGCTGTTGTTCTCAAATAGCTTTATACTGTGGCAATTGGAGCTTTTTTTTCCTCATTGGCAATCCAATTTACAGCAAAATAATGTTCATGTATATCTAAGAATTTTTGCTTCCCACTGAATTCATTACTTTGGATTTTCTAACACTGACTTATATTTGACATTTTTCACCTAGTGCCAAAACATCTTTTGCAAGTCCTTCTCATCGCTCTTAGATTTTCCTGTTCTGGATAATTTGATATGATCTTCAAACTTTATTTCTTCATTCATCTACTGCTCCAGATCATTTTTGAATATGTTGAATACAGGGAATTGTGCTTAGTCTTAACATTAATATAGGGTGATAAAGTTCTTTCATTAGGATATATTTAAACTTCACTCCTTTCACTGTTAAACTTTGTAGGCTAATCTTGACAAATCTTAACTGAAAATGAGGGATGCAGTGTTGTTTCTTTTTATGATAGAAAAACAAAGCCAGTGTTTTCAGGAAAAGGTGCCTTCGATACCCTGGCTTTAACAAACCTTCTTTTGTGTATGCAAACGAAGTGATGAAAACCAAGGCAAATTCCTTCACTTTTGAATATTCCCTGCAAAACAGACTAACTTCTCCAAAACCTGTTCAGGCTGGCATACTGGCAGACATACGTTGTCTGATTAATTAAGCTTATTAGCAAAGGAAATTGCTCAGTTGTTCATTCAATTGAGTGTGAAAGAAATTTTGAAGTGTTCTTATAGAAAAAATAAAGGTTTTATTTTGTGCCATAAATACAAGTGGTTTTGACTGCATTCATTCTAATCTGTAAATTATTTCAAAGAGGAAACTGTTAGAATTAAACATTTGCTTCATAAAAATGCTAGCTACGTAATAAGACAGAAAAAACCCCACAGTTTTGCAGAAAATGTAAGAAGCTCTTCAACTTCAGGTGTTGCAGTTTTGCGGTTGAGTGCAGTCACATTTGCAGTTCAGTAGAAATTAAAAATGAATAGGCTTTCCAGTAAAAATAAAGTACTGAATATATTTTTTACATTTTTAAGCCTGAAACAAGAAAACTCAGAGAAGTACAAACTGCTTCCAAAAGTCCAGGACTTTCAGATAAGGAACAAGTGTGGTTGCACATATTTTTCCCAAAGCATCAGTCGGTAAATTGGAAAATGAACAGTCCATTACACTGAATCTGGTAGCATATCAGGCCAGCATAGAGTGTGCATTATTCTGCTGCTATTATGTGTCTAGTCAACTGTTCAAAGTTTGTGTCTAAATTCATACTAATTTGCTTCAGGGGACTCTGTGTGTGCATGTGCATGTGCCTCTGTGTGTGTGTGTGTTTGTGTGTGTGTGTGTGTGTGTGTGCGCGCCTGTGCATGTATGTGGAGGAATGTACACATGGCTGATAAAGGATAAAAAATTTGCAAGAAAACTGCTTCTTAAAAACACTGGTGCTTTTTCCAAAGTACTTTCAAAGAACTGTAGAAGCTTGAGACCACATAAGAAGTGACTTTTCACTACAAAGTATGATATAAACAATTTAAAATTGATATAACTTTCCGTAGCAAAGCTCAGTTTCATCTGACATAAAAAATAGAATTCTAGCCAATAGCTGTACTGAAATTTTGAAAAGTGGATAATCAGCTTTCTTTGTAAACAGAAAAGGGTTTTTATATTTTATATAAAATAATTTTTATTTATATTATTATATTTATTATTGCATTATTTTATAATATATATTATTTATTGTATCATAATATATTATCTATTAAATATAATGCATTTGTATACTAAAATAAATTATATATTATATAAAATCAAATAATAATTGATATCATACATCAACATATATATGATCTAAATATTTTTCTATAAAAATATAAAATAATATAAACTATACATTATTGTAATATATATTAATATAAAATAATGTTATATTATATAGAATAGTACATTATTAATACATAATTATATATTCAGACAATACCCCATTTATTTATGGTTCCAAAGGACCAATATGTTTACACTCTTCTCAAAGCAACCATTATGAAGTATCTCTGCATGTTTATTTTTCTTTTTTTGTTTTCATGTTTATTATACAATTACTATGTCAATCTTTAAAAACTGACCTGGGATTTTTGTGCTTGGGGAGATGATAAGAATCAGGAAATGTATTATAATCTCTTGACATAAAATTTCCAGGACAGTTATGTCATCAGCTAAAGTCAGCAGGTTTGGGACAACATAACCTGAAGACTGCATCCAAACAATGAAGTTTACTAGCCATTAGAAGAACTTCTTCTTCATAAGATTTCCTTTTTTGAATTGACTAATAATATTGTAACTCCCCACATCCAGCAGAGTGATTTCTGGTACTTCACTATGGGCATATGAAAGGTGCATCCTGTTGCCTGATTTACTTGGTTCTTCCCTCCCATTACTGGGTTGAGAGAAATAAAACTTTTCCCTACATACTGCTTCTGCCTATACAGAATTTGTGGACTGTGGCTATTATACCCTCAGTCATTTTTCTTCCATGCTGATAATTCTTCAGTCTGTCCTCATGTGGGAGCAATTCTATATCTTCTGGCTTTCTCTGTTCCATCTTTATTTCCACTCTTCATTTTTTGAGAAGAGGATACCAACACTGCACTTAGTTTTCTTTATTCTCTTCCTTAGGATGACTAATATTTAAATTGCCATTTAGCTGATGTGAGCAGAAAACTGTGACTCCAGTGAGTTGGAGATCTCTTTGCTGAGTGGTGACATTTAATTTAGACATCATCTTACTAAGGAATAATTAGACAAATCAGCAGTCAGGAAGTATAAAAACATCAAACAGAGAAGATACAGAATGTTTTAAAGGACAAATGTATATTCCAGAAACTCAAACCCCAAGATTGTTATTTGTCACATCTCCCTGTAGGTAACATATTACCATAGTGCTTCCCAAGCCAAGTGTCATTCAAGGAGAGTGCCACAATTCTGTACTGGGCTCCGTGATCCTGTCTCCCTGTCTGTTCTGGTCCCAGAAGTAGGGCTGCTGCCTCCCCATCACCTGCCAAGCTGGGACATGTCTGGCAGAACTCACTGGACTGCTAGGAATCACCAACTACTCTTTGGGAAAAAAACAATGAAATCAGTGCTTAAACTTACAGACCTACTCCTGTAAAAGCAAAACAACTAAGAAAATCTAGTGATGGTTAGGGGCTTATAGGTCTGATATTATCATAGAGATTTATTCCTCTTTTTCGGAGGTCTATATACACCAGTATAAATAAATAATTTTATGTATCTACACATAGTGAGTCACTCCAAGATGACACAGAAGCAAGCAAAAATAAAATCAAAGCACTTACCCCAAACTAATTAAATTGCTTAGACATTCAAACATTTCCCTCTTGACCTTCATGCAAACAAACTGCAGAACTAGAACCAAATCTCTCTGATGTTAGTATAACCTGATGAAAACAATTCTTTTAAGAAGTTTTTTTTTTCATGCTGGAGGGACTTCAGCTTTTTCTCATGTTTTCAAAATATCTGAACCAATATGAAATCAAGTGGTTGTAATAATATAAATTTATCTTCTGATATTTTCCAAACCTAATCTTTTCAAGTTTTTGAATTCACTTATGAGCTAAGATTAAGCTTAAGCTCTTTTTTTTTAATACTGACGGTTTGGTTCTGGTACTGAATGTAACAGTTACTCTCTTATCATATATACAAAACTTATCTTATTATTTCCTGAACAGAAATACACATTTTTATGTTATATGACACATGGGAAGTCAAACTTTGGAGACTCATCTTGACGTCAGTGGATACTGACAAGGCATAACAAAGACTTATCCCCCAGCTACACAGTAATTTCTCTTGAGACAGTGCTTAAGTTTGTTATAGAGATACTTTTTTTCTTTCTAGACAGCAGAAAAGTTACAGAAAGAATCCCACCCCAACTACCAAGTGGATACAGTGAAGGGATGAAAGATTATTTAACTATACTACTTACCAAGACTGGTCTTTCACTGCATTTTGAAAACTTTTTCTAGAGTACTTTATGTGACTTCAACCTTACTACCAAAGGATGTCCATTTTTTGACATTTACCTTCTACTAAATCTTTCTCTACTGACTTGTTAAGAATGGTTAAATAATGAAAGGCATGCAGCCAAACTACTATTCAGTTGATATTAACATTTTGGTTTAATTTGAACACAAATAATGCTATTAATTGTAGTGAGGTTTTTACATTGGCTATTAAACTGCAGATCTTGCCACCGTGCTTACCCTGGAGCTGAGAAGACTATTTAGTCTTCACAATCATCAGAAGCATTAGTAAACAACAGTCAGGTGGCGCCTATAATTGCTCTGAAATGCAAACACTTTAAAACAGCAACCATACAATAATAATACTTTTTATTTAATCCACCAACCAGGAATGTCTTCTCCATCAGGAGTAAAGTACACACTTCTTATACAAAAAGTGGGAAAAGCAATGTGTTCCTTCACCTGTGATATTATGATTCCAGATGAAGCAGGACACTGAATAGGCATCATACTGTGTTGACCTTAATTTTCCTCTCTGAAATCATCTGGCACAGATTTCAGTTCCTGGTGCTGTAAAATATCTTGAGATGTATTACTTTTTAAATAGGATTGAAAAGAAAATGTAACCTAGTAAAATATTACATTGTGTTAAAAAACCTTGGCAAAAAATTAGGATTTTTCATGAGTGTCAGGGATTGATTGCAAAGTAACCTTCCAACAGAATGTCTTAGGTATAATTAAAAAGAACATTTATGTGTGTTCCCAACAACAGGCAAGAATTCTCTTTCATTAAATTACACCTAACCAACAATGAATTGAGTTAAAAGCTATATTTTTATCATATAAAAGTTAGTTTGGAGTTCCAATAAAGTTCAGTCAGTCCCCTGTGATGTATTGATCAAATTAACGTGGTTACTACATTCCACATTTGCTCTTTTGCTGGCAGGAAATAATCTGATGCAGATTGTGACCATATCTGTCAGAAACCATAGAATCATAGAATCATAGAATATCCTGAGTTGGAAGGGACCCATAAGGATCATTGGGTCCAGCTCCTGTCCCTGCACCGGACAACCCCAAATTCACACCATGTATCTGAGGGCATTGTCCAAGTGCTTCCTGAATGTCGTCAGGCTTGGTGCTACAACTACCTCCCTGGGGAGCCTGTTCCAGTGCTCCACCACCCTCTGGGTGAAGAACCTTCTCCTAATATCCAACTTAACCTCCCGTGGCATATCTTCCTGCCATTCCCTTGGGTGTTTGATGTTTTGAAACATCAAAAGATAATTTTCTCTGCCATAGAACAACTGGTAAACATTTAACCATCAATATTACTACAATACATCATTCTCATTAGTTAAAATTCCAGTAATGATTTATTGATAAATGTGTTGAAAATGTAAAATATAAATGCAACATCACCTACTCATGTGATTGAATTCACATAAATGTAAATACCTATAGTTCAGCCAACAAAGAATCACCAAGTAGAGAAACAACTTAGGAAGCTGTCAGTTGTGCACCGCAATCTGTTTCCACACATATGAAAATGGTCTAGCTCCAAGTGAATTCCACCATGGGAACAGAAAGATGAGAGAGAGATAAGACATAGCTTAGAGAAATAAGATGGCTCTTTACTAATTTGGGGCATTATGATGCAGCTCCTATCCAACCAGTTATTCATCTGGTCCCCAAGCAACCCAGATTTGTTAGACAATTGAATAAAAGTCTGCTTTATCACGCAATAGGGAGTCTTAAGTCAGCTGTATGATATGTGTTAAGGGAAGAACTATTGTGTACCTTTATTTTGGTGACAAGCCAGCCTTGCATGCACTATTTCATCAGCATTAAAGCTTCTGAAAATCTTTCAGGTCCAGGAAGTACTGTGAAAGCAATCTGGGTATTTCCACTTGCCCTCAGGAAGGTGGCTAAGAAAGCAACACAGGTTGTCCTACAAGTGTATAAAGACATTTGCCTCCCATTCGCCTGGGCCTAACTGGTACTTCCCATCACACCTTCATACCATCATACCTTCCCATCACACAAACAGAGCCCTGCCTATGCTCTAAGCCATGCTTAAGATCCACTCTCTTATTCTACTTCAGCTGGACTGATCCCAATATTTCAGATGAACTAATTCAGGTATACAGATATACTAATTCACAGCAATACACTGCACAATGCAGTGTGGAGAACATGTTATAATCAGCTGCTCACTGAGACTTCAGCCACATTTGCAGAAAAGCACAGGCAGTATGTTAGTGAACAAAACTGAAACTGTTGACAAAACTGAAATCTTTGACAAAACTTTCCAGTACCTCAAATACCCAATATTTTTATATTTTCTCTTCTGCAGCTGAGATTAAGCTCCTGTCATCTTTTCTGAGGATGCCGGTTGTAGTATGGGACTTCATTATGATATCAGAGAAAGATAAATTATTCATTGAGTTAGAACCTGAAGGCTGCCCAGGGACCAGTGATCATGAAATGATCAAGTTCAATACGAGCAAACAGAGGGCAATCACAACCTACTGTACATACCCCTGGTGCTTTAAAAATGAAAATTCTGAGTAAAAAATTAGCAGAAAAATATATCAAAAATCTGAATGAAGAGGGGGAGAGATTGGCAATTTAAGAGTTTATTAAATGATTCACCACAATGATGAAAGAAGATGGATTTGGCTAAATGTCCATCCTGATTCAGGGGTTAAATTAAGGTAGCCACTACATATAGTAAAATAAAAAATCCCAATATTTTACAAGCAGAATGTTAGATGGTAATCAGTCAGGAGCTGTGAAAGACAGAAAATGTAAAAATGTTGCTGAAGATATCAGGACTATCAAAAATAAGGAACCATTAGAAAATCAAAATAATACTTCAGATTTGTTTTTCAATTGTGATGACAGAGTCATCTATGCCAATGCAGATAAGACAGAAATAGGCAATAAAAATTTCTTTTCTGAATATAGAGAGACACAAGGCAATATATTTATAACATATAAACACAATAAGACACTATACTATTTCTTTATTATCTGTGGAAGGTATTAATATTTAAGCTCGGGTGAATTGCACTCAGGAGTTCCTAAAACATACTTGAGAAAATCTGTACAATTTCTGTTAATTTTTATTACATATTTAATAGTAAAGAGCACTTTCATTTTATCAAAAAGACAACTTGGGAGTGAATTAATCATGGTGAAAATAAAGAAACTTTTGTGATAGAAATAGTTATTTGTAGAATCTTTAGGAAAGAAAACTGTTTCATAAAACAAGGTCTGGAAGATGAAGTCATTCAAATTCAGACTAGAAATAAGACCAAATTTAGAAATTAATAATAATGAATGCATGGATATTGTAGAGGAAGTGAAGGATTTTCCATTTCTTGATTCTTCAGCTTTGAAGAAAACTCAGGATCTTTCAGGATGATACAGTTTTGTGAATGAAAAGTTATTGCACTCTAACACAAAAGTGAAAAAAGTCACCCTTTGTGCAACCAAGAAAGCTAGTAAAACTACATGAAATGCATGAAGGTCTGATCTAGGCTCCTTTTTTTCCTGCAATAAAAGGAGTACAACAGGGAAGACAACTGCAGCTAATGGTATGTTTTGCATCTTGCTTCTGGGAGAGAATATAGCAATTACCCTAAAATGGGTAAGATTAGCAAAGGAAAGAAGGTTAACATAATCATATATTTTCTACAGGAGGCACAGATACTCAAGTGATGTGCAGATATGGCCAAAATATGGAGTCAAAACATCATTTTAATCAGATTTTTTGTTTTGTTACTATTGGTTGTAATTGAATATATTGACCAAATAGAGGAGAGACAATCTTGTAATTTAAAAATATAGCCAAGGATCTGACAGTACTAGACCAAGTTCCTGAGTCTGAAGTGGAAGATTTTAGGAGAAAAATAAGCAAATAATTTCATTTTTTTACTTGCATGCAAATGACATTTTCTAGCAAACACCTATGCTATGCCAAGTTGGAGTAACTGCTGGATAAAATGTGTGCTTGAATGTTCTTTGGAAGCATTCACTCAAAACTGTGATGCTACACTGTTAGTCTGAGGTCAACTGTTCCCCATAGTCACAGGTAAACTAGGAGGTGAGAGTAATGTAAGAAAGGCAGAACTCTGTCTTTCAGTGAATGGAGGATCTACATCAGAGACACACACTGAAGTAGGCTTATACTCTCCCTAACTATGCCTGTATCATTTTATCAGCTTTTAAGGATTCCCTTCAGCCCAATTAACCATATTTTAATTATAAGAAATAGAACTGATTTCAATTATATGACCCTCTGTGAATCTCTCCTTTAGCTGTCTCTCTGTGACAGAATCTCAGCAACCTCTTTTCTTATTACACTTTAACCATTTTGTCATGATGCTCTACCCTCCCATCCTCTCATATGAGCAAATGCATATATTTTTAGCGCATTCTCTAAATTAAAATGTTGTAAAAGGGTTTCAGGTGTTTGTGGCTTATTAGTTTAGCTTGCTGGGTACGATAAGTCTCAAAGTGATTACAAACCAGACTGCATTAGAAATATCACAAATGGAAACAGTAATGAAACGATCTGCTGGAAAATACATCATGACTTGGATTAGAGCAGCCTAGTTGTAAACGATGTTATAAATGGACAGTTTTAAACTCTGAAAAATACTTGAGCAACACACCAGAATAAAAACCTAAAAAATGTCATGTAGAATAAGATGAAGCAACTGTTCCTAGGAGACAGACAAATTTTCTTTAGAACAATATGATAATTCTCAGGTTTTATCACTCACGTAGTGAGTGACTACTAATGAATTAGAAGATTATCATGTCCTATTCATACTCAGGTAACATGTTTCTCATGGTCCTGGAAAAAAAGAAACACTTGTGTTTTAGTCTGAATACCATTTTCATTACATAATAAAGTCTCAACTTGTCAGTGCCCTTATCCTGGACTTAGAAAAAAAGGCTGAAGCAGGAAGTTCTTTCAGATCTGGAGCAAAGGAATTATTCTAGTCTATATAGCAGCAAAGCAAGACCTATGTTCACTCCATTATCCATAAAGTAGAATAGATACTACAAGAATCCATGTCGTTCTGGAGGAAAAAAAAGTACAGAAATCCAATTATTTGGGTATTTTTAAGAAAGCTCCATAAATTCTGTATAACTGGGATGAAGAAAAACACTGTTCTTGGCAAAAGCCTAATGCAATAGCAGTAAAGTCAAAGACTATCAAAACACATCTTTTCCATACTAAACACTATTTTGATGAAAATGAGAAGTATCTTAATCTATATCTTCAGAGAAACTTTGATTTTCAGCAGTAAGTCTGATAACAATAATATAAAATTCTGCTTTCTAGTCTAGTCTTTCTATATCTTCTATGAATATGGACTCACTTTTTAAGAGGTATATTATGGGGGCTGTATTAAATTCCAGGAATGACCTCCCATACATACCTGTTCTCCTCTTGTTTTCAGTTAACGATTAGACATAAAAAATTGTTGCATGCCAGTTAAGCTGGTTCACATTGATGGAGTTTTGTGATTGTCATCTGCAGAAGTTCTGCTCCAATATTCCAGAAAATCATTGACTGAAAACCCAGAACAAAAATCTGTGGTTAACTCAGTATATAAAATAAAATCTAAATGTCCTCTTAAAAAAGGAACTCAAATCTCTTGGACTGAAAAGAAAACATTAAACACTAACAAAGTATTTGGGCTGATCAGTATTCTCTGGAAAACAGACTGAAGGAAGAAAGAAGAAAAATTCTGCTTTTTTTTGTCTTCAGGCCTCATGGATGTTTTATAAACCTGATGGCTACACATAATTTTAAAAAAATGGTTTTAAGTGGAAATATAATTGGGGGTTTGTTTTTCCAATGCTCTGAAAGAACATTTTTATCTCATAAATATGTAAGTCCTATAGGTGGCCGGACTTCATATTAACCTCCAGGATACCAGAAAAGGGGCTTGTCATTAGCTGTGTTTTTTTTTCAATTGCACAATCTAAAGAAAATATATTCATATCAGGCTGAACTTTCAATAAAAGTAAACATATATTTGTAAAAATAAACCAGTTGTTCTGGCAGCTATTTCTCACTGTCCTCTAAAAGCCACAAATAATGAATAATACACTAAAGAAGCTGTTTAAGACATTGAAAGGTGATTTTTTAATATGGCATTGCACAGGAAGTCACTCAAGCAAATGCGTTCCTTTAAGTGATGCTAAACAATAGATAAAAGAATAAATAAAAAATAGAATAGAATGATTATGTGGGCTAACCTGTAAGTTCCAAGCACTACCTCAGTTTTACTCAAACCCAAAATCTTTTGCAAACACATTTAAGCTTCTATTTTCATTGCTTTCTTATATAAACTCTCCAAAGACTTACTCTTCTAGAGTCTCATGAATCTTCTTCTTAGCTAAAGTCTAGTCTTTCACAAGTGAAATATATTCTCTGAAGTAAGCAGTAACATAACAGTAACAAAATAAAGGAAATAAAGACTGCAATTGACTCTTGCATGCGTTTCTTGTTATGCTGATGCTTAACTGTTGTTTGACAATAAGAGTGACTTGAGTATGATAGAATATTTAGGCTTATAGATTCTGAAAATTCTACCCAACTTTGTCACAATTTTAAGTATTATTTGGATAGCAGTATGCTCTATAGTTAATTCCTAGAGAACTGGACACACCTTCTCACTCTAGGGGAAGTAAAAACAATAACAAAAGTGAGGAAAACCTCTTTTTAGATAAATGTTGATAGTGTCCAAAGAAGCCCAATACTTTTATCATCTCGACATTTTCTAAAATGTTTTCATATTCATTATCAGACTCACTATATAAGCAATGACACTTGATGCAAATTCTTTCTGCTTTTATGGACAATTCCATTGACAGAGCCAGTCAAACCTAACCCACAGTACAATTATGGCAATAAAGAATTTAGTGATTGTGATGTTTGGAGAATTAAGATGCACATTGGTAATTGTCATAACTGGCATAATGACTTTGCATTATATTGCACTATTCATCAGAGGCTCTTGAAGTTTACAAACCTTTATTATGCCTTGCAACAGGCACATGAGATTAAATAGTGTGTTATCAGTTTCTTCCATTTTACAGATGACAAAGTAATTCACTCAACAATTTGACAGCTGAGCTATGAATCCTGTTACCCACCTACCTCATCAGAAGAAGACAGTGTTACACTGTTCATACCCAGAATATCATTCCAGTATTGCTTCTGTCTGTTTTTTGGAAAGCAGTAGACCAAAGTATGCTTGTCTGTACTACCTGTTAGAGTATTATAGTCAGAGCTACACTATTTTCTAGAAAAGAAATAGTTGTTCATTTTTTAATTTCAAAAAATTGCTACAGTATTTTGGAAAATATATTGGTTGTGGATTGAAAAAAGAATGTAAATGATGGTATATTTGTGACTGTACAGATTCTTGGCCTCACAATGTTTTTTTTTTTTTCCTGTCCTCTCATATTCTGAATGCTTTATCCCCATAGGAGTGCAGGACCAAATATTCTTTATTACAGTCTTTGCTTTTGAATTATTCTTCTATATGTTTTGGACTAGCCTAGAAAAAGAAGAGCAAAATGATGAAAATGCTTATGTGATACCTCATGTAGCTGTGAATGCCTGTGGGGGAGGTAGAGGAATTTCAGTGAACCTTCTCACTTCTTTCTGATTCTCTTTGAAGCACAATCCAAGCAGCATGCCCACAAAATTCTGCCTTAAGCCTAAATGTAACCGATAGATCTAGCACCAAAGTTCTAGTCCCTTCCCATCAGTCATGTGTTCACCAGCACATCCAAGCAATGAAAATCAAGTGGGACAATTAACCTGATGAGATAAAAAAGAATAATCCCAGGGCTAGGAACTTTGTCTCAACAACAAAGATGATCTATGTTCCATTGTAGTTTTCCAAAATTCTCATCCTATTTCTGCTGTACCTTAAAAATGTATTTAAATTAAATGTTTTAAATGCAAAACACACTAAACCAAAACTGGTGAATAGTAGTGAAATTTCCTTTTTTCTGTACTAAATCGCAGAAGAAATCGGTTGTATACCATGGAATCCACCTTAGGGAGAGTGTTGCTTTCCCAGTGAAAGAAACCCTGTTGTTTTAAACTTCTCAGGCTGTTGGGCATCCAGAAATGCGTCAATATAATCACATTCTGTTTTATTGTGCTTGCAAATCACAACACAAAAAGTAAAAGAAGCATAACATTTCTAATTAGTCATTTATCAATCTGAAAATTTGATTGAGCACACAATATTAAATTCAAATTAATAGAAAGTCATTGTGCAAAGGTTAACTTTCTCTTCTGAGTTTCATTTGATGTTTTTAGGAAAAAGAAACATTGCTTGCAGTGTGTCCATTTAAGACAAGTTTAAATCTTTGTTGCTGGCGAAACTAAAGAGTAACATCTATATGAGAACAGAAAACATCTGGAGCATTAGCTGCCCTGTATGCTATAAATCAAAAGAATAGCTTGAAATATTGAGGGTTTTATAGTGTTATCAGATTTTTTCATGTTCATTATTTCTGTTCTTGATCATTTTAATACATTAAGTATTTATCCAAACTCAAGTTACTTTGAAGATATCACTAAGTCCGATTTAAGTATGGTCTGATTTTATGGAAATCAAGCTAGAAAACAAGGTTAATCAATAATTTTGATAAATTGATTTTGACAAAGTATTGATAAAAATATAATAAAATATTGATAAAAAATAAATAAAAATAAAACCAACTGGTAATTAATAAAACCACCCACCATAAAGTAAGAAGTTTTGCTCTTCAGATTTATTTTTTCTGCTTATCATTTCTATTGATTTCTACTTAGACTGTGAGAAATTAGTTTTAAGTATCACTTACAGAAACTTTTGTAGTTTGAAGTAGTCATAACAAGAGCAACTATTTGAATTTTCATTGCTAGACAGTACATTTTCATTCTGTTGTGTGAAGCAATAATGAGGAAGTTTAAAATATCATATCTCAGAAAAAAAACTTTTTCCTTTAATTTTGGTTAGCTGGATATTGACATAACCAAATATCTGAGATCATAATCAGAAAAAATCATTCCCTCCTTTTCTAATATAAACTATAGAAAAATCCATATTTTCTTTCAAATGATTCATGAATATAAATTTCTAAGGTATTAAACTGACTGCATTCAATTCTCCAATGCATCTTGGTGTCTGTTTATTTGCCAGATGCAGTTTTGTGAGACTTTCATCTAGCCCCTCTCACAGGGTACTAGAAACCCAGGGTTTATTTCTTCCCTGTGGTGTCCCTCTGTGTGTTGTAGTGAAACCATGGACTATGAATGTCTGGCCTAGGCCTGTTGAAGGCTAGACCTGATTCTGGTAAATTTCTTTTTGGGACACCTGGCTTTTTGAAAGCTGTTTTTGGGGAATTTCATTGTAAACAAATAAGTTTAAAAGTCCTAGCAGCTCCTCAGTTTATGGGCTTGAAAACCATAATTAGAAATTTCTGATGAAAATATATTCTGAACTGAAAAATTCTCAAGTCACTCCAGACACAGCAGCTGCTAAGTGAAGAACATATGTCATCAGTTTTGTTACTCTTCAGTAATAACAACACTCGTCAATCTCTTGTCAAATTAAAAGTAGAGTCAGTTTCATTGTAACAGAGTTCTTCAAACAAAATGCAGACAAAAAATGCATAGAAGTTCACTAATACAAAAATATTTTATAAATTATTAAATCTTTGTCAGATTTTTCATACAAAACAAAAACATTTTCCAAATTTCAAAATTACTTCTCTAAAAGATATTTCCATATCTGAAAAAAAAATTATTTTTATGTTTTTTTCTTTATTACATCTAAAATATAATAAAACTTATATTACAAAATAAATATTTTTTTTATGCTTGAATGAAATTTCTGATCACCAACATTTTTTGGGCCACCATCAAAATAAAAAGAAAAATGGAAATTACAGAGAAATGAATTGTGGGTTATTTACCCAACTAGTCAAGAGAAACACTAAAAATGATTATATCATTCAGCAGCTGAGCTTCCAATCTACAGCTCTTGAGGCATACATGATGACTGTAGTGGCATATATATTTTATGTTGAAAACATCACATTGTTTTTATCATCATCTCAGTAATTTCTGTGGGAGTCAGTTTTGCTAGTACTTTCAACGCTTTGGCAGCTGTTTTTATTGAACTGAAATTTGGTTCTCAGAGCACTCTGTCATCTACATTCACAGTTAGCAGTAGGTTTAGTGGATTTCACCTTCCACACATAGAACGATGCCCAACTAGCTCCAGAGCAAAAGATGTCTACCCCCCTAAGAGCCCTCCTCTCCATTTTACTGCTGAACATGACCTTATATGGCATGGAATATCTCTTTGGTTAGTTCAGTTCATGTGCCTCATTGTGTCTCTTCCCAGCTTCTTGACACCACCCAATCTATTCACTGTAGAAGCAGAATGAGAAACAAAAGGTTTGATGCTGTGCAAGCACTGTTCAGCAACAGCTAAAATACTAGTCTGTTATCAGCATTGTTTTGGTTACAAGTCTATCACACAGCACTGTACCAGCTGCTATGAAGAAAATTAACTCCGTCCCAGCCAGACCGAGTAGAGTTAGAAAACAGTGTAATCTCAATACTGAGTGCAAGCTGTTAAAGTTTCAGTTTTGTAGAGGCATAAATTTAAAAAAGATATAGTAGTAAGCATTTTATCTGACCTATTCTATTAAACAGGCTGTAAGCTTTTGCTGATTGGAACAAGAACACAAAGAAAAAGAAAAAGGTACAATATTGACTTCCAACAGTGGTAACTCTACCATGATGATAAATTACTTCTTCTTGTTAAATACCTGCATCTTATTGCTTTTCTGAATTTGGCTAGTTTCAGTGTCCTACCAGTGGATCTTGTAAAATCTTTGCTTTTAAATTACTTATTGATGAGATTTAGACTGAAGAAAACATACTGAATTTCCTTTTTTTTTTTTTTTATGATTAAGAGACATAGCTCTTGGAATTTCTCTATAATACATACCTTACATTTCCATATACACATGATAGAAAAATGAGGCTTGTGCTGCTCTGCCATCCAGAGGGACCTTGGCAGGATGAAGAAATGGGCTGACAGAAAATTCATGAAGTTCAACAGGGGAACATGCAAAGTCCTGCACTTGGGGAGGAGCAACCCCAGACTCCAATATATGCTGATGGCCACCCAGCTGGAAAGCAGCTTGGCAGAAAAGGACCTGGGGTTCAGGTGGGACACCAGGTTGAACATGAGCCAGCAATGTGCCCTCGCAGAAAAAGCAGGCTAAGGGTATGCTGCGCTGCATTAGGAGTGTTGCCAGCAGGTTGAGGAAGGTGATCCTTCCCCTCTCTTCAGGTCAGGTAGAACCACTACTGGAGTACTGCATCCAATTCTGATTTTCCCAGTGCAAAAGAGACATAGACATGCTGGAGAGAGTCTGGCAAAGGGCCATGAAGATGATGAGGGGACTGGAGCATCTCTCCTGTGAAGAAAGGCTGAGGGAGCTGGGATTGTTTAGCCTGAAGAAGAGAAGGATCTGTACTTACCACTGTACACAAGTACCTGAAGGGAGGGGGCAAAGAAGAATTAGCCAGGCTTTTTTCAGTGCTGCCCAGTGACAGGACTAGAAGCAATGGGCACAAACTGAAACACAGGAGGTTTCCTCTGAACATCAGGAAACACTTTTTCACTGTGAGGGTGACTGAAAACAGGGACAGGTTGCCCAGAGAGGTTGTGGAGTCTCCATCCTTGGAGTTATTCAAAACCCATCTGGAGCAGGGGGGTTGAGCAGGGACAAGATGACATCCAGAGGTCCCTTCCAAACTCAACCATTCTGTGATATCAGGGGTGCTTGTCTTGGTGAATCTACAGTTTACCAATATCTTTTTAGGATTTTTTTTAAAATCGGTTTTGATACAACAGTAGTGGACACAGGCCTTGAGTAGCATGTATGCCAGAATGGAATTTTAGCCATAATATTACATTGGTGTCTCCTATCCACTAAATTATCTGTGATCTACAAGTCGTTGTCAAGTTCAGAGCTTCCCAAAATAACTCCCAACCCTGTCCCCAGGTATGCAACTTTAACATACTTTATATTTGACCTTACTAAATTTTACCTTATTTATTTTGGTCCAATTTATTAAATGATCCACCAGTGATCCTCTCACCAGACGTGCAGATTTTAAGTGTTCTAAATGTGCCAGCTAGAGAAATGAAAGAAAGGAGAGAAAGCTAGCAATACAAGCAAGGGGAGCCCTGAGAATGGGAAAGACAAGGCCAAATGCAATTTGTTCCTCTCACTGTCCTTCTCTGGTCAAGGGTAGGTAAAGAAATTCACACGGTATTATCTCACAAGCAACGCATAACCCAATGAGGATACTAAATCACAGATATCTAGCCCCCGAGATCTTCCAGAGTGCTATGTTCTCTCAATCCATTCACACCTCCTTGCTTCCCTTATTGTATTGTGTAGCCTGAACTATTTACCCTGTAAATTTGTTTTCATTTTTTCTGAACAAACTCAGTATAACCTTATGATCCCACAGGCCTTTTTTTCTGCTTCAACAGCCTGTTAGACTTAAGCACAAATATATTTTGATTTTTACAAGTGTTTGTTTTTCAAGTTGTTGAAGGAATATCTTCAGTTAATGTATTTCAGCTTGAATGGTTTCTGTGAATTATGTACTTTACCTTTGATTTTAAATATCAGCCCTGTTGAATAATTTATTAATGACTCCCACAGTATAGTCCACTCTCATTCCCCACATTTTTTCTCCCTTGATCTCTCTCCTTTCATACACCTACAATTCATATGCATACAGGCATGAAGAAATAGCAACTGTAAAGGTTAATTTCCATGACAAGAAACTGATTCACCCAGTAACACCTAAAAAAACATTTGAGTTCATTATGAATCTAAATCTCTTTTTTTTTTAAAACTGATACAAGGCTACATTTGTCATGTTTTCTTAAAATCACAAAGAAGCTTATAAATACCAAAAGAAAATTTTAGAAATCTATCTGCTGTTGAAGTCAGAGACATGTCATCTCATGCTATGCATGTAGTCTGCCATTTTTGTGTATTTGGCTGAAAATTATTTTTGAAAATATGTCTTTGCCTTCTAAGGCACTTAGGTTTTTATATTTTCACTGACTCTCTGAAAGCACAAGTTTGCATCTTCAGATCACAAAAGATATTTCCCTTAGACTATTCATGCATGGCTGTTATACACAAAGTGAAACAATAATTCCTAACATGTTTTTCTCTATCCTGACCCTCAGTTACTCTTGCAATTTGCTGATGCTTTGTGTTTAGAAAACAAAAAACTGCAGAACATAAAGCTTATTTTGTGCAACAACTTAACTATCATTTCTCCAGTGTCACAAAAGAATTGAAGCTATAAAAGTATCCTCTGAAGAAACTTCTCTTCTGTAGAATTTGTACAGAGTAAGTAGTTACAGGCAGGAACCAAATCTATTATTGTTGATGGTTATAATAAGGAGTGGAACATGACTGTGGTCCCTGGAAACTGTCAAGGGGCAATATTAATAGCAGGACACAGTTATGTCACTGGTTTTAAGGCAAAATTCCCCAGTGTTTTCAGTGATTAAAAACTGCTGACATAATATGGCTTGGAATTACGGTTCATGTTTTATTTCACATAGATGCCTCTTTCCACAGCAACAAAACTAAACTTAATTAGGACCAGATTTGCAGAAAGCCTTTAGCACTTTTTAACACTGTTCCCACTGAAATAAAGCTACCCCTTGAAAGAAAGACAAGCCAACCTAGAGAACTAAAGGCTAGATTCCAAGGGAACAGATTTAACATGCATCACAAGGACTTTTTGTTCATGACACACAATACGAAGATATGAAATACAGGTGTGGTCCAAATCAGCAACAATTAATTAATTGCCAAAAAAATGGGGGGGGGGGGGGGGGAAGTTATAATCTATAATATTGTTCTGTTTGAGATAGAATGCACAATAAATCTATACATTTCACAGGTTATAAATAGATGGGAAAGATAACAGTAAGTGATTACTAATTAAAACCAGGAATGTTTCAGAAGCCCATTTCCAACATTTATCTATCTCTGTCAATGGGTTCATATATTTTTAAGGCAGCAAAGTAGCTGCTACTAGTTATCCTGGTGAGATCTTACTCCAGCCATAGGGGAAAAGAGTATTTTATAGACCTACAAATCTATAATCTATCAGAGTCATTAAATTTACAATTCAGATCTGTCTCTTTCTCTGAACATGAAGCACAGACAGAAATTATTTTTTCAGAGCTTAGTGGTGGTATGTCAATTACACCAAAGGGATAAGCTGCAACAAGAGATTTTGGAATTTAGAGGAGTGGTGTATGTCATGAATAATGCTGAATGAGTAATAGGTCTGTGGCTTCCACGTGGCACTTAGCGTGTGTGCAAGAGATCTGTCAAAGTGAGTATGTAGGCTTCAATTTCTTTTGAGACTGAAACTCCCCTAGTTTAAATTTATCTTTCATCATGTATCCAGTATTATTTCTGAATCAAGATATTTTCAAGATAAATATCTTAGCATGTAAAGGGCTTAATCTACCTACTCCCCAGAGTGGATTTTTTTTTTTCAAATATGAAGAAGTTATTAGATTTTTAAAAGATACTATGAACTAGAAAGAATAATGATTGGGGATGGTTTGGGACTTCTTCAATGCAACAAAAAAGACCTCTTTAGCCCTATAGTTACAGTATTAAAATGAAAAAGAAAAATATGAATTATATGCATCTAACACATTCCTCTTTATTGTTATATTTTAGCAGAGTTCTAATAAAGACAGAATGATTGAGAGTCTTTATGTTTCAGTAAGGAAAAGAATAGGTTCTTTTTCTGAGTGTCATTTTTAAAATGTGAGTCATTGTTAAAAAAAATACTTAGTAAAATAAAGGAAACAACAAGAAACAAACACAAGAAAACTGGGTTTTTCTAGATGGTAGTGCAATATAATGCAGATATTCAAGTTTTCCCTTCAGAGAATATTAATATGTTCTCTGTGCATCTCCGGGTAATTGAGACTAATCACGGTATAGTAGTCTTGGCATAGGCACGGCACCAAGCCTGACGATATTCAAGAAGCACTTGGACAACGCCCTTAGAGACATGGTGTGAATTTTGGGGTTGTCCTGTGCAGGGACAAGAGTTAGACTTGATGATCCTTGTGGATCATCTCAGGACATCCAACTCAGGACATTCTATGATTCTATGACTATAAAGATCTTAATGCTGGCAGGTACTGATTCCTAGCCTGGAGATCAGCACCAACATCAAATGCCATTAAATTAATTTCCCAGGACTTACTAGGAAGGAGGGACTCTCAGCATCTCTTAGGAGGAAAGCTCAGCGTTTTGTAGAATTTGACTTTCAAATTGCCCTGCAAATTTCAAAAGTAATCCTTTGAACACAAAATCAAGCAGAATTTTCTGAGAACTTCAGAAATCATGGTTTTGCTAATAATTAAAATCTCCAGAGAGGATTCCTTCCTCATATTCTGAGATTTTAAAGTGTATTTGTATATCTTTTATTATCTTGCAATATTTTATGAGTTTCTTGGGAAGACAAGAATTTTTGTTTCTTTATTCACACACAGCTTTCTTAAGTAAAATGTTAAGGAAACCACACAGGAGGTAATAAAATGAAAAATAATAACACTTCATAGGAATAATAATTAGTCTCTTTTAGTTAGTTTTTCCAAAATAAATGTGAAAAAGAAATCTGTAAAATCCTAAGGAATGTAAAGAAATAGTGCAACAGGAAAGACAGACTGCCCACCAAAAGATTGTGTGTCTATGTACCTGTGTTTGTTATCTGCTCCTGGCAAAGCAGACTACAAAGGATCTGGACTAAAGAGGGAATAACCACAGATATCATAGCAACTTGCTGCACAGCAGAGAGAAACATATCAGCTCCTTGCAGTGATCTATAACTCTTCATTTAGCCTGTTGGACAGTTAGTTAGTTATGCCACTATCTAATTATCACCTAAGTGGGCCTTGTTGTATACTTGAAGAGAATTAACTCTGCTTTAATTTACATGCTTTTAGTCTTCTGCCTCTCCATTAAAATCATTGCAATTGCTCTGAATTTGCACTGATATCAGAAATCAAGACTAGCTTACATAGCCAAAACATAAAAAGCAGCAGCTTTTCTTATCCAAGCCACAGTCCCAGTAGCACAAACTTCTAGCAACATATTCATGAAATAAATAATTTTTAGTGATGCACTAATATTTACAATACCATATACAACTTCAGCATCATTTTCTGAGGTATGACCCTGCTCAGCATATGAAGTTGACCACAGTAGAAGCTGTCAACCATACCACTTCATTTTTCACAGTTACCTAATTTAACACCCAATGAAGTCAACCAGAGATTAAATATATGCTGAATGTTTGCATTATAAATATGGAGCATAAACTGTTAAGCATATCTTGGTCCTAAGCAAAATAAAATTTGGTTTTCGTCATCTTCAGACTAAAATTGCTGCCAATTATTCATATTGATTTCTTTTCAAAGTCTGCATTAAAACAAACAGCTTTAGGTTAGTTCTAGAAAATACAAATTCAATTAGCTATAAAAATAGTAGAATCTGTCATTTCAAAATAAGATATATTCACCCATTTAATTTCTTTGTAACCCCATATTGAAGAACCTAAAAAGAAGGAAAAGGAGCTCTTTTATTGTGAAAGACACGACATAAAATTGTCTACATAGTTACTAGCATTTCAAATAATCATTTAAATGCATCTTAGTAGAAAAGACAGCATGTGTAAGCTTTCTCACCACAAAAGAAAGTGTCTCCTTATACAACAGAAAATTTCCATGCAACTATTTAAAAGATTTTCAGTGGAACCAGGCTCACCTTGTCAGAGAGCTGGAAGAGCTGAAAGTCGACTGGGGATGGACGCTGAAGTATAGCATATACAAAGATGCTTCACAGATATGGTTTTCAACACAGATAGGCAAAAACACTTTCATGGAAAAGTAAACTTATAGTGAGAGAGAAATTTTGAAATCCAGGACACTTTCCCTAATAAGATTAAGAACAGAATTTGAGAATAATTACTTATGCAATACACACACACAGATTTTATTTCCCAACGTTTTAGGCTCAAGAACATGTCCAGTGTAAGGGCTTTAGAAGAGACATAGCCGTGCAAAAGGCTTTTTCTATATTGAGATCTGTCCTGAGAGCCAATTAAAATTGAATTATCTTAGGCACAATGGCATTCTGGAACCAAGCATAAATGTACTGAGATTCTTGGAAGCATATGGTTTTTTGGTGATTTCCTTTCAGGATTGTGCAATGTATAAACAAAGCATTTCTTTGTCATTATCTTTGGTTCTGCTGGAAAGCTGTCATTTGATGCTTAGACATCCACTAGTGCCCAAAAGACAAGTGGTACCAAAGGCTTTAAGTGGTGATGAAAATGCTGCAGAACATAAAAAACAGTAACAAAATAAGATTCTGTACCTGCTTTGTTCATTAAGGAACCTTCCTCCTGAGAATGTTCATTGTAAATTCTCCTTCAAAAGGAAGATTAAGAGTTTATTTTTAATCCAGTCTGTTCTTTAATAAGATATTGGGGTAATATATTGCTTGAAGAACTGGGACACAATGTGCTGCCTTTTCTTTTACTTTCTACTTCAGGAAAAATAAGATAAATGAAACACACTAGATTTAATTAAAAGATTCAACAACTGACTAACCTGTTTCACTTGTAACAGTCCATATAACAGTTATTAACATAAACAATTTAAAAATTTTATTTGCCATAACAGCAAAACTGTTTGCAGACTTGCAGAGTACCAATGTTTTATCTTGAAGTTTCCCCTAATGCAATGCATTAGCTTATTTTCATGGATTTTTTATCTCAGATTGGTAGTATAATTGGAAACTGTCGAACTACATGTAAAATGAACACTGACCTTTGCTTAATTTCTGGGTGTCCTCCTGGAGGCTGAGACAATGTGTGTAATAAGGTACTTTGCCATTTTTCAACCCCTTCAATATTCAAATTTGACTACACCCTTAAATTGAGGGGCTGAACACAGCACCATCAATATTCTCAGAGAATATCACCACACACCCTGCCTTTTGAAAGGTAAATTTTGCTGCTTTCCTCTGAAGCCAGCTTCTTGAAAAATGGCATGAACATAAGGACATTTTTAATGAGTGCTTTTAAAAGTGTGACTTCATACATAATAAAAATGTAACATTTTTTCCTATCACCTTTTTTTTGGTTACCAATATTTCCTTCAATTATTTAGCTATCAAAGGACTTTGTGTGAAAGATTTATGGAAAAGAAAAAGATAACATGCATACACTTATTTTGGTTATAAAAATAATGGGAGCTATAAAAATATGGAGGCTTTAAATGAAATTATTATCTATGGATATGCTACTGAAAAGCATTTATGAAAATACAGAACACAGCGATTATATTGAACAGAATAAAGACTTCTCTGAATAGTTACAAAGCTCTCCAGCAGAACTTGAATATTGTTTATCAATCTGTAGAGAACTGGGAAAAGAGCTGCCTAACATATTGTGGTGGTGCACCCCCAGCCCACCCCACCCCACCCCCACCTCCCCGGGGCATTCTGAAATCTCAGGATAAGCCATGCATAGTTTGGGAAAAACTGCCATTGTGTTGTTATCCTAGTCACGAGTGCAGTGACTTGAGTGTCAGGCACTCTCTGGCCACACCTGGGCCATCTGCTGCCTGAATTGTATACCAGAATTCCTGACTCAGCACCAGTTGTGGACAGAATGGGAAATACTGACCAAAGCCAATCATCTCGAGATCCTAAAATACTGATCCAAAAGAGAGACCTTTTGAGCTCTCCAGGACCACAGCAGGCTGTGTGACCCAGTATCTCCCCCTGAGCTGGGACGCCTCTCAGGGCAGATTTCATGAGGACTGAAGGGTCGTCCAGCCACGATTTTGCAAGGACTCAAAGGCCTGACTTGTGAGGTTCATTGACTGTTGATGAATACTAGCACATAATAGTGAGCAATTCATGAAACTTATAAAAAGGGAAATTTTAATCACAGGTTAACCTCTCTGTGTGTGTCTGCCTGTCACTGTGCATGTGTGCAATTTGATATAGAGCTGTTTGTCAGTCTGTCTGTGCATGTGTGTGGTTTGATTTAAACTCCCCATCTGTACGTATAACCCTGCTATAAGTTTCGGGTGACCCTTGCCATCCTCGAATCTTTAACTAAGTCGCTATTTTGATTGTAACAACTTTCATTGAATTGCTCTGTTAAATTGGCAGATGCTTAAGAATTACACAACCTAATTTTTTGATCTATCTCAAAACTATTAATAAATCCTAAATTGCTGCTAGATCAAAATCATGTAAAAAATCTTATTCCATGACAATTATACTCACAGACAAGAAGAAAGAGAATGCATGGCTCAGTAACATACATAATAGTGGCAAGACCTTGAAAACCACCTGGCCAATAGTAAAGAAGTGCATACATTGAAGTTCCACTTTTCATCCAAAAGGGACTTAATCATGCAACTTGTGTGTAACCAAAATTCTCGTTGTCAAATACTAAGAGAGTGTGACTATATAAATTACTCCTCTGGTGAAAAATATTGAAGGTAGGACAGATGTTCAGCTGATACAAATTGAGGTGCTTAACTATACTATTATGGCAGATGAGACTCTGACCCTATATAGCCAGAATAAAGTGCTACAGAATAAATGCTAAACAGTTAGTTTATGTGCCAGTTGAAATCTCAAATTTACATTTATTTTGTCATGTTTGACTTTATACATTCTTTCTTTTCATGCTCTGTTTTGCTTCTTCATACATTGAAATAGCAGATTATGAAAGTCGTACAGTGGAACGATATGAAATATTTAATTCTAAAAAAATATCTGCATACAAAAACTAAACGGAGGGTCTCCCAGCCTTATTATTTCACAGTAGTGTTAGGTCCACAAATGTCATTTTCACCTGACAAAGTCCTCCTTCTTCACTCCCCCTAGGCATAGATATAATAAATTCCTTAATGTCTCTTATTTTCTTTTTCTGCAATCATTTTTTTAAAATTTGTAGCTTTTAGGGTTTTTAGTAATGTGTATTTCAGGACTTTTTTGTAGAGAGGAACAGTGGCATTTTAAGGACTAAATAAATCTCTAATTACATGATCACTTGAATCTGGATTTTGTGATCCCAGTCCTGTGTTTCTACAATATATGACTTCAAGAAGTATTAGGAATGTAAGATTAATTCAGAAGTAAATAATGAAAATTTTGCATTTCTGCTTCTTGGCATTGATGAAAATAACAAAAATGAAATACTGAAAATAAAAAGCTACACAAAAGTTTACACAGTAGTAGCAATTTTGTTCCTTTTTTGAGGATATAGTGTAGAATAAATAGTAATAAATGAATAACTCAGTTTTAGGAGTAATAACTCCTTAAAGCCATGTGAAATTTGCAGAACAAACTTTAATCAGTAGTTAATAACCCCAAATAGTTGAACTAGTCAAGTTATACTTTGCAATATGTATACCTTTACTCTGGAATTAGGTAACCCTTTAAAATCTTAGAGTATAGTTGAGGAATACAAAACCACCAAAATCAGACAAAATAATTCTTCATGCTTCAAGTGAAAGATGGCTACATTTTCCTAAGGATGGAACAAAATATTGATTATTATAATGAAATTTTTTAAATTCTTTTTGTTTTTCGGCTTTTTTTTGACAGTTACTGTCAAGAGTGGATAAGACTTAAGGACGTACATAGCCTAAGAATGCAGCACAATGGCATCCTTTTATAAGAGACATTTATCTGCTAATTAGATATAATCCATCACCAGCTGAAACATAATAAAATGTAATAACTTAAAAGCTACTTGCTTTATAAGTGACTAAAAGGTGTAACTGGGAATATTTACATAATTAATAATGATGTTTGGTATTCATTTATAAAAGTGATTCAGATTTTCTACCAAAGAAAGTATGTCTTTGAGCATTGTTAACAGTTTTTGTTGAATTGGATGAAATGTTTGTTTGCTGAAAGATTTAAAGTGTCTAAAATGATTTATTAAGCTAATGTCTAGAATAAATGGATGCTTGTAGCACACCTACTTTCATTATTAAACCCTTCCATCCCTTGACTTTCTGCATTTGTTTTGTTCTTTTTTTAAGAACATCCTAATAAGAGAAAGGATTTACAAGAAATCATGGTACGTATGGGGAAGCCCGCATGTTATATATATGTGCACACACCAAGTTTAACCTAGATGAGAAGAAAGGTTTCAATACTATTTCAATGGAAGCTTTTCTTCAAAAGTTTCCAAAATTATACAAGATTTTACAAAAGTATTATTCCTTCCAGTAACTCATACCTGCACACATGACCAAACTCATACAGAGACAACATAGTTTATCTCCCACTTACAGTTGTTTCCAGCCTTCTCATTTGCTTCCTAGCTTGTATGCTTTATGATTAAAAAGTCATCATGGGCAAATTCAATCTGAAAATCAAGAAATTCAGAGTGAAATGAAGGTAGTTTGCCTGAAGTCTGATACTTGTTTACAATATAAAACTCCATCGAACCACAATATTTAAACACATGCCTATTTTAAAGATGAGCAACCCCACAAGATTCAATGTTATTACTTGGATTCTTAAATTTAAACTTCTGGTTTATGGTTTTATGACTGAGGTAAAATATAGTCTGAATTACTGGAAGTTATTAGAGCCCAGAAACACAAACCAAGCCTGAGCATTCCAATGATCTGTCTGAACATCAGCCCTCTGGGCTGGAGTCATTTGGCACCACAGCACCACAGGGTGGCTCCCAGAGCACCACATAGACAGAGTGGTATGGAACTCATTTCATGATGCAAGGGAGAATTGCACAAGACTTATTATGGGATGTTTAGGGAAAGAACCAACTGTGCTGAAAGGGAAGTCTCAAGATGGATGGAGGAGGAAAAAGTATGGGTAAATCAATATGTTGAGGACTGGAATGGTTTGTACGTATCACCACTTAAAATACAGTACACAGTGTTAAAGTATAGTTCACAATAGAAATATAATTATCAGGTATGGTTGTGATATAATTGCAGTGGATCTATGCCAAAAATTTATTTTCTCTGACATTAGGAAACATCATTGATGCATAAAGGGTACAAAATTAGAGATATAAAGGCCTCAGCAAGAAGTATTGCTGTGGGTTGCTGTGAAAATGAATCCTTTTTACTACTAGAGCACTGATGGGCTTTCTCCAAATAATTATGTTGAAAATCAAGGGCTGATCAGTAGCTTATGAGTTATCCTTGAGAGTAATCCCAAGGGAAGACCATGCAGGTATACCTGGTACCTGATTAATGTTATCTGGTGTCTTGGATTCCTCCTACCTGGCCACTGTCGGTAAAAAATCTCTCTCTGATGAGACAAGTTCATATGTTTTCATTAGTATTTGCCAGCAGATTTTTTTTTGGCAAAATATATTCAAAGCTCAGTATATTCTTGGTTTACACTATAGCACTTCACATAGACGTACAGAAGTATGCATCAAGAGAATTTTATTTTCATAGCTTTGATTTTCTTTCTATGCCCTTCAGTATCTTGGAGGATTTTGCTCCACAGTTTACAACTTCATGAAGGAACAACTTCTTCCACATCTCTGAAAGCACTGGGAATAAAGTCAGGAGAAAACCATACCTTGGTCAAAATAGAAATAGGCCAAAAATCTCAAAATGCATCCCAGTATTGAAACTTCCTTTCATGGACCACTTCAGAATGAAATTACTTTTCATTGGTAGGTTTTATTCTCTCACCCTCAATTAGACAGTCAATTCTCTTTTAAGAGTTGCTCAAAACACTGTTGTTATAATTTAAAGTGAGAAAGGAAAAAGTTATTTCAAGTTTCCTAAAAAGAAGAATATCAGTACCTTTCTTCCTCCATTTAATCCTCTTAGTTCTAGGATTTCAGTACTATTTATTTTTCTGACATAACCTGGTTCATTCTTTTAAGACAAGCCAATTTATCTTGGAATTACATGATTTCCTTCTCCTAAATGTGACAACAAAAAAAAAAAAAAATAAACCTCCCCCCCCAAAAAACCACCCCAAACAAAAACAAAAACAAAAACAACCAAAAAAAAAGAAGTTAAAATGAAAAGTGAAATTATGTGGGAAAGCAAAAGCCTAATGTCAAAATTACTGGGGGAAAAAGAGAAGTAAAAATATCACCAAAAACTCCTGACTAGAAATAGACTGGAAAGAGTAGGATATTTTCCTATGATGAATGGGCAAAGCATAGTCCATTCTGACACTCAGGAACTATAGAACAATCCCTGCAGAAGGTAAATGCAGGGCATAAATACATGCAAAGTTTCTATGTCTGATCAAATTTCCTGTGGACATGGACACACTCTTTTCATCTGCTCAGAGGAAATCATTTTTTTCTAAAATATTTGCCTCCTCTGTTGAATGTTCAGAGCTACCTGATGGTTAATAATCTAAACTGAGATGAGGGCAAGTTCTGCAAAGATACAGATAGAGCTGTTATTTGATTAAATAGTAAATAGAAAGTCTGCTTCCATAATAGAATTACAATGAATATGAAAAAGTGAGAAAATGAACCAAAGCATTTCAGATGACCTAGAAAAAATGTATTGCAAATGACAAAGTATGTGCCAAAACCATAGCATTTTGTTCAACTATGCACTCCATGTGCATTTTTTTGAGGTTAAGTTTGGTTTGTTCTGGAAAACTGATAGGGCTAATCTGCACAAATCATTCTGTAATCAAGGACAAGATTTTACCCCTGGCAAGAGTGATGCAATATTCTACTCTTTTTTTTTTCTAAGTCCTTCATAATCAAGATCTCTGAATTTCCAACCTTTTGAGGAGTTATATTGTTTTAGTTTTTAGACAGAATCTTCCTTCTGCCTAGACATAATCCCTCAGACTTCAGTGCTTCAAGTAACTACCTCATAACAGCTACTTGCCTTTTATCCTTTATCTCTTTCCTTCTTAAAAAAAGGAAACTATGCTTCAAAGAAAAATAAAGCAAACATTTTATTGATATTAATGTCAATGAAATCCACGGTTCAAATGCATATAGTACAAAGGACTTTTATCAAAATACTGATGTTGTTTTTGAGTGAATCATGCTCGCATGCTTTCACTTTACTCCACTGATTTCTAACTGGTGTTATTTACTTTTATAGCTATCTCATTTGCTGATGAATGGGCAGGTAGCAAATCTGTATAGGGAGGGATAAAGAATCATTTATTATTACCTGCTAAAAATGATAATGTATATTAGAACATATATACTTTACTCAAAAAATACTAAAAAATCCTGCTCAAAATACAAGTGATCTACTGTGATGTCTTATGAGATTGGCAGTGATGTGGCTTAGTAATATTTTTGAGACAGATCCTTTTAGATATTTTCCTCACTACCTGAACATAGGTCTCACACAGGCCACAAAAGTGAACAGAGGTGGCATCCAGGGGAGGACATGAAGTTCGACTAAGGTGACAAGAAATGAAATATTTTTAATAAAATAACAGAAGTGAATAATGAAAAGCTTGATTGTTCTGAAAGAATTTATGTTTTTCAGAACACGTAGGAAAACAAAATCTGCCTGGGTTCAGTGGTGTGTAGGTGACGCCTTTCAGCAGTGAAAGAAGATAATGAAGTGAGGGATATTTGTTACTGTTTGATGAACCATAGTCCCTTTCTGTGCCTTCTGTCCTCCTTCCCCTCCAAGTTGATCCCAAGTGTGTAATGTAGTGTGAGTGTTGAAAGAAAATTACCTAACATTGTATTAGACCAAGATGTTCTTCGTACGTGTTAAAACTAAAGGATACTAAACTAATTTTAATTAGAAGAACAGACATTCAGTATCCTTGGAGAAGGGATGAAAGACTGATAAAAGGGAAAACTCCTGCCTCAGCTGGGTGATAGAGTATGAAGTCAGTATCTTTTAACCAAGGATATTCCAGGGCAATTAGAACTTAAAAAGAGCGATTAATCAGGATGTTTTGATGTATGTTGCCAACTTGGTAAGCACTAAGTGTCCTTTGGGTGAACTATCCTCATTATAATGTTAAAAATCACACCCATAGATCAGAAAGCCCTCTACTCAAATAAGCCCCTTACTCTCTGAGCATGCATAGTAAATTTAAAAGGATCTGTACCTTTAAGATGAAGTAAGAAAGACACCAACCAATGATTTCTGGGAGCATGAATATTAGCTGATTACTAACACATTGATTTGTGGGAAACCGCCTGAGCACCCAAGCTTGAACTCTGAAATAATTAAGCAATGTCTCTCCTGAGTGTGTGATTATTGGCTCACTTCACACCGGGCAATGAAACCAGTTTTTGGACATGAGGATGGAAATTAAACAGCTTCCAGTGCCAACAGTCTCCATAGCTGTCTGCAGAAGGTGGATATACCGGACTTGCAGGTATTCTTATCCACTGATCCCAGGTCAGATTCTCAATTTCAGACGTCTCCCTGGGGCATAGTTGATGTGGAAAACACAAAAGACACATTTTTTTACTGCATCCTAGCATTCCCATACTGCTTCTAAATTTGGTATCTCTGACAATCAACTCTGATTTAGAATAACATAAACTTTAATGTTTTTGAAGGTTTGATAATAAATCCTTCCCATCTCTTGTTGATATCCTCTTTGTTATACTTAGATATGTAACTGTCATTGCTGCAGATGCTTCAAGCATTTCAACAGAATTTTAATAATTCCTCTGCACACAAATAACAGACTCATAGCTTTAGGTATTTAAGCCTGGGATGGGAATGAGAGAGAAAAAAAGAGGTCAGTAGCTTTGATACGAACAGATAAGCATGTCACCAAAATCGGGAATAAACCTCGCAACACTAATATAGTGTTAAAAGGCAGGCATTCTTTATTCACGGTGCCGGAAACACAGGGGATATCTCCTCCTCAACCGTGTTCACCTTTGCATTAAAATTCACCAGTTTTTATACACTTTTTCTGTCAAGTCACTGTTACGTAAATTGTTCAACATAAAATTACATACAATGCTTGCTATTAACATACAATGTTCACTATTAAATTTAACCTCTACATTGATTGGTTTCTTTGATCAGCATCACTGGTGCATAACAGGTTTCTATAGCAAGTTTCTTAGTACAAACAGTAACTACCTGGTGAGGTTTCTACAGTCACGAGTTTCACAGCACACAATATTCTACCATTCTGTTTAATTCCCCACCACCTTGGTTACAAGCAGATGATAGTAAAACATGGTTATGTTAGTTCTGTGGGTATACCTTTAATAAAAGTATTGAAATAATTAAAAAAAAACCCTTTATATTTTCTCTTCCTGTAACTTCTAATAAGCTTTCATCTGAATCAATTTTCTTATCCAAATTCTGTGTATTTTAATTTGTAAATAGAACACACTGCTGATATCAATACTCTACTGGAACTGGATGAATGTGCTAAAATATTTAATACTCAAAAAAACCCAATATACTTCTGCTTCTGCTTAAATGTTGATTTTATGCTAATTTCTCATGTTTCTTACATCATTGCTCATAAACCCACATTTTTCAAAACATGTTATTGTTTCACAAGCCAATGCAAAACACCTTACTCAAGACGGATTTATACCTATTATATTTAAAAAAATGTGTTTTTAGTACAAACATAATTGATTCTGACACAAGTTCCCAAATTACTTTTATAATTTTTAATTAAAGCATAGGTTATAATATAGTGGACAAAACTATCGGAAAAATAATCATTATACTAGATTTTTGTTCTAATTAAACTGTATGATACTGACTGAAGTTCAGAAAAAAAACCACAAGTTTGAACAGGAAAAAACCCACAGAAACTGTTTGAAGCTTCAAAATTAATTAAAATATTATTTTTTGAAATTCTAAATATTTAGACAATAAATTCATATAATATTTTATCTTCTAAAAGAGGTAAAGATTTGAAATACAGTATGAGATCCCGTAAGTTTTGTTATACTGGACACTGTCAGAGTCCAATACTCTCTGACCCAGTTCTTTTAGATATTCCATGTGTGGACCACATAATATTTAATATCAAATTACCTATTTAAAGATATTTGATGTTGCACAGGCTTTCAGATTTAGCAGAATGACACAAAATATACTGAAAACATAATACAAATGTAAGTTACACTTGGAAAAATATAGCAATTTCACATTTCGGTCACAGTACCAATGTGATTCCCATTCCTGGGCTCTGTAACATGATCATATCGCCGGGCGTCCCCTGTTGCTGGGAAGGAATTGAACCCAGCTGTGGGTTGAAGCCAGTTCAAGCCCATTGCTGTCACTAAAATTTGTTTGCAAGTTGTCTGGTTTTTATATGTTGGTCTGAGCCATGTATTCACTCCTCCCAAGCTGGTCTGACTTAACTTAGGGAGACATTCACACTTAATGAATTCATGGAGAAACATTTACACCAGCAGGTGATCCCTTCAACTGCTGATAGCTGTTTACAGAGGCCACTCTCTGGTCTCCTTTGTGATGACAGAGAGTAAGCTACTTTACAACAGCTGTGGTTGGTCACAGACTGAATTATTCCCTGAGCTTCAGGAGCACATCGCCTTTGCCCATCTTTTGCCCATTTGAGCCTTCTTCCATTGTAGGAGTTTATTGGTCAATCACAGTTACATAGTAAAAGACTATATTAAAGTTGCTCAGCTTTCTTTCATTAAATAGTTGTTGCTATTTTTCTACCTTACAACCTAAGTACATTTTTTGGTTATAGCTCTTTGGAATAAGAAATAATGTGAGTTTATTTCACTATGGCTTTTCTTCTTCTTGACTTCTTATTTCTACAAATCATATTTCTTGATTCACATCAGGAAATATTCATTGCCATGAGACCATTAATATTACATGCTATTTATTCTATTTTAGGGATCCTTGATCATTATGATCAAGTTCATATGAATATGCTCATTTTTAAGTTAAACTTCAAGTACAGGAAATATACTTTTAATGCTTTTAATCCCTTCTTCCTCCTTTCACCTCTGCAAGTAGCCCCCTAAATATAATGTACTCTATGGTTAGAAGTTCCTTTATCAGAACGCTGTGAAACAGGATTCAACTTGGCACCATTTTTCATTTGGCTCTTTTCACATCATCATCTAAGCATCTTTATCCTACTTCTTTCACATACCATAGTGCATGAAAAATTACAAATGTGAATGGTGGGAAATTACTTTTTTTTAATCAACTCATTGAAGAATCTCAAAAGTATTGCTTATTTTAATAATTTTGTTAGTCTGATCTGAAACTAAAAATTTCCCTAAATATATGTAATGATAACTATGAAGCCAACTCTATTTGTGTGACAGTTGTGAGTTTCTTGAGCTCAGAACAACTTCCAGATAACTACACACCAGTGTCATAGTTCACCTGCCTTGCACAGTTATCAGATGTCACACCTACTACTATAGCAAGCCAAAGACTCTTAATTTGGATGATAAACATTCTAAAACATGGTTATTTGTTATGAGGAGTTTGCAGAATACTGTGTTTCTTCATTTTTCTGTCATTTGTTTTACAGTTTTTACAGTGTAAGACCAAAGATTGCATTCAGTTGCCTAAACCATGTCAGACTGTTCTATGCTATCCTGCCTGATCTTTTGTCATTGCTTTGTAAGTGTTCAGGGCTACCATGGGTCTTGTGTTACACCTGTTGGTTCCATGTGGATGTTTTAGGTGCCATTGAGCAAATGCAGAAGATATATACTTTTAAGTATCTGAACAATACCTCTAAATGCAGATGAATCTAAATGCAAAATCTTATCAATGGATCCAAAAGTTAAATGATATATTATGGCTTATCCTAAATAAAGCCACTAGGCTTAGCCATTTATGTAGTTGCTGTTACTGTGATAATTTTTAAACAGTATGATGAATAAATGAATATTCTGCCAATAATAACATAAACTATTGAAAATTCCCCAAAGTGGTTTGTAAATGTGTATCTTTTAAAGTCAATCTTGGGAAACCACATACTTCAACAATTTTGATCCCATTCCTTCCTTTTTCCTGTATTTTCTGATCCAGTAAAAGACCAGATTACATTAACACCTGCCAGTTGCCAGGATTGTCTCATTCAGCCTAATAAAACTATTTTGAAAACAAAATTTGAGCTTTTATCTTTTTTCAGGGGTCCTGCAATACCACTTGCCTATAAAACTTCCCATCTTTCCTCTTCTTGGTATGGAGACAAAGGATAATACAAGCACAGAAACACTTGTCCACTGAGCCACTCCTTCCCTCAGAGGGATTTATTTTGACCAAAGAAAGAAAATCTCAACCCATAAAATTAATGATAGGTTGTAGTTCATTATCAAATTTCATTGAATTATTTTCTTTTCATAAATGCTTTCTGCTTGTTGCAGTCCTGGGCAGTAACACAGGTAAAACCATTGCACTCACAGGCTGTAATTCACAATTTTATAAATAAAATGTTGAAATAATGGCAAATTTCACAAAAAAATTAATCTCCTTCCACTAATATTTAATATAATATAAAACATAATATAAAACAGGATAATTGCAAGACACAATGGCATCTTATAAACATGAGCATATATCTGACATTAATACTATAGTATTACAAAAGTAATACAGAAAAGACAGTGTACATTTCAGTCCTGGTAAAAGCTGCTGTCATTAAATGCCTTCATACATCCAGCCCTTCTTTAGACTGTAACTCCTGCAGTTCAGCAGAACCTGATATCCTTGCACCAAGGGAGCCATACGGTTGTAATATCAAGGGTGACAAACCATGATAGGTAAGTGTTGAGGCAATACTGTGAATTAACTGCTCAGAATGAATAAGTTTATTGCTTAACCAACCAAACTGAGAAAAATTTACTCCACTGGAAATACCCACACTTAAGCCCCAAATGGTCTGACAGTTTCCTTTTTATATTTTGTGGTCCCTTTGGAGATTATCAGACTTCAGAAATTATCATCTTGTTTTAGGAACTGATGTTTTCATGAATAATTCAAAATTTCTTTCCATGGGATTTTTTTTATGGAACATTTTTCCAGTCATCCAAACAGAAAATAATCCATCAAACTGTAATAATACTTTTTTAATGACCTCTAAAAATATGTCTCATGGCTTTAACTGGCAACAAGTCTCATAGTCTTAGCAGTGCCTCTTTTTGTCTTCTGAAGCTTTTCAAAATAATTGTCCCCTCCTACAAGATAAATATACTTGTTATGACTCAAGAATGCTGATTATTGGGCAGAAAGAAAAAAAAATTAGACAAAGTCTGAAAAGCACAGACACTTTTTAAATCAAAAGTTGGTTCATGTCAATCTTACTCATTCTTACAAACTGGTTTATGATAAAACAAGATTACCAGACTTTGACATACAATCACATTGAAGGTGATATTTGCTGTGGAGTCAGTAAGGTCTACGCATGCAGTTCCTGTGTAAGGCATACTGACTTACAGAATATTTGGAAATTTTCTCAGATGAGACTCAGCTATGAAAAGTTTGGAGCCACTACGTAAAGAACAGTCAAGTCCTTTGCTCGAAAATTTTTATCCAAGTCTAATTTGCAGCTCAGTGATTTTTCTCTAGTTTAATATATTCACTGAGTACAAAGCAACGAATAACCCTTTTCAGTACTCTATATATTCACCTGACATACTAATGGCATATTACCTTTTTTGTGTGTTTTGCCTCTAGTTTCTCCTAGTGAAACTCTAGGTCACATACTATGACAAAGTCACTTTTCGCCAACAATTTTTCCTTAATGATTCAGTTTCTCTGAACTCTGCTAGCTAAAATCATTATGGCAATCAGCTTCTTGTCTAATAAAGCTCCTATAATAGCAGTTAGAACAACCTCTTATATTAAACTGTAATGTGATCTTCTTCTACAACTTAAACAGAAAAGGAAGGGCTATGGACATTGGAAGCAAGGACACAAGACACAGCAGGACTACAGAGATGTTGTTTGCCACTCTAGAGAGAAAATTCGTGTGGCTAAAGCTCAATTAGAGTTCAAGCTGGTCAATAGTGTGAAGGAAAACAAAAAGAGGTTTTTAAAATATTTTAATAGCAAAAGGAGGATCAGAGATGACATTAGTTCATTACTTGATGAGGTCAGTCACCTCACAAATAGGGACGTAGAAAAAGCAGAGACGTTTAATGCTTTTGTCACCCCTGTCTTTAACACCAGTAATGTGCCCTGAGATGCCCTGGAGCCCTGTTTTGGAAGACCACAACTGGGGGGATGATAAACTCCCAGCCAACTTTGAAGTTGTTCAATACTTGCTGCTCCAGCTAGATTTACATAAGTCTACGGGGCTCAATAGGATTAATCCCAGGGTACTGAAAGAGCTGGCTAATGTTATCACAGGATGTGTCTTCATTTTTCAACCATCTTGGGAATCTGGAGAAGTCCCAGTCAACTGGAATCTGGCAAATGTTGTCCTAGTTTTCAAGAAGGGTGAGAAGGAAGACCATGGTAATTACAGATCTGTCAGTCTCACTTCAGTGCTAGGAAAAATTATGGAGAAGATTATCCTATGAGTTATTGAAAGACACTTGACAGACAATGCAGTTATCGGTTGTAGCCAACAAGGGTTCATGAGGGGAAAGTCCAGTTTAATTGAATTTGCTTTTATGACAAGGTCACTCATCTAGTTGACCAAGGGAAGCCAGTGGTTGGTTTTTTATTTTAGCAAAGCTTTTAACACTGTCTCTCACAGCATCCTTCAGGACAAAATGTACAGCATTCAATTAAACAAGTCCGTAAGACGATGGGTGAACAATTGGCTGACCGGTCGAGCCAAGGGTTATAGTAAATGGGGTTACATCAGGCTGGTAGCCAGTCACTAGTGGCATTCCGCAGGGCTCAATTTTAGGGCCAGTGCTGCTTAATGTTTTTATAAATAATCTAGATGTAGGATTTGAATGTACATTAAGTAAGTTTGCTGATGATATTAAATTAGGAGGCGTTGTGGATTCCCTCGAAGATAGAGAGGCCTTCCAGACAGACCTGGATAGACTAGAGAGCTGGGTAATTGCCAACTCTATGAAATTTAACCAAAGCAAACAACAGATTCTGTACTTTGGATGGGGTAGTCCTGGTTATACATGCAAACTGGGGGATAAAAGGCTGGAGAGCCGCCCTGCGGAAACAGACATGGGGGGTTGGGTTGATGCAAGTTGAATATGAGTCAACAGTGTGCCGTGGCAGCCAAAAGGGCCAACCATGTCCTGGGGTGCACCAAGCACAGCGTAGCTAGCGTGTTGAAGGAGGTAATTGTCCTGTTCTGCACTGCACTGGTGCAGCCCCACCTTGAGTACTGTATGCAGTTTTAGTTGCCTCAAAATAAAGACCTCCAACTATTAGAGGGTGTCCAGAGGAGGGTGACTAAGATGGTGAAAGGTCTCAAGGGCAAGACTTACAAAGAGCAGCTGAGGACACTTGGTCTATTCAGCTTAGAGAAAAGAAGGCTGAGTGGTGACCTCATTGCAGCCTGCAACTTCCTCCAGGGGGGCAGCAGAGGGGGAGGTGCTGATGTCCTCCCTCTAGTAATCAGCAGCAGGACACAAGGAAATGGAATGAAGCTGTGTCAGGGGAAGTTCAGATTACACATTAGGAAAAGGTTCTTCACTGGGAGGGTGGTCTGTCATTGAATGAACAGGCTCCCCAGGGAAGTGGTCACAGCCCCAAGCATGTCAGAGTTCAAGGAGCATCTGGATGATGCTCTTAGTTATATGGTTTAGTTTTAGATAGTCCTGCAAGGAGCAGTGAGTTGGACTTGATCCTTATGGGTGCCTTCCAACTTGAGATATTCCATGATTCTACGATTCTATGATCTGCAAAATGTCTCTCCCAAAATGCCTCTGACTCTCTGGGGAACTGTTTCAGGCAATAGCCCTATGCCATCTATGCACAGTGTATGTGCTACATTTAGTACTACCGAGACAAGCCACAGAGCTTCAGGGTAATCCCATGGTCTATATGGTAATGAATTCTAGTATGTTGGCTGAGTTTGCTGCACAAAATGAAGACAAAAGTGTAAATAAGAATTTCATTCCCTTTTTAAAGAAGAGTAACAAGAATCATATAGTGGTCTGTCACACTGCTGAAAGGTTTTCCTGACAGACCTGGATTAGTATTTTTCAATCTGATTTAACAGCTCTAATGAGCTGGCAAAGTAAACTCTACAATAGGTGTAGAGAGTTTAATAACAATAATGGCATCAGTTAGATATAGTTTTGGTTTTTGTTTGTTTCCTTAACAGCTTAATGAAGGCTTGGTTAAGGGCACAAACACAGCCATATTGTGCTCAGCTAGACTAGTTACTAATTCTGTTAGTAACTCTCCATTAGTGAATGAATACCTAGGAGAGGAGTATAGTAAACTCCTCTACAACACCTCTCTGCTTCCAGCAAGTAGAAGCTCAGGAATTCAATGTTTGAGATGGCATCTTACTACCAAACTGTACCCTGTTGAATGTTCTGTCATGGATTTGTCCTACCATTTCTGGAAGCCTGAGTATAGTTTTGGCATCCACAGAATCCTCTGCCAGTAAGACCTATAAGGTAATTATGCACGAAGTGTGTGGTTATCTCCTTTTGTTTTCAGCTTTCCTCCACCTGCTGGATTTGGCTGATACTTCTTATGTCCTGCGATAATTATCCCTCATTTATGTTTTCTATGCCACCGTGATGTTACAGGCCTCTCTCATATTCCTCCTCAGTCTTCTTTCCTGTCTAGGGATGCTTGGTCTTTCTAACTGTTTCTCATACAGATGACGTCCTAAACTTTTTAACTGTTCCTTGTCATATTCTCTGTATTTTTTCTGACTGTAATATATCCTTCAGTAATCAGAACTGTATGTAGGATTCAAGAAATCTTCCTAGTTGTGCATTTTATTTCATCTGCTATTCATTTCCCTGGAATCGACAGCATTCCACTTGCTCCCTTTGCCTGTAAGACTCCACTGATGACCACTGGTATCCTATGACTGCAGTTTCCCAGTGGTTAGCTTCCTACCAACAATTTTCATGTGACCACTACAACAAAATTCTTTTCTATAAACTATGTTTCTTCACTGCTGCTATGAAATATTACTCTTCTGTTATTTCTGTGGATCTTTCAGGCTGAAGAATACTGCTTCACCACATTCTCTTAAAAAGAATAGATATAAGGAAAAGGGGCAGAAGATATGAGGCTGAAGATCAGTTAATCATGAACAAAGAAATTACTTAAATGCCATGACTTGTAAAAGGTCAGTATTAGAATAATCAGATAGAAACTGTCAGGCAAAAGAAAAATAGTATCATAAATCTCTCCTTAAAAACAGAATGAAACAGAGAAAATATATTGCATTTGTCAAACAATCACAATACCTACAGGTATGAAGTACACACCAGCATTATATTAATTGCAGTTTCCTGAGGAGGGAATATTTGTCAGAATTCAGCATTTATTTAATTATTTAATTGGCAAGTGATATTTTAATAAAATTTTGCTTCTCATCAGACAAACTAGTTAAAAATTTCGGTCATCACTACACCTTCTCAAATGTTTATTTTCAGAGCCAAATTCTAAAGTTGGTGATACCTTATTAAGTCTTATTTCAGGAAATAGTTAAAAAGAGCAAATACAATGTCATGGAGGACTTAATTTCATTACGTCTTTCACTTTTACATCTACCCCCTTCTATAAAACTGCTTGAGTAGTTTTTGTTGTACAAGGTAGTTAGCTAGTATCCCTCAATATTTCTTTCCTAATACTCCAACATATTCCATAAATTAATATCTCTTGAAATAGTATAGCTTTCTCTAGGAAAAGAGAATTTAAATAACCCCCATCATCCAAGATGACTGATGTGTTGACTAGATTATTGAACAGACTCCCATTCTACCATTTCTGTGAATCTAGCTTGTGGTTTCCTTTGTTTTTTATACCAACACCTGAAAAAGAAATATCCCATCTTAGACAAAATGGATTTTTTTTGGTTAAGCATAGACTGTTCTTCACTGGAATTTGTTTTTCAAAGAAACCCCTCTACCCTTGTCACAGCCAAAAGTTTCTCTGTGACTCTCCCAAGCATTAAATCTGCTTCACTCCAAGCCAAATATATACATTTAGATGTTTGCATTTCCCTGTGAGCTGAAGAATTATTTGCACACCTCAGTCTTGTTGATGATCTTTAACTTACACACACACAGTTGTCTACGATACACTGTACAGAACATCCAAATAATGTTTACTTAGATTTTACTCTTAAAGTTTAGAAACTGAAATTGAATGTTTCAGGGATCTTAGAGACACTTAATTAGATATTGCTTTTATTCCCATGACCCTGTTAAACATTTTATCTTGTTCAATTAGATTTTCTTCATAAGTTCACTTACATTTAAATTTCTTGAATCAGCAATAAAGAAAACATCATAGCACAGTATAACAGAACAGGCAGGTGGAAGCATACAGTAGGTCCTTTCTGAACAGGGCTTTACTCTCTGCTTGAGCAGTAAGATCAAAGTCTGTTTTGTTATTTGATACTGCTGCCCTTGAGGGCACAGCTATAAATCCTCTCAAACTGTATCTTTGCTTTGTTAGTGATATAATTGTCAATTTACTTCAACTGAAGCAGAATTTTGAGATCAATGGCAAGTATTACTGTAAGAAAAAAAGGCAAGAATTGCCAGCTGTCAAAAATCAGTAGTAAGTGTAGAAAATATTAAATGAATTGAATATAACCATGCTAGCAATTTGTAGTTTCCCATGCAATTTGAAATACTTGCTATCAATTTATAAATTGCAAAGCCTGCCCACCCTCCCAGTAAAATTCTATACCGGCAGCACATAGAGAAAAACAAAATTTCATTGAATGTTTCACTCAAATCACAGTAATAGCAAATATAAGCAAAAAGAATTTACAAGGCATTTTATCAAGAAATCTGTATGTATGGAGGAGCTAATAAATACGTGTGAAAGAGAACTTATCTCTCTAAATGGCAATATGACTAAATAATCACTGTAAAAAAAATCTCTAAAATACTAATATCAGAAATGTATATTTCAGGCCAAAGAAACAGCATAAAAATGAAACTATTGTGTTTGGAACCTGCTATGCTATTTTGTTTGCTACTGTAGTGAAACAGCTGCAATAAGCCAGTCAGAGGAAGCCTGACAGAGTGTAGCCAGTCAAAGTTATTCACCAGGCAAAGCTATTCACCAGGCAATTTCACCAAGATACATGTTGAAGCAACCTGTACTTTCAATAGTATTTCTGAATTTCCCATAAAAACCCATTCTAAACAATTTCATTGCAAGAAAGACCTCACAAATACACCTTTTATTTGATATGCAAGAAAAAGGAATTCAAATCATTTTAGAGAAGCTCTTTAACAGTGCCCTTAACAAATGTTAGTTAAAGGCTTCTTAAATGTCATATTTTATATAAAGTGAAACACACAGCCATGGAAATAAAATGACCAGAATTGTATAAAATGGAAATTGCATTTCTTATTGCTACAAACTGCATATGATTTATAACATCAATATCTAATGTTCTACACTGAAGCCAGAGAATCTAGGTATGTACACATTCCCTAAGGATATGGAAAATCATCTATTTGAGAGGTTTTTTTCATGGATTTTAGCAGTTCTGAGTAACTGGAAGTTTTCTCCGTGTATTTCTTTGTATCCTGTGTCCAAGTATCAGATTATTTTACTTTTCTTAACTGGCAGTACTACCCTCTCTGAGACCATTCTTACAATAGCTTTTTATGGGAACTTTAGAATCTCCAAGTCTGTATATTCATGCTGTATATCTGAATCACTCTAAATATCCGTGGCAATACTTGTAACAGGATAGATTCTCTGGTTCTAAAGGAGGAAGCTGGACTGGACTCAAAGCAAATGAGAAAATATAATTTTAAAAAAATGACACAATGATCAAAACTCAATTCTTACAACTTTTGACCAATAAATATGTGTGATTTGTGCAAATGCTGTGATAACCACTTCCTAAATTTCTGAGTAATTTCTAAATTACTGGGATTTATTGAGTGGCTTGTGTCCCATGGCACATAAGTAGTGCCCAAAGATCACTTAGGCCTGACTTACTCCTTCCACTGAGTTTGGCTGGGATTGAGTTAACCTTCTTCATAGCAGCCTGTAGTGTGCCGTCTCTTAGATTTGTGACCAAAAGAGTGTTGGTAACACACTAATGTTTTAAGTACTGCTGAACAGCGCTTGCACAGCTTAAAAGCCTTCTCTGTTTCTCACTGTGGCCTCCTCCAGCAAATAGGCTGGGGGTGGGCAAGATGATGTGAGGGGCACAGATGAGACAGCTGACACCAACTGACTGAAGAAATATTCCATATCATGTAACGTCATGCAATGAAATCCTTAAAGACAATTTTTAAAGCTTTTTGTCTAATTTTTCTTTCATAATCATAGGTCAATTTTAGACTAGTTTATGGAAAATCTATAAGACGTTGAAAACCAAAACATGTCAGACATATTATTGAAAAATATTTTGAAGGGGGTTACTATTACGTTTTTAAATCTAAAATCCCACTCTATTTACCTTTCAAGAAACATTGTGGAGTGGGGGAAGACAGAACAAAAATAATTCGTCCTGGCTTTTCAATAATAAGGAATAAGAAATCACTTAACTTATGGTTCTTGAGATTTAATAGTTTCTAAATATTTTTTCCATTAATAAATGGAAGGGAGAGTAACCATTGCTGAGATACTTATCTGAGGGAGAAAGTAGAAGTAAAAAATAACAGAAAAGTAAAAGAAAAGCTATTATTCTAACACAAAGTATATCAGGAAAACATTGTATAAAAGATCATGACTTCCCACTTAGAACCAAGTAGCCTGACAGACTTCAAAGTGCTGCATCCTTTTGTCTCTCTGTTCTACTGGATCCTGCTGAGAAAGGAAATTAAGGTTTTTCTTTCTGGTTTCAACAAAAGTGTCAGACATCTGCCTTCCACACTTACATAAAACTATAACCTTGTGGTTATATCATTCATCTCAGGGAGAGGATAGAAGGATTATATCTTTCCAACCGACTTTCATGTAAAGCACTTTATTTGGGTTTCAGAATGCAGCAAACTCTGTGGAATTTAAGTTACAAATGTGATAAAAGGATGAAATTCAAGATTGCCCTATAGTTACGGCTATGCCTGTGTGCACTGCACATGCAGGGACTGCCCAGCAAGGCTCTGCACAGGAGATGCAATGGGCCAGCTGGAGGCAATGGACCATCTTGGAATGGGGAGACTGATTAACTTCTAGCCAGGTTTGCAGCAAAGTATTGGTCTAAAATTTTACAGGAGCTCTCCAGGTGGGAGCAGTCCTGGACTACCCTCAGGCAACTCCAGCTGGGCCCAGCACTATTTATTTACATGCTTTGGTGTACTGACTAACACCCTGGGTGGAGTGTCTAGGTGGCCCAGCCACTGCCTAGGGGAAACTTGCCACAGAATCGGCCAGGCTGCACCCAGATGAGGCCTTTGTGAATAGTCAGTAGAAACTACTCCTGTAAATGCAGTTTACACAAGGCAGTCTTTTGCACATCATTAAGATAGTTGGGAGAGGTTTTGTACATAATTTAAGAAAATCAGTAGCATTCAGGATGTAAGAATATTATGAAACCTTCCAAGCAGCTTTGGAGAGTTTTTAGACCTCAGTTAGGCTTGGAGGGACCTGCATGTTGAGGTGTTTGGGCTGGGGGAGGGAAAACTATGCGTACAGAGAGTTATATGTGCAAGCTGCTACGTACTTAGCAGACCAAGCTACCTGAAGGGTAAGTATGTAAGTAAGTACATTCTCCCAGGTTCTGGCACCTGCATCCTTACAGATATTTATCTTCTACAGTGATTTACATCCATAGAGATTAGTATCAAGTGAATGTAAAAGCTACCAAATGGGAGTGATATAAATGAGTTTACTGATTACAGAGAGGAAATAGGAATCTAATGTTTGATGAACATAAGTGACAAACAATTTTACAGAATCACAGAATCAGAGAATGGTAGGGGTTGGAAGGGACCTCTGGAGATCACCTCATCCAACCCCCTTGCTTCAGCAGTTACACCTAGAGCAGAGTGCACAGGACCACATCCAGGCGGGTTTTGAATATTTCCAGAGAAGGAGACTCCACAACCTCTCTGGGCAGCCTGTTCCAGTGCTCTGTCACCCTCACAGTAAAGAATTTTTTTCTCATGTTTAGGTGGAACTTCCTGTGTTCCAACTTGTGCCCATCGCCCCTTGTCCTGTTGTTGGGCACCACTGAAAAGAGTCTGGCCCCAGCCTCTTGACACCTGCCCTTCACATATTTATAAGTATTGATAAGATCCCCCCTTAGTCCTTTCTTCTCCAGGCTGAACAAACCCAGGTCTCTCAGCCTTTCCTCATAAAGGAGGTGCTCCAGGCCCCTGATTATCTTTGTAGCTCTCTGCTGGACTTGCTCAAGCAGTTCCCTCTCCTTCTTGAACTGGGGGGACCCAGAACTGGACACAGTACTCCAGATGTGGCCTCACCTGGATGGAGTAGAGGGGGAGGATAACCTCCCTTGACCTGCTGGCCACACTCCTTTCAATGCACCCCAGGATACTGTTGGCCTTCTTGGCCACAAGGGCACAGTGCTGGCTCATGGTCAGCTTGCTGTCCACCAGCACTCCCAGGTCCTTCTCAACAGAGCTGCTTTCCAGCAGGTCAAACCCCAACCTGTACTAGTGCATGGGGTTGTTCCTCCCCAGATGCAGGACCTTACACTTGCTGTTGTTGAATTTCATCAGGTTGCCCTCGGCCTGGCTCTCCAGCCTGTCCAGGTCTCGTTGGATGGCAGCACAGCCTTCTGGTGTATCAGCCACTCCTCCCAGCTTGGTATTATCAGCAAACTTGCTGAGATTACACTCTATCATTTGTGTAGGTCATTGATGAATATATTGAACAGGAGTGGACCTAGCACAGACCCTTGGGGAACACTGTTAGTTACAGGCCTCCAACCAGACTCTGTCCTGTTGATCACAACCCTCTGAGCTCTCTTGTTCAGCCAGTTCTCGATCCACCTCACTGTCCAATCATTAGCCTACACTTCCTAAGCTTAGCTATGAGGATGTTATGGGAGACAGTATCAGAAGCCTTGCTGAAGTCAAAGTAAACAACATCCACTAGTCTACCTTCATCAACCCAGTCAGTCACACAACCATAGAAGGCTATCAGGTTGGTCAAGCATGATCTTCCCTTGTTGAATCCATGTTGACTGCTTCTGATAACCTTCTTTTCCTCTACATGCCTGGAGATGACCTCCAGGATGAACTGCTTTGTCACCTTTCCAGAGATGGAGGTGAGGCTAACTGGCCTATAGTTTCCCGGATCCTCCTTCTTGCCCTTTTTGAAGACTGGAGTGACATTTGCTTTCCTCCAGTCCTTGGGCACATCTCCTGTCCTCCATGACCTTTCAAGGATGATGGAGAGTGGCTTGGCAAGAACATCCGCCAGCTCCTTCAGCACTCATGGGTGCGTCCCACTGGGGCCCATGGATTCGCAAGTATCCAGTGTGCCTAAATGATCACTGACCCAATCTTCCCCAACCAAGGGGAATTCTTCCTCTCTCCAGATTTCTCTCTCACCTCTGGGAGCTGGGATGCCTGATGGCCAGCCTTAGCAATAAAGACTCGCCTTCTCTGCATCCTGTTTCACCAGGGCCCCTACCTTGTTCAGCAGTGGTCCCACTGTATCTCCAGTCTTCCTTTTACTGCTGATTTATTTAAAGAAGCTCTTCTTGTTATCCTTGACATCCCTCACCAGAATTAGTTCCAAGTGGAACTTGGCCTTGAAAGAACATCAAAGATGCTTTAAGATGTTACAAGATATTTTTTCTAAATTTTCTAATGATTTTCTAAGATATCATTAACAAAATCATCTTCTACTTGAAAAGTCTTATTTGTGTGCCAAACCTGAAATGAGAAATGAAATCATCACAGAACATAATCAATTATTCTGCAAGGAAACTCAGAAGTATGCCATAGAAGAGAGCACACTTACCCCGTCCAGAAAGATTTTGGATTATCCACAAGAAACTAAGGCATATTCACAAAGATCCTGTGGTTTTATGTTAGCCACAGGCAACCTGCTCTGAGTAGGAACTGAATAAGGCTCCCCAGGACTAAAAAGAGTTAACACAGAGAGCAACCATAGAAAAAGTATCATGGAAGACATCAAGGAAAAGTTATGACAAGGTTTCGTATTTTGCATCATCTTGGGAGTGTGAAGACCATCAAAATCTTCCCTCTGTTCAAACTCAACAATGTTGCCCTGATGTCTGGGCAAAAGAAAGGAGAAGAAAGTGTTGTCTCTTCCTTGTGACAGATTTGTGAGAAATATTCCAACTACTGCCAGCATCTAGAATTTCACATAAAACAGTCATTGTTAAGACAATAACCTGACAAGGAAGTAACGTGCAGAAACAGTCCCTTTTTTTCACCCAAGTGCTTGCAGGACACAAGAAAAATGAGACAGATAGTCTGCAACAGTTTTCATATCTGTAAAAGGACTGCCCAACAAAGGGAGATCCTCCCAAGAAAACAAGTGACTACAGGAAATAGAAATATAATTCAAAAAGAGATATTTAGACAAGCAACTAAAAATGGACTTTTTAATTAATTAAATCCTCTTGTTTATGTTTTCAGCAATTATGTAAAATCAGACAAAACATTGCAGGTTCAAATCCTTATTTACTTATAGCAGCAATGTTGACATGTATAATGAATGGCAAAGGGACTGCTGTAGCAAGTCACCTCATCTATGCCAAGAAACATCCTTTTCTTTCACAAAAGAGTACCTGGATTTCAAAATGTCCACACTGAACTCAGTGGATATTCTGACGAAAAAGGAGTAATACTGATATCCCAAAGAAAATGCAATTTTTGGAATTTTCTGCTAAGCCATAATAATGAATCATGAGCTTGGCAAAGCAGAATTTGATGGCCAGAGAAGGGAACTAAGAGATAAGGAAGCACTTGTTTTGGGACTATATCCTTGGGGAAAGCTGAGAGACTGATCAAAGCAAACATCCCACCTTAGAAGATGCTGAGAACTGGCTGATAAAGTATAGTCAAGGAGAACAACCAATTGCGATGTTGATAAGAACTAAAACTGAGCATCCTTTAGCTGAACTATCCTCATTACAATACTAAAAATCACACCCATAGGCCAGGAACCACTCTCTCTCAAACAAGCCCTTTACTCTCTGAGCATGCATGGTAAATAAAAAGAGAGCTGTACCTTGAACTTGAAGCAAGAAAGAAATTAACCAATTCTTAGCTGAGGCGTGTGAATATCAGCTGTGACTCACACATTTAACTGTATAAATGCCCTGTAGTTTCTCGGTGTGGTGTGGTAGCTTTGTGGGGTTACCACGTAACACCAATCTTTGCCCAGAAATTAATTAAACAAAATACCTCCGCTGTATGTGTAGTTTGGCGTTTTGCACACCAGGCGAATGAATCCGCTTTTCAGGATAACAATACAGTTCCAGTTTCAATGCTGTTTAAGCTCTGGTAAACTAAAGGCATTGCTAACTCTCTCAGAGAAGCCACTTTTGTTTTAGATTAAACTACACCATGCAAAGAATTATATAACCAACATACATCCTCCTATACTGTGTACTCTCATTTTTCTTGTTTTCTAAAAACAGCTTAGGAGCAGACATGAATATTACGAGAAACCATTTGCAAAATTACTATTACTTTTTCAGTCAGTAATATTCAACTATTTTTCTGGTCTTAACTTGCATTTCGTAGGTTTGGATTTTTCAAATTACAGCATTTGGATAAATTTCTATTGTTGGAGATACCTGACAAATCCTACAGAACTATTTTTTTCCTATTAATCTGTTTAGGGTATTTTTCCTCTGCAGTCATGAAATTAATCATATTTCATGCTCCTGCCTTATGGAAATACATTTTTTTTCCAAAGATAAGTATTGTTTATGCTTTTCTTCGGAACGCAATTAACAAACACAAATAAAAAGGTAGCACCGTACAATGAGAAACTAACAAGGCACATTCTTATTGTCATGCTTTATCACTTGTTTTTCTTTGTCCCTATTTGCCTTTTGATTATAAAAACCTCTGAAACTTATTACTCGATGAGAAAAATCATCGTTCTGTTTTGGACAAAGATCTGAGAACTTTGATAAACAGAAATCTTAGATTTTAGGGGTTGTCTGCATATCCACTCTGATAATAGGATAATGGCCTTTTCCACATTAGTATGCCTTATATCATGGTACAAAATGGCTTCCCTGTTTATATTTCTGAACCAGCATCCTTTGTGTGAAAATATTAGTGTTCAGCACCCTTTAAAAAACGGTACCCTGCCTCAGTTTCAGTATTCAGAAATATTCCTGCTTAACGTACTTTGCTACAGATAATCCTCACACCACCTTCAGTAAAAAAGTTTAGTTCATTATCACAGAAGAACAGAAATTTTTTCCAGTCAGGCTGGGGAATCAGTGAATAATGGGGTATTTTACTGAGAATTTTCCCTAGGGTTTTTTGAGGTCTTTGGTACTCTTGACAAGAAAAGTTCCTTTGAAATGAAAATTAGAGCTGCTGGATGCAATACAAAGTGTAGGTGATAAGCTTTTAAAGCCCTCAGTGTTCCAGCAACTAAAGCTGGCCAGAAAACAAGAATTCTAATTTTACTTCTTTTTTAGGTTTAAACATGGGTTTCTTCTATTATGCTGGAAAAAATGATCAGTAACTTTCTGAAAATTTTGTGACAGCTGCAGTGTGTCCAACTTACCAGTCTAGTGCTCAGTCAGGGCATTAACCTAGGACTTCAGCTGCTGTCAGCAGTATAAATCTGGTTGGGCTATGAACTTGAAACCCTGGAAAACACTCTTTCCTACAGACCATCAGCCACTACCTTCCAGCTCTGCTCCGCAGAAACTTTCTTACCAACACATTACAGTGGAAACTTTCAAAACTCCCAGTACCAGGGGTTTGTTGGTTTTTTTTTTTTCATAATAAATCTAGTCACAGGGATAAGTAACAACACACAGAATCTGTTATATTACTTATTTGAGTTTTGGGGCTTCAGTCTATTTATTTGAAAAGTAACAATTAGGTCACTGATCTTAAATGTAAAGGTAGGGTTTGGTTTTGTGTGTGTCTCCTGTTATAAACTTTTTAAAACACATGCAAATAAAGCATATACTTAAATACTCTTGAATAGCTTTTAGCAAGAGGTTGATAGCTACTAACATCAGCACATGATCTGAAACCATCTTATAGTCTTTTTACTGGTCAAATACATGGATAACTAAAGAAAACAGCAGACCAGACAAAAGAAAGCATGTTTATTATAATTAGTTATTCCATGAAGTATCTCACAGAATCACAGAATGGTTGAGGTTGGAAGGGGCTCTTGAAGGTCATCTTGTCCAACCCCCCAACTCAGTCAGGGACACCTAGAACCAGGTGCCCAGGACCATGTCCAGACGGCTTTTAAATATCTCCAGGGACAGAGACTCCACAACCTCTCCAGGTAACCTGTGTCAGTGCTCAGTCACCTCACAGTGAAAAAGTGTTTCTTGATGTTCAGAGAGAACCTCCTGTGTTTGTGTCCATTGCCTCTGGTCCTGTCACTGGACACCACTGAAAGAGCCTGGCTATCTGTTCTTTGCACCCTTGCTGTACCTTCAGCAGGCCTACATCCTACTTCCATAAAATTTAGTCAAGGAACTAACCTTCTTACCTGCTTTTGATATTATCTACATCTTATGCCAGACTGATTTCCTCCAGTGATCCAAGAGGACAGATACAATTTAATATTTCAGAGCCCTCATGTCACTAATGCAAGCTAAATTATCTTCTGTCCTGTGTAAAGGTGGTTCTAATGTACTTTTCAAAAGAAATTTTAAATGCTTAATCAACTCTTACTCAAGTTACAATACAGAAAATATTGAATTTAGGTTACCAGTTCGTAGATTTTTAACAAGGTATCAATAGTTAGCTCAGTTGCAAGGATGAGTTTTTCTCTTCATTTCCCTATCCATGAATAATCCTTGCATTAACTAAGAGTTAAGTTGGACCAGTTCCACTCAGATATATCAGGAAAAGGAGAAGAAAATGAAAACCAAAAACTTAAATATTAATTTATACAGTAAGTCTACTGGGTCTGAAAATGCAAATAATAAACACAGTTTCTTACCTAATCTTAAATATAAATATTGGTGGCTAAATTATGAATTTTATTTTTAACTGGAACTTACCTTCTTCTAGTAGCATAAACATTGGATAATATTTGAAGATCTTTTCTAGTAACAAAATGTTTTGAAATGTCCAGTTCTGTTGCTAATTAAGTTAGTGGTAAAGCAACTATTTATGCCAATAGGAATAAAATTGACATACAAGGGTGAAAATGACCTCTTAAACTTAAGGAACTGGTAAAAGGATATTTTATGTTTCACCTGTATAGCAACGAATTTCATACTTACTCTATATCTTCTATTAATTTACCATCTCTGGAAAAGATTTTGTAAGAAAAAGACACAATTACATTAAACAATAAACCACAAACTTTTGCAACTGTACGCCATGTACATGTCATCTGCAGTATTTGAGGGTTTTTACACAGTTTTTCTAATTCCCCTAGTGCTGAATCAGATCAAAATAGTACTAGCCACAATCTGGTTCTCAATATAAAAACTTCATCACTTTAAACAGTTTGTGACTCATCCTGTGACACTTGCTAAAGCCTACAGTTTAGAAGTCACCAGCAAAAAGAGAGTTCATAAAAGACAGTTTGTAACATTTTAATTTTCATAAAGCAGTCTAGCCACAAAACAACTCTTCTTTACATTTAGTTTGAACACCTGTTTCAGAAAAATAAGAGCTAAATAGCATGAAGAATAGTTTTTACTTTTATTTATGCATCTTTATCGATTTGCTGGGACTTCAGTTAGCGGTTCCTCTTTTCCGTATGCAAAAGTAATGAATTTTGTTTCAACTTGTTGAATATTTATTCATGTGTCTTTGGCAGTTTGTGCTAAGGACTCTTTCTTCTGTCCTTTTTCACATGGAGGTCCATCGTTTAAAGCCACTTTGAGTGAAAGACTTTTTGATGTAAATCATCACTCCACAGAACAAAATTATTTTAAAAAAGATATATGAGTTTGGCTGATTGAAAAATCCTTCTACGATCAGCTTTGTTGCTGTCCTAGCCTAAGGAGGGACAATTTCTTAATATTTTTTCCTTAATGCTTAACTGACTTACAAAGTATGGTTGGATCTACAAAGTTCATTGCTACAGCGACATAAACCCTGTTATATAAAAACAATGGCAGACCTGAAACTGACTTCAGTAGTACTGGAAACTACACTAAAAGTTTAAATATAGTCTATCAGAGTTGTCAGTAACATTTTTTTTTCATTGGAATTTCTTTATTGTCTTGAATAAAATAATGTATGTACTTGTACACTTCCCAATTAGTAGATTGTATGACTGAAGCTGGAATGCTATTCTATATAGCATAGAAATAGCCTGATTTTATAACTTCATTTAAATAGAGGAGGGAAAAAGAAAACATTACCTCTGGCTTCAAGCAAGAATAGGTTTATGCCCAAGGTGTATTGAGATAGAGAAAGCAAATGTTTCAGAATCTTTATCCTGTCTGCTTGGGATCCAAATCCCATTGATTTTCTCTGATATTTATGATCTTAAGCCATCAACTGCCTTTGAAAAAGTTGTCCTAAGCAAGTTCTTCAGATAGTTATGGGAACAGGTCTGCTCACACAGGTCTATTAAATCTAACTCTAATATCCTTTCGCAACATCCAAATATGCATACCTGTGTATGTTAACACATGGCTCAAGTGTTGCAAGACTTGTTTTTTCAAGTCTTTTATGTTTTTTCAGGTGTTCAGCTGATGCATTACTAGACTTATATGCAGTGTAATCTAGACAGGTGCATACATTCATGAAAGTAAATATTTATTGCATGGTAAATTTCAAAATCACAATCTAATATGACTGGTATAAAGCTGAAGTCTCAGCAGATTTTGCTGAAATTCTCTGCTGATTTCCATTTCTCCTGATCAAACACGTCAAAGAACATGAACATTAAATGAGTAAGTCCTGCTTCATGAACTCAGGCTGAGATGTGAATTATTTAGATATTTCTGAGAGCTGCATTTCATGTGCTGAGATTCATGTGCTTTGGATCATTATATGCAAGATAGGCTATGGTGTTATAAGCCTATATCACATGCTGCTACAAATTGTTCCAGTTAGACATACAGTGACTGGTAAGTCTTTTATGGCTTTTTTTTTACAATGTTGTCTGAGATTTCCAAACTGGTTGTTAACATTCTTATGCCAGTCTTCCTAGAATCTCATAGGATATATTGACCTACTAAATCAAAAAAGAACGTGAATGCACCATCAAAACCCATATGGGTAAAATCATACTTAATATATGAATTCCAAGACAAAAATGCCTTGCTTTTAATGAGATTAAGAAGAGAGGCCAATGACTAACTGTGGATCTCAGAGTTTTCCAAGAATGGCTACAAAACCAATAGTTTTTCTGGTTTTGTTTTATTTACTTTTAAATATTTCTTAAATAAAATATTAACAGCTTCAGAATTAACACAGCTAAATATGAACCACCCATCTGCAGAGCCGTAATTATTATACGTTTGCTTTTAGACGTGCGGTTGCAAAATAAAACATGCTAAGATAAACTGGTATGAACATGACTTCATTTACAGTTATATGTTTGCACTATTCATTTAAGAAGCCTCTGAAGATCATAAGGATGTAACAAGCCATGAAGCCTTGCAAAATTTTCTAGCTGTACCTCTGCTTCCTCTCCTTAACCGAATCCCCAGTAGTTGTGAACTGTGGCAAGGTTCATGGCTCCCATAAACTGAGTGCCTCCCTTCTCCACTGTCTCCTTTGGCCAAGGTTGTCCAACAGACAACGCTTTCTTTCTGTTTCCTTTCTTTCTGCACTGCAGAAAGTCTTTCCTGGTATATAGCTGCACACATTGTTTATAAAAACTACACAGTGCTTGAAAACTCCACTATCCTGGGAGGACCTGAGAAAGCGTTCACTGGGAGTTGGCTGCAGGTATTAAAACAGTTCTTACAGTTCCTGACCACTTCTTCAACTAATAACAGAAGTTGATCTATTTATCAGTAGAAGCAGCTCTCAAAATATACATATTTTCTTCTAGAGGCCTATACACTTTTTTTTCCAACAAAGCATGAAGGTGTACCTATCAACTACTAAGAGAGGGGCAAGGTAAACTAAATTATGTTGGCGACATATTTGAAGAATTATCCCAGCTGGCCATAGGTTAGGCACCCTGAGGTACAGGCAAAACATTTCATGAAGTCTGTTGTCTCAGGGGAGTTTGCACTTATAAGAGAATGTAGATGTGATGCATTTTCCATAAGGCATGCAATTCTGCTCATGAAATAACAGCTGGAAACTTCTGATATTGAAATATTGATATATATATAATTTTGTGGACATAATTTACAGGAAGAAAAAAATGCAAAATTTTCTGCTCACCTGTACTTCTGTATGCCTATATACAGCTACACTATGTCACAATTTTATCATGAATATACTCTTCAGAATATAAAGGGTAGCGTTTCCCTCCAGTATGCTGTTATTCTCATCAAGAATTTATAATGTATTTGTTTTCATATAGATTATCTATAGCTATAAAATAGGCTGAGTTGAGATCAGTGCAAGCCATTTCATGTATGTATTTCCAGCTCATGGAAGTGTTAGAAGAAAAAGTATCTGAGGCAGCCTATGCTTGCAGAGAGAAGCAGGTGGATATTTCACAGTGATTTATTCTACAGATTCAGTCTCTTTTCCTGTTTAAAGAATATTCATGACCAGATGCATCTCTTCAAGTTTGTAATTGAAAGTTATTCAGTGATTTCGGGTCTCTGTTGCTTAAATTGATATATTGAGTTTTTGACCTTTGAGCTGTATGTGATTGATAGATCAGAAATATCTTCCTCTAGTTCTTTCCTTTTATACAGCAATTTTCTGAAATGGTTTAACATGAATTTGCAGACCTAAAACCTGGTACTAATGAGTATTGAATTTAAAATTGGAAATTAATTTTTCACAAGTTTTTGTACTTACAAATCTTGATCATTTGTAAAGACTAGGAATAAACAAAGAGCAAACGCTTCACTTGGTCTCATTGTCAAGACAAGCTATGGCCGAGTGGTAAAAATTTCTAAAGATGAATATATGTACATAATACTCCGACAAATCTCTCTATTAGATTGTTTATATTTCAAAAGAACTTCCCCTTCTGTCTCCCAAATTATTAGTGGAAGCTATATGAGTGGGTACAGAACTCTTTTTGGATGCAAGATTGTGTTAGCGGTCCTTTTATTTCTGGATCAGGATCTGTTTCCAGTTTTGCCTTTTCTCACCTTATATTTACTTTCTGTGTTAGATATCACCACTTATTGCAAAACAAAAGCAATAAAAGTCATGCTTATCTCCAGCTATAGAAAGTTTCCTATAGCCATTATAGAACACTTGCCTCTCTCTGATGCAATTCCCTTTTGATGCAATTGTCAGAGAAATATTTAGGGTTTTCTTCTTCTAATTTTTTGTTGATTTGTTGGCCATGATAGCAGCAATGGTTGACTTCTGATAAAGCTTAGATGACTTTCAAGTGGACTGACTTGTTACTTAATATAATTTGAATTAGTTTTGGTATTTCGTATTGTCAGTTTTAGGTACGATTCTTCCTAAGTCATCTATCAGCAGCACTTTTCACTAAGTAAACCTTGCAGTTCGGATATACTGCTCTGATCAGCTTTGTGATTTCTGCTATATAAAATTTGGTTCAACAAAGTTATTACTAAGGAATATGTAAAGAACCAGCTCAGCTTCATCCATTATAATGGATAGCCCCGCCCGTTACTATTTTCGGAATGCTTTTCATAATTTTGTGGGTTTGGGCATTTTTTCCTCTTGATCAGCAACAGGCATACCATTCTCTATTCTGCTGGTCTTTCTATTTATTTACCTAGGATAGGCATTAAGAAAAGCCACAGTGAAGCTTAATATATTAAGGTCTAGAAAGAGTCGTTATCAATTCCATTTTAGAAAATTCTTCCTACTGCACCAATAAAAAAAATTATGTGGTCAGTTACTAACAAATTCTGGAGGAAAATTAGTGTTAATTAGAAATTTTGATAATTTTGAGCTATATTGAAGAGGGCTATACAATAGAAGATAAAAGTCTGAGTAAATAAAGCAGTGCTTCAAAGGCAGGAAGTGGACTGATATTAAATTGGTTACAGTCATAATTTAGCTAAAGACAAAGATTCAGTAAAGTTGAATTACAACAATCACTCATTGCAAGTCATGCATTACTTAATAATACTAGAGTAACCTATAAAGTGGAAGTATGTAATCATTTCAGCAGAGACAGACGTATGCTTCATGAGCCTTAGACAAGACATGGTCTCATACCAGATTAAATAATAACAATAATAATTGCTAATACAACTTTTATTGTACCACTGTACTTGGCACTGGTGAGGCCACACCTTGAATACTGTGGTCAGTTTTGGGCCCCTCACTACAACAAGGACGTTCAGTTGCAGGAGCATGTCCAGAGAAGGGCAACGAAGCTGGTGAAGGGTCTGGAGAACAAGTTTTATGAGGCGTGACTGAGGGAACTGGGGTTGTTTAGCCTGGAGAAGAGGAGGCTGAGAGGAGACCTTATTGCTCTCTACAACTGCCTGAAAGGAGGTTGTAGTGAGGTGGGTGTTGGTCTCTTCTCCCAAGTTACTAGTGTTAGGATGAGAGGAAACGGCTTCAAGCTGCATCAGAGGAGGTTTAGATTGGATATTAGGGAAAATTGCTTTACTGAAAGAGTGTCAGGCATTGGAACAGGCTGCCCAGAGAGGTGGTGGAGTCACCATCCCTGGAGGAGTTCAAAAAACCTGTAGACGGGGCACTTCACGGCATGGTTTAGGAGGCATGGTAGAGTTGGGTTGACGGTTGGACTTGATGATCCTAAAACAACCTTAATAATTCTATGATTCTATGATTAAACCTAGTATCCTTATCCAATCCTCAGAAGTCATGCCCTCTAGTCCTTTTGCTACCTTTGTTGACCTCCTTTGGACACATTCTATTATTTTTATATCCTACTTATATTGTGGAGCCCAAAAATGCACAGACTACTCAAGGTGAGGCTACACCAATGCCGAGTATAGTGGAACAATGACTTCTTTCAATGGGTTAGCTATACTATGCTTAAGGCAGCCTGGGATAGGTTTGGCGTATTTGGCCTCCAGGGCACGTTGTTGACTCGCATTGAGCTTACCATCAACCAAAACCCCCAGACACCTTTCTACAAGGCTGCACTCCCAGCTCTTGTCCCCCATCTGTATGTACATCCAGGATTACCACTCCCAGGTGCAGAATCTGGCATTTGTCCTGCTTACATTTCACATGGCTGGTGATTGCCAAACACTCTAATCTATCAAGATCTCTCTGTAAGGCCTCTCTACCCTCAAGAGAATCAACAGCTCCTCCTAATTTAGTAGTGTTGGCAAACTTACTTAGTGCACACTCAACTCCATTGTCAAGGTAATTGATAAAAACTTTGAAGAGAACTGGTCCTAAAATTGAACCCTGAGGAACACCACTAGTGGTTGGCTGCCACCCAGGTGTTACCCCTGTTTACTACAACTCTCTGAGCCCAGCCCTTCAGCCAATTGTTCACGCATTGTATTGCGTACATGTCTAGCTATATGCTGGAGATTTTGTCCAGAAAGATACTGTGAGAGACAGTATCAAAAGCTTTGCTAAAATTAAAAAAAAAACCAAAAAACAAACAAAAAACCCAAAAACCAACAAACCACATCCACTGTCTTCCCTTTGTCCACTAACCTTGTCAAAGAAAGTTATTAAGTTAGTAAGGCATGTAACCTCCCCTTTATAAACCCATGTTGGCTATGACTGATAACTGCCTTTTAAGTGTTTTTCAATAACTCCTGGAATAATCTGCTCCATAAGTTTACCAGGCACCAAAGTGAGACTGACAGGCCTATAATTAACAGGGTCTTCTTGCTTCTTGAAAATTGGAATAACATTTGCTAGCTTCCAGTTGACTGGGGCCTCTCCAGATTCCCAAGACCTCTGATAAATAACTGAGAAAGGTCTCACAATAACACTGGCTAACACTTTCAGGACCCTGCAATGAATTCCAATGGTACCCATAGACTTCTGTGCATTCAGTTGCAGCAGCAAGTCCCATACAAACTCAAAGTCAACTGGGACCTTTCCATATCCCCAGTTGCAGTCCTCCAACCCAGAGCTCTGGGGGCCCCAGGGTCCATTGTTGTGGTTAAAGACAAAGGCGAAGATGGCATTAAATGTCTCCATTTTATCTTCATCCCTGTTTGTGACCAACCTTATCAAGTAACAGACCAATGTTTTCTTTAGTCCTCCTTTTGCTGTTAACAGTCTTGAAAAAATCTATTTTGTTATCCACCGCGGTACCGGCCAGCTTGAACACCAGTTGAGTTTTGGCTCTATGAATTTTCTCCCTGCAGTGGTGAACAGAATCTCTGTAGTCTTCCTTTGTAGCCCAATCTTGCTTCCAAAGTCTATACAATTTTCTTCCTAAGTTCCAGAAGGAGACCCCTGTTCGGCCAAGATGGCCTTCTGCCCGCTTACTTGATGTCTGATGCATTGGAATGCCTGCTTGTGTGCAAGCTCTTAAAAAGTGACCAGCTTTTATGGACCCCAATATACTTGAAAGCAAATTCCTAGGGGACCATACTTACTAGTTTGTTGAGCTGCCTGAAGTCTGCTTTTTTAACATCCAGGGTAGTAGCTCTGCTGACAGCTTTTCTTATATCGCCAAAGACTAAACTCAGTCATTTCATGATCACTGTGGCCAAGACAGCCAGCAATCATCACATCACCCATGAGACCATCCTTATTTACAAACAACAGATCTAGGAGGCCACCTTTCCTAGTTGGCTCCCTTAGTACCTCTATCAAAAAGTTACCTTCAACATGCTTCAGGAATTTCCTGGACCCTATTGTGTCTGCTGTATGATAGTCCCAGTTAACATCTGGGGAGTTGAAGTTGCCTAAAAGGACAAGAGCAGCTGACCTAGAGATTTTCCTTAATTCCTTACAGAGTAAGACATTGGTAAAACCATCCTGGTTGGGTGATCTGTAGTAGACTGCCACAACATTCACTTTATTAGCCTTTCCACTAATACTTATCCAGAGGATCTCAACCACAGCATCTCCAACTGCAAGCACTGTACAGACCAACCCCTCTTTTACATACAGTGCTACCCCTCTCCCTCACCTGCCCTGCCTGGCTCTCCTGAAGAACCTATAATGACCCATCACAACAGTCCAGTCACAAGAGTCTTCCCACCAAGTCTCACTTATGTCTGAGCAGTTCTTCTACCCGGGTACAGCTTCAACATGCGTTCTCACTACTGCCCTCAGACACCAGTAGAAACCTTGGGCACACCTTGCAGCCAGAGACCTGGATGGCTGCATATGACCTTGGAAGTTCTGCCTGGTTGGCTGCATCTGTCCCACAGGGGACGCAGAGGGCATAACTTTTTGTTGGGTGGCCAACATTGCTCAAGCTCCCTGCAGGGGTATTATGACTGATGATGTGATCCTGGAGGTGAGTGGTGTGGCTGGTGAAGCTGCAGTCCCTCAGCATCCTGGTGACTTCCAGCAGCTGGTCATCTTTGCTGCATCCTCTCCACACAGAAGCCAAGGGTTTTAGGGCCCAGAAACCCCTTTAGACACCCCACCAGGTACCTCACAAACCCTGTAGTCCTCTCAGCACCAGCAACTGCTGCTGCTGCTGCCAGTGTTGATCTCCTATAATTTAGACGTAAAAGAAGGCACCAAAAAGATATCAAGGATGGTAAAATTACAATGTCTTCTATTTGAAGAAAGGTTAAATAGTTACTTTGTAGCTATAAGACTTTGCAATGCAAATCACAGTTTAAGGAACAAGTGTCACAAATTTTCCAATCTAGTAATACTGTAATATCTCTCAAAAGGCATCAGTAAGAATTAATTACTCCTCCTCAGCTTGGGAGTGTTTTTTCAGTGTACTTAGCAAACATTGCCCTTATAAGTAGACTTTTGTAAAAGGAATGGAGCCTACTGAGCAGCCAACCACCATTTCACACCTCTCTTCATTAGTTTGCTTTTATTCAAAAATACACTTTCAAAGGAATTCTAACTTTGTCCTGATTTTCAATTCAAATATTTCCAAGACAAATTGTGAGGAAGTGTTCTGAAAAACAAAAGTCCTTTTGTTTGTTTTATAACAAGATATTTTTAAGACCAATAAATACTTTCTTGCTAGTATTGAAACAGACAGATCTTGCTTAAAAGGTTGATTACTTGCACTGATTAGCACTACAGTTGATTTACTGGCCAAAGGCTGCTGTGGAGGTTGGTTTGCTTGTGACTGATCAAAACTAAATGCAGTTTATAGTGATTGAAAAAAGAAAACACATGGTTGTGTCAGGTTGTGGTTTTAAAAAAAAAAAATCAGAGTAAAAATATAATCTTAATATGCTAATATTTAGTAGATTGCTGCTATTAAACTAACTCCCTTTCTATCGAATGAACACCCTTTCACTATTTACTTGTCTGGCCCAAAACTTGTGACCTATAGCAAGATACATAACACTTTTAAACATTACCCTGTAGCCCCGCAAATTCTGAAGGGCAATAAATAACAAACAAACAAACAAACAAATAAATAAATAAATGTGTTTTTCATGGTTCAAGATTTCCTTTGTTCAAAATAATAGTAGACATAATTGCCATTTTTGATTTCCAATTCTAAACCAAGCAAATTTCTTTGTGTGTACTGGGTCTCCAGTAAACCACTCTTTTATATTACTGTAATTACAAACATCATGCTGGAACTGTACAATACAGCTTTCAAACACAGATGCACTGATTAGCGTGGTGTGGGTGGGAGACTACAGGACAGCTTATTGTGGATAAATACTTCTTAAAAGATTAATGTGTTTGAACATCATAGCTTTCTCTGCAGCAAGTGAGATCTTACTGAATAACGCAATGGGACTTTCTTAAGGAAATACTTGCTAACCAAGTAAATCACTGAAAAAAAGAATACTTCCTGTATAAGAAGATGAGTTAGATAAAATAAAGTTATGGGATTTTTTCTGTAATTAACAAAAACTGTTAGATAAATCAGTATTATTTTTGCCTCTTCTGCTTTAAGTATAAGGTAGTATTCACTGTGAGGTAGTTTTATTTCTCCTCTGTGACAAATATTTGCTAATTGATATTTTTTGTACTTATATTTACTTACTTATATTTATATTTACATATATTTATATTTACATACTTATATATTTGATAGACTACAAATTATTTTTGTTGAGTAATTTTTTGCTTAAGGAAAACAAGATTTTCTTTAATATATATGCTGGCTCTCCACAGTGTCTGTGGGTTAAAGAGTATGTTTCTTGGTTTGACTCTCTGCATTCACTACCATGGATCAGGATGCTGATAGCTTGGCTCAGAGCACCCATTCTCCCTGAGGCAGACTGCCAGCTAATCTGAAAAATTTTCTAAGACACTTCAAGGAAATGTCTCGCAGGTGACTCTTCTGCCTGTCAGCAGTTGTGTGACACTGCTGGAAGGACACTGGAGTTGCAGGGTGAAAATCATGCAAGTAATCGAGATTATTTCAGCAGAGATTAACTTGAAAAACAAAACAAGATCTCCAAAATAAAACATGTATGAATTCCTCTCCTAGACAAATTTTCTAGTCCTGCAACAGCTGAATCCTCGTCACACATACACACTAACACCTAGGGTTCTAGGAGTAGCACGCCACCATCACCAGAACTATGTTTTCAAGATAACCCCCTTCTTGGCCTGCCCTTTATGGAGAACTCAAATGAAAAGTGTTCACCCCACTCCAGGAGCGAAAAAAGCGTGCATGACATGATTTATAAAATCATTCCTAGTTTGGCTATTAGTAAATGATAGCCTTTAGATGTTGCCTGTATTCTTTTCAACTTTAATCATCACCAAGGGACTTTCAGCAGGTCTTTCTGACTTTCTAGTTTGAATCTTAAAGCAAATAGCATACAAAGATGTATGATATCGGTGGTTCTGCCTCCTACTTTTCCTTTGTCTTTAATATAATCACAGTCATATGAGCTTACTAGCAGATCTCTTTTATATAAATTATAATTTTAGTAATATAATAGAACTTTTGGCTCTTCCTGTTTATGTATCAATACAAGTAGCACTGGAAATAGACATAATTAAAAATAATTGTGTTGCAATAACAGATAAGGTCTCAAGCTATGAATAAAAGTCTGACAGTGTTAGGTGTTACATAATCAAACAAGAAATACCTAACCAGAAAAACTCATGATATAAGCATAAGTTGACTAGAAGAGTGGTACTGGTTTTAATCTTTCCAGTTCTTTTTCCCCTCAAACACCTTCATTTAAAATTATTTCAATGCACTTTTGTATATTTTGATTGTGCAAGGATTAATCTTGAAAATGTATAATCTGTTCTGATGGAATTTATTTCATTTGTCTTTTGATGTTCTAGCATTTTAAGATATAAATCCTCCCACAATGCTCATAGAAAAACAAAACCACTGTGAATATTAGGAGTTGGATCCAGCTGGGTTCTGGATTCCTTCAGTTCCTATTGACTTAAGAGGAACTGTGCAGTAAAAAAATTCCATTAAAAGTGCTCAGCTGCTTTCAGGATTAATCTTTAAATGTCTCCTTTGGATCCTTAAAGGAGTTGGTTCCTACACGACACAGAACAGTTCAGTGGCCTCTATTACAGATCCATTCATATAGTTATGTAGATATAAAGATGAGCGGCAACTTGAAGAGATGTTCCCTGATCAGGCTAGCTTTTCAAATCCTGCTTCTCTCTCATACCTGCACAATGCTAGAATATAACAACTTCCCTGTGGATATGAAAGGGAGCTTCATTAGTGTATCAGTCAAAGGACGTTTCAGCCATGCAAATCCTCCTTTCTTGCTGTGTGGAAGAAAGATCTCTCTGTAGAGCTGGGATAAAATAAATAAATATTAAGTTTCAGTCTTTCACTGCACTAAGAATTGGTGAAAAGTTTGAGGCCTTAGCTAGAGAAGCTTTTGATACATACAACTGGGAACAATTCCCTAAGAATGCCTACTCACTTCTTGTAACCAACAAAAAAAGAAGTCAGGGTGTAGTTTGAAGCGACCTGGGGAAGGGAAAGGTTTAAGTGAGAAAATAACTGGTCACTCTGACCTTGGAAGCCTAATAGCAGACATGGCCACATTTCTTTGAAATTTAGTTTGGAAATGCACTGAAGCAAATAAAAAAAACCTATTTTGTAGTCATGTAGCCAAAGCAGAGGCCTGTAACATCTCTACATTGTAAGTGCACAAATCAAGATACAAACAATATTAGCTCACCTTAAACACAAATTTGGGAATACTAAACAGTGAACCAGTGTTCTTTGTAGCACTGTGATAGCACAGCCAAACACAACACATAATGATTTTACCTAAGCATGTGAGCAATGTGACCAACAAAGTAGCAAGCAAGTCACAGGAGTGCAAGATAGAGAACAAGGGAGATAAAAGGGACTGTAAATAGCTTGGACGTCCTGCCAGACACACAAGGAAGCTGAGGAGCAGAACAAAGAACAAGGAAATAACACCAGGAGATACCACTTTTGAAAGGAAAAGAGAGCATAAAACACTGACAATGACCAAAGAAAGTTGTAGAAGAAAGAAGATAGTCCACATTTCCCATATCAAAGAGCTCTGAAACCTGATGAACTTGACAACAGAAACTAAGGATGATCAAGGATCATAGCCTGCTGTATTAGTTACACAGCATCAGCTCCATGGCTTTGAATAGTCACAACTGATTTTGGATGTGGTTGCTAAAAACTCACGGATTTTTGTATGTAATGAATATATAGTGATAATGGTTATTAATGTGTGAGACCTCTTTGTTAGTACGAAATATGTTAACAAATCAGTTTAGTCAAGCCTTGTTGTAAAGTTTGAAAGTGCTCTATCAGATTTATAGATACTCCCATAGCAGCAGTCTATTTTAGTGATATACAGATAGATATATATGTGTGCACACGCATGGACACACACTGTTGCAGCAGTTGTGTTCTTTTGAACTCTTTCAGATAAGACTGTTGTAACATACAGTCAAAAAACACCTGAAGGCAATTTTTATCCCATCCTGAACTGTCATAAAACCAACCTTGAACGTTTTCAGAGACCAGACTTCTCTATCACATTTTTATTTAGAGATGAAAAAGAAAAACAAAACCCTTCTCATGATAAATTTCATTAGCAACATTTTCATTTTGGGACCATTCACTACCAGCCTACAGAATATAACTTATTCCTTCTCTGCTCATTTAGAAGTTTATCTCAGTAAATCCCTGGATTTTTAAATTTTATTCTAGTCATTAATATGATGATGATTATTATAAATGCAGTTAAACTGATGAAGGACCCCCCTCCCAAAAAACACACAAGTAGAATGGCCAACAAAATTAAGAGATACTGAATAGTAAAATACATATTCTCTTGCTAAGTTATATCCCACTAAAACTGTCTTACTGGGAAGTCTACAGACTAGGCATTCTGCGTAAACTCAGTCTCTAATTGCTGCACTGGAGTAAGTGAGAAGAGAAGTTATTCCTTTTTTGGTTTTTTTTTTTTTTCCTTTTTATTTTTGCTGTAGTTGTTTTATACTATCCTTCTAAGGTGAATGACATTTTAAACATAGAACCAGTCTGGATTTGAGGGAAATAAACTGCCACTGACAATGAGACTGAAGATAGTCAGCAACTCAAGTTAGTCATACCAACTCACTGAAGGCATCACTCACTGAAAATACATGTTTTTTATAGGATCTGAGAATTAGCATATAAGTCTCTGTTCCTAGGACAGAGTTTAAATTCTCAGCTCCTGTTTGAGCATCCATCTGCGGAAACACAACTGCAGAAAAGTATACTGCACCCTTAGTTTACACTGTTGAATCAAATACAGAACAAGGGACATTCTGTTAAGATATTAACGGATACCTTCTACTCAAACTCTGTGAAAGAATGACTATTTTGCTTTCTGAAGATTCTTTCACGAAAATTAAGAAATGTAAAACATACAAAACTAGTTAACAGCTCTTATTAATACAATTAAATTTTGCAAAGGAAGAATAGATATCATAGCTAACTTTCCATTGTACTAGAGGGAAATTACGCTGAACTACACTATAAAGAAGCAATTGTATTTAAAAGATTTTAAAGATTTTATATCATCCTTCCCACTCTCTGTTCCCTGACAGATGAGTGATACTAACATAAAATAATGAACACAAAATATTTTCATGGCACTATGCCTTTCTGAAAGACAAATTAGTACAACTCCTACTTCTGTAAAATGGTCTCGTTGGACAAGAAGTCCTGATGCTAGCAAATTTATCATGCATCAGATGCTTTCTTGCTGCAAACATCAGCAGAAAAAGCATACCAAAAGACAACTCCTTTTCTTACTCCCAAATATACAAAAAACTAGTCAGCTGAGGACATTAGAAAAAACTAGAGCAGACAACACCTGGAAAACTGTGATTTCATTTCCCCGAAGCTTAGACATCAATTTCAAAACCATGTCTTATATGATAACGTGACAATAAAACAGTTTTGCATGTTTCATATAGAACAATGCTTTTAATGGATTTCCCTCCACAATGGCAACAGAAAGTAGGATTCTTTACTGTATGTATGGTCTTGCAACTTGCCTTCTGTTAACTTCCTTACAAAGATATAGTCCTTTAACTACTTAGTAGACTTATTTACAGTACGAAACAAAACCTTGCAGTCTATTAACTTTAACAAGGTGCTAAACCTGGTCTCAAGCTATAGGCATCCATCATCACAAAAACATTTAACTGGATATGTTTTACAACTCAGACATCCTCATTTAGTTTATCAGCAGGATTCAGATGGCCTACTAGAATTTCACAGTAGGCTGAAAGACCTCACTGAAAATGTTTTTGTTTGTTATGGCAACAAAAGCTATCTGCTAAACTTTAGAGCTGACTTTACAATACAACACCTGAAAGAACACTCTAAAAGTTGCTTCTGCCATTTTAATCATTCTTCTTGGGAAGCAGCTGCAGTTGTAAAATGCTGAAGTGCTATATCTGTAACCTGGGTCAGCTAACTGAGATAAAACAATTTCCCACAGCAAGCATTAACTTCAGAACCACTATGGTTCCATTTCAACCCCTCTAAAACTATTCTCTATGAGGCTGATGCATTAGTAAAACATCTTATCTTAATTCTTGGCAGCAGAATTTGCACTGCAATCACTCTGTAAATGCTCCAGCAATCAGGTATGGTGCAGCCATTCATTTGCTGCTTGTGAACTGAAAAGAGTAATACAAACCCCTCTCTCACTCCACACAAACTGCCTTCTCTAGAATATTTTTCCTACTAAAAGCAAAATAATTTATGAATGTTGTACAGCTTTTGAGGTTTAAAAATCCATTAGAACATATTTTTAGTCACCTCTTCCTTTTTTCTAAACTAATCTCTTCAGAAAGCGAAACCACTGAATTATAACTGTTGTTGTGTGAGAGGTGTGAAGGACTCAGTAAGCATTACTGGGCTGCTGTGCACACACCTTGTGAAGTTCATCTCACCACTGCTGTGTGACTACAGATGTGACCTCAGTGAATTGCTGCATATTCTCTGAAGACCTGCTCTCTCCTTCCTCCTTTCTAAGACATTTTCCTTTTTTGGTGACTAGCCTTCTGACTTCCAGTGTTGATAGGGGCTGCAGTATTTTGCAGACCTTTCTTTGCAGATTTACCTTCAAACATAAGGTAAATGCAAGTCATTCATGTATCTCTACATTTTCTTGTTCCTTCTTTCCTGTTTTGCTAGAAAGTAATACAAATTTATTGCTGTCAGGTTCTGGAAACAAGCAAATCCTGATATAGAACCTGATACTAAAGCAGGGAAAAAAAATCTTGACTGCAAAAACACAATGGATTTCATTTTGTTTTGAAATCAGCTTTTTCCTCCTTGAATATACCAACACTACAGAAGTGCAAAGAGAAAAACTGTTCTTTGTGAGTTTTGTTCATTTTTGGGGGGTTCGTTCAGTGCTTTCTGAGAAAATGGGCAGTTGTGAGCCATATCATAGTACAAAAAATTATAAATTCATTTGCACAATAACATCTCCCATTCGTACTGCAGAGCACAGCTTGTGACCTGTAATCATCAGTTCTCAGCTGGAAGCACACACCACTTCAATTTGACAAATATTTTTCTTTGTTGTTGTTTTCTTCTTTTGTGCTGATGTGTGTGATTGGGAAAAGACTTAAAGAGTAATTATTCATCACAACACTTCCATTAGATACACAATTCACTACTCAGGCTACTGGCAGACTTCCTGACCTCTGCTGTACTGAGTCCTGAAGCTGCGGAATCATTTGACAGAATTTCTTCTGAGGATCTAGGAATATCAATACCCATTTTTGCACAAAAGGTATGTCAATTAACACAAATACTTATGCTCAAAAATATATATGAAAAAGCCAACCCCAACCTGAAGTTGCAAGCCACACTCTATTCATTTTGAAGCTCATAACATAAATCACATCTTTCTAGATAGTGCTTCCTCTCCTTAAACTGTACCACTCCTGTGTGCCAATTTCATCATCTTGAATACACAGTGGAGCTGGATCTTCAGCTTTTTCTCTAAGGCAAGACACACAACTACAGCTAGCAAATACAGAACAAACAACCAACAGATCCTTTGGGTTTGTACACTCTACTCCTTTTGCTACTACTCTTTCTATCATCACCTATTAGCCTTCCTTTTTTTCATTATCTCTTCTTTTTCATATTTCTGCATCGTCTTCAGTAACTGCAACATTTGGAGTAATAGTTAGTACATTTTTACTTACTATACAATGTTATGTTTTTTTTTCCACGTAGAAATTTGAACTTGAGACAGTCAGTTAATAAAAATCCAGTAAAGTGGGTGAGAGGCCATGCATAATATTACTATTTCTCTTTTCCAAGTATTTCTATACTTCAAATATGGGGAGTTCAATGGGTGCATAGCTGCAGAAGAACAGTTAAAGGATAGCAGATCTTGTGTTCAGATTCCTTGCCTCTCCACATAGTTGGCCCTTCCCACATCATTTAGGGTCACCAGCTTCACAGTGAAGAGCAGAGAAGAATGAACAGGTGTTATACCATAGCCATTGACTACCAAGAAAGAAAAAAAGAGACAAGAAAAAAGGAATTGTTAATATTATAACACTTCTCATATATTTGTAAATTCCTTCTAAGCAGATATTGACAACAGCACCTTTACTCTCAGAGTAATTTTTCAATGGCTGGCAATGTCAGTTGAATTGTATACAATCAAGGCATCACACTTCAGAATTTCACTTCTGCCATAAATTAAAATGCTAGGGTTCCTTTCCATTCTAGGAGCTGCCACAGCCAATAATAATGATCCATAAGAAACATTCACTAGCTAAGAATAAAGAAAGAAAGCAAATGCTTTCAGTGGTTATTTTTCTTTCACTGGTGTTATCTTTCTGGCTGTGAACAGGAAAGGCAAACCGTCATGAGCTTGGTTTTAACAAAATACATATGTATAAACAAATGTTACATGCTAAAAAGAAGCATTAAGTTGTTACAACTGCAGACACAAATTAACCTCAAATATACATCCTGTTCTGCATGAAGGTAATGATAATTGGGTCAAACATAGCCTTACTCAGTGCAGGACCGAAACAAAATGTAGGTGAAGGAAAACAGGGTGTTAGCTCTGCTAATATCTCTGTGAACTGTTGCCACCTGTGCCCACTGGGTCTCGAAGCCAACCCAACTTGCCGAATCCCAGAAGCTCTTTGGCCTCACCTCCAGCAGAAGAGGTGAGAGACCCAGAAGGAGAGCGGTGAATGAATCTTTCTATATATGTCTGAAGAGGAACATGTACCTACAGAGGTCCAATTTATTTTCCAAAATTCAGATATTTTTTACACCATTGCATGAGAAGTTTGTTTCTGTTTGTTCTCTTGGAAAGTGTTAGGGTTTGAAGAGAAAAGTATAAACAGAGACTGAAGTGTAATGTTATGCAGGTCTTAATAACATTTATTAATCTTGTGGTTTGTTCCCATAGGAAGTTGAGAGAAACCAGATGGCTAGTAACACTACTATAAACAGACAGCAAGCTCTTATACAGCAAATGAAACACCCTAAAAGTTAATGCCAGACTGTTAGCCAGTGCTCTAATCTGTAACCTATTCTGTAATCTAATCTATTGGCAAGCATTATAAATGTAATTAAGATGATCCCTTTCAGCACATGTTGTAATTATTTTCTTTCACTCGGACATTTATAGAATTCTGTCTTCCTAAATAGAAAGAGAAAATGCTAAAACACAATTTAAAAGGCTGTCATTCCAGAACTTGAATGACGGCAAAATGTTGCCAGCAAGAATTAAAAAGTTATTGAGTATAGTTTTGCTGGTGTTATAGAATTTTGACTTCTAACTGACAAGCTTGTTTGGCTCATCTCCTCCCCTCTTATGCCTTTTCAGACATTTTGGATAAACAACAAAGTTCTCATCATATATTTTATTCAGAGGGTGTTTTAGAAAAATTCTTTCCACTAACCTCCCCAAGTTTGGAATTAAAATTGCGTAACTTGCATATTAAACAAATTTCTTCTGGATTACTTTTCTTTATACTTCTCTTGAAATTGGGATAGGAATCCTTTTTCTTTAACTAAGTGTGACTTTTCAGTGAAGAAATTTGTATCTTAGGAATGGGTAGATTATTTCAGTGGCTTTATCTCCCTATTTCAAAATATTTATTTCATGCCCCTAAACCTGACATAAATTTTAAAACCTAGGATTAAAAAGAACAAAATCAAAACCAAACACATAAAAAGAAATAAGTCTTTCCAGTGAAACAAAAGAAAAAACTCCTTCAGTGTCCTAGTCTAGGCAAAATGTTATTTATTAAGGCTGAAAAAAAATTATTAAAAAAAAAAAAACAAGACCCCCCCAAAATGCAAAACAAAACAAAAACAAAAACAAAACAAAAGTAAACAACAACACCAAACCCACTCAAATGTTGTTTATTGCAGTTCATGTAAAGAAAACTCTTTCTGGTAAAAACTTTTCCTACCACTCCATATAAGCTACCAGAATGAAGGTCTTATGATTGCATATGAATGTCAACATCTTATGAATATATTAATTCAATCTATTTCTTCACCTTCAGTAAACTCAACTACATCCCTTCTGAAGTTTCCTACTTCCTCTAATCTCTGTAATCAGAAGTGTGCATTGCCCACCATGAAAAAACTCAAATGCTCTTTCCCCTTCTTTGTTACATAGTGTGTTTAGCCCTACATTTCCAACAATTCTTTTCTCTGGAACCATATTAACAGTCATTGAACTGTAAGTATTCTACTCCTCTTCTCTCCCCAGTCTGACATAGATGTAAACTTTTTGTAAATGCATTGACTGTGTACTGAGATATACTCAATAAGGCATAGCTTGAACTAGCTATTAAAATTGCCTGTTACTTCCTGTTATTGGGATAGAAATGGATTTTGAGAAAACTTTGCAAAAGAAAAAGGTATCATTATAGAATTTCTACATAGCTTTTTTAAAATTCACTGAGTCTGGTAAAATTATCCAATATTCTGTCATGGATAGCAGTCAGGTATCTATAGTTAGACAGACAAATAACCAAACTTATAGCTGTCCTTTTGAAAGGCAGTTTTATGGGTATTAAGGGATCAGCTGAGTAAACGGCCTCATTAAAATCAGTAACATAAAATTCCCTTTATTACAAAGAGATTGAACAATTTTGTTGGCAAAGTATTTCTTGTCTCTTGAGTAGTGATCCCTACCTTCCACTGAGAAATACAGAGATTATATCTCATACCAAAATACTTATAACTACATTCCATATTCAGGAATTGATTCAACTGTTCTTGAAATGAAACCAAGACCGTACAAATCTATTAAGTTTTTCAGCTAATCTGTACAGTGTTTCTATTTTGCAGTTAAGGTTTATGCTTTGGCTGCACCCAGATGGTTCATCCCTTAAAAGTGAGTAAAACTATCCAGGAGATAAGACCCATGTAACGACAAGTAGGTGTCTATACACATGCATACAAGCACACCCATGCAAAAACTTCTTGCTATAGCTGTTCCCCAGGCAACAGTTTGTGTGAAACTAGAACAGCTGCTGGAAAGGTCACGTTAGAGCTTTCCTGTGTAATGACAATCCTGAGGCTTGGAGGCCATTAAAAGATGACTTAGAGCTGCTTTTAAGCAAATTTCTAATAGAGCTGTAGTTTTATCAGAGTTTTACCAGAGACAAACTTCGGGGGGGGGAGGGAATAGGGGGGAATCAGAGAGGGCAAGATTGTTCCACAGCCATTCCTGCTCTTCCATTGAAACACTGGTAATTTGTCTCAGTATTTTTAAACTTTCCTCTACAACATTTTCATATTAATCCCATAATTTACCTCACACATTTATAATCCCCTTTTCTTCCCCGACTCAGATCCCTCACCCCTTCTTTTCATTGTCCTCACTCCAGTCACTTTTATAGCTGTTTAGTTTCTCTCTTCCTAATTAAATTCTGTTTTCTATCCAAGACAGTGAGTGCAAGGGGTGGGAAACAAAACCATTGTCATATTAATACAATATTTGGAGTTACAGCAATATATACTGAAAGTGTTTCCTATACATGCTCTATCTTCCCTGTTAAGTTATAAGATGTTTAAGACTGTCGTGATTTAGTCCCAGTCAGCAACTGAGCACCACACAGCTGCTCACTCACTCCCCCCACCCCAGTGGGATGGGGGAGAGAATTGGAAGAGTGAAAGTAAGAAAACTTGAGGGTTGAGATAAGAACAGTTTAATAATTAAAATAAAACAGTAATATTAATACTAATATTAATAGTAATAGTAATAGCAATGGTAATAGTAATAATATGAAAAGGAAAATAATGAGAGAGAGAGAGAGAGAGAGACAAAATCTGGGGAGGGAGGAAAAAACCAAACAAACAAGTGATGCAACCCCTCACCACCCACCGACCATCGCCAGTCCCTGTGTTGTTATCTCTGCCTCCTCCCAGCCAGCTCCCCCCAGTTTATATACTGGGCATGGTGTCATATGATATGGAATATCCCTTTGGCCAGTTTGGATGGGCTGTCTTGGCTGTGCCTCCTCCTTGCTTCTTGTGCCCCTGCAGAGTGTGGGAAACTGGAAAAGTCCTTGACTAGTGTAAGCACTGCTTAGCAACTACTAAAACATCAGTGTGTTGTCAACATTGTTTTCATACCAAATCCAAAGCACAGCTCTATACCAGCAACTATGATGAAAAGTAACTCTATCCCAGCTAAAACTATGACAAAGACATAGTTTCTGAGTAAAGTTTTCCAACACCTCCTTTGCAATAATTACTTTAATATAAAACTCTGCATTTAGTTTTTTCTTCAATGAAACTATGTTCTGCCACCTTGGAGGTGGTTTTTTAACCATTTCCAAGGATAAGACTAGAGAGAGAGGCACCAATATGTTCTTTAAAAAGAAATTCTAATTATAGTGTCTTTGGGCAGTTTTAAATACTCTTTTTGGAGCTCTAAAGTTTCTTAACAAGATGTGAAGTTTGAATAATTTTTGTTTATTGAAATACCTTTTAATGTATATGGTTAATCCTAACATTCTTCAAAGTTATTGGCCTTTTGTTTGTCTAATTCATTAGAAAATTTTCTGATGATTTTGTGTGCTCTGGGAATGCCCCTCCTCTCATAGCTTCTACAGATGGCCAGACTATGCATAATAGATCCTCAAAGCAATTCAGATCTATTCAAGCAAAGCTGAAGTTTTCATGCAGTGTTGGCTTCATGATGACCTGGAATAAGTTCAGTTCCACCCTGGAAACGTGAGCAGAAAACCTATCTTCCAGTCACTCTTCTGCTTGACTTATGCTTCTTATGCTAAGGAGTCAGGGGGCATGTTAGGGAGAAAAAGATTATAGAAAGTATCTTTTAAAATTGGAAGAGGCAAAGGGAACCCAACTGTGGAAGTATAAAAAAGGCCTAAACTATTTGGGCTAAAAGGCTGGGTTAAGTCATTATTGTGTAACTGAGCATGGAAGGAGCAGATACAAATGACGTAATTTTTAGAACATAGAATGAGAATGAGAAAGCAAGCACAGGAATTAAATGTCTAGACAAGCAAACTGAAACAAATATCTGGTGTAATAAAAGCAGTAAATATGTTATTAAGCCAAGATGGACATGAGGATCCTGGAATGAGGAAAAGTAGAAGAAGCCAAAGATATTTGCAGTATTATGGGCTGGAGTATAGAACTTGGAAAAAGAGATTAAGCAAGGAAAAGAGGCACTGCTTTGCAAAGCAGAAAAAAAACAGTGCACATAAAAAGAAGACTGGGAAAAATACAAGTTGGAGATGAGAACTGGGGCACTGGAGCAAAATAAGCAGAAGATATGTACCCAATAGCTTACATTACCCATGAGAACTAAACAGGAAGAATCCGGATTCCCACTTACTATTGAGACAACTCACTAGTGAGACTATAAGTCTCACTCTGCTGTGATGTGGAAGCATCATGACCTGGTAGATTTGCTAGCAAGGTGAGGTTTTTATATGGCTCTTGCTGGAAACATAACTAATGATGTTGGAATCAAATGTCAGTGCTCAGCTGGATTGGATGTTGTTGGTCTCATAGTTCATTAGCAGCTCAGTGTAGACGTTAGACACAAAGTTCTGCTGATACTGTACTGCAGTCAAATTCTTTGATCATACCTAACATTTTCATGTCATGAAATGAGATGAGAATCATGAGATACATCTCATACTTTTTCACAGTATGATGAAAGCTGCATTTCATTAAGGCCCACATTGTTCTTTGAGACAGAAGGGCAAATTCTATTATCCTAGCTTTAAACAGGAAGAAGAAAAGATAACTGCAGAGATGTTAAAGTCAAAATTTGCCAGTGTCCTGTGTTTTGGATAAAAATCCTATGTCACTAGAAGGTCTGATATTTATTATGTAATCTTAAACTGTTAATAAGGCATTTACATACTTGAGGTATTAGATTTCTGAGCTGGAACTTCTTTTTACTGAAGAAAGTTGCTCAAGACTCTGTCATGTTTCAGAGGCAAAGCTTGGAATGACACATAGGCATTCTCAACCCTTATTCATACTGCATATCTAAGCAAAAGAGTTCCATTTTTAAATAAGGAAAAAAGCCCAGATATCTAGTTCTTTGGTACAAAGAAATTTCTACAAAGTACTTGCTTTTGTACTTTTCTGTTCCCTTAACAGCTGGATGATAATTTCTGACCTATGCAATAAGACTAGACACCTTACACAATTGGACATGGAATTAGGTTCCTCTATTCAAAATATGTTTCTACTAAAAGAATAAATTACTTTATTTCTTTTCTAAGCATAGTGCAGTCTTTCTAGAATCCCTACAGCAAGATGCTAATGATGTGTAAAACTGTATATATATCTTTTCCTCATACCATGCCTCACAATATACAAGACTAATGATTGCTAAGCTGTTTCATGTAATCTTCAGCTCTATGACAACCTAAAAGTGTTGTCAAGACAAGAAGCATACCAAACAATATTCCAACCCTTTTCTTTTGCATTTTTTCTAACCAATCCACCTCTCTTGAAAGGGAGACTTAAAAGGAGAGGGGGGAAAAATGATAAAGCTGAGAATTTGGCTGCCATTAAGCTCTCCTCAGGCAAGAGCAAAAGATCTCCCTAACAGTGTGGCAATATGTATGCAAGTATTTATTTAAACAGTGAGAAAGTAGAAAAGCAATAGCTTTTTCTGGACCTGCAACATTTTATCTGGGCATATTTAGGCCTGTATATTTTTATTAAAGATTTACTCTCTTATAAAAGCAGCTGCTATTATGAATGTGTCTTTCAAATTTTAAACTATTGCTTAAAACTAGACGTATCTTGGAGAAAACTTTTGGGAGAAGTATCAACATTTGAGCTACAAGCTTGTCCTGCATCTTGGAAAGATTTTAGCTGCACAGATAGGAAGAACTCTGTCCTCATGTAATGTATTATAATTTTATCTTTTACAATAGAGCTCACTGCAGGGGCGTTGGACTAGATGACCTCTAAAGGTCCCTTCCAACCCAAAACATTCTGTGATTCTATGACTCTATGAACTTATCACAGGGTATTAGAAAATGAGTTTTTGTGTGTGTGTGTGACTGGTACTGAGCCAAAGTTTGGCAAAACATTTGGGATTAAATATCTAGCATACATGTAATTAAGAAAGTCCCGGACCCAGTCTTGGGTCCAGTACTCATCTCAGAAATCCAGCTAGCTTCTCCTGGTTCTAAATACCCATTTTATCTTCATACTGTAATAGATTCTACATGCAAGTCAAATATACCTGCTGCCCCACCTATGCAGAGCACCCAATTATGTTCCTTTCTACAAAATCCTTAATTTATGGGCCCATCTTCTATTCACTTTTATTCAGTGCATCAAGAATGGATTTTTAGGGATTTCATTTTGAGCCTGAGACTTGCAGAGCTGCTTCACACAAGATGAACAGAAAAAGGGTTAGACTGATAGGAAGAAAAAAAAACCCAAACAAACCAACCCCAAACAAAACCCTGACAAAAAAAAAAAAAAAAAAAAAAAAAAAAAAAAAACAAAAACAGAAAACCAAAACCCACCAAAAAACCACACAGGAAAAGCCCCTAGCCATTTTTTATATAAGCATCCTCTATAGAAGACAAAACATGTCAGAGGAAGAATTCTGAATTTCTTCTTTTAGGATATTGTAATAAAGGTATATATTAATCCTAAATTAGAATTTCAGGAACTGACAGATTAAACTATAAATAGAGAAATTGCTTATCTTGTACGAGGTATGTATTCTACATCCCTTAACCACCCTCACCCTTCAATACCATCTTCCTAATGAGAAGTTTCTTGTTTGTGAAATAAGCAGAGAAGATGCTTTGAAAGAAGAGGCAATCTCACAGTATAAAATTAAATGCTGTGAAATTAAAGGAAGTAGAAAGACTGTATGACAAACTAAGAGGCCTTTTTGTAAACTCTTTACAAAACCCACAGTGGCAAAAGTCTTTAGTTCAGGCATATCCATTGCTATCAAGCCTGCCCAATGGACAGAATGGCATTGCCCAGCAATGAACAAATGCACATCCTTCTTGGTTTGCAGTGTCTGATCTCCCTCAAGTGATTTTTAATTTACTTTGTACTAATTTAAATAAAATGTGAGGGAAACATAACACAATATTAAATTCTCCTGACTCTCCTGCTTACTCCACCTTAATCATTGGTCTGCCTTTGGTCTGCCAAGACATATCAAATGGAACAACTGTTCACTTCCTTCAATGGAAAAAACCAAATTGACACATTTACAAGGAATTGCTTTTGAACAGGAGGGAAGAACAGGGAATGTATATGAATTTAATTATTGACCATTGAATTCATCGTAAGAGTGAAGGTGAAAAATGCTTAAAAATAATTCTTTAAAGTTCCATTAACAATAACTGTCGGAAAAATACGCTCTCTTTGAAAACATCTTTTTTGGCTATTGACAACCTAAAGGAAGGAAATAGATAAATAAAAGTTGAGATAAAATGCATTCTAAATTAAAGAAATCTATTCCTGAAAGAAATATCAAGTGTTTGAAAAAGAATGTATTTAGCCATCTTATGGATCTCCTCTGCACATCAATTAATTGCTAAAGCTGTGCTAATAGTGACTCTTTATTTCTAAACCACAGGCTAAAATTGTGTCAGTTTTGGTCTGCCACTTCCAACTGTTCCTGCAAGTATCGCATCCTTTTTTTCAACTTTTCAGCACTAAGGATAAATAATACAAATGGCTTAGAACTCCAGAATGGATCTGTAAAGTATTTATATCAGTATGATATAAAAACTGACAAATCAAATTCTGTATCATTTATGAGATATATATTTATGGGGTTTAGTTTTTTACTGCAGTGGAAAGTCATATGGAATTTGTTCACTTCCAATAATTTGAAGGCAAATTGTCAACTTGAATTTCTTAATAGACTAAATTTTTTGGAATACCATTTTATGATAATTTACTGTCCAAAGAACAGTATATCCTGATTTTTAAAATACTACCTTCTCGCTGTGCAAAATAATAAAAAAGGGGAATTTATCTGCTCCTTATTTGTTATTTAGCAAATGAAGCATGAAGTCATTGGCATTTCAGCAATTCCAGCTAGTACAGAACCCTAAAATACACTCAAAGATAAAAACTACCATAAGTCCACTAAGTTTCTCTTTTATTTGCTAAGTAGCAGGTATTAAAGTACAAGATTTGAGATCTTATTACCAAGTGCCGTAGTTCCACAATAAATAAATACATAAATAATCTCCTAAAACAGTAGGATGAATATTACTGTCAACAACTCTATCTCAAGCACATTGATCATTCCAATATGAGGATAAGCTAATCTCTGCAAGATTCCCTCCACCCTCCAGCAGCCAGGTAAAAATGGATCTATTTCCTGCAGAAAAAAAGCATCATGAAAGACTCCATCATCTTATACTCCTAATCAAGTTAATCAAGTTGGCCTTCTTTTGACTGCTGTAAGTTTATAGCCACAAGCAAGAATCTAAACCAGAGCAAAACATTCTGTCCTTCTTCAGGACAGCAATAAGAAGAAAATAAAAAGTGCTACTTATGAAACATGTTGACTAGAATGAGAGATGTTTGCATACCAAAGCAATGAAAGTACTACACAAATAATTTTCTTCCTCAAATCTGGAATTTCTCTCATGATTTTCTATCCATAAACAAAATCATTGCATAAATGGGTCTGTTAAACCTCTGTTGTTGGATTAGGTATTAACCACCTACAAAAAAAAAAAAAAAGGAATACGGTCCATAGTCAAGGTACTAAGAAATTACATAGAAAAAATCCAGAGAAAATAAGCACTTTGCACATTTCTCTAATAATAATTCTAAGTATTAATTCTAGAAATACAAATTACAAGAATTTCTTATACAGAAATATGGTATTTTAAGTGTGTTTTAATTTCAAATTTAATATTAATGACTATGGATTATATAGAAATACTGCTGAATTTAGAGTATCTTCTTTATTCAATCTGTTAATTTTCTATATTCTCAGTGTATGTCAGTCACTAGATCTATGGCCCTGACATTTTTTTCAGAAGATATTGCTGCAGTTAGTAGCACATAGACTATGATTTCTGTTATCTAATAAACAATGTATCTATATGCACCTTCACAGTATAATTCTTACATGCTGCATTCACAATTCAGTGTAAGAATGCAGATGATTGGCTACACTTCTGTAATAGCCAATGGGAAGGGGAAAAAAGAAATTAAAAACAACAGTACAGCTGGTTGGATATTTTCCAGCAAAACACTTATTCTAAAGAAACAGTGATCTGTCAAAGCCAAGCTGCTTTGTAGGAGGTGCACTGCTTGGCTTGTGATGGAAACTTGCCCAGCTCCCAACCTGCCTGCTGTGGGCTTTTGGGGGATTTCTGAAGGATACAGCTCTATGGCAGCTACATAAACAGAGACGTCCCCCGGGACAGATGTTTGAGGTTTCCAGTGTACATTGCAACCCTGACTGCTTTGGAGTCAGAAACTTCCAGGGTATTTTGTGCCAGAAGAAGAAATTAGGATGGCTGGCACCCATGTGCGCATTCAGGGAGAACTGCCAGTTTCGGCATGTCCAACAAGCTGTGCAAAGGTAAGGTGCAGCGTTCTTGGGCCCTCACCACACAGCCTGCTGCCACCACAGGGGCTGGCACTCCGTCGGCCTCACTGAGCTACAGAGGGGAGCTTTTCCCAGCTCAAAGTGTAGGGGAGGAAGGAAAAAAACCTCCTCTACTACCTTTTTCTCTGAGGATATTCCAGATAATTCTGAATTAAGATCTCAATAATTCTTCAGAGACTGTTTCAGTTTTATTTGACTTTTTGGAATTGCCATTTTTTCTAGAATGCTTTTTTATCTACAGGGTTTCCTTGTTTTTAAATAATAAGCTTGTACTCCAGTTTGAGATTGGGTTATTTTGCCCCAGGAATGGACTTAAAACTCTGAGTTTTGACCAGCTCTAATAAGGAATGGATAAGCAGTCATCATTACAGAGCTTTCATTTCACATGATCTCATAATATATTACTGCTTTTCAGGATGGAGAAAGAATTTTAGTTGAACACTCCTACTAACCAAAGAGAAATACAAAGGGATGTCTTGACTTATTCCTAGCCAGAAACTACACTAATGCTACTGCTAGGGCAGAAAAAATTAGACAAAAATGGATGTGATAAACACAGACTGACTCTCTTGGCCAGAGGAAGTCATCACTACACTAGTGAGCTAGGGTACAACAACAGGGGTTTTAGAAATGAACAGCCTACAATTTCTCACAGACTCCTAGAAACACAGAAGCTTTGTCCATCATTTTCTTCTCCCTCTAGAAGATAATTTATTTTAATTTAATTTAGAGTATGTGTGCTGGTTTTGCTGGGATAGGGTTCATTTTCTTTATAGTAGCTATTATGGGGCTATGTTTTAGACATCCTGAAAACAGTGTTGATAATATAGAGAGGTTTTCATTACTGCTAAGCAGTACTTACACAGAGTCAAGGCCTTTTCTGCTTCTCACACCACCCCACTAGCGAGTAGGCTGGGGGTGCACAAGTAGTGGGAGGGGATAGAGCTGGGACAGCTGACCGCAACTGACCAAAGGGATATTCCACACCATATGATGGCATGCTCAGCATATAAAGCTGAGGGAAGAAGAATGAAGTGGGGACATTCAGAGTTATTTTGTTTGTCTTCCCAAGTAACCATTATGCATGATGGAGCCCTGCTTTCCTGGAGATGGCTGAACACCTGCCTGCCCATGGGAAGTAGTGAATGAATTCCTTGTTTTGCTTTGCTTGCAGTACAGCTTTTGCTTTACTTATTAATCTGTCTTTATCTCAACCCACAGGTTTTCTCACTTGTACTCTTCTGATTCTCTCCCCCATCTCACCGGTTAGGGTAGGGAGTAAGTAAGTGGCTGTGTGACGCTTAGTTGCCAGCTGGGCTTAAACAACAGTATACTACAAACAATATCTTGTTTGTCATGCTTGCTCAGGCAAACAAATTAAAAAACTTAGTGATCAAATTTATTCCAGCCACAGTCATTTAGTTTGAAAACACTATTGCAGCCTTGTTCACATACAGATACTGGTTTATTAACCTTCCTAAAAATTGTAAGCCATATCCTCATAATTTCATTGTTAAAGTAGTAAAACAAAGGAGTGGGAGGAATAACCATAAACTAGAAAGCATTGACATATGAGAGCTATATCACTTCATGTTATGATCATCAGAAGGCAGCCCAAGAGATGCTAGGTCCTTCCCTCTACTCTGAAAAGTAAAAAAAAAAAAAAAAGCAGATGTCTTCCATTTACACCAGCAAGACCTAAGTTATATGAATATATCAGGGTTATAGGAAATACAAGAAACTTCTGAGCTTCATTTTCTTCTGAAGTATAAATACCTGGGTTATACCCTCCAAGACAGGTTCCAGAATCTCTCAGGTTCTGCTTACAGCTCTTCCACTGGTCTAGCTCCTGTGACTTCACAGGAGCTACAGCTGAGTCATCAGTAGACAGCTGAATATGAAAATTTCTACCCCTTTCAGGCACCCGAGAGTGACACTCTAGAATTTTGCAGCTCATTTTGGTTTTATTATGATGCTACATGTGCATAAATTCTAGATTTCAGTGCTTACTGTTCTCTGGATGACCTCTACATGAAAATAGCTTTCAGGTAGTGTTTCAAGTAGCAGGGAAAGCTTGAGGACAGACCTAACTATTGCCCTGTTTACCATGCATCATTCTTCAGTAAAACTAGCACATCTGCTACATCTATAGTATTGATTTCCTGCTGGGATTTACTTTATCTGAAACTCAGTAATTTAACTGCACCTATGACAGATTTCTGCAATAATATATTTGGGTAACTTTGACTCAAATCCTTGCTAGTCCTTCACCAGTGCTTTCCATTCCTCTCAAATTTGCCTTCAGGATCATGGTCATGTATTTATCTCCTATTTAAATCTTCTACTAAAAATAATTCTTCACTCATAGATCCCAAAGATAAAGAACTTTCCTGAACAGATTTCTGCTTCTGAGGGAGGAACATTATGCCACTAAGTTAAAAATCCTCCATCAACAGAACTCATAACATCTCTCTGCCCAACTATGTTCTCAGTGGCTAAACTCAGGCTAGAATATTACCTTTCAGCTGGCTTGATGTCTCCCACAACCAATCAAGCAAACCAGCCAGCACTTGCCCCAATTTAAGTCTTCCACAGCTCACTCCATCAAACCCCCACATGCTAGCAAACTCTCAGAAAGTCCTATAGGGATTCCAAAATCATAAGTACACTTCAGATTCAAGTATACAAACTTCTTCCCAGGGTAAATCACAGCCAGACACACTCTGGGTTTTATTCTATTTTTTTTGAATTGCATTCTCTGAAGACACTGACTTTTATGGATAGTAATTTTACATGCTTTGTTTTCTCATCAAAAGGAATTATTGAAATGTTTCAATTAGATGCAATATGCTATTGCAAGGTAAACTATGAGACTAGTAAGTGTCATTTCAGCAAATTTTACATATGAACAAAATGGGATGCAGATTGAAACACAGAATATTTCTAGCAAATTCACCATTTAATGTGAAAAATTAGCCAGTTTAAAAATTTGCCAACTATTAGTTTCATGATTTCTACCATATCTCATGCAAAAAGACAACTGTCTTAGAAGCAAAATCATATTTTCTAATTTTTAAAATAATTTAGCAAAAAATTTAATAAAATTTTCTTATGTAGTATAAAATAGTGATAGTAAATATTTGTTATCAAGATAAGGACACATAATTAAGAAATTTAATTTATGTCCTTCTGTGCATGAATTAAAATTTGTTTTAACTTACGGAACCATATCCTATTTTTCATCAGTATTCCCTTTAAAATACAAATAGAATAAAGATAAAAATCTAAGGGGTAGGAATGGTACCCAGAAGGACAGAATATATAGATATGAGAGCACTCTGGATATACACAAATAGAAGCATATGATAAAATGTGTCACAGGAGATTGCAACAGAAGGTAAAAGAAAGCTCATAGTTTGGAATATATGATCAGTCACAAAAATAACTTTGGAGGTCAGTAAATATGAGGTAAGACAGAAAAACAGAAGGAACTAACCTGATGTTCCTTCTCTGATAAAACTCATCTAGCCTACAACCATAGTTTGAGCAACAGCATTAATCAAAACTAATCCTAAGTAGGACCTGGAAATAAACTGGAATGTGGTAACAAGCTTTGAAACACTGATATAATATACTGTACAAAAAAAGTGGTATTTAGTGAACAAGTGCCAGGGAGCAGCAGGAGGGGGCTGCTGTGCAGGGCACTGAGGGTGACAGCAAAGCAGGCAGGGGGAAAAGTGTGGCCACACAGTGTCTGGGCAGATGGGGAGAGCAGGGAGCAGTGACAGTGGCAGGGGACAGCCAGCAGGACAACCATCACCAGACAAGCACTTGGTGACAAGGCAGGTCCTGGGCAAAGCCGGGAAGTCAGGTCAGTGGGTCAGGGTTGGGTGCCCCTGATGAGGCTTCTCCCAGTTCCTGCTCACACAGCTCTGCTCCCAGCAGCCTGGTCCAGGAGAACACGTCTGCACCATGCTAGAGGTGACATGAGCACAGGTGGGCAAACCTGGATGAGAAGGGAAATGTTTTGTGAAATATTAGTATTTTCTGAGGAATAAAAAAAAGTTTCAAAGGTTTCACCAGAGTTGTGTTGAATGTACTGCCATCACTAGCTACTTGTGGATATAATCAGCTCTATCATAATGTATAACAACAATACTTAAACATTTTCCGCAACAATATTCTCCACTTTCACACAGGCTGTTCTCTAGGAATATGTTCAGGTCTCAAGGGTTTAGAGAATATTTTTCTAGAATTCTTTAGCACTAAGTTTCTTAAATCACAAAGATATCTGTTTAGAACACATGCCACTGTACAGAAGGAAATCACAGTGAATATGATCAGCACACAAAATGTAGACTTTACATAACACACTCTGCGGGTTGAGGGGTGAGGTTTTGTTGTTGTTTATGGGGTTTTTGTATCCGATAATTTTATGCATTTGACAACAGTCTGGGACCATGTCACTTTTCCTTCTGTAAAAATAGTATTTTGTCCATACTCATTTTTCATGATAAAAAAAGTTACATATGTCTTATCATATAATAAATCAAACAAAGGACTGGATTGGATCTATTGAACAGATCTATTTAAAACTGACAGCTTTTAGGGTTGGTTCTGGTCTTTGGCAAGTCCTTAGTCAAAACCTTTTTTTTAAAAGAATGAAAAAAATTAACCTGTGTCAATAGAACTCAAATAGCTATTCACCCCAAAGCCTTTCTTTGTCAATTACCTGAAAGCAAAATGATGACAATGTGTTTCATCTTCACCTAGTTGTTTCTGCCACTAATTTTTCTTATCTTTCTGTAAGGTCCTGGGTTTCTTGCTATCAGATTTAAGGAAAAAATGATATTTCAAAGTCACAATATTGATGAGCGTCAGGAATTTTTAACTGACTAGACATTGTCTAAGTGAGGAAAGATTAGCTAGAATTCACAATAATAAGTTTGGATTAAGAAGCTTACATTTCACATAGCACTTTAACAACACAAAAGATGGCTGATATGAAGTGACATGAATTAGCTATATTTATTTTGTTTTATATACAACATAGTCATAGTCAACATGCTGTTGTTAATATGTGGTTCTTGCTTAATATATTCATTGTCAGATATAAAGAACTTAAGTCTTTTATTCCTTTAGTTTCTTGGTATACAAAGCAAACTAGTCTTTCACATACTTTCATCCATACAAGAAGGAAACTGAAAGACAAATTGGGTTTCTGAACTCATTAAAAATGACAAGAGTACAGTATTCAGAGAAGAAAGGAAAATAAATGTCCGAGGAAACAAAGGAAGTTGAGATGCAGCTGACTTACTTAGTGAGACCAAACTTCTCTGGCAACAGAGTTATGGTAAATCCAGGCATGGGAAGTCTTTCAAAGCCCACTGCCAAGCTAACATTTTCATTAACAGCTTATTTGTATCCTTTGGAGGAGTAGGTATTCACTTTTACCACTTCATTTCCTTCAGTAAACCATGGCAGTGTTCCAGCAGACTAAGAAATAGTGATCCAGCATCAGGACACATTTTAGCTGTGCTTTGTTAGCCACACATTCCCAGCATTTTCAGAAAATTCCCAAGAATTGCCTTGGTGTCTTCTCCCACATTTGCCTCATCGGTAGTAATAAGGGCGCAGCTGTGATGACTGTGAATTTTAATTTATTTCCTTAATCTTGAAGATAGCTGGATTAAAAAGATACAATCTACACTGTGTGCAATCTTTCGGGTGTGGGGGGGAGAACCAACAAATTTTGGAGTGCTGTAATGATAAAAAAATATTAAAATAGGCTGTCAGTTGTCAAGACTGAAAGCTGCCAAGTATGAAAATGAGAATAGCTATTCTTTAGACTATTTAAAGAAACAAATTCAGTTTAAGAAGAATATGTCTCAATTGCAGCAAAATCTTGAATGATCAGTGTAAGATCTGAGAATTCATAATAACTACAAAGTCCATACCTACTGTGTGAAATAACAGAAAACGCAAATGCTAGGTCAGGACAAGTTTTTAGTATGTCTTAGGTGATACATCAGCCTGAGGCAAGGCTCACCTCTCAGGGTGAAGCATGCTGCTTATTCACAACTTAGGTGAGGAGGTTTTACATGTGACTTGGGACATATTTATCAGCAACCTTAAAGCAAACAGGAATTCCACAATATGGTAAAGAACACTATATTGCCATAATAGGAACAGCCAAAATATCTTGCACAGCCAAAACAAAAGCAGAAGAAGCCAGCAGTTTCTTTTCATGTTTGTACAACTTAGAGGCAAACCTCAGTCTAAGCGCATAAACAAAGTAAAGAGGTTGAACAAAAGAGGAGTAATGGTAAACAGAAATCTTTTTTTACCTGCAGAAGAAGCATTCCATAACTTTTTCTGCAGCCTTACTGATAAAATGACATATCTGTGTATTTCAAGCAGAAAATAAAATATTCAGAACTCTTACTAATATTTCCTACATTTTCTCTTCTTCAAACAGGAATTGTACTAGTTCTGCTGCAGCTTGAAATATCTGGTGTCTGATTTACTGTCCAGTGGTACTCGGTATTACCTAAATTGCAAAATATTTGCTGATGAATATGTAAAATATCCGAGTGAAAGAATGTCTACATAATTACAATTTTACTGTCCTCCAAAACAGAACTTACAACACTCAAGAAAAACAATTGCACACAGGACAGAAAGACAATGTTACAGCTGTAAAGCTTCAAATTATATAGATAAATCCCATAATTACCTATAATTCTCCTGTTGGAGAAGGGAATCCTGCTAGAGGCTAAAACTGATTGCCTCAATCAAGGAAAAGAACACTGGCCACCACTTTATGATCCTGCAAGAAAAATAAACCTAACATTGTTCATTTTGACAATACCCAGGACTTAACTAACACCAATATCCATTTCTTTCTGGTTTATTTTCTTAAGCATCAGAAGTTCTTATTTACACTTAACTACATAAAAGATAATAAATTCCTTAAGATAGTGTTGTTTAGGAACATTTTTCACACTTCAGAATCAAAAGTGAGGTTGTTAATTACAGCTGCTGTAAAGCATCTACACCCTAGCATAAACACTTTCTCTGAGAAACCACATAGCATACACAGCTCAGAGAAGGGATAATTATATCTCAACTGCAATTCAGTAATATAACTTCAAAAAGCCTACACCAGCTTTAAGTGAGATCCTGAGTTCTAGCGTCAACCTGTTCATACCAACACAGAACTTAAAATGTTCATTTACACTGCAGTATACAGTAAATATGACTGCTGCTTTTACCATATCTATGCATCCAGTGATTTCTCAAATAATGTAAAATATTCTTTGATTTCTGCCTGGAAAATATAAAAACATACTACATACAAAAGGAGATAAAGGTCAATATCCATTTTCAAGCATAGTTGCTTTACTTAAAAATGGAAACATGGATGTGGATTTCTGAAATAAAATAGTTTTGAAGCAGTAATTCCTGTTATAAATTAAACATGAATTAAAAGACGTTATATGCATAATATTGGTTATTATGTTTTACCATCCTCACCTTAATTACATTGGAAAAACATTATAATTCATAACAGAATTAGGATAACTCAGAGAATCCCAGATTGAAAAACACTTAAAAGAAATTCCTGAGACTGGCTAGTTAAAGAAGATGTAAGTAATTACTTTTGTGGAAATTATGGCTTGCTAAATTTCTTTTTGTAATGAAAATATAAATGTAGACAGATACATATGCATATTTCAGTAGCAATTTCTTAACTTTTAAATGTTTGAATATAAAAAACCTTTAACATAAGTAATTAAGAATAAAGATATAAAAGTCTAACTTTTTTCAAAACACTGTACCTGAAAAAGGAATTATTATTTCTGGTGCTTCTTTTAAGAGCTAGAAAACAGAATCAATTCTTTTTCCCTGTTAGCACAAGATAAGAAGTGCACATCATTTGCTACATAAGTTGAAAATTCTTTTTAAATAATTAACATGTCTCTTCTCTTTTACAAGTATAACTCTTGATAAGTGGGTTGTGAAGAATTCATGGTCAGCATTGTTACTGTCTTAAAAATTATTTAGTTATAAAATCCATTATGTAGTACAAAAATTATTTAATATCCAAGATAGAGACAAAACTCTATGTCTGTGTGTAAATTATGGCATATCTGATGATAAAAAGTACTAAGTAGAAATATATCTAAGATCTTAACATTAAAGACTTGCAGTTTAGAGAATTCAGTAAATATTTGAAATGTGGTTTTATTTTAAAAAAATAATAAAACCCTTAGTATCTGACAAATCTTAAACTGCCCTAGTAACATAGAGGGATTCTTATCTATTCTAATGCATGTCAAAACAATTAAGCATGAAAATTGTGCATAATCCATAACATACACACAAAATAAATAGAGTCGGTTTTAGTTGAGTAAAGGGTCATGGATGGTCATAGGCAGATCTGTTATGGCTAAGATTAAAGAAAAAATACTGCATTATTGTGTGAATAATAATTCTCTGCAGCTGGAGATGATAAAAGGGAAAGAACAATTTGATAAAAATTTTTAAGTTCCCTTGTATTTGTAATGAGTTTAAAATTCATGAATCATAGACATTATATAAGACCAGAAATCTGGATCTAATGAAAGACTTCCACTCCTACAAAATGTATGTATCACACTGCCAAAGGCTGAATCTGAAATAAAAAGTATCAACTGCTTGCATAAAGGAACTACTCCTACTCCTATAGTAATGTAGGAGTTCGAGCTATCTGGTCCCTGGGCAAATTCACTGTCAGGTTGGCAGAACTCTTAACAATTTGCTTCAAACATTTCCTGGGAAGGAATCTCCCCCACACAGCTATCAGGACTTTTACATCTGAGCTATTTAAGTCGGATACACATACTACAAAAGAATGCTAACTTCACAGGTGAGAATGGAAGGGAAGTCTCAGGCTCCCTTCTCTAGTTAGATATTTTAAATTAAACTGTGATTAAAAGGAAAAAACAGAATATAAGTACATAGAGATCACATGGCTAGAATATTGCAAAGAGAATGCATCACTACCCATCTTGAATTTCAGAATAATTTAAAAATGAAACTAGTGAGTATTCTGGTCTTGTAAACATTAAAAACTGCACTTTAATAGTTTGGAAAAAAAACCCCAACAAACAAGAAAATAAAACACAGCTTTATATTAGAAAATGACCTTAATTATGAGGTACTTTTGCTTTTGCCAATACTTATTTGTTCCTGGCTACTGCTGTCTGGTCCCAACATATTTTTCTCAGTGCAAAATTCAGAAGATATGTACATCCTTCCACAGACTAATGACAGAACAACCTTTGTCTCAGAAGCAACAAATGAGATCCCAAAATGAATCAATGTAACAAACTTCAGTTAGAATATAATATGATGGCTTTCAAGAAAAAACTAGCTATTCCAGAACTACAAAACACACTCACCTGAAACATGAGAGGAACAGGAGGAGAAATGTTGGGGAGGTGGGCACATTAGTACACAATTTGTGTGTTTGATTGTGCCATGGTGTATGATGCTACTGGAGCAGATACAGCCCCCAGATCTCAAGCTGCACATCCCAGGAGCACTACCACCACCTCAGGCTATTTATGCAATTAATTGCCTGCCCATCAACAAACCTTTTATTGTAGCTAAATTTTTCTTTTCAGTTATTTCATTCATATTTACTTCTCCACCTCTCTCATCTCAGGAGCACGCTTATTATCCATGTTTGTTGAAGTCACGTCTCATGATTTAGGCCCAGCTGTATCTTAAAACTGATTTACTCACACCTTTAGTGTAACTTCATCAAAGGAACATTTTTGATGTGGTTGTTAAATAAATGATTAGGGCTGCAGCTTCCTTCAAGGCAAGTCCACATGCTGCAGCATTGAGTCCTCCACATGCTGCAAGGTGGGTATCTGCTCCAACATGGTCCTTCATGGGCTGCAGGGGACCTTGTGTCACCATGGTCTTCTTCATGGGCTGCGGGGAAATCTCTGCTCCAGCTCCTCCTGGAGCACCTCCTCCCCCTGCTTCTTCACTAAGCTTAGTGGGTGCAAGGTTGCTTCACGTTTTCTCACTCCTTTCTAACAGCTGCTGTGCAGCATTTTTTACCCTTTCTTAAATATGTTACCGCAGAAGCACCACCAGTGTTGCTGATGGGCTCATGTTTGGGACTGTCTTGGAGACAGCTAGAACTGCCTCTGTCTGACATGGGGGCAGCTCCTGGTGTCTTTTTGCAGAAGGCACCCCTGCAGACCACCCACTACTAAAACCTTGTCATGTAAACACAACAGAACTGGTCTAGGTTTGTGGATTTTCCTCACTAACTTTTCACCTTATTTGCTATTGTTTTCAGTGTAAACCCTAACTTCTAAGCAAATTATTGATTTAATTTAAAGAAATCTCTCTAAAAGAAATAACTTATTTATTAAAAAATACAGTTCCTTTGCTCATTCCATATTTCTGTTACCTCACAGTGCCGATCGTCTCAAACCTGTAAGCACCATGCATTCATTTTTAAATTCTGTGCATTTCATATAACAAAGACTGAATACCTACAAAGAAGTTGCGATAAGAAAAACAGGAATATTAAAATGTTTAAAAATAAAAATTATTTTATATTCTTGTGGGTTTGATTTTATTTCCCACTGATAAAGAGAAATCCCATCTCTCATGCATTTCTCCAGAGAAAATTTTAAATTTCATGCTTTTTTTTTTTTTTTACTTTGCAAATTAAAGTCCAGAATGTTGAAAGAATTGAGATTGCACTATTCCCAACAGCATACATACCCTCTATTGCTAAGGTCCAACAAATCCTTCATCCACTTTACTGAATAAGATTTCTGCAAGGAGACAGAAAATGTGTCAATATAGTATGGCAATTTCTTTGAACAATACCAACTAGAAAATTAATCTGTCATATGCAAATGTGCAACTGAACTTCATGAACAGGCCAGATATTCCTGCTTTAAGTAAAAAATTACACAGAAATCTGGAACAGAATTTAGTAAAATATTTCAATTCTCAGTTTCCAAGCAATGAAAATCTTGTTGCTAAGACATGACATGGAACAGATTTCAACTTTCATTTGTCAGGAGGTTAATTACAACAATAAAAATATTGGAGAGGGTATGGATACTACAGTATATTGCCTCATAGGCTAATTTTCATACACTTTAATAAAAGAAGGGCAATAAATATTTTATTTCCTGAATACACCACAGAACTCTGAATTAATTCCTTGCTGTACTGATGTTCCCAAACAGCTATGCTACACAGAAACCTTTTTGAAGGGTTATGTCTTATTGTTTTTCCCAATGCTACCTAGAAGAAAAAATACCTAGATTTCTGCTTTCATTATTACAGACACATTTGTGTGCCTCCAAGCACTAAAGTATAAAAGATTTTTGTATTCTATCAGTGTGTATATAAATATGTCTCAATTTTCAAAGGTGGATATTTCCTACTGAAACAACTTTAATTTAGAGAATACTTTGAGAAACTCATCTATGTTCTATTAGAGACAATGAGAAATACACTGCAGAAGAGCATGCAAAACTTAATACCTGTAGAATCTAACAGTAATAGTAGGCTCATGCTCATGTCTATCATTCAATGATGCAAAAATAATTGACCAAATGTGGCTGTCTAATTTCTTATACAAGTGAGTGAGGTTGAATCTCCATTAATTTATGACTCAAAATTGAATGAATGAAAATATTTCAGGTCTGCTTATGCTATGACATGTTCTGTCAATAGTGTTTTTCAAATCTGCCACTGAAATTCAGAACTTACTTTGGATGCCAACATCACTGTAATATCTACTTCACACTCTTATTTGAGACAGAGAAGAGGAAATGAGTTGCCAGATGGTTAAGAATGAAAGCAGAAAAATTAACTGGAGTGATATATTTCTGATGAAGTGAGAAAGCATAAAATTTTATAAACAAGCAGAAGACCTAAAAATATGGAGGTCTTGGTATAGATTAAGACTATATATATATATAAATTTATAATCTTTTTCTCACATTGAAGTTTCAGTATTCATTTAACTGACTATTAACTTCCCCCTAGGAATCAAAGAAATGCAGCTGTCAGTGCTAATTTTTGTAGTTCTTTCTACAGCTTTGTATACCATTAACAATTAGTTCTTGCTGGTTTAACTGTTGCCAGGGTTATATGTGATTTTCTGAATGATTGCAAAAAGTAGAAATATTGAGACGTAAAATGTGAGTAGGCAATTTCTCATCCACATCGAGAGAGATGGGCTTTTGAAGGGATCTATTCTTCTCTTTTCCTGTCCAAGGTATATGAAAATCTGAGGCAATAATGAGGTAGTTTGGATGTCAGATATATCAATATACTTTATGATTTACACTTCTGTATGTTTCCTTCACTGAGCAGCTCATTGTTTCAGCATTTCTAGAACGTGGCCAATATGAAGATGTGAATTATTGAGTTCTTACTGAGGATTAATCTGACAAAATATCCCTAGTTAGTAAAAAACCAGTTTAATTAATATGGCAGTGATAACATAGAAAGTTGTGCTTTCAAGATGGTTTAAAGTTTGCCTTTTTGGATTATGCTGTTTTCCAGTTCCCTTCCAGGTAATTCAAAAGGCTTTCTTGTGTAGCAGAGTGTGCATACAAAGCAGTCAAAATCACCCTAGATGAGCTCACATTTCGATCTAAATGTACTTCAAAATCATCCCTAGCTATGAGGGGAAAGTTAGAAGTATTAATTTAATCTGGGAAGATTAATCTGATATCTGCATGCAAAATACCTCCTTCAAAATAGTACATCTGCTGACCTCAACTTGTGGTGACACTTAATGCTTGCCCTGTTCTTACCTCTAGGATCTCCAGACATCTGCTGGTAGCCACTGCTGAAGGACAACCAGGCTAGATGGTTTGATGCTTTTAGAAGTTTAAGGACCTTGTTTTGATGTGAACTACTGTCATGGTTTTAGCTGGGATAGAGTTAAATTTTCTTCACTGTAGCTGGTATAGTGCTGCATTTTGGACTTAGTATGAAAATAATATTGATAACACACTGATGTTTTTAGTTGTTGCTAGGTAGTGCTTACACCAGTCAAAGACTTTTCCAGCTTCCCATGCTCTGCCAGGTGCACAAGAAGCCGGGAGGGGAGGGGGCACATCAAAGAGAGTGATCCGAATTGGCCAAAGGGATATTCCATATCATGTGACGTCATGCCCAGTATATTAACTGGGGGGAGCTGGCCAGGGGAAGCAGTGATTGCAGCTCGGGAACTGGTGGTGTCGGTCAGCGGGTGGTGAGAAGTTGCAGCAATTGTGGTTTTGTTTTTTTTTCTTCCCCCCACCCCCCAGTTTCATTCCTCTCTCTCATTATTTTTATATTCTTTATTATATTATCATTATCATTATTATTATTATCATAATCATTATTGTTATCATTACCATTATTGCTATCACTTTTTTATTTTAATTATTAAACTGTTCTTGTCTCAACCCACGAGTTTTCTTGCTTTTGCTCTTCCAATTCTCCCCCTTCCCACCGGGGTGGGGGGAGTGAGTGAGCGGCTGTGTGGTGCTCAGTTGCTGACTGGGCTAAACCACAACAACTACATAACATTCTGAAGTGGCAGCAATATAATGAGTGGGATGAACTTTTCACTTGCAAATTTTCTTGCATCACTTACTATTTTTCAATATTTAAACTTCAGAAAACTGTTCCTCTGATGTCTACTCCATATATTGTATGTTGTAACAGGTTCTGTAGAGTATCATTACTGAAGACAACTGAAAAGCCACAGCTGATATAAAATTCAGAGCATTATTCTCTAACAGAGACTGATAGACAAAGTGAGAAAATTTTCTACCAAGTGGGTAGATAGCAGAGGAAACATTATTTCCCTTCCTTCCCAACCAATAATTCTGTAAGGTTTACTGTAAAATCTATGGTGTGGCACTTCTGAGGATCCATACACAAATTATAGTGCTATTGCAAGAACGCAAGTAGTTCCATCGTAATAAAATCTCTCCCAGAAGATTTAATGGGCCTAAGCAGACCTACTATCTGTTAGTGTCCTAGGGTTGGAGCAATCTCACCACAGCACAGAGTTTGCATAGCACCGCATCTGCTGAAAAACCTAACTCTAGAGAATATGTCCAGAATGAGGCTAGGCTGTCTAGTGCACATCATCCCTCCACTGACTATATGGTACCTTCATGAAAACACTGAACTGTAAAGTCCTTGCTTGTCTCCTACCTCTATGGCCCAGTATCTTTGTCTTCATTCAGCAGAGTAGAAATGAAAATGATTGATATGTTGTCATTAACAGTTTCTATATTTAAACCCGATGGGGTCTTCTAGCACAGCTACCAGTGAAAAATTTTTACTTGCAAAGAATTCTGCTTCTCTTGGGGAAAAGTTTGGTTTTTGAACAGAGTTGGTTGTGAAAAAATGTCAGTCTGTCTCCTGGTTAAGATAAAGGTCTCTGATATTGAGAAAAAATAATATTTGAAAAATATTATATTTAGATTCAATTAGTGGAGATACTAAAATATTGTTTTATCTTCAATATTGTAAGTTAATGCAAGATCCATGATTTTGAATAGTTTCTATTCCTAAAATTAAATATTTAATTTTCTTCTTGACATGCCCACAGGTGAGATCCTTAGGGTAGAGCTATTGAAGCATATTGCAACCCACTTTTTTTTTCTCTGGGACACAAAAAAATAATAATTTAGTTACACTGGGAAAAATAATTGAGATTCAAGTAAAACTGTGTTTGTGTGAATTTATGAAATATTATTATAAATGGAATAGCATGACATACTTCCAAATAGTTATGTTTTTACTGCTTTGAACATTTTTCAGGTTCAGAAAGTGACTAAACACTTTTTTAAATCAAAGAAGTTTATCAAGATACTGAGAGGGTGAGTGAGATGTTAATAGTTTAAAGTACAACAGCTACGAGTAATGTCAATTTACATTGGAACAGATGGAAGTATAGCCTAAACAATTATAGAGAAAAATAAATCTCATTCCCTTATTACAGTAAAGTAATTTTTTCTAAGGTATGTCAGATCTAAAATTGACATTAAATGGTTTGCCAATACTGCCTTTCTAGTGTCTGTGTCTCGTAATGTAAATCGGATAAGCTGTTCTGCACTAGAACTAGAAACATAATACTGGAAACAATTTTTAAGCTGACATTTTAGGGAGCTTTACATTTCCTAATGTGCTCGTCTACAGATGTTTTAAAGGCTGAAGTATATTCAACAATACAAGCAAGCAATGCTTTTCTCTGCTTACTCCAACTGACTGGGGGGAGGGGAAAGTGCAATTAGAGAAATCTTGATTTTTGAAGTAAGAACTAAAACTCCATGCATCATCCAGGTTTTCAAACTAGTCCATTAAGTACCAGTATATCTCACAGCACTACCTTTAGCTGTTTCTAGTTGTATTTCTTACCATGACCACAGAACCACAGCTGAGAAATAACTTAATTCGATTATAGGGCTAGATCTGCAGAAGAAATATGCTATCTTAGTTTCAGCTTCCAAATTTTCCAAATGTAATGATTCAGTATATAATATTGGCTACTCAACACTAAGATTTTTCTTTTTTTTTCTTTTCCTAATTGTCAGCTTTATCATAGTGTGTGTCTTTGTTTGAGCAAAAACTTTTCAAATATACAGTTCTAACACTAGTGCACATACATATTCTGACTGATTCGGAAAGCATCAGTACTTCTGAAGAACTGGTTTCTACCTAAAAACCAGGCCAAGAAGCAGGAGTGCTATAAGAAGTCCAACAGCCAAGAGACTTAAATTTAGTAGTACTAAGCTCAATACAGTTTTAAGTGTTTTACATGTTCTACATAAATCACATCAGCCTTTCAATATCATTGAGGGGTGTTACACAGGTATTTTCAATGGGGCAAAACCTTAAGAAATTCTGTTTCCCCTCCCCAGGGCATGGATGCTTATTCTTATCTCTTCATTGCAACTAGCTGTCTCCTCAATTGCCTCTGTCTATAGGGCCCTTCCATAGGCTGATCACTGAAGTGATCAAGGCTAAACCAATAATATTTTCTTTTTTCCTTTCTCTAGATTAGAGAAAATTACACCAGTAAGTAATTTTTACCCTGTGGACCAGCAAAATTTTCTATCCACACAGTGGAGACAGAAAAATGCAAGACAGACATAAGTTGAGCCGCCAATGCAACAGGTGAGCAGAGGTATCTTTATCCATCTTTGAAGACAAATATAACTAATAAAAAATAACAGGGCAAAATAACAGAGCTCACTGGAATGGATTTATGAATATTTGTGAATACTTCTGAGAGAGTAGTTGAATTATTTCTCAATTTTCACAAAACATTGTTGTAAGAGTTAATGAAGGCTTAGATAAAGACATATTTTACTTCATTATAGTGGTATGATTTCTCATATATCTCTTAAATTCTAAGCAGGATCTTTGCGTGACTATCTAGCATTACTGTACAGTAATTAACTAGAGTCTCACACAGAATTTTTTTTATATTATTCATTTTAAGAATAAGTTAGTCTGATGTCTGCCAGGAAAGACATAGGCATATTTCCTCCTGCTTTGGGGCTGAAGTGGTAACTCAATAAACATTCAGTTTTCCATGATTCTTCTGTGATCACTCTATTTTCTATGATTCTGTGTTGCAACATTTTGTGTTCATCACTTTGTTATAGAATCATAGACTATCTCAAGTTCGAAGGGACCCATAAGGATCTTTGAGTCCAGCTCCTGGCTCCTTGCAGGACTACGCTACACTGCCATATCACTAAGAGCATTGTCCGGATGCTCCTTGAACTCTGACAGCCTTGGTGTCGTAACCACTACCCTGGGTAGACAGTTCCAGTGACCCACCATGTTATAGTCTGTGCACCTCTGCTGAGTTATCAACAGAAGTTTATCAAAACACTATTACTTACAAGTGAACTCTTCTTGAAATTTGCAAATTACTTGGTTTCAGGCATCTTTATGTAAGATCTTACAACTTATTTATTTAAAATTTACATTGGAGTAATTATCTATAATCCAGAAAATCATACAGTCATTGCCCACTATCTTATATAAACAGAATAATCACTGCAGTATCTTTTTAAAGCAAAGAAATATGTTGTGGTCTATTGACCAGAGAGCAAAACAACTGGGTTAGGAATCAGGAATCTAAACTCGCAAAAAAGGAAAGATGTGAGCTTGTGCAATGTCCTTTACAAGTTGAGGCCTTGTGGTGGGTTGACCCCAGCAAGCAGATAAGCAACCACACAAACCCATTACAGGGAAGACAGTTTTACCCAATCCTTTCCTGCTTTCAGTATGTTATCATGGATGAATTTGCCAGATTTCAAGATTGTGGATCAGTGGCCATGAACTTCCATGAGAAGACACTTTAGGGAGTTTTCGGTGTGCATCAATTCCCAAGGAAAGACCTGTTGATTGCATCGTTAAAAAGTGGACCATATACCACACATTAGCTCATTTTCCTTTGATATTATTAATGCTGTAAGCATTATTCTGATGTTATTTGACTGACAGTAATTCAAAGCAGGAAAATCTTCCCTTATCCACTGTTCCCATATTCAAAGAGAATTTAGTAGAGGTATGGCAACTCAAAGGACTTTCATTTTATTCTTTTGCACCATCTCATTATGATTTTTGCTCCTTCTGACCTCTCATATAAAGTTTTTTTTTATTGTTTATGATTATCTTTTTTCTGGCAATTACTTTCCTGTATCATACTAACCAGTAGTAGCTATTTTAATTTTCAGAGCTACTTTCCTAATACCTTTATAAGTAATGGCATGAAATTCATGGCTGGCAAGCATCAAAATATAATGAATTAAGCCTCAGGTGAAGGTACAGATATTTTGAGAGTTCCTTTAAATTATCAACATTTTATTATACATTAACCAGGTATTGACTTTTAAATTAATCATGCAGTTCCACATAGTATGATATTCTCATGGGCTGCAACAACTGAAAGTAATATTAGAGGAAACAAATGCCTCTCCTACAGTTCAATTTTTTTTTCAGGTAGCAATATAAGATTTGAATATCAAACATACAGTGACATGAATGAAGCACATTACAGGCCTTAGTAAAGATATATACTTAGAAAGAGATTTGGATAATATCTTATCTATCTGTATTGATAGTCCTGTGGAAGATATTGCATATGAGGAGTTAGCAATCTTGGGCGAGCCATGTCTGCTCTATCAGGCCTTGTACTTAAGGCTTGGGAAGCCCATATGTCAGTATGGGCAGCTACTGCAAGGGAATCTGCTGGAGTGCCCCATGCCAACATATGTTGCATGCTGGTGGATATCATGAAAGAGACAACCCTCCTGCTTGTCAGGGGAAGACATATTTTGTGCTTTACACAAGATAAAAAGCATCATGGTATGGGAGGGAGACTGAACCTCTCCACAGATAGGATCTGTGTAGTGTGTTGTGGGAAAATTCATCTGGGATTTGCATGAAAACAGGGTTCCCCACATCTGAAGCGATGTAAGATTTACTTGCAATCTATATTGCTTTTTTTCATACTACTTATTAAAACAGATATTTTATTATGCTGTTTGTTGTTGGGTCTTTCTTATTGAAATCAAGAAAGAACTCTGCACTGTGCCTCCCCATCCATGGTGCAAAACAGTATCTATATCCATCTTCTAAGCATATGTGTAAAGCGCTAAACACACATTTACAAAGTTCTTAAAAGTATTCCAATCTGCTTATATTGGAATCTCTCTTTTTCCATTAAAAATAATTTTCCATTAAAATTAATCTCTTCACCAGTTAATTTTCAATAAAATAGTGAATGATGAAAGTTAAGAGAGAGCAAATAAGAACAGCTTACAAAATGAGAATATTCAGGATGTGGTTTTCAATCCATTCTTACATATTCCTCTCAGGTTGACCAGAACTCTTTAGTTTTATCACTGTGAAATAATGAGAAAAAAAAAATCTTCATATAAGGTTATTTAGTGGAACTAAACCTGGAGTCACAAGACATATCAAATTCCATCATTGGACTGGAAGAGAAGATGGTTGTGGTTAATTTTCTTTGTGGTAAAAGAAAGCATAATTTTTAATTCCTTTAGTTCTGTATCAGCCACATGGTAGTTGTTATTTTCTGCATAATGAATTGAGGCATCTGCACTTAAGCATACTTTTCATATTAGTCCCTCTTGGCTTAAAGTTGTTTTCAATTAAATCAATAAAAATTAAATTAGCAGTCATTCATGAGCCAGTGTCAGTTTTCTCCTCATAATATTTAGCAACCTTTGCACGCAGTTTAGTAGAAACTCATATGGCACCAGGAAGAAGGTCTGGAAGACTTGTGCTGGATGTCTGAAAAGTCTGTATTCACTTTCATTGAATCTTTCTGTTGTAGCCAGTACATAAAATGGGGCTTAAACTCATTTAGCTACTGGATATTTCCCCATGGAGCCATCTTGCTTTTTCTTTTTATTCCATATCTTCCAGAACAGCACTATGGATTATATCAAAGATGAAAGTATTGATAAAATAAAGAATCAATGCTAGTCCTTGATGAAACTGTCAGACTTACAATCCCAAGTGCAAACACTGCAGATCTTGTTGTATAGAATGATGAATCCTGATATTACATCTCTCTAAGAAGGCTACTGACTCTCACAAATAGAAATACAAAAATTATTAGGCCACTTCAGCAGCCATCCATGTAATACTAGTAGCAAGTGACAGAAAAGTCAAAAGGGAAACTAAAGCATGTTGAAAGCAGCTACTGAACTCACTTAACCACTGGGATTAGCCCATTAAAAAATATTGAAATTGAGAAATTCTCATAACAATAATTACTTTTTCTGGGTTATTTTGTAAATTTAATATTTATTTTTTTCTCACAATACCAAATGCAAACAACATAATTTAGGGAGTTCTGAACTTCCTAAAATCTTCATTTAGGTAATTGTCTGAAATTGTATCACTCCTTCTTCCCTCTCACCCTACATCTCCCCAAAAATGCCAACAATTGATTTGCTGTTATAGTTGTCATAAAAAAGTAAGTTAAACATTTTAAAGAACAATTCTGGGATGCCATTGCATAATTCAGTTTTAATTTGCTCTTATATATACGTACAGTTAATAAATAATACATAGGTACTTGGCCTTTCTCAACTCCATAGCAGAGGTGGCATTGGAAAAATTAATCACCATTCAGTGGAACATAAACTGACTAGTATAACTATAAAAAGAGAGAAACAACAGCTCACTAAAATAGACTTGGACATGTCTACAACGAGGGAGGCTAAAGACCTGTCTGACAGTCTAAGCATGACTTTTGCTAACAGACTTTTTTACCTCATAAGAAGAAATTAAAAAAAAAAAAAACTTAAAACACCAAACAAGCTGACAAAAGGCCAAACAGTTTTGACTTCTCAGTAAATGAGGAAGAATGCTACAATATAATAGGAAAACAAAAGAACAGATAACATGCATTTACTCCACAAACTGAAGAAAAATTTGTAAGTCTCCCACAGACTATTTCTTTGTCAGATCCGTGAACTATATAAGCAAGCACAGTTTAAATTATGGTATTACCATGCTTCTGTCTCAGGATATTAATAATGGAGTTTGCTATTATGGTTTTATTCTACTAGTTCTGCACCCTTCCTCCAAAGGAATTGTAATCTTGAAATTAATATGGCATAGGACTCCTAGAATCATGTTGTCTATAAAACCAGGTGAATTATCCCTCAGGTGATGTTTGGCAGGAAAAGTAAGAAGGAAAGATTAAATGATGCCCCTATCTCTCTTTCAGAGTGAGGTTTGATTGCGAAAAGGCAGAAAGCCTATGTATCAGTAGAAGATTAAACATCCTTGTATGGAGTTCAGAGAAAGAGCAGAATATGACCCACAGCACTGATCCAAGTTAAGACAGCCTACTGTCATTAAATACATTCTGTCTTTTTTTGGTAGATTAGATTTTACTACTGTTTTACCACATATTGGAATTTCCAGTCAGCTCCTGGGATAGAAATTCCAGTCCTCTGCATTTGTGAGAAAAAACTGATTATAAGAGCACTTGGCTGCTGAAACTGTTGTACAGTTATGCTCATAGCAGTTAATTGTACTTTTAATTAGTGCCTATTTTTAGTACTCAGCTAAGTTATGAACTGGAAGAAATCTGGTTTTGCACAAACTCAACAAAGACTGGTCCCAGTGGTGTTAGCCTCCAGTCTTTCTCTCTTCAGTGAGCTGCCTCTCTCTTCAGAGTCTTTCACATCTATGGCCTTTTAGAGCCTGAGCATATCTTCATTCTATCCTGAATTTTCTGCCATTTCTTCATCTCATAACTATTAGTCTTAATTCAAGTCTTGCAGAAGAATATGCATTTTTTTAATGCAACTAAGTAGAGTCAAGGCAAATAATTTCATAACTATTTTTAATGGCCATCACATGTAAATATAATTCCTGAAATATGGACATCTCTCCTACTTCCCTAAAATTACACTTGACCAAAAGATAACATGAGCAATGTTGAGGACTGAACTGCCCAGGCATCAACTTTAACATACAGAATAAACTCATTCATTACAAGAAACCAGAGGTTAAAATTCTCATGTGTTTGAAACCAGGAAAGCTGCTGCGTTCAGAACACGCTTTCCAATGGTACATGATTCAACACAGATATTGGGAGACATTCATTTTATGCAAAAAATTATTTATGATGTATATATTATGTATGCCCACAAAAATTCTGCCAAATATTTTTGGAGTGTGTTCATTTCACTTCCTCGCAGACATGGAGGTAAGACTGGAAATCTTTCTCTTCCCTAGAATAGTAGTAAATCACTAAATCTTCTCATATTTATCTGAATGGTTGCTTACCACATATTTTCTTTCAATTACTAAGAATTAGAGGCTCATCTTTGGAAATGGTCATCTTCATTAACAGACCACTTTTGTAGACCAGAAGAGGCTGCAACAGATATAAAATTTAACATGACTGAATAGGTCACAAGATAGAATCATAGAATAATTAAGGTTAGAAAAGACCTCTAGGATCATCAAGTCCAACCATCAACCCAACTCTACCATGCCTCCTAAACCATGCCGTGAAGTGCCACGTCTACAGGTTTTTTGAACTCCTCCAGGGATGGTGACTCCACCAGCTCTCTGGGCAGCCTGTTCCAATGCCTGACCGCTCTTTCAGTGAAGAAATTTTTCCTAATATCCAATCTAAAACTCCCCTGACTCAACTTGAGGCTATTTCCTCTTATCCTATCACTAGTAACTTGGGAGAAGGGACCAACACCCACCTTGCTACCACCTCCTTTCAGGTAGATGTAGAGAGCAATGAGGTCTCCCTTAAGCCTCCTCTTCTCCAGGCTAAACAACCCCAGTTCCCTCAGTCATGCCTCATAAGACTTGTTCTCCAGACCCTTCACCAGCTTTGTTGCCCTTCTCTGGACACGCTCCAGCAACTGAATATCCTTGTTGTACTGAGGGGCCCATTTTTCCTTCCTGATTTGATTGATTAGATATTCAGCCATCATCTCACCGTTATAGAAAATCACAGGTAAGACACTCTTCCTGCTGGTGCAAGTGAGAGGCATGTCGTGCATCTCATCATGTTCTAAGTCTTGTTTCAGTTTCTCTTAGAATCTATAGAGATAAGTTGAACACAGAAATGGTAATTCAGAACTTTCTGGACTCTAGTTAATTCTAGCTGACCATTGGACAAATCATTACTAAAAAAGGTGGAAGTCTAATGTACTGCCCAACTGAGAATTCAATGTAAAGAACCAAGTAAATATATGCATTTCAGATTCTTGGGTATCTGGAACCATGACCATCATCTAATCTAGAAGAATCCATCAACAATTTGACAGTCACTAGTATTTTCCAACATCTTCCATTACTATGAAACATGAAACTTCCTCAGTTAGGCTGTCACTGAGAAGACTGGCAACATTGAGAGAGGGAAAGATGCTGCCAGAAATAAGATTGTCTATACCACTTTTATGCTGTCTGCTTGTGAATGTATCACATATTATCACAAAACAAATCTCCCACAATGCTTTTTCTTTATTCAAAGTATTGCCTGGTAGCATTCAGAGAACAAAGCATGATTCACTAAAAAAAGTGAATGCTGTCTACAGAATCCTGAGTCAGTTATAATTTGGAAGGTTATCTGGAAGGTAGAAAGGAGGGAAATAAATTTAAGTGCGACCTAAAGATTTAGGTAACTGCAAGTACCATGAAGAACTGGATTTTGGCTTTACTTCTGTTATGAAGCATCAGTGAGTGAAATGGTGTATTACTTGTCCGAAATAAATAATGCTTATTCTGTGCAGGTAATATTAATTATTTGTCTCACTGACAGAGATAAAGCAGTTCATCCTCAAATACTTTGCTCTTTCAGTTCCCTATATGCATTGAGTGTATTTTATGATCAGAAAAACTGGAAAGTGTAAAAACAGACATCCTTTTCCCCCCCTGTTTTGTTCTTCTCACCTGGAAGGCATTAGGAACATTTGTAAAGGTCTGCAAGTAAGTGAATAAATAAAAATTACAGAGAGCACTTAAGCATATTAAACCTCTATAGAAAAACTCTAAATCTGATAGCAAATAGTTCAAGGGTAAAGGTTTGAGAGGAAGGATAAGATCACTACAAAAAAAAAAAAAACCCAAAGCATTTAATCTAAAAGCTAAAATAATCCAAGCATTTCCTACTGGCAGTCACAAACCTTGCAGAGGCTTTTGGTAATAGAGAATTTTTAAGTCTGAGGTAAAAAGAGTTTACTATGTTAGAATTCAAATAGAAAATTAACACAGATTTGTTTTTTTTGAAAACTGCTGTCATTGAAGTTCTCCTGCAATTTCTAGCTGCAAAGGAAATCCAAGTTCCTCTGACATCTCCACAAATATCTCCTGATGATGTAAGCTTGTATTCCCCTCAGTATTTCAAAAGCCAAACAGAAATTAGTGTTTCAATTTCATATATTATCTATTGAAGTAGTCATTCAAAATTATTATTATCCCAAGGATCTGAAACTGGATCACTGAGATTATGATTTTCATATCCAAAAGCTCTTATGCCAAGTGAATGGCTTAAACGACATGTTTGAGTGATAATTTAAGAGAAATTCAACATACCTATGATACAATTAAGGACTCTTAAATCAGCAATAAAACAGTATCTTGCTCCTCTACATCATGAATAAAGAAACCTTTATAATGGCCAAGACCATTATATTTACATACATTTTCATATTGAGTGATGGGCAAAAAAGAGCAGAAATGGAAGGTAATGTCTGTGGAAACTGAAATAGGGAGTCTTATGCGCTAAAAGCTGAGTTTGTGATTGTTGGTTGAGACCAGAGAACAGTCCATCACACTCATTACAAATAGAATGCACTGAAGGAGATTTGTCACCCAAGCAGAAGCCAGACAATTGGCTGCAGTGCCAAGATGGAAGGAAGCCATGGAACACCAAAGAACCTGCTAAGGTGGTGGGTAGGAAATGTTTGTGATTCAGCAGTTTCCCAAGCACAACACCCTTTCACTGTGAAAGGGGAAAGACTCTTTCATGGTAGGTATTGGCCCTCAAGGCATGCTTTATGATATGGTCCTTTGCAGTTTCCAGTGAATCTTCACTACAGGCAGAAATGAGATGATCAAGCTCTGAGTGAATTAATGTGGAAAAAAAATATTTCTAAATTTAATGAATCCTGAAAACTTGCTACAACAATGCACCTGAAAGAAATGTTTTCAAACTCAGTTTGGTATTTTGCTTTGATTTAAGGCAGAAATAATTCTGCAGCATATGTGTGAAACTAGAACTCTATTTCTCTGTGAGTATACATCACAGTTCAGTCATATGGCCAAATTCTGATGCATACTCAAAGAGAATAGTCTGGCCTCATGACCAAACTCCTTTGCAGTTCATAACTCCATAGAGTTTGCATACTTGTATGTAATTCTATCCCAGTGCAATACTTACTAGATGCTTTACATCCCTTTCATTCTTAAAACATAGGCTTTGATGACAGACCTATGTGATTTTTTATACTTCATGGCAGTAAAGGCAGATATATCTCATCTACTGTCTGTCTTGATTTTTGTTTAGTTCTTTCAGATCTGTTCTGAAAATCACTGTCATGAAAGCAAGCAGTCCTCATTGATAGCTACCTCTAGTTCTTTGGATAGTTGTGAACATCTGTTAAAAATTTAGATAAAAATACTTAAACCACTAGTAGTAAATCACTAGAAGGGGTGAGAGGAGGGGAGGAAAGATTGTGATTTCAGACAAAGAATAATGTAATGGTTGTAAAATATGTAGCTTTTTTGCATAACAAAATTGGTATTATTTTTGCTTACCCGTTGTGATTCATGTAATTAAAGATCAACCTCTTAGCCAGAAATCATGTATTATATTTATCCAAAATTTTAATACATAATATCTTTTGTTTACTTGTTGGTACCATGGACATGCAGGTCTTGATTCAGTAGCACATAACAATTGCAAACTAACTTCAAACCCATGAATGGAATGTAAAAGTTTCAGTGTATTGATGTATCAATGCAATACCTTACCAAAGACCATATCTAACTGAAATATTATAGACTGCTGACTATAGTACAGTAAAAAATTTCTGAATAAAAAGAGTGAAGACATGCTGATTTCAAACTTGAGGGTCCAAGCTAGGACCCTGTCTTCCATAAGAATATTATAGACTTAGACTTTGTAGTGGGATAGTTTCCAATCTGTACTGGAAAAATGAATACAAAAACATGGGTACAGAAATATGCCCATGATTGTTCACTATAATAAACAAGGTATACAAGCAAAGTCTACTTGGAATGATTGCACAGTACACCTCAGCACACCAAGTTTTGTGCCTTTGGTAGTCACAACATTTGCAAAACAATTCTTCACAATTATTAACTAGTCAATCTCCATAATATCTGATGAAATACAAAGGACAAGTTGCAGTCAGTGACAGCAGTTATTATTTTCCAGAGAGCCGTCTCTCAGCCTCTTGCCATATTGCATTGTCAAGAGAGATGCCTTTTTGACCTTGGAGAACCAGAACACCAGCTGTATCCTGCACTTTCCCCCAAACAGTTCTACATAAATGATAAAAGTAATCTCAGTTTTCATAATTCACATATCTTTTTGTGAAGTTGCCACAAAAAGAATAAGCATATTTGAGAAGACCATTTGTTTGTAAACTATTGTGACTCTACTGTGATAACTTTGTCAGCTCTGCACAGGACAAAAAGCAGATGATGAAATAACTTAAGATTCTTTGGTTTTGGAGTCTTCTTTTTCCTAGGTAAGATGTTAAGTTGTTAACTAGTCCTTTCTGCAAAACTGACAGCAACATCTTCCTGGATGGTAGCCAGCTGACAATCAGTGTGGTTGTAGTTGTAAGTTTAACTGTGCATGATGAACATAATGTCGTGAGTTTGCCAAGTACTGAAAGCAGGAGTTTCATTTTCCAGGATTTGTTCTGTTATTGATGCTTAGCATTACTATACATGTGCTTTAGTAACCTATATCCATAGACTGAAATTTCTACACCAAGACCACTGATTTATTTAAAAAATTGTTCCCTTAATTTTTTTCTAAAAACTGAAAATAGCATCCAGTGCTAACAGAAATGAAAAATATGTCACTTACTAGGACTGACAAATTACATTAATTTATTCAAGCAGTCCATTATTTTCTGAAATTATAACAGTTTTCTCATTTTGCTCCAGAGGGAGAGCATGAACAGAGGCTTAAAGACTGGCCAAATTTCTGCAACATAAATCTAAAATTATTGTCTTCCTCAATCCATATGAAACTGAGCTTCCTGTAAATTACAATCCATTATAATTAATCAGTAGAACACTGATCATTTAATCATACAAAATCCTCATGCAAGAAAGAAAGAATAACAGGGAGAAAGGAAGGACAAATTTCCAGCATCTTACAACACACCAGTTAATGAAGGACTACAACTGAAGCCCAGCTAAATCCTCTTCAAAGACTTATTTTAGGTCAGAACACTGCCAGTGTCAACTTATTTGTGAACTGCAGCCCAATCAATACATATAACCATGTCTTTTTCTTTCCATGTGTTCCCACTAAGGAGATTTATTTGTAATGTTTCATCTAAGGAAAGCAAATTTAAATTTTGGATGTATTCCAAGATTGTTAGGCATCATCTGTGACCCCTTATAGTATTTCACCTCCAAATAGCAAAACTGATGACATCTTGTAACAGTTTGATCTTTGACAAATGAAAATTTAGAAACTTCTTTCAGAAAGAATAAAATAAAACCATGAAGTGTCCTACCCTTATCATCCCTCAAGTTAATAATGAAAGTTAATATATTTACACAGATTCTTAACCTTCTTTTGTTTGCTACCATTTCAAACCTAGAGAATGCAGAATCTTGCATGATTAATACCAACCAAAAAGTCTATGGGATCACTTCATACTCCACTATATAAACAAGATGCCAGGTCAATATAAATTAAAAACTTGCAATGAAGTTCTGCTCATTTATTTGAGAGTTTCACCCTGTTATGTGAGGAATCTTAGCCTTAAAACTGTGACAGGATTCAGGACCTGAAAATGTCAAAATAGTGAACAAACTATGCTGTTGTTCACTTGATAGGTTGGTGATAGCTTATGACTCTGAACTGAAAACTAACATGTTTATTTTCCAAGCAAAATGTTAAAAGCATGAAAGCTTTTTCTTCTTTTACCAGAGCAACAGGCATAATATTAGTAACAGGATGAAGTCCTGCTTTTTTCTGCAGCAAAATGTTTAAAGATATGAATATTCTAGGGTCACATCACAACTCTGTTAATTATATCTTTATATACGTGTAACTGGAGTCAGTGTTAAAGAAACACACAGGAACAAATAAGATTTTTCGGTGTGATTTGCTCATGTCCCACTTTATTTACACAACCAATTGTGGAAGAATACTTCTCAGATGGCAAGAGATTTATGATTTGCTTGTAGGTGTTGTTAGACTTGTATCTTTCTCAGTCTGTGATATGCTCCAAACACTTTGGTTGGCTCTCATTCGCTATGTGCTTTGGAAGCAGGTATGTGCCTGCCTGATTAGTCACAACTCTGTGATGATATGAATCAAACAAAGCCTATAAACAAGAAAAAAAGCTTTTTTTTTTTTTTTAAGGAAAACCAGATTTTTTTCATGCTATAAGTAAATGGATATTATTAAAAGGGAACATTTATTAACCATAATTTGAACTGCATTTAGGATATTGATCTAGCAAAATAATAACATAATCATTCCTAGACCCAGCTGGAGGCAACAACAAAGAGGATGGGTGCTCTGAAAGCGGATTATCAGAGGTGGCAATATAATTAATTACTTTCTCTCTCAATCCCTTACATATCTGCCCAGCAACAGAACAGCAAGTACATCAGAAAAGGCTTGCTTTTTCTGCTTTTTCCTCTTCTCTGGTCTCTTTTTTGTATGACCCAGCCAGGGTCCAGTCCTTTATCTTTAGTCAATTTAGCTATAAAGCTAAAAAGCTTTGAATGAGCCTTCGATAAGCAAAAAAAAATTTGGTGTATTTTCCCTTAGATTTTTCCATGGGCATTTCTATTTATCAGTAAGCTATTGGCAGATGATAGGTTGACATATCAATGATCCTTTCCTTAATTATCACCAGCCTAGCCAATATGTCCAACTTCAAAAACACAGGTCACAATTACACCTCGCCTTTTTCCTTCTGTCTATCTAGTCAGTTTCCAAATGAATTTCTTAATCACAACAATATTAACAGTCGTCAGGGTGATGCAATCTGACTTTGGCCAGTTATGAGATGCCAAAACAGTACCCCTTCACATTACAAAATCATGTACACAGGACCTCAACAAGGCTTGGAAAATGGCCAATAAAACCTGAAAGAGGGACAAGTGTTACTAGCCTATCACTTCCAGATCTGAACTGCTCGTTTGTATGGTGTTCCATCTTGTTCCTTTGCAGATCAGCAAAAAAAACTTCTGTGGCTATAACTTCTATTTATTAGGTTGAGATACTGACATATTCAGCAAGCCCTGACTGATCAGTTTTGCCCAGTATACAAAATTCCCAATAATGTGATAGGAAAGGACTTAATAGAAACTGTTATTACAAAATCAGTGCTTCCCCAGCTAATAGTTATAAAGGCTTATATGGACTATTCCATTCTGACAACCTGCATTTCAAAGCAGAATAACATGAAATTGCTAAAATTTGAAATCAACATTAAAAGATATTGAATTCCTTTTTGTATAGAAACATAGCTATAATTCAAAGCAGAGAAGAAATAATTTCCTCTGTCTGATCTTTCAAATAAACACCTTTTAATTAGTAGAAATGAAAAACTGTGTGGTTGTGAAAACTGACATAAAATTAAAGAAATAAAAATAAAATTAAGGAAAGCCAAGAAAATAAATACAGGCTATTCATACCATGGTTTTATACCAACAATTTTCTGGAATGTCAGTGATTTATATATTTATATGAGCTATGTTATAAATTCCCTACTAAAGAAGAGAACACCTTTGAGTCCTTACTGGAAATGGAAAATAATTAATAACATAAGAGAAAAAATTTAGAAATTTTTTTCCAAAAATTATAACCTAAATAGGAAGAAACTATGTCTTTTCAAAATTAACTGGAGAATCGACAGAAGCATTCACAGAGGGATTATATCAGCGTCATTAAAACTGGGAATATGAAGGAGCCAGAATGAACACAGAAAAAACAAAATTCTATGTGGCATTTCAGATAAAAGGCATTCCTGTGCAGTAAAAGGACTTGACTTTGCAGTAAACTGTTACTAAACCTTATAACATCATTCCTGTATTTCTGCTTTAAGTTGTAAAGTCAGTTTGGCAAGTTCCTGTGTAGTGTTAAATTAACTACTTTAATCTGCGACACTGATGTTCATGTTTCTGCGCATTTTTATTCAGTAATTCAAAGATCTTCAAAAAAAAATTATTAATCTATTGAAGTACTTGAAAGAGTCATTGCTACTACATAGTTTCATTTCTGGGATTTGACTGATTTGGAGAGGAACATGATGAAAAAAAATCAAGCTTGAAAAAAATAATCTTAGCTGGTTTGCTGCTCAAGAAGGCAAAATTTTTGTTGCACAAGGAACATATTTCCCGGGACACTGTATAAGGCCTACATACATTTGTACCAGTAAAAGATATCGAGTCTTCCAAATACGCCACAGCACAGACAATGACCTAATTTAAATCACTGAGTTCAAGATGTAAATTCAAGCTGTCAGAAATCTACACTCATCATTTAAATGGAACTTAAATAGGAGGAACAACTGATATTAACAAAATCTTAGAATAAACATTTGAAATAAATTGTGTATGGTATACCAGTACTCTTCCTTATGAATTCAGTATGTGAATCACTATTCATATAGTTTGAAGCAGTGTGGATCTGGACAATTCTTTTTAAAGTTTATGATATTCATCTAAAACCAGAGTTCAAAGTTTTAACAACAGAAATGGAATGTTTACCTGCATTTGTCTGTGCCTTCTGAATGATCCTATCTATGAAATATTGCTTGTTCTAACTAAGACCAGTACTAGTCAGATGAGGTTTCCTCTTTGTTCTATGGAATAGCTTAGACAGACTCTGTAGTTAGAGCTGCTACAGAGAAAAAGCAGCACCGATAGTCAAGAAGCAGTATCAACACAGGTTTAGACTTCTTTGAAAGAGTCATCGTGTAAGTAAGGGAGACCCATTTGTCACAATCTACCCTGAATCCCAAGTGGTGTTAGAGAAGTTTAAGATACGATATGATACAATAAAACCAAAAAGTCTATGCAATGTTTTTTGTCATATTTAACAGGGTGGATCTGTATTTGAAAATTATTCAAAAGTAGAGTAGTAACTAATGGTTGTCTCAGTAGAGAAAGGTGTTTGGTACAGTCTCTATGGTACTTGTTTATTTATAAATGATCTGAGAAAGTGAAAAAGAAAATGAGGTGACAAAGCAACGTGCCCCTGAGTGATTCAGAATTGGAAAGATTTGGCTGAGAAAAATTACTGGAGGACCTGACAATACTGAGAGAAAAAGTGGAAGATGTAATCCTATACAGGTAAATGTAAAGGGATAGCCATTGCAAAATGAATTAAGACTTCCAATTATACAGACATAGTGATAAACTGAGTTATCTTTGAATTTCAGGGTTGTAAAACTTGATCTCATTGCTCAAAAGTAAATGACTGGAAAAATTAACACAATATTTCTACATTATTAGGAAAGAAATAGAGAACAAAACAGAAAACATGTCACTACGTAAGTTCATCCTAAATAGTGTGTGCCATGTGAGCCCCTCCATCTCTAGAAAGGTACAGAAGTAATGAAATAGTATGTTAGAGCAAATGGCTTCTATAAAAGAAACAGTAAAATACTATTGCTCATGAAAAAAGCTGTTGAAATGTGACCCAAATGAGAAATGACACAGAGACGATGAACAGTAGGTGACAGTTCATGGACTCTTCCGATACGAGAAGGGGAGCCACATTTGAACCAATTAGCAGCAAAACAAACAAAATAAGATACTTCTCTATGAAAAAGTTTAATATTAATACTAAATATCTACTAAGATTCAAAAAGAGACGTGGCAAATTCATGGAATAAAAATCCATCAAAGATGGATAAGAGAGAGAGATAAGATCTTTCCTGCACAAAGTGTGTGCTCATTCACTGGAGCATAGGAAAATATTCGTAGCAATTAGCACCGTGTGCTTGCTCTGGTTTTATACTCTTCCAAGAAACCGTTATTGACCATGGTTGGAGACAGGATGCCTGATAGATGGAGCGTTAGTCAGATGTGATATAGTCTTCCATGTGTTTTTTAACACCCCTGACTACAAGATTACCATTCCTGAAGTAAGAATGGTAACCAACATAATATTTCCCACTGCCTATTGAGATGTGGTCTGGCACTTTTCCTTCTCTGTTTTCTAGTGGCAGGTAAAAGGGTGTTGTGGTTTAGCCCCGGTCAGCAACTAAGCACCACACAGCCGCTCGCTCACACATCACCCTTGTGGGATGGGGGAGAGAACCGGAAGGGCCAAAGTAAGAAAACTCGTGGGTTGAGATAAGAACAGTTTAATAACTAGAATAAAACAGCAATAATACTAATATAATGAAAAGGAACATAATGAGCGAGAGAGAGATGAAACACTGGAAGAAGAGGGGAAAAAAACAAAAAAAAAACTAAACAACAAGTGCCGCAACCGCTCACCACCCGTCGACCAACGCTGCCGGTCCCTGAGCCACGATCGCTGCCTCCCCCGGCCAACTCCCCCCAGTTAATATACTGGGCATGACGTCACATGATATGGAATACCCTTTGGCCAATTCGAATCAGCTCTCCTGGTTGTATCCCCTCCCCTCCCGGCTTCTTGTGCACCTGGCAGAGCATGGGAAGCTGGAAAGTCCTTGACTAGTGTAAACACTACCCAGCAACAACTAAAACACCAGAGTGTTATCAACATTATTTACATACCAAGTCTAAAACACAGCACTATGGTAGCTACAGTGAAGAAAATCAACTATCCCAGCTAAAACCATGACAAAGGGGTTAATGAAATTGCAGTTGGTGACTTAAGCTAAAGTATTTGGCTTTAAACTGAACAGAGAAAGAGAAGGTCTCACTCAAACAACACTGGTGTTTGTAGAGCAACAGCAACTTACAGCATCACTTTTCAGCTAAGACAGGTGTTTCACTCTGTAAACATTTCTCCTTCTCTCACCTGATCACTTAAGACAATTTGTTTGATTTTCTTTAGGAGAGCAGTAGAGGACTTGCAGTGACCTTGCCCTGTGTGCTGGCCTGTGGTTTTAAGTGTTACCATCTCCAAGCATATTATTTAATATAATCATACACTACAAGAGAGAAGACAATGGAAAATTTCATTACTGTAATTTTCTTGCAATTTTCGTAATTTCTCTGAGGTAGCGACAAAAGTCCATTAAAACTGTTTTTCCAATATACTTTCAGATAGATCAGTGACACAAACAGCACCATGATGAGAGCTGTGTAAGTTACATAACAGCTGCCAGGACTGTATGTCTACCAAGGCTTCTTTTTAAAATACAGATTTAAGGCTTGAAAGGAAAGGTCACATCCTCTGTGGGAATAAGCCAGCACTATTCTTCAACATAATTGAAATAAATTACTTGGCTCCACTGTTTCTCTGCTTAAGCCAGTTCTTTATTTTTTCGCCTACATGATCTGTGCCAAAATCTGGGATGACAGAAATGTCACTGTAATTGGCAATTACAGAACAAATTTGTCCAGTATCTGCAGACTGTTAATTTATTAAAAAAAAAAAAATTACAAACGAACAAATAAAAATTTTAAAAACCTTAAGAATGGCTACATTATTGCTGCAATGAAAGAATCAAAGTCAAACAGGTCAGATTCCCAAATCTACAAGTATATGGGACATGATGATCACAGTAGACTACAAACATATGTTGAAAAAACATGTGTTCTAACAATATAAAGTTAGAAACAGGAAGTTTATCTTCCAAATGGCATGAACCTCATTATCTAATTGTCTATGAATAGCCAATATAAACCTCTAATCTAAGTAATATAATGATGAAGTAAGTTAAAGCAGAAGTACTTTAATATAAATGTGTTTAATAAATATTCTTAAAAGAAACATGGAAGTTTATTTGCTGTGCTGTCAGGCTATACTAATCAGTATTTTCTCCTACCTATTTTCTCCTATGTTTAACATTAGACCTTCTAATGTACTTTGTATTTGGTTTTTAATAGGATAAACATCCACAAAACTGAACCACCGTTTCACCTCTTCAAGATATTCAAATTAAATATAGTGTTATATTTTAGTTAGAAAATGAAAATTACACTTCTATTAAGCTTTATTTTAAATATAGAGAATGATTATAGAGTAATTCACCCTGGCCTCATGAAACCTGACATTTCTTTAATTATTTGGTGGGAACTTGAATACTGAACATGTTTTTCTGTTTCTTTTTGATGGAAGAAGTTTCTTGGTTTTTTTTAAGGACCACATATTGTCTAGCCAAATGCTATAAAAAATATTTCAACATTTATTCAATAACAAGTTGTTTATATTTTGGAACGTGTTAAGAACATGAAATTTCTATGGGAATTGCAGTCTGTATTTGAGTGTGGTGGATGAGTTAGAGCACTAAAATACCTTATCAGGGATAATATACTGGAAAACTTTTCACAGACATGTAGAAAAATTTGTTTTAGCTGGGAAGACAAAACTTTTAAAATACGAAATTCTGTACATAACAAAAAATTCAAACTAACCTAAGAGTTTCAAGATTAAAGAAACAATTAGCTTAAATATGTAATATTTTATGATATTATGGTGTAATAGCAAGATTTATTTTTGCCTTTAGTGAGAGAAAACATGAATGTAGTAATGTAAAAAAATTATTTACTTGGAAAAAGCTGAAGGCTCAGTAGGTATTGTTATTACTTCCACGTATCCAAGCTGGGTGCACCTACGTTGTAAATGTTGTGAGGCCTGGTAATTCATGGCCATATGAAGCTCATCTGTCACATGAATCCTTGTGCTGCATTAGGATACATCAGTGAGCAAATATCGGACCAAGGCTACATTCTGCAAAAATAAATCCACATTCCAATTTACATGAAATTCAGGACATTTATATATATATGTAAGTAAGAACTTCAGATATAAATAACCGTACAGAATTAAAAGAGTGTAAACTATAAATCTCAGAGAATCTGTGAGGTATCAGATGAGGAATCAAACTGCAAAACAGCTCCTTTTTGTCTTTTCCATCCCTCTTGGAAACACAGGAACCAATGTAGAAAATATCTAGACATCTTTAAATAAAAAAAAAAAACGAAGCCAAAACTTTTATAGCCTCTTGTGGGTTCACACAGCTTCTGTCTTAGAACTATGTTGAAGCAGCACAACTTAACCTCTTCAGTGATTTCAAAAAGAACAAGAAGCCACCTTATTTTAATGTTACTGAAAGCAATTACTTCAAATCTAAGCTCAGCATCTCTTCTTCTCTTAGCAATTTCCTCAAAGTTCAATTTATTATGTTAAATTATTGTAAATCATGTGAAAAATTTTCTTTTTAAGAAAAATTGCATCAAGTTTCAATAACCTGAACAGAGATTAATTCCTGCTCATATAATATCTGCGTCACTTGCAGATGCTTTGAATTGTCTGTGACATAAGGCAGGAATTGCTTTATTTGTCAACAGGCTCTGAGATTAAAAATAAAAAAAGGTGATCCAAAAAGCCTAAAAAATTACTAATACATACCAAAGACTTAATTGTGCCTCTCATTTATTTGTATCAATGAAGTGTGGAAAATTGTTTTGTAGTAACTAAACTGCCGGTAAACTGCAGTGTACAACATTCCTGTACTACAAAATGGTAAGATTCAGTTTGTAAAAAATGCTTGGATCACAATGAAATGGATAATATCCATACTGAAGCTGTTGTCTGCTAAAGTCAAATTTGCAGACAAATGCAGGCACTGCTAAAGGCAAATTTACAGATTAATCATTACAGACTGAAAGTATTGCTATCCTGTCATTTGATAGTTCTGACAGAGCAGAGCAGTAAGCAATATTATTTTTGGCTTAAGCCTACTTTCTTAACCGTCTTATCAGTGATCTGAAAAAATAAACTGCCAAAGTTGCTATTGAAGCTCTTCTTTGAACTCCCTATCTAATGCTCCCTTAAAAATTATTTATATATTTATTCATTTATTTCTCACCATGTTGACTGCAAATTTTAAATAATGTTTGAATCTATATTAATTAAAAATATTTTTAAAAAAAAAGAATCAGGAGTTTTATCCTCCTCATATTTACATTGCCACTAATCATGTGCTTTGCTATCTACCCTAGACTGTAACCAGTATCATAGAGAATAATGAGATTCACAAAGTTTAAAAAGTTATAGAAACCGTATATGGAGTGGGGAAGTTTCAGCAATTTTTTAAATATATTTCAAAAAGACCTGGATAGGGTAGGGGACTTGGCGACAAATGACATGGAAAGGGCAGAGGTACTCAATGTTTTATTTGCCTCAGTCTTTACCACTATAACCAGCCTTCAAGAATCCCAGCTCCCTGAGAACAGAGGTAAAGTCTGGAGCAAAGAAGAAGTCCCTCAAGGGAAAAGGAGCAGAGAAGGGAGTACGTAAAGAAACTGGACATACGTAAGTCCATAAGACCTGTCATATTGCACCCACGAGTCATGGCAGAGCTTTTTGACTTCACTGTAAGGCCACTCTTGACTACCTTTGAAAGATCATGGTGATTAGGAGAGGTTCATGAAGACTGAAAGAGAGAAAATATCACTTCTATCTTCAAAAATGGCAGGAAGGAAGACCCAGTGAACTACTGGCCAGTCCGTCTCACCACAGCTGGAAAGGTGATAAGAAAGAATCTGCCTGGAAGCCATTTCAAAACACCTGAAGGACAACATGGTGATTGGAATTAGTCAGTATGGATTTACAAAGGGGGAATCATGCTAACCAACCTGATAGCTTTCAACAATGAGTTAACTAGCTTGATGGAAGAGGGGAAAGCATGGATGTTGTTTACCTTCAATTTAACAAGGTTTTTGACATTGTCTCCCATAACATTCTCATAGACAATTTGACAATATACAAGTTAGGTAAATGGACGGTGACATGTACAGAAAACTGACTGAGAAGACAAGCCCAGAGGATTGTTATCAGTAGCACAATGTCCAGTTGAAGGACATTCAGTAGTGATGTGTGTCAGGGGTCGATACTGGGGCCAATGCTGTTTAACATCTTCTTTAATGACCTGGATGCTATGACAGAGTGTTCGTTCCCTTAGCAAGATTGTAGGTGAAATAAAACTGGGAGGAACAGCTGATAGGCCAGAGGGTTGTGCCATTCAGAGGGAACTCGACAGACTGGAGAAATGGGCTGAGAGGAATCTCTTGAAGCTCAACAAAGGGAAAATGCCAAGTCCTGCATCTGGGGAGGAATAAGCCCAAGTACCACTACACACTGGGGACTGACTGGCTGGAAAGCAGCTCTGCAGGGAAGGACCTTGGGGTCCTGCTGGACAGCAAGCTGACCAGAAGTCAGCAATGTACCTTCAAAGCAAAGAAAGAAAAGAGTATGTTGGGTTGCATTAGGAAAAGCCTGGCCAGCAGGCTGAGGGAGGTGATCCTTTCCCTATACATAACATTGGTGAGGCCATATCTAGACTGCTGTGTCCAGCTGGGTACTCCTCATTACAAGACAGATATGAACTTACCATAGTGAGCCCAGTGAAGGGTCTCAAAGATATCAGGGGACTGGAGCATATGAGGAAAGGCTTCAATAGCTGACACTAATCAAGGAAATGTTCAAGAGCATCTTATCGATGTGTATAAATACCTGCTGGGAGGCAATGAAGAAGATGGAACCAGGCTCATTTCAGTAGTGCCCAGTGACAGAACAAGAGGCAATGGGCACAAACTGAAACATATGAAATTTCATCTGAACACAAGAAAATAGTTTTTTACCTTTAGAATGGTCAAACATTGGAACTGGTTGCTAAGAGAGGCTATGGAGTCTCTGCAGATACTCAAAACCTGACTGTACACTGTCCTTGGGAACTGGTATAGCTGACATTACTTGAGACAGGGCGTTGGACTAGGTGATCTCAAGAGGTCTCTGTCAAAACCTCAACATTTCTGTGATTCTGTGTGATTCTGTTGATAATGTGAGCTGGAGCTATTTAGATTTTAAAATGTTGAGTGGTAGGAAAACACTGAGGAAACTACTGAAACAAAATTCCTGAAACAAAGATCCATTCACCCTTAGAAGAAGAGCTCATACAGCAAACTCAAGAACAGACAGAGAAACATATTTATACAGTCAAATTATAAACCCTTTAATGTAGCAGTTCAGAATGGAAGTGCTGACATAAAATTTACCAGAATTTTGAGAAAGCATCACTATAATCGAGATGAAGAATGACAGGGAATCAAAGGTGAAAAAACTGTGTATATTTCAGCAGAAAGGAAGAGACAAGTCTAAAAAGTTAGAAGCACCTGTGCCCTTGTGTATGATAGAAATTACATGGCAGCGGACAGGCTTGCTGTATGATACAAACCATGAAAATAAAGACAGAAAACAGAATGTTAAAGGATTTAGATTTAGATCAGAACTAAATCAGAGCTTAAAATCATATTTAAAGATTTAAATCTCTGATTTAGATCAGACTATTGCTAAGCACATTTCAAATAATGTAGAAGTAAAGCTTAATATCAAAGGCTTTGGAAGATACTACAGCTCTTAGATGATAATAAAACTGGAGGGCTGATTATCACTTTTTAATAAGAAATTAAAATTCACAATTCTGCTACGTATAGTAAAGTGTGAGAGCAATACTGCAGTATGCAGCATAATTAAACCTTACAGTTAATGGTCATCAAGAATATTCATCTTACCTTGCCAGAAACTTCTAAGTTATTGCCAATTAACAAAATTTTCATTATTGATTTTTCTACTAAAAAATAAAAGCAACTTAGACAGACACACCTCAGGTCCCCTCCAGACTCCTCTCTTCCCCCTTTCTGGGTCTCCAGTCCCCATGTCACATGCTGCACTCAGCCCACTTGGTGTGGTCATGGGTGGCACAGGGCACTGGGGTGAGCATATGGCTGCTCTTTCTCAATTGCTCTGGTGTGGTCTCCTCCACCAGCCACAGCCGTACCTCCTCTTCCATCTCCCTCTGTCCTGCTCAGCTGGCTTCTTTTCTCCTACCTGGCTTGGGGCAGCCATTTTAGCCTCAGGCCTGCTCAGGGCAGCTACTTTTGGTGCTGCCTTTCTCAAGTGGCTAGTTTTGCTTCAGTGTTTCTCCTGCTCTGCTGTCCCTCCTGCCCTGACCTCCTTCTGGTTCCTCTCCCGCCCCTCCTTGGGTTTCTCTCCTGCCCTGGCATTGCCTCTTGTGTCCCCCACCATTCCTAGTGTCTGTCCTCCTGTAATGTCTCCCTCGTGCCTCCTCCCATGTGTCCCTCCTGCTGTGGCATTTTTTTCTCAGTGTTTAGTACCTATAAATAAGTTTTGCAGAGGTGCTATAAACTCCTCTGACTGGCTCAGTTTTGGTGCACTGTGCATTGGTTTTGACTGTTGTGGAGCTGACTGGAACCAGCTGTGTCCAGGACAGGGGCAGCCCTGCCCACCTACATTTGCCACCCCTGTATCCCAAACCCTGCCAGTTACATGTGGTACAACTTTGTCCTGAAGAGGGATGTCCATGCAGCCTGTCACTGCCTGTGGCCAGTCGTTCTGATTCCTGTTCACCATATAAATGCACAGACTGGGGAAAAACTTCCCAGTGGTGTTGCCTGGGGGGGGGAGGTGGGGGGGATGGACAGTACGCAGTCGGCCAGAGAGCCAAATGGGGAACAAAGACAAGTTGATTAATGCAGCTTTCTCCTAAAAATAGAAAATCACAGTCATATTTGTCATAAAAGATTTTTTCCTGAAAATTCTCAATAGTATTGAAGAATACTGATTTTAGCACGTCATTAAACACTTCTTTTTCTCCAAATGATAAAATCACAATTTTAAGGCAATAGAATATTTAAAATTTAAACTTCTTTAAATTTAAAACTTAAAATTCTCTAAAACTAAAGAAATAGAAAATTCTGTTGAGGAAGTTGAGAATATACATAAAATGTCACTGTCAGCTTTGCATATTTTTCTCAGTTCTGCTAACATTAATTCTGTAAAAATAGGTCTGAAAGATACCTTTTTGAGATGGCATTAATAAATGTTTGGCTTTTCTTACTTGGGAAGAGGTTAATAAAATTGTATGGAAGACTTTCATAAGACAGGCAATGTAAAAAAAGCAGGATGTACAGCTGGATTAAGAAATTATGAAAAGAACCGCTATAACCTAAAATCAGTCTTACAGAGAAACCTTTTGTTACTCATTTATTGCTTCTAAACAATTCAAAGCAGTATTCTATAAGAATAAAAAAAAACAGTCATATATAATTAGGCAACACATTTTGACACCTGTGTGAATCCATTTAGTGATAAAATCTCCTGGTAGAGCAAAGACCGTAGCTGTTTTTCCCAGATTAGGCATTTACACCCAGAAGCTACCAAAGAACATTTACAGCTCTTTATTGAAGGATAAAATTTGATCTTCAGTTGATTAGGTTTAAAAAACAACTTCTCTAGTTTTCTAGAGAAAAATTCTAAAACTTCTTGGCACACATTCCTTATGACACTTTCAGTACTTTCCACACCTTATGTAGCTGACCTTATTCTTCTTCAGTGTGTATATTGAAACTTGGGAGATGAATAAAGCAAAATACTCTTAAAAATTATGAGCCGCTTGTCCTTATCAGGCAGATCTGCCTAGCTTGCAAATTTTAAAATGGGCAGAGTCAATAGGCTTGGATTCTGAAATTCATACATATATACAAATTTCACTCGAAGTAATGGTACAAGTAATGACGAATTTATTGTAGGTATACCTGATTAAAACAGCAGTATAGTCATGAAGAAAACAAAATATCTTTATTATTAGATTAGATAAAAGGAAGGGAGAGGGGAGGGGGAAAGAGGGAAAGAGGGAATGAAATCCTTGTGTGTCATAACTGTGAACAAGGACTTGCAGGATTTTGCTGCATTATTTTTAGTATTTCTTTTATGTTTTTAAAAGAAGACACATGTTCATATTGACAGTGATGCGTTAAAAAAAGGATAACTTGTAACCTAAGGCCCCAATGAGAGGCCTTAATTCAAAAGACACATAAGTTTATGTAGGATGAAAAAGCTACTTTCTTTTAGTTTAGTGCAGAAAATATTGTCCCTGGAAGGCTGATGGGGCCTGGCAATCTTTGCCTAAGGAGACATAGCCTTCACTTTTTCCAAAATCTCTAGGACCAAGGAAAGACGTTAAAGAGCCATATTTTCAGCAGATGTTGTTGTCATAAACACACTGTTAAGAGTTGGAGCTGGGAGGTATGGCTAAACAATCTGCTTCAGTAAGGTGCTGTGGAAACAAGCTCTATTTTTTTTTTTTAAATTGTCTTTGGAAAATAACTGTCAACAAAAATGCGGATGGAAATAGAGAGAGCCCCAGACACAAGGTTAAAAATAACCCGTGCACTGAGCCCTAGTCTTTTTTCTAAGAAGGATGAAAGGGATATAAAAGACAAAAAGTTCACAAAGAAAAAACATTGATGAAATCCCTATGTCACTCTGTATATTTAAGCATATTTAGACCCCAAATGGGCTCAAGATCTAAGATCATGGCTTTCTAGGGTTTACTGTCTAATTAAGATTGATGTATCTACATTGGCTTTTATACCTCATCAATGGAATTGAAGCACAGATTAATAAGAAATTAAAAGCACTGCCATCACTTTATCCCAAAGAAAAGCACGCAGATATCTTCATCTTGGTTTCTGCAATGAAGAGAACTTCACTGTGCTAAGTTCCGAAAGCCCCTTATTGAAATCATAACCAAGAAAATAGCTACTGAACAGGTATGACAAACAAATTATTCATTCTTGAGTGAAGTCTCACATCACTAGCAAACTGCTGTAAGGTAATTTGCAGTATTGTTGCTGCCTCATACTTTTTTCTGAAGACAATGTAAACATAAGCACTGTAATGAGTATGAGGATAAGCCTTCCTGTTCTGCAGCTACCAGGTAAGAATCCTTCAGGAAGTCTAAATGAACACTGTAGAAATAAATATTATTAATTTGAAAGTCACACTTCTGTACAGACTAAAAACTAGTTTTGGTTTTAACATAAATATATTAGAATTGCCTCTACTTTATTCAGAACATAGACGGAACCAAGGTTCTGAAGTAAGCCTATGGCACAGGATAATACCTAGAGGTTCAGAATGAGCTATCCAGATTCTGGAATTCATAAGAATTTATTTTCCTATGACTATCTCTGTTTTTTGGTACATACCTCTAAGCTGATTGTAGGCATCTCTGTTAAGGTAGGAAAATTTCATGCAAGCATGATGCACTCTTATTCTTCAAAACTGTATGTCTCACATGAAATTAAGGTCAGTTTCTTCACTGCTTGAGAGCTATTACATGTCAAAAAGAATGATCTGTTTAGGAAAAGTCATTTGCGATAGTTCAATGTAGAAGTGCACAGTCTTCATTCATGTGGATGTTAACTAAATATTTTTATGCTGCAAAAGATGTGTGCATTTCACTTGAATGTCTACATTTTGAAAGGCTTGAAAATAGACTTGAATGTCTATTTTTTTATGTTTTACTGTATTCACTACAACAAAAAGCTAAAAAAAAGATAAAATGAAATATATAAAAATAACATAATAAAAATACATAATGGTGAATGTTTTGGAGATTATACTTAGGAGTTTTCATGTTCTTTCTCTGACATAATTAGCAAATAGTTTGACTCTAGATTGCACCTACTGAACTGAAAAATTAGAATTTCAGTTAGCACAGAGGCAAACAGAAACGTGTCAAGTAGACAGATCTATAGATGTAACCTGTAGACTGATTAGTGTCGTGTTCAGTTAGGGAAAAAAATAATTTATTCAGTGTTGAGGATCAGGGTATATACTACAATCAGTAGCAGCACTTAGGATGGCGGGGGAGAGTTAAGATGAACATGGAGTCTCTCTGGAGAACCTGAACAAGATAAACTCTTCAGACTTGGTTGCTTTAGGTAATGAAATTAATGTTTTAAACATTTCTTACTGGAAATGTTACTTACTAACACTTCTCACTAGAAAGAAAAGTAAGTTCAACGTGTTAGGAAGCTCATGAGTAAATCCTAACAGAGAATGATGAACACACAGTAACTCTGCAACACTTTTAAGAGCCAGTTAAACTAAGATCTAGAGAATTGTTGCATATTTTAAAAATTTTGTATGAAATTTATAGAAATCTGCCTGCCATCATTAAGACAAATTACAAAGTAGATTTTAGCACATTCTGGTAGGCACAAAACCATCCATCCCTAAGTAAACAGTCACCCCTGCAGTGAGATAATGGATTACAGCTACAAAGCAAGAAACAAAGTTAAAGATTTAAACATGGAAGGAATATTTTTCCTGAGGGTGAGAGAGACAGGGTGACCCTCTTAGTTCACTCTATTAATGTTAACAGATTAGTGGATTATATTAAAAAAAAACCTAGAAAATATGTCATCCTTTTATCTGTCTATCCAAGCTGCAAGGGAGGCTTTTATAACATATATAGGCCTGATATTTCTCTTCATGACAACTTTCCTTTTTTTGATACTGCAGTTTGAGTTAAAATCCAATTCCGGTAACACTATGCCAACTTTTATGAAACTTTTATTATAAAGTGCCCTTGAAATCAAAAATATTTCAATCTTCTTCAAACATAACATCTTGTTTCCATTTTTTTTAAATACTATGATTTTAAAGGACAAAATTATAAGGAAAACTGCATGTCTTTCTATTTTATCAAAATATAATGATTTCTGGGATAAGAACGATCTTCTTAATTTTATGTCACAATATATTTTTAATTGTGATTCAAAATGAAAACTATTTTCAAGATGTCATGCTTTTGCATGAAATTGCCATTAGAATTTCCAAGTTTTATTCAGCTCTAAATATAAATTATTAGTTAGAATAAAAGGAAATGAGACACACATGCATATTTACAGAAGAGATTAATATTAAAATAAATAGCAACCTTGAAGAATCTGAGCAAAGTTGGCTGTGAATGTTGTTATAATTACAGAAAAACCATTAATTAAACTCCAGCTACACTCGAAAGCTTGGATGACTGTAAGGTAGATATTAAAAGAAATGGGTTTCTACTTCTAGGTACCTAGGCATGGAGTAATTATATATGTAGCTTAATGAAAAAGAAGTCCACATTTATTACTGGGTTTGAGTTATTGAGCTGTACTTAAATCCATCATGCTTACTTCTTTACCCCGAATTAGATGTTTAGCTTTAGTTTCAAAGCAGCAAAATTTTAAGGGTTTTAGTGCTTTTAAAAAAAAAATCAATACCAGTACAGAAGCATATTGAAACTACCACAAAACTCTAGGATGTTAAGTCAAAACAGGGCCGAAGTGGAATAAAAATTGGCTTTTATTCATCTCTGGACTAAGCTGAAACATTGTTTAATTAAAAAAAATTTATTCAATAGAACAAATTGTACTCTTCAGATCAATTCTAGGTTAGGAATCTCCATTTCTGAGCAGCTCCAAATAATCTAATTAATAATTTATTATATTATTATTAATAATAATATTAATATCAATTTCTGATGAGTTCATCAGATCAAAAGGATGTGATTTTCAGTTTAAATAAACAAGTTATACATTTGTTCCTTTAAGTTTTTGGGTGGAGCAGAGGAGGAAACAGGGAGAGAATTAAGTACAGACAGGAAGTTAATCTCTACATAACTCTTCTATGGAATAAAGATTTTCCAATATCAATTATGTATTTGGACTAAATCCTGTCATGAGTCATTGGCAAAAGCCTTTTTTTTTTAATTTTAAGCAGTGGTTCCAATGTTTAGAATATGAATGTGCTTTCTTTCCTCACTGTGATGAACAATGCATTCAGGATGCTAAAAAGGTTTCTGAACCAATATGTTAAAATGAACAACTATGCTTTAGTGATTTATTTCACAAAATTTGAAGAGACAGAACTTCATATTTATACTGGTTTGGGCTGAGATAGAGTTAGTTTTCTTAATAGTATCTTGTATGGGGCTATGTTTTGGATTTGTGACCAAAAGAGCGTTGGCAACACATGGATGTTTGCAGAGCATCAAAGCCTTCTCTGTTTCTCACACCACCCCACCAGCAAGTAGGCTGGGGGTGCACAAGAAGTAGGGAGGCGATACAGCTGGGACAGCTGACCCCAACTGACCAAAGGGATATTCCATACCATATGATGTCATGATTAGGAATTAAGTCTTGGGAAAGAAGAAGGAAGGGAGACACATTTGGAGCTACGGCATTTGTCTTCCCAAGACAAACTGTTACGCATGATGAAGCCCTGCTGTCCTGGAGATGGCTGGAAACCTGCCTGCCAATGGGAAGCAGTAAATGAATTCCTTATTTTGCTTTGATTTTACACTTCACCGCATTCCACTGGAGAGGAGTGACCACGTGGCTGGGTGGTACTTAGCTGCTGGCTGGGGTTAAACCATGACAATAATACAGGTTTCTTAGACATTACTTATAGCACATAAAATATAATCTGATGTTTCATATAATTTATTATTCAAGTCATAAATTCCTGTAGTATTTTGTGGAAGCACAGAGAATTGTGAGGCAACAATACAGTGATTTTGAAAGGAATTAAAGATGATTTCACAACACAAATTCCCCATAAAATTTAAGAGAATACAATTTGGGCCATGAGCAAAAAAAACCCCAAGTTTATAAAATTACAAGGATCACAAAACCATTATAAACTGGTAAGGAATTTGTAAGGAAAAAATTTGGGTCAAAAGACAGAAAAATTTCAAATAGGTTCTTAGGGCTTTTTATATTATCCATAGTAGGCTTCCAGTTACATGGCAGAAATAGTTTCTACACATTTTAGTCTTGGAAGAGGCATAGGAAGATACAGTAAACATACAGTCATTTCAATAGTTTCTGAGCACTTACCATAGGTTATTGAAAGAGTCAGGGATGCAACTTTCTTCTGGAAATTTCAAATAAATCAGAACATCTCCAGATGATGCATAATTTTTTTCTGCTAAAATTGAATGTTCCTAATTCTTCTCCTTTTTCTCTGAGCTGAGCTAACTGGAAATAGGCAGTCAGAAAAATTCATTTGAAGTTAAAAGCACATAAAGTTATAATATTTTCATCTTGTATGGTAAAGTCACAGCATTCAAAAGATTTAAAACAATCCATCCAAAGTTCAAGCATTTCAGATATTTAGGGCTGATTTCACAGGGCTCTAAAAACAGAGGTTTCAATGGCATCTGGCAAGATGCTTGTTGCTTTTTAACTAACAGCTGAAGAGTGGAAATGGTGACTCTTCTTCAGTGGGAACAGGTACGTGCAGCAGATTCTCCTGTTGTTAAGCACTTGCTGAACTGATTCCTTGACAGAACTAAGCAGATGGGAAAGCAAGGCCATCCTGGGCAGGAATGGGTCTTTTAGAAAAAGCTGCAGTTGTAGGTAACCATTTGTGAAGAGGCCCCAGGACATTGCACATTTTTTTTTTTTTTTTTTTTTTTTTCTGTCCATGTAACCTTCCTTCCAGTGCAGGGTAGACTACCCATACTGACTCACAGTAAGGCATTTAAATTATCACATTAACTAGAATTCAGTGATTTTTAATTCCACCTTATGGCAAGCTAAAATAAAAGTTCTAAAGAAACTAAAACAAACAAATAATTAAAAATAATGACTCATGGCTGAAAAAAATACACTGGAAAACATAGACACACAAGTTACGAGGCAGCGGTGCAAAGTCTCTAGCAAACATTCCTAGTTTTAAGAAATAAAAATATACAATCACTTTACTTAGAGTATTCCTGAATACCCTAAATGTCCAGAGCATTTTAAGTTTTATAAGATCTGATTTGATATTAACTCAGAAACTGGCAGCACTACTGTCACTGTCTCACTGATTCCAACAGCAGGTTAAGCAAGCAGTGAAATAGCCACCTAGGTGGTGCTGCGGAGCTTCAGGGCAGAGTTGCCTTCCAGTCAGGGTTATGTCACCAGATTTCATAGACAGATAACATATCAGTTATCCTTTAGGATTCCAACAGAATAAGAAGTCTTTATTTGCTTTGCCAAAACAGATACTATCAGTGACTATCAGTCACTGTCAGGTGACTGGACAAGCTATAAGACAGGTTGGAAAAAGACCACCTGTTTTTACTTATGAAGAAACCAGTCACGCTTTACATTCTCTGGCTTATGATGGAGAAAAGCCAACATGGACCCGCTAAAGGAAAAAAAAACAAAAACAACCAAAAACTTGTCACTGGGAAAGAATAGTGTGACTCTATTAAATCCTGTCAGGAAGTGAAATACATCTTATCCTACCTTTGAACTTATGTCTGCTTCCACTCTTTTTCTTACATTTGTGGTGCCCCAAAATATGGGAAATTTGGAAATACTTTGCTTCTGAAGCCCACAATAAGAATGCAGTAAGAAGAGTTTCCTACCTCTTACTTATCTTTCCAGTGCCTGACTGTCCTTCTCTTGTTCTGCAATACTCTGATCGTGAGTTCAAGTATGCATTCATGACACTGATTTATAAACTTTCCTTACTGAATTTCTTTCCCAGTTCCAGCATTATTCTGTGCTCCTTCTGCAGTATTTTGTTATGTGCTGTTAATAACAGCACATGCTGTGAGTGTCAGGCAGCTGATTCTTTTCAAAGGCCAGATCACTTTAAAGCTTCTCTGTGCAAATTCATTTCAAGCTACCGTATATCATAGCAATCCGTATCCCCCCAAAAAATCTGTTTTTCACCTATTTCTTGCTCTCCATTTTCACTTTAAGTGGAGACGTCTATTATACTTTACTTATCTTTTGCTCATTCCTTTTCTGCAGTTCTGTGTGAATCTGGATTTTGCCTCACCAAGGCACTTAATGTTTGAAAAATGGATCAGAAAAAACCTGCTGGTAATAGCACTGAAATCTATTGTCTCCAATGACAAACACATATCAGCTATGAAATATGTAATATTAGTATAACAACCTGAAAAAAAAGTCTCTCTGGTCCACAGAAAGTCACACTATGACAACAGCTGGAGAGTAAGAGGATTAAAAATTCAAATATAATTATCTGATCTTAAAGCACTAAATTCTTCCTTAATGGATAGAATGGCCTCTGAAAAAACATGCCTAAAACATTGTGAAGAACAATGATTTAGTTTTGTGGAGGTGTTTATACATTAGAACTTGTTTTTCTTCTTAGCAGCAACAAAAAGCAAGCCTTTGGAATGCTTTTCTGCAGGAACAGACCCTGGCTATGTGGTAGCTCCCAGAGCACTGGGACTGGAAGAAGTGACAGCACCATGAGCCAGGGAGGGATGTTCCCAGGGCTTGTGGGCAGTGAACCATGTGTCATCCTACTGAGAGGGCTGCTGAGGAAGATTTAGAAATCTGCCTGACAGCAGTCAGACTCAAATTCTGTCAGCCTTGTCTCTGGCTTAACACTTTAAAAACTGAAGAGGTTTTAGGGAAACGGGTTTTCTTTGACAAGGTACTATTCCATTGAAGTGTTTTTTTTTGGTTTGGTTTTTTTTTTTAGCATCAAGTGTACTGTGCAGTATACACTGTATTGTGTGTAGGTGCCCAAGGTTTTGGTAGCGTGGGGGCTCCATGAGTGGCTTGTGTGGTCAGGGGCTGCTCTGTGCTAGATGCAGCCATTCCAGCCAGCTCCAACAAACCCCCTGCAGAGCACAGCTGAGCTCCCCAGACAAGACAGTGGCACCTCTGTGGAAAAATACTTAAAAAAGGGCAGAAAACACCAAGGACAGAAGAGGTGTTCCAAGTGCCAGGCCAGATATTCCTTCAGCCCATGGAGGACCCATGGTGGAGCAGATGGTTATTCCTGACATGAACTGTGGCCCTCTGGAGAGTTGAAACCAGAGTACAGGAAAAGTAGGAGAAGGAAGGAGCAGCAGAGAGGAGCTACTGTGTACTGACCCCCTGCTGCACTGCTCCTTGCATCACTGGAGGGACTCAGTGTAGCCTGCAGCAGTAAAAAGTAAGGTGGAGTCTGGAAAGAAGGAGTGAAGGTGAGCCTGGGAAAGGAGGGAGGAAAAGGGTTTTACCAGTGTGTTTTATGTTTGTCTTTTTACTTCCACATATCTGAATCAGTAATATACCTATTTATCTATGGATCTAGATACATAGATATATAGATATATAAACTGGTGATAAATTAATTTTCCCCAAATCTAGTCTGGTTTTCACATGGTGGTAATTTGTAGTTGATGTGCCTGCTTCTGTCTCTGTCTCAACTCATCAGCTTTCTTGCACTTGTTCCCTCTGTTTTCTTCTCCTGTCCTGCTGGGACAGGCACAGGAATGGGGGGAAGAGGACAGGGTAAGAAGGGAGCAAGGGGCTGGACAGGTGTTTGGCTCTTAGCTGGGGCTAACCTGACACGTAAAAGCATTGTGTAAAGCTCATTCACTTTTCCTTTCGCCAGAAAAGAAATTATCTGGAGGAAAAGTGTGCCATTCATCAATAGATTTCATAGCCAAAAAGCCAACATAATCAGCTATCCCATCTGCATGCTAAATGCAAGTCATAGGACTGCCCTTCTTCCATTACTGATTGAAGAAAACAAAAACATCCAGTGTCAAAAAAAAATTCCAGTTATGGAAAAATCTATCACAACTCTTTTTGCATTTTTCAGTGGTTAATGATCATCAAATTTAAAGTTGTTCTAAGTCATAAAAATTATCATTTTTTTATGCTTTTTCCTCATGCTTTACCATTTCTTCTGTGTATTTTTCAACTCCAGCATACAATACTTTTTTTCTGATATCTTTTTAGGGTCCTTTTTACATCTTTGGTTCTCTTTCTAGATGCCCTAACATTTTTTTTTCCAACTCTTCATTCAACAGTGCTTTCCCTCTCTTCTATTTATGTTCAGACAGTTTGGATTTCACAAACATGGACCCTGGAGTGCAGTGCTGTGATACACTCTCAATATGTGTGCATACCATGATATCTTTCAGTATGCGAAAACTAATTCAGAATGTGCAGGTGTTTCTCTTGTACTCTGTCTTGCACAAAGAAACTACACTGAGAACTTAACAGTGATCCTCACTGTTATAACTGCTACTCTATGCACATGTTTAAAGCAACATGTAGTCTTATAGCACAAGGATATACAACCATTTTTAACTGGCAACTCCTAGTTCTTAATAAATTTTGAGTTTCATGTGTTTTGTATTTCCACACAAGAAATAATGTTTTAAACTAAAGTTATTTAAAGCAAAACACACAAATAAAAGTTTTGATGCAATAAGCATGGAAGGGCAATTGTATAAGCATCCAAAAGAAAATGCCTTCATGCTTGAGTAATTCAGAAATATAACCAATCATAATTATAGCATTTATTATTTATTTATATTGCTCTAGATCATCTAAAGGAGAAAAGTAAACATTGGACATTTCAGCCATAATGTTTTTTTTGAACATTGTAAATGCCTGAGAACAAAGGGTTATAATGAAATTGTTTCTTCAATGATAATAGCACTGTTATGTTGATGCTTTTATGATAAAAACTTGAAAGAAAACCCCATGGACGATGAACTGTGTTCAGAAACAAGTGTTTAAGCAAAACCTTCTTTCATTCCCATCCAAAATCATTCCTGCCATAATGAAAGAACTGTGCAGAAACTCCAGCATAATTTATACACAACACTATGGAGTGGACCTATTAATTTTCTGAAAAGGGTCAGTAATGACATTATCAAAGGTGCGAGAGGCTTGCATTTAGGCCTCTGTGGCTTTTCTGTCTTGCCAGAACAAGAAAGGAAAGGAAGTAGTAGTCGCCTCTTCCCATTTTCAATGCTTTTGTACTTAGCTCTTTTCTAGCGTGCTATCCATTTATCGCTATCAAAGGCAACCAAGGCTAAGTCAGTATTTTCACAAGCAATTTACTGTCTCCAAATTTCCCTGTCATTTTGAACATAGTAGGTTGACTACTTCCTTTCAAGTTGAAGAAAAGTCCCTGAAAGCTTCTGCTACTCAGGGGCCATTCTATGCACTTGTGCACTGACTTTTCATTTACACACACTCTCTGAGGCATAATTTCTTCAGACATAATGGGACTATTCATATGCACAAAATCTCTCACATGGGTAGACCTTGGACCTTCATGGCTCAAGGCTGAGAACAGCAAGAAATCACAATGGAATTGCAGCCAGCGAGCTAAAATACTTGTTTCCTGAATGAGATTAACAAAAAATTAACATAGAATTATCTCCTGTTTCTTCCTCTCTGGCTCTTTCTCCTTCCACACATTTTGTTTTTCTACCATAGTATGTATTTTTTCACTTGGCTTTCCTTTATTGTAAAAAATAAATATGTAATTTGTTAAATTAGGACTCCACCAAGGCAAATGGGCAGAAGGTTACTCTTTGCACCAAAAAATCTAATAGTCACAGGTTTTGATATCTACTGACAGTGATTGCCAGAATGGTATAATGACTGAGGCATGAGTTTTTGACATCTCAGAGCAAATATTAGCTTCTGGAAATCTGGCAATACCACAGGTCCACATTTCATACTTTTTATGTTAACCTTTCCCACGTCCTTTAAACTAATTTAATTCTGAACACAGTTTTTACTTTGCATAATTAATATTAAACAAACAATGTTATGTCAGAACATTCCCAAAATATGGACATAGGAAATTATAATTGATGACTGATATGCAAGTGCAGTTGACAACTTTGACTACATTTGGGAATTTCAGATAAGAAATTCAGGTAAGGATTTTCAACATAAGGTTATCGTTAAAATTCATTTGTAAGGGAATGAAAAAAATTGATTTGGTCTGTTATTCCCTAAGAGTCCCTATACAGGTTTGGTTTAGTGGCTGGGACACAGAGAGTTTTTGTATAAGATAAAGAAACAAACCAAATTCTGAAAAATATGTTATTCTATAGTTTCAGTAATCTTTCTGAACTAATCTATCGTAAGAAAGATTAATGGAATTTCAAGTGTGATTTACTTTTAATATCTGATTCGGCAGATTCATTCATTTAAGCATGCAATCTTCCATCAACATATACAATCTCATTTAAAATTTCAGAAGAACAAAACATACTATGAGAAGACCCTCGGCAAATGTAAATATCCTGACAGAGAACAATTTTCCATTTTCAAAACCCAGTCACATGACCATAGATAGTTAATATAAGTATCTGTTAATATAGCTATATAATATGACCTTATTTTTAAAAGGCATATACTATTTTGAGGTACACCATGTGGTCCTGAATGTCTTCTCACTGCATAGTATTGGAATATCAAGGCTACATATACCTGACAAACCTGCCATTGGGCAAAAATGCCAGTAAGTGAGCTGTATTTTAGAGCTCATTGGAGAAGAATTCTAGCATATCTAAGGGAACCTCAGAATAGTGAATGAATTTTAAAGCTGATGATGCAGAAAGAAAGGTGATTCTTACAGTGACTCATATAAAGGTTTCATTTCAAGATGGTGCATCATCTCTTTCACAGATATTTTATCCATTGTGCTTGACTTATGGCATCTGTGTTCTGACTGTGCTTAAATTTACAGTGAGGTCATGGAAAAAGTTCTACTTCATTGGTATCAAATGTGTACCAGTAGTGAATAACCAACAGTTTGGTGATCTCTAGCAAGATGAACCTCTCTGCAGACAGTGTGCATGGAGAGAATATATATTATAATTCTTTGGTTTTTTCTCCCTACTGAAGCATTTACTCCATGCCACTGGAATTTCTTAGTCCAAGTGTTTTCTCATATTAGTAATTTACAGTTAGTTCCTTCTCTGACTGGTTATTCTTCTCTATGGATCGTAGAGAAAACCCAGAAGCACTTCTTTCTTTTTCTGCATTTTCCCTGTGAATGGTAAATTGATTCACTGTAAAATGCAGGGTGTCAGCTATGAACTATTAGGGTCTCTTGCTCTCTGCCTATGGCTGTTCAAATACATATTAGTGCAGGGAGAATCCCAGAATCCTTTAGAGACACTAGAAGGCCAAATCCGTAATTAGGGTGAATAAACAGGAAAAGCAAGGGGGGATGAATGAAGCCAGCAACCACTGTAGTGATTACAGCAAAACTGGTCACAGCCAAATAGGTCATTGCAGATTCAGTGACTTCTCTTATCAATGTTTACAACAATTCAATGTAAATAAAAAATAACTGAAATTATTCCTGCACCAAGAATTTTAGGCAAAACCCTTTTCCTACATTTTCAGCACCAGTAAGGATCCCCATGTCTGTGTAGGCCATTGTCCATTAAAACTGTTTCCCAGATAAAACATTAATCCCTTTGCTGTTGGCACATCAGGCAAGATTCTCTAAGGCTCCAGTTCACCCCTAATCGGTGGGAGCGTAATGCAGAGAGATAGCAGCATTTCTAGCCAAAACATTCCATTGTGAGATTCTGATGAAACATAAAATGAAAGTTATCTGAGGCTATGCAGCAGAATATTGTCATCAGCTCTGCTGTGATAAAGATGTTGCAGAAAGTGGAAGAACCAGCATAGCTAGGAAAAAATGGAAATGTGACAATACCCCTGTTATGAGAATGTAAACATTAACAATTCAGACACAATTCAGATTTATCTCTCTCTTCCTTCAAGAAATACTGGAAGAGCAAAAAGAAAACCTGCCTTACATACAACAGAGGGATAGACTAGGAGTGGGAATACTAATAATATTTATGAAGAGCAATAATTATCCTTCAAAATCCTATACACCCTCAGAAGTTGCCAGAGTATGTTGATCAAAACTTTTCTTCGCTGCCTCAAAGAATACCATGAAAAATTCTGACAATCTCCGCAAAAATGTTTTGTTGTACCTTTACCAGCCTTTATCGTAAATGGAACTTTCTGATGATGCACCTCCTGATATAATGGAAGACCAAGGACTGCATCAACAAAAAACCCCATCTGTATAAGTGTTTTTAACCAGAATGGAAGTAGAGGAGAGGAACAGAAAGACATGAGTCTTTATACTTTTTTCCCCTTGACAGATTCTTGTTCTAAAATATAATAAGCATAAAATCCTCTTTTAAGAAAGTTTTTAGAAGCAATTAAAATACCAAGCAGAGAGAGTATGAATCAGTTCTTCCAGTTATCCAGTTGCTTGAAAAAATCAACGTGGTTGTATGTTCGTGGTTGGTACTAATACTCTGAAAGTTATCACATGGCAGCTCTGCTGATGACTTTTCTGAGTTGAAGCAACTGCAATTTTTTAGTGATTCAGGCTGTGTCTTTTAATCACAATCCTAACAAGCAAGGCAAATTGAGCTGATAGACACTTGCTTGTCAGGGTATAAATCTCTCTTGGACTGTCCACTGTCAGTCTCTTAGAAAGCATCCCCTTTTTCTCACAATGTGCAAAGATGCACAGATGGTAGAAGGTTGGAAAAATTCCCAGAATAGTACTGAGGGAGCAGTCAGAATAACAAAGTGTAGGAGAACAGAACTCTGACCCTATCAAAATTTTGAGTAAAGATGAGAGATGATGAACTGGTAAACCAGGTAGTCCAGTGTTTATATTAAATTCTATAATTGACTCACCTCCTACTGGTGGCAAGTTTTCAACAAACTTTTCAGTCTTTTCTCTTAGCACTCTCAGTGGTAGACAGTTTTATTTCTGGTGCTGCCAGCAATGGGTCAAACCATGGTAGAGAGGCCCATAAAAAAAATTTCAACCTGCCATGAAGATAGTAATGATATGTGATAGTTTAAAGTGGTTGTGATACTTCTTTATAATATGCCAACATTACTCAGCTTTGAGAATATTGGCACATGCACTTTGATCCAAATGTTCACACATGTATATTAGCCTCCAAAAAGAAAAGGAAGAGCCCTACTGTTAGATTAGCAAAGTTTATTTATAGTATGATTCTGTGTGTGAAAATATGAAAGTATATATATACTGCTGTGTAAATTATTCTTTTGTAGAACTTGGTAAAATGCTGCTTACACTGACAGTTCCATTCATTGTTAACAGTACTCAGGTATCCCATTTGGTGCAAACAAATTCAACATAAATAACTTACCATAGGTATATGAGAAACTATGCAACTCAAACTATTCTTGTTTTGGAAGTACATAACATAAAGACTCAAAGACTGTTCAGAATATAGAAGCATCAGAGTTGATCCTGTCATGGAAATGATCTCCAGATATTTGTGCCATTGAGAAATTTTGGTCCTGAAAAGCCATCCACACTTTCCTGCATGTTTTTTCAAAACAGTATTTGTTTCAGGTTTCAGCTAGCCACCAAAGTTCATACCCATTCAATAATGTGATAGAATGGGGAAGGTAAGTAGCAAAAGAATCATTTCTGAAACTAGCTACATGTACTAATGGAGAACTAGTCTGGCAATGACAAATTTTAACCTTTTGCTTTCCTCAACATCAGATGAAAGCTAAATAATTTTTCACATCCTTTCAAAAAATTGTATTTTATTTTCTAAATGAGAAGAGAGTTTTTCACTCTGAGAACATAGAGACAGGAGCATTTAATTACCCATATCTACTCTTACTGTAAAAAGTAAAACAGACTCTGTATTTTAAACCCTTGTTTTGGTTAAGTGCCTCTTTGTGAGATGTGATGGGTAGTACAATTTATAGTTAAGAAAGGATAAAAGGTGAAGGTGCTCAGATGACCTTAAAATCAGTTTTACATCAATTCAGCCAACATATGGTAGTTTTGTAGATCATGCATTTTAGTCTGTTTCTTCACTTGGCAGCATTTTCACTCTGAACTTGTCTTGCTTGGCCATTACAGACTATTGTTCCTGATGATTTTTAGAATTATTCAAGACAAGATTGAAAAGATCTAGAACATGTCAGAAATTCAAAACATGCTGACTTGAATCATCAGCAATTACTATGAAAAGCTTCATTCTTCTCCCATATCACTTATGTTAAGTAATATTGACCTATAAAGAGGGAAAAAAACTTTCTGTCAAAACTAAATATACTATTGTTTGGTTTCTTTCTTATTTAAAAGTATCACCATCTTTTAATTTGCAATTCTTGGATTTGTTTGCATTAACGTTACTTACAAGGCAGAAGGAAAAGGTAAAAGAGTAAAGAGAGAATAGAAGCACCACTTTGACAGATGTTTCTCCCTACTAAATACTTAGCTCATAAATTTAATTCAAAACATACCTGGCTTCATTTGTACAATTCAGACGTAATGATGTTTCATTTAATTATGATGCATAATCATAAATTATTTACTTATTATTCTAGCAGACTTTATTTGATTGAAGTAGTGTGATTTATATTTATAAATTAATTAATTTGTTCTATTTTACACATTCTATTTTTCTAGTCTAAAAATTACACTTTAAATGACTGTGACAAAAAAGAGTCATTGGTATCTACAGTTCAAATCACACTGGAAGAGGAATTGTAGCATCATATTTTCACACAAGTAGAATAATCCGTCCAGAACCACTCAATTCCCCAGCAAAAGTGGTTCTTTATGAAACTGTACTCTTAGATTTTTCTACTGCACCAAAGGCAGTAAAGAGATTTGCAAAACTGGCTTGGCCACAAATGGAATGAAAACATTCTTCATTATGTGGCCAAGAATTCAAAAAGATTAAATGACAGTTTGGAACTTCAAAATTCTATGAAGATATATTCTTTCTTTGGGGGAGTTTTCTTTAAAGCAGATAAATGTCTCTGAAGAGGAAGAATCCTTGAAGACTTCATCTTGCTGTCAAGAAAAATGCTAAGATTAAAAACTGCAGACTGGAATCAGACCAGGTTTTTTCCCTGATGACCTTATACTCCAACTTACTCAAAGTGCCTTGCAGAATTTGAGACTAAATAACTGACTCTATATTTGCAGAAAATACGGATCTAACCAGCTGTCTAGCTTGAATTGTGTTTGAATAATATTTTAAATAATATCATTTCAATTTAAATAATATTTTAACTCAGTTCCTTCAGTCAGTGAAGATGACATTCCTGCAAAAGACTTTTAAAAGATCTGTACAAAATCATGCATTTTTAGCAGTTAGTGGACAATATTTCTGTACTCAAAATTCAATTTTTTACAGCACCACTACTGTTATAAGTAGCAAGGGATGAATTTATCACAGTGCTCACTATAAAAACTAAATGAGTATTAGCTAAGATCTTCCAACAGGCAGAACATATTCAAAGGTGACCAACTAATTAAAGCAGATTTGTATTTTCCTTTTCTTAACGCACAGGAAAAAAACCTAATATATTTTCCTTTGGTTTTGTTTTAAGTTCTGTGGACAAATGGAGAACTGGCATGGATATAATAGCTCAAATAACTTGGAGAGAAAACCAGAGGTGGGTGGGTGGTAGTTGCTAATATTGTTTTTATTAACATACCTATAACCAAACACCTTCGGAAATTATGTCTTTGTTAAAGATTCAATGTCATAATTTCTGCCAGCATGGATTGAAAGAAGGCCTAGAATGAATCCTGCAGCAGGAGAAGGGGAAAATAGTCTTGTTGCTACTGATATTTCTAAGTAAAAAAAAAAAAGGTTTTCATCTTTTAAAAATGCTGACTTTCTCATTCCTGCCTTCTCTGTACACGAAACTAAGACGTTAGCTACAACAGTCAAAAATCAGATTTTTTCTTTATACATCATCTTTTTATGGAAATAAAAACAAATATCAAATTATTTTGCTAGTTGAATAGACCCTACATTCATTCAATCATAGCAAAACCATTTATTTGTCATTGGCAGCAATCACTGCTTGCAATTATTGTAATATTTGCACCCATTTAGTAGTCTCAAATATGTCTTTAATATCATTGCATATTACATGTGACCTCCAATGATAATAAAAGGGTAAGAGTGAACAGGATTACTACACAGTTTTCCGAGATACTGTTATAATTCAAGCAGCTTTCATTCAGGATTCCTGAAAGCGTAGGTCTTGTCAAAGTAGCTCTGTGAACTAGTTAAATCAAGTATGCTGGGTTGCATCCAGAATCTTGATGGATTAATATGTTATAAAGCAATCTGGGGAAAATATGCAATTTGCAGCAAAGCTAGTTTTAATGAAAGGGTTGGAAAATTGATGTTTGCTAAAAGTGTAATGGTTCAACTCATTTCATAACATTCCACAAAGCTGCTTTTGCATGTTAAAATGGGCTTTCCATTCTGACTCTTTCTATTTTGTAAAATCTGGTTGTTTTGAAGTACAGACTAAGCGCTGCATTTGCCTGATCATAAGTCAGGTCACAAGGAAAGCTGGGATAGATGAAGAAAAATATAAGACATTTATAAAACTGTTCTCATCACTGATAATCTTTGTTAGTAGACCATAGGTGCTTGTAGGCGTTTGTGCCACTGGACGATACTAGCAAAAAGTCTTCAGCCTGTTTACAAACTCACAGAGAACATGATACAATCCATGGTCTAAAGCATACCCAATCCAGTTATGGAAGACAGAGGGTTGATAAAAAGAGACTGAATATTCAAACAGGTGGGCAGCATGAAAGCCTTAAGAACCACCTTATTTCCGCAACTTTTTGTTGTTTTGTTGGTTTCCCAACATTTCACCATAGGTTGAATTTAGCCTTACTTAACATCATTAGGTTAAATCCTTTTGGAAAGGTTATTTCAGGATATCAATGGAAAAGCAAAGGATAGCAGAGTCAATTGGAGTCAGTGTAGCACCAACAGCAGATGTCAGAGACAGGCAAAATATTTTTGAAATAACCTTCAGAAAGACATCTGAGAGTGTCTCTGGTGTAATTCGGTCTGAAGCTTCATCTGTAGGTACTGCATTCAATTATTTTTGGCCTTTTGGTAGAGGTTAATTACAAGATTCACAGAAACAAAGGATTGACATATAAAACCTCTGTTGGAAGTATTTCTCCCTGAATTTTCTGTAATATCTCTTTGTACTTGGTTTATCAGAGATTCATGCCATCTAAAGAATATCAAATACTGGTGATACAGTGAGGACACTGTAGATTACATTCATCCCATGCACATATAGCACTGATCAAGTAACTGAGTGCTCTCGTTTAGCCCCGATCAGCAACTAAATACCACACAGCTGCTTGCTTACTCCCCCACCCTTGTGGGATGGGGGAGAGAATCAGAAGGGCCAAAGTAAGAAAACTCATGGGTTGAGATAAGAACAGTTTAATAATTAGAATAAAACAGCAATAATACTAATATAGTGAAAAGGAAAATAATGACCGAGAGAGAGATGAAACACTGGAAGAAGAGGGGAAAAAAAAAACCCAAAACTAAACAACAAGTGCTGCAACAGCTCACCACCCACTGACCAACGCTGCCAGTCCCCGAGCCACGATCGCTGCCTCCCCCGGCCAACTCCCCCCAGTTAATATACTGGGCATGACGTCACATGATATGGAATACCCTTTGGCCAATTCGAATCAGCTCTCCTGGTTGTATCCCCTCCCCTCCCGGCTTCTTGTGCACCTGGCAGAGCATGGGAAGCTAGAAAGTCCTTGACTAGTGTAAACACTACCCAGCAACAACTAAAACACCAGGGTGTTATCAACATTATTTGCATACCAAGTCTAAAACACAGCACTGTACTAGCTACAGTGAAGAAAATCAACTATGCCAGCTAAAACCGTGACAGTATCCACCCCTTATTCCGTACCATTTACGTCATGCTCAGGTCTCATACTATCCAATATGACCTCAATAACCACCACCCGCCTCCCCATCCTTTGATGACATACGCAGATATCATTTATCATTCCCGTAGTCTATGGACCATCCCTGCAGAACATCTGTAGAGGGTCCACACATGTCCATTGAGTTCATTCAGTCCATAACTTTGGGCTCCATCTATCGTAACAGTCTTTCAAGGCCGGAGAGATGGTCTGCGTGGTGTTGGATTGTTGCATGCTGAAGCCAGTCTTTGTTCCACCACCGCTACACGTTGCTTGGTTCAATCAAAGTTCATTCTTCATTAATTTTGGAAATTCTTACTATGATACCATTGATATGGCATATAGCAACCATAGGAGTGATGACATACAATATCATATAGCAATTAACAGCATACCATTCAGTTCATTGGCTATTTTCACCCAAAATCAAATCCCCTTGAGGCACACATCGAACTCCTCCATCCTCCCGCATCACCCACCAGGTGCACCCAGGTCCTCGAGCAAAAGCAATCCCACGAATGGGTTTGCCTTTGCCTGAGACAGGAATAACCCAGACGGGTTTCCCCAGCATATTTTTTACATGCACTACAGGGACTTTATCCCCTTCCACAGTACGTAAGTGTCCTGACTGGGCAGGCCCAGCTCGATTGGCAGATCCCCTAGTGTTGACTAACCAGGTGGCTTTTGCTAAATGTGTTTGAATGTCCCACCCCCCATTGCTCTCAGTGTAGTCTTTAACAGTCCATTGTATCGTTCAATTTTCCCAGAGGCTGGTGCATGATAGGGGATGTGATACACCCACTCAATGCCATGCTCTTTGGCCCAGGTGTCTATGAGGTTGTTTCGGAAATGAGTCCCGTTGTCTGACTCAATTCTTTCTGGGGTGCCATGTCGCCATAAAACTTGTTTTTCAAGGCCCAGGATAGTGTTCCGGGCGGTGGCATGGGGCACGGGATATGTTTCCAGCCATCCGGTGGTTGCTTCCACCATTGTAAGCACATGGCGTTTGCCTTGGCGGGTTTGTGGCAGTGTGATATAATCAATCTGCCAGGCCTCCCCATATTTATACTTCAGCCATCGTCCTCCATACCACAGAGGTTTTATCCGCTTGGCTTGCTTGATTGCAGCGCATGTTTCACATTCATGGATGACCTGTGCAATAGTGTCCATGGTCAAGTCCACCCCTCGGTCGCGAGTCCATCTGTATGTTGCATCTCTTCCTTGATGGCCTGAGGTGTCATGGGCCCACCGAACTATAAGTAGTTCACCCTTATGTTGCCAGTCTAGATCTACTTGAGGCACTTCAGTCTTAGCAGCCTGATCCACCTGTTGGTTGTTCTGATGTTCTTCAGTGGCCCGACTCTTGGGGACATGAGCATCCACCTGACGTACCTTCACAACCAGGTTCTCCACCCGGGCAGCAATATCTTGCCACAATGCAGCAGCCCAGATGGGTTTGCCTCTGCGCTGCCAGTTGTTCTGCTTCCATTGCTGTAACCACCCCCACAGGGCATTTGCCACCATCCATGAGTCAGTATAAAGATAGAGCACTGGCCATTTTTCTCATTTAGCAATGTCTAAAGCCAGCTGGATGGCCTTTACTTCTGCAAACTGACTTGATTCACCTTCTCCTTCAGCAGTTTCTGCGACTTGCCGTATAGGACTCCATACAGCAGCCTTCCATCTCCGATGCTTTCCCACCAGACGACAGGACCCATCAGTGAACAGGGCATATTGCTTCTCATTTTCTGGCAGTTTATTATACAGTGGGGCCTCTTCAGCACGTGTCACCTCCTCCTCTGGTGATATTCCAAAATCTTTGCCTTCTGGCCAGTCCATGATCACTTCCAAGATTCCTGGGCGACTGGGGTTTCCTATTCGAGCCCGTTGGGTGATCAGTGTGACCCACTTACTCCATGTAGCATCAGTTGCGTGATGTGTAGAGGGGACCCTCCCTTTGAACATCCAGCCCAGCACCGGCAGTCGAGGTGCCAGGAGGAGCTGTGCTTCAGTACCGATCACTTCTGAAGCAGCTCAAACCCCTTCATATGCTGCCAATATCTATTTTTCAGTTGGAGTGTAGCGCGCTTCGGACCCTCTGTATCCCCGACTCCAGAACCCTAGGGGCCGACCTCGGGTCTCCCCTGGTGCTTTCTGCCAGAGGCTCCAGGTAGGGCCATTCTCCCCGGCTGCAGTGTAGAGCACGTTTTGTACGTCTTGTCCTGCCCGGACTGGCCCAAGGGCTACTGCATGAACTATCTCCTGCTTTATCTGTTCAAAGGCCTGTCGTTGCTCAGGGCCCCATTTGAAATCATTCTTCTTCCGGGTCACTTGATAGAGAGGGCTTACAATCAGACTGTAATTTGGAATATGCGTTCTCCAAAAACCCACAACGCCTAAAAAAGCTTGTGTTTCCTTTTTGCTAGTTGGTGGAGACATGGCGGTTATTTTGTTGATCACATCCATTGGGATCTGCCGACGTCCATCTTGCCATTTTATTCCCAAAAACTGAATCTCCTGTGCAGATCCCTTCACTTTACTTTGTTTTATGGCAAAACCAGCCTTCAGAAGGATTTGGACTATTTTCTTCCCTTTCTCGAAAACATCTTCTGCTGTGTTGCCCCACACGATGATGTCATCAGTGTACTGAAGGTGTTCCGGAGCTCCACCCTGTTCCAGTGCAGTATGGATCAGTCCATGGCAAATGGTAGGGCTATGTTTCCACCCCTGGGGCAGTCGATTCCAGGTGAACTGGACACCCCTCCAAGTGAAAGCAAACTGTGGCCTGCACTCTGCTGCCAAAGGGATTGAGAAGAATGCATTAGCGATATCAATTGTGGCATACCACTTGGCTGCCTTTGACTCCAGTTCGTATTGAAGTTCTAGCATGTCCAGCACGGCAGCACTCAGTGGCGGAGTGACTTCATTCAGGCCACGATAGTCTACTGTTAGTCTCCACTCTCCATTAGACTTCCACACTGGCCATATGGGACTGTTAAAGGGTGAACGGGTCTTACTGATCACTCCTTGGCTCTCCAGTCGCCGAATGAGCTCATGGATGGGAATTAGGGAGTCTCGATTGGTGCGGTATTGCCGCCGGTGCACTGTTGTGGTGGCAACTGGCACCTGTTGTTCTTTGACCTTCAGCAACCCCACAACAGAAGGGTCCTTCGAAAGACCAGGCAAAGTAGACAGCTGTTTAATTTCCTCCGTCTCCAAGGCAGCTATACCAAAAGCCCACCTGTACCCTTTTGGGTCCTTGAAATACCCTCTCCTGAGGTAGTCTATGCCAAGGATGCACGGAGCCTCTGGGCCAGTCACAATGGGGTGCTTTTGCCACTCATTCCCAGTTAGGCTCACTTCAGCCTCCAATACAGTTAGCTCTTGGGATCCGCCTGTCACTCCAGCAATACAAATGGGTTCTGCCCCTACATACTTTGATGGCATTAGGGTGCACTGCGCACCGGTGTCCACTAGAGCCTTATACTCCTGTGGGTCAGATGTGCCAGGCCATCGGATCCACACAGTCCAGAAAACCCGGTTGTCCCTTTCCTCCGCCTGGCTGGAGGCAGGGCCCCTCTAATTCCAATTGTGGATTTCCCACTCCAGATCTTGTGAATGGGAATCAGAAGTCTCTCTATTAAGATCACAGATAGAATCAGCGCTTCTAGTCCTCTGTCTGGGGAACTGCCTACCGGAAACTGGAGCAGCAACTCTCCTGGAGGTCCCCCCTTGAGTGGTTGTTTTTCCTTGCAACTCACGTACCCGTGCCTCCAGGGTCGACGTAGGTTTTCCATCCCACTTCCTCATGTCCTCTCCATGGTCACGCAGGTAAAACCATAGGGTGCCCCGTAGTGTGTATCTTCTCTCTTGAGTAGAAGGACGCTTACTCCTAATGGCCGAGATACTGGTCCGTACAGGTAGGGAGTAGGACATATCTTCTTTGATTTGCTGAACCTTCCGGGACAGTTTCTCCACAGCTGAGATGAGGGAGGAAGAGACATGTACTTCATAATCCCAGAGTTTATCAGTCACATCCTCTACCATTGGTGCCTCTTCATCTTTCCAGGATATTACTGCCAGGGAGTTTACAGGGGATGATGGTGCACTCCGTACAAAGAATGATTTCAAATGGGGCCCTGAGCAACGACAGGCCTTTGAACAGATAAAGCAGGAGATAGTTCATGCAGTAGCCCTTGGGCCAGTCCGGGCAGGACAAGACGTAAAAAACATGCTCTACACTGCAGCTGGGGAGAATGGCCCTACCTGGAGCCTCTGGCAGAAAGCACCAGGGGAGACCCGAGGTCGGCCCCTAGGGTTCTGGAGTCGGGGATACAGAGGGTCCGAAGCGCGCTACACTCCAACTGAAAAATAGATATTGGCAGCATATGAAGGGGTTTGAGCTGCTTCAGAAGTGATCGGTACTGAAGCACAGCTCCTCCTGGCACCTCGACTGCCGGTGCTGGGCTGGATGTTCAAAGGGAGGGTCCCCTCTACACATCACGCAACTGATGCTACATGGAGTAAGTGGGTCACACTGATCACCCAACGGGCTCGAATAGGAAACCCCAGTCGCCCAGGAATCTTGGAAGTGATCATGGACTGGCCAGAAGGCAAAGATTTTGGAATATCACCAGAGGAGGAGGTGACACGTGCTGAAGAGGCCCCACTGTATAATAAACTGCCAGAAAATGAGAAGCAATATGCCCTGTTCACTGATGGGTCCTGTCGTCTGGTGGGAAAGCATCGGAGATGGAAGGCTGCTGTATGGAGTCCTATACGGCAAGTCGCAGAAACTGCTGAAGGAGAAGGTGAATCAAGTCAGTCTGCAGAAGTAAAGGCCATCCAGCTGGCTTTAGACATTGCTAAATGAGAAAAATGGCCAGTGCTCTATCTTTATACTGACTCATGGATGGTGGCAAATGCCCTGTGGGGGTGGTTACAGCAATGGAAGCAGAACAACTGGCAGCGCAGAGGCAAACCCATCTGGGCTGCTGCATTGTGGCAAGATGTTGCTGCCCGGGTGGAGAACCTGGTTGTGAAGGTACGTCAGGTGGATGCTCATGTCCCCAAGAGTCGGGCCACTGAAGAACATCAGAACAACCAACAGGTGGATCAGGCTGCTAAGACTGAAGTGCCTCAAGTAGATCTAGACTGGCAACATAAGGGTGAACTACTTATAGTTCGGTGGGCCCATGACACCTCAGGCCATCAAGGAAGAGATGCAACATACAGATGGACTCGCGACCGAGGGGTGGACTTGACCATGGACACTATTGCACAGGTCATCCATGAATGTGAAACATGCGCTGCAATCAAGCAAGCCAAGCGGATAAAACCTCTGTGGTATGGAGGACGATGGCTGAAGTATAAATATGGGGAGGCCTGGCAGATTGATTATATCACACTGCCACAAACCCGCCAAGGCAAACGCCATGTGCTTACAATGGTGGAAGCAACCACCGGATGGCTGGAAACATATCCCGTGCCCCATGCCACCGCCCGGAACACTATCCTGGGCCTTGAAAAACAAGTTTTATGGCGACATGGCACCCCAGAAAGAATTGAGTCAGACAACGGGACTCATTTCCGAAACAACCTCATAGACACCTGGGCCAAAGAGCATGGCATTGAGTGGGTGTATCACATCCCCTATCATGCACCAGCCTCTGGGAAAATTGAACGATACAATGGACTGTTAAAGACTACACTGAGAGCAATGGGGGGTGGGACATTCAAACACATTTAGCAAAAGCCACCTGGTTAGTCAACACTAGGGGATCTGCCAATCGAGCTGGGCCTGCCCAGTCAGGACACTTACGTACTGTGGAAGGGGATAAAGTCCCTGTAGTGCATGTAAAAAATATGCTGGGGAAACCCGTCTGGGTTATTCCTGTCTCAGGCAAAGGCAAACCCATTCGTGGGATTGCTTTTGCTCGAGGACCTGGGTGCACCTGGTGGGTGATGCGGGAGGATGGAGGAGTTCGATGTGTGCCTCAAGGGGATTTGATTTTGGGTGAAAATAGCCAATGAACTGAATGGTATGCTGTTAATTGCTATATGATATTGTATGTCATCACTCCTATGGTTGCTATATGCCATATCAATGGTATCATAGTAAGAATTTCCAAAATTAATGAAGAATGAACTTTGATTGAACCAAGCAACGTGTAGCGGTGGTGGAACAAAGACTGGCTTCAGCATGCAACAATCCAACACCACGCAGACCATCTCTCCGGCCTTGAAAGACTGTTACGATAGATGGAGCCCAAAGTTATGGACTGAATGAACTCAATGGACATGTGTGGACCCTCTACAGATGTTCTGCAGGGATGGTCCATAGACTACGGGAATGATAAATGATATCTGCGTATGTCATCAAAGGATGGGGAGGCGGGTGGTGGTTATTGAGGTCATATTGGATAGTATGAGACCTGAGCATGACGTAAATGGTACGGAATAAGGGGTGGATACTGTCACGGTTTTAGCTGGCATAGTTGATTTTCTTCACTGTAGCTAGTACAGTGCTGTGTTTTAGACTTGGTATGCAAATAATGTTGATAACACCCTGGTGTTTTAGTTGTTGCTGGGTAGTGTTTACACTAGTCAAGGACTTTCTAGCTTCCCATGCTCTGCCAGGTGCACAAGAAGCCGGGAGGGGAGGGGATACAACCAGGAGAGCTGATTCGAATTGGCCAAAGGGTATTCCATATCATGTGACGTCATGCCCAGTATATTAACTGGGGGGAGTTGGCCGGGGGAGGCAGCGATCGTGGCTCGGGGACTGGCAGCGTTGGTCAGTGGGTGGTGAGCTGTTGCAGCACTTGTTGTTTAGTTTTGGGTTTTTTTTTTCCCCTCTTCTTCCAGTGTTTCATCTCTCTCTCGGTCATTATTTTCCTTTTCACTATATTAGTATTATTGCTGTTTTATTCTAATTATTAAACTGTTCTTATCTCAACCCATGAGTTTTCTTACTTTGGCCCTTCTGATTCTCTCCCCCATCCCACAAGGGTGGGGGAGTAAGCAAGCGGCTGTGTGGTATTTAGTTGCTGATCGGGGCTAAAGCACAACAGAACAAATGATTGATAACATCAGACAGATGCCAACACTTCCAGTCCAGCTTTCAACTTAAATGACAAAGTGTGAATCTGTTGACTTCAGCATAAAATATTTCTGCCAGCCTGAAATCTGGTTTTCCATGTACAAGCGAAACATACATTGCAAGCTCCTCTAAGTACATCACTTGAGGCGCTGGCTAATGTTGTATCCCACTGAGATATCATTTGTCATTTCATTTAACTAATACTTCCTATCCTAAATGCTGCTACAATACTAGGTGGCAACTAATTTTCTTCATGTAATTGTATCCATATAAAAGCTAAAGTTAAATTCACTTTTCTGTCTTTTCATTTAAAACAACCATTTTTTTTAGTTTATATGTAAATTGTTTCCTTCCCATTGTTACATTATTTACAGAAACAATCCAAATCACTTGGTAATTGTTGCTTTAAGTAATGTATTACTGTGGAAATTTAAAAGATGTGAAGAGTGTAGAATACATCAGAAGGCAATTGAGTTTAAATGTATCCCTGGGACTACTTTGCTGTGCCTGCAGTTGCTTTTTGTATGGAAAAAACACAACTTTATGAGATATTCTTTAAAAGCTACTGAAATACTAGTTTTCAACCCCCACATAATTTTTAGTTTAGAAAATGTCATGATCTATAGTACCAAGCCAAGATTTCACACTGAAATATCAATGCTAAATTTAATTGTTATTCTAGGGAAAAATAATCTAAACTATGGTTACATGATGTTGATTTTGCAACTGACAGTCATATCCCAAGAAAGATTTTTGAATCATAACTGATTGTTCATTGAAATCATAAACTTGACATGCAGGGTAGCCAAAAAAAGACAATAAAATTTTGGATGGCATCAAGAAATATGGTTAAGGATTATGATGGAAGGTGTCATTTTGCTGCAATATAAAAACCTATGTACTTCTACATCTTGCTTTTACAACATTGCTTGCATTTACAGTGTAAGAGAAAGCATAATTTCAGTGTTAGCACCAGGGAGATCAACACTTTATTGTGTTATCGCAATCTAATAAATCTTAGATTCCTTATGATTTTGATGCCCCAAAATTAGTATTCATCTATTCCTTGCCACACACTGATGACTAATAGGCTGTCATGAGCTCCTCTTATCAGATTTTTCATACAAACAAAAATGAAAAAGACAATAAAAATCTCAGATTAGATTAGGGGTACATAGCCACAAAACAACAACACTGTTTATACACCAGCTGGAGCAACTGTAAAGCTAATAATGACATTAAAAAAGCTGCAGCAGTGAACATGGAAATGACGATCTTCCTCCTTCTTCAAGTAAGCGGTGAGAATAATCACTAATATTTTGACTGTTACAGTTAGTTTAGAAAAGAGGTATTTATTAACATAACACTCCCATTTTCTTTGCTCCTAGCATGTTCATTGTTTAAGCAGCTCAGCAAGATTGCATATTTAACTTTGTAACAGGAATGGATTAACTCCCTGCACACTCTATGAATTCCAAATTCTGAAAAGAACTACAGCACCACAACTTCCAATGAAATTTTACTATCACTTCATTTTTCTTCATTAAGTAAAATTAAGCTGTTACACAATATAGTGTTAAGCACTCTTTTAGTTTTAGTTTTTACTGGTTGTTTATTATGTGTCACTATCATAAAATTTCCTTTCCTCATTACTTTTTTCTGGTCATGACTTTGGTTTAACTGGGGACAGTTAAATGAGCACTACTTACTCTCTCAAGGAATCAGTCAACAGTACATTTTCCTCTTGAGGAGGGGCTCAGTACTGCCACTGTGGAAATTAAGGAGAGATATGAAACAGGGCAGCCAGTTCCTTTTTGGACTTCAGGTTGCAGCCTGTTGCAAAAGGAAGAAAAATACTTGCAGCATTTGCAGCTAGATCCAATAAAATGGTTAAGCAATGCTAAATTCAGTACCATTTTTGAGACACCTAGCCTCCAGAGACTACCTACTGTGAGGGGAATTAAATAACCCTTCTTGCTGCCACCCCAAAACCATTGAGATGGGCACTGCAGGCATGCATGTGCAGGGGTGCTACTGCACATAAGGCACTAATGTAAAGAGTTGAAGGGACTAGGACAGTCCCTTTGGCTTTTCCAGTCAATCTTCTTTAACTCTCAAGACACAGAGCTTAAGCTTCGTCCACAATTTATACAGAAAATGCCTAATGATACAAACCAGGAAATGTTTTGGACAAAGGGGAAAAGTCCCATGCCAAGTGTGGGACTTCAGGCAAAGATCTGGGAATGCAGACCCCTCAGTCCATTCAGTGCATCCAGCATCTAGAGACCACTTCTAGGGTATCCACCCTCTACTTTCATTTCAAGGCATTGAATGGAAACAATGCTTTCCCTTTGAACTGTTGTGATGCCTACGTCTTCCATGTAATACTGCAGCAGAATCTCAACTTTGAATTTGTTTTTATGGCAATATATGAAGCTGGCTGAGACTGGTTCCAATGCTCACAACCTCTCTGTGTTTTCTGAAATAGCCAAGAAAATTAAATTAAATTCATCTGCCTTACCTCAGATGCATGCTCTTATTTACTAGTTTTCCAAGTCAGACTCTCTGCCTCCCTTCTAACACTATGACTAATACAGCTTTTACAAGCACACAGCAGCAGAGGTTCAATGAGGTGGACAGAAAGTATCTCTTGCTTCTCCACATTAGCACGGAGGTTAGTGGTTTCTCTAGGAAAGTGAGAAGCATGGTGTTGAGTCTCTTCCTAATACAGCATAAAATTAAAGAAGCTCTTTCACTCGACAGTTCACTGTTAAGCTGTTTTATAAAGGTGACTGCCACCGCCTTTTCCTGAAAGATCATTTTTGAGAGCATTTTGCAAAGTGTCTGTCTTCACAGTGTGAATGAAGTATATTAGCACACCTACCAAATCAGCTTCCTGAAACGTTATTGACTTCTGGAAGAGTCAAACTTACACTCTCCAAACAGTATAAAGAGATCATTCCATAATGAGCTTCCAGGCACGGTATTGATGGTGGAACTTTATGTTATGGTACTGAAACATGAGCTCCAGGAGGAGTTCAGCCTTTCAGAACATGCTTATAATCACACTTGCTACTCTTTTTCTCATACTTGAAGAAAGGAAGGTATAGCTACAAAGAACAGAGCAGATACAGACAGCCCTCTGACTGTGTAGAAACACCTAATCTGAGTGTGGCACTCTTAAATGACAACAAAAAGGCATGTGAAGTGTATTTGTAAACCTCTGTAATGAAATTATTTATTTAATGACTCTGCAAAATCCTTGAAATACATTTTATTAAATGCCTTTTTCATCTACAATATTTGAAACAGTAATCTAACTATATTTCATTTTTGTGTGATCAGATATAACCCATATCCAAGTTCATATGCAAGAAAGGGGAATCTTGTATAGTTTTCTCTTATAAATCAAAAGACAAAAAAACAATAATATTAATTCTTGTGGTGACCAATGTGCATACCTGTGATGTTTTTAAAATACATTTATGTTATTCACTATAGAATGATCACCACTATGATAAGCCTTTACTATAACAACAGCAAAGATTATAACTTCAGGGGAAACAGCTTGTCTCCCTGTGATGGTCAGATTACCAGAACATTGCTTTGCTCTTAAAAGCTCTATTGTCCTAACAGAAAATAGTTTATTTTGTCAATTTTGTTTCTTAGAGCTGTGATAGGCATATTCCATAAGTACATCTGCAGGCAGGTAAAAGGATTAAAAAAAAATAAAAATGTTTTCTAATATAATGACCCCAGCAACTACTAACCTCTTCTACTACAAGTCTGACTGCAGTGAGACAGTACTTCTATGAGACAGCGATGGCATGAATCAAGCCTCCTTTCAGCCCAGCGTAATAATTTGCTTAGATTCCCTGGTTATATATCTCAAAGCCTGATTTTTTAATCAGGATTTTATGAGCAGCCAATAGAATAGTGTTCTTCTTGGTAGTTCACAAAAATAAAATCAAACATATTTAATGCCTCTTTTTCATACGCAATGAAAAGCACTTGCCGCATCAGTATTGATGTATTTCAATATATGTTACTTCACTGATTAAAACACTTTCTTGCACAACATGAGACACAGGTATTATTTTTATCCATTCAGTTATTTGTGTATTTATCCACCATTAACCATCATATATACATAGAGAAATATATTCAAATCTCTTGATGTATTTTTGTGTAAAGCTGCATATCCTAGAAGTACAAATCACATGTATATGTGATCCGTATCATGATGAGATATATCTAGAGCTATGCGCCCATGTACAAAGAAACACCTAATGAAAAGCAAAAAAAAAAAAAATATTATTTTTTATAGAAAATTTATTCAAGTCAATCCACACTTACCAAAAACTTCACTGAATAATTCCTGGTAAGAACTATCAGTGCAATCACATTCTAGCCACATCTGGGGAATCTAAAATAGCAAAAAGAAAAAATATTCATGACTGAGTGTAAAACAGTAATAACTAGTAATATTGAAGCTTGTCTTAAACAAAAGGGAAACCCAGATGTGTAGGCTAGAAGGCTGTGTCAAGAAATGTGGCTGGAATATTTAAGCAACATACGCTTTCCAAATATTCATGTAGTTCTTACGTGCTGATTCCTCAGAACAACTTCTGGTTCATTTTAGTTTCAGTTTGCTAAAAGTTCCAAATCTAACATAGATTCCTTGAAAAAATTTGCTCCATTAAAGTATAACTGTATGTAGTGAAGATGCTGCATGATTATGGAAGTTAATATACATTATAATGTAGATTTCATGATGTCTAGGCTTTTTTCTGAGACCACATTTTTCCTGGGCTGCTGTTTCATGTTCAGTGAACTAAATGGTTTCTTGTTTCATTTTCAGCAAAGAAAAATCTAAAGTACCATTGGCCAAAATCTGCATTAAGTAAATATCAGTTTAACCAGAGATGATTAGAAATTCTTAAATGAAGCATACCTGTAAATCTGAATATCCTGATAATTAAGCCTGTTTCTACCTTAAAGGAAATTTGGGATTACAATGCAGAAGTCTCTAGCTCATGGCACTTTTTTGAAAGACTACTTTTGAACTATGTATCCCAAGAGAGTATACTATGCTCCAGGTATGATCGCATGCCCAGCTCACACCTCAGTCCATGCCAGAGCAAGACCCCAATAAATACCATGCTTTCCTTTGCTCTTCCTCCTCCTCCTTCTCTACCATGGTTTTACCAGTAATGAAGGTTAAACATGGGGCAGAAGGAACACAGGTAGCAGTTCTCTGGTGTTACTACTCTGGACAACACAAGGACCAGAATTTAGGGACATACCACAGGGTGCAAATATTCTGTGTCCTTGAGGCTCAGAGCCAAACAGAATCAGAACCCTATGTCTCATGCTAACACTTTTCATTGTCCAGAGATTTCTTACTTAAACTCCTCATGAAGAACACAAGCTATTGCCAAAGAATTTTGGTAAGATCAGGTATGTGATTGCTACCAACTTTGTATTTCTACTGGTATAAGTCTGGATTACAAAACAGAAAGCTAACATCTAGTCTATTAAAGAAATAATTTCCATGTTACTTTGCCCCATTTAGGTCAGAACATCTCACTTTTTCAGAACTGCCAAAAATTAGAATTAAAAGACCACAGAATAATGTGTAATTATAGCCTTTCTTATAATTTCTTACTTGTAGAATCCATACTAAGATGCAATAAATGTGGGTTTTCTACCTACCAAATCATGCGACCTATCCATAAGCTGTAATTTACATCACACGCACTACATGGAGTAAAACAATTAAAAAGTTCTGTTCTCTTTTTTCATGTTTTTATTGTTGTTTGAATCTAATCATTACATAATTTCCTCAGGAAAAAAACTATCCTGTGAAAAAACAAGATGTTTTGTTGCAGTTATGGAAAAATTGTGGATGATTTGCAGCTAGGTTTTTTTAAACAAAGTCTTAGGATGCACCAATAAAAAAGTCAATGTATAAATGCTGTCTTTATGAACAGAACCTAATAATTATATCACAAATATTAGTTGCTTATGTGCTTTTCTCTATTTTCATTTTACCCAGAACACAACAGCCTTGTGGGGGTAAGCAGCCATTCTCAGGAACAAGGATCTTCTCTTTTTGAGGGTCCTGTGACACAGAAATGATTCTGCACAATGTGGCAAGTTGGCAGCAAGAATTCTAGGTTCCAGGATCTCTTATCTGCTGTAGCTCTTATTACTCATGGCAGTCATTTCTGTAGTGACTTTTTCCATGTTAACATAGACAATGTATGTAAGTGGAGAGCAGATGGAAAAGAATCTGATATAGACGTTACTAGCATTGCTATTCTGTATATAAAGACAGTCATGTGCCACCTGACCTTCTTTCCTATCATACTTGTGGCAAACTCCCCTTACTGGGGTGAACTGATTTTCATGAGTGATGTGACAACCAAGACCTTATGACCAGAACATTCTACTTACTGGATGACTTTTAAAAGCCAAAACCACTTTTCTGCTTTAAGACGAATTGCACTGCATGTTCAGCCAGTGGCAACATAAGGCATCATCATATACAACCTTGCTCTATAAGATCCTGTAACCAAGGTGGTGGGGAATTAAACGGAATCGTAGAATATTGTGTGTTGTGAAACTCATGACTGTAGAAACCTCACGAGGTAGTTACTGTTTGTACTAGGAAACTAATAGAAACTGGATAAATCTATAAAGAATTGAATAGAAGAATTTTGTTAGAATCCCGAAACAATAACTGTATTAGTTAGTTATTAAGTCTTGTGAAACCAAGGAAACTTGCTATAGAAACCTGTTATGCACCAGTAAGGCTGCTTGGAAATCCCCTTACCCTTATCAAAGAAAGAAATCAACGTAAAGGTTAAAAGTTAATAGTGAATATTGTATGTTACTAGCACGCATTGGATGTAATTTTATGCTAAACAGTGTGACTTGACAAAAAATTGTATAAAATCTGGTGGATTTTAACGCAAAAGGGAACACGCTTGAGGAGGAGTTATCACCCATGTTCCCAGCGCCGTAAATAAAGAATGCCTGCCTTTTAACACTACATTAGTGTTACGAGGTTTATTCCCGACTTCGGTGACAATCCTACAAACAAGACTATAATTTTTTGAGCCAGTCCTTTTTGTCATAAAGGCAATGTCATGGGTGCTACAGCACCTTCATTGTTACAGTAATTCTTGTAGCACAGCTCTGGAGTCACCCTGTGACATGTTGGAAGACAGAATGTCTCTTTATTTTTGTCTATCTGATTACTTAAGCTAGAAAAAACAATTGCTTAGTTAATGCAGAAGAATAACAGCTGATTTAGTTCTTTTCATTAATTGTTTTGTGATGTAAAAGAAAGCTTTTAAATACAGTGTAAGGACAGTATTTTGAGTGAAACAATTCATGGAAATGAGAATTTCAATTGAGTTCACACAGTGTAACAGCAAAAGATATGACAAGGGGAAAGGAAAATAGGGACATTTTCAAACACTGAAATTATTATTTCCTCTTCCCTTATTTTGCAGAGAATGTGCTGTGGGACATAAAAAATATACATCACTTCATTAGTTTGATTTTGTGCAATAAAATGCAATTTGTTGGTAAGGCACTTCACAAAACTGGAGTAACAGTAGATACAATCAAGTTAAATCAGATACAATGAATATGCAATTTGGTCAGATAAGTTGGAGTTACTGACATTTTTCTAAAGTTTAATTACTTTTTAGCCAAAGCTAATAGTTTCATGGTATTTTGAAAAAATACATGGAAAATGCTGCAAGAAAAAAGAACAGTCTTTACTGAATAAAGCTTGGAGGGGAGGAACAACAACCAACCCAAACATATCATTCATCATGGGCACTCAACACTCTAGCTCTTGGAGGATAGGTCATTTAATTTTTCTCATCTTACTCTTTCTTTCTTAGTGGCTGGAAAGGGTTTGACCTGTTTAAGCCTGCATCAGATTGCTGAGTAGTCATGGTTGCTCATTAAAAAAACCCCAGACAACCTAACATACATTCTCAATGGTGAGGGTTTTTTTCCTCACCTAATTGGAGATAAACCATAATACCTAAACTTTGAAACCAGCAAGTTTCTTGAACTTGTTTAGATTTAGGTTATTTCTATTGGTAATTTCTGAGACTGAAAGTGCATCTAGGGCTGGACTATTAGGTTATGAAAGATTTTAAACTATGTAAGTTTTGTTTTCTAGTGAAATTTCATCATTGCAACCAGCAATGGCACATAAAAGAATTATTCAAATGGGAAATCTATTCATGGCTAAACAACAATCAGTATATGTCTTTACAGATGCAGAAATAAACTGCCAGTAAAAAACTCTTAATAATAAATAGCATATTCTTAGAGGTTTTTTTGAGAACAAATTTATCTTATTCTGGTTTTACACCACAAGTTGTTTTCCTTGTGCAATACATAATGCCAGATCTTTGCAGTGCCTACATTTCCAAACCTAGAGTGAACAACAACCCTGTTCATTATTAAACCTTCCTCCAAGATCCAGTCTCTATTTTTGATTGCTGGAGTTGGCATAAATTTTTGTACACAATTCATTTTTTTAGTGAAATAAGTATTGGTCAAAACAGACCTTCTGAGCAGCAAAGTATGGTTTTTTCCAACTTTTTTTAAGGAAAGTGAAAAGAAAAAAATGAAAGTATTTTAGAAGACAGTACAATCAACATAAGCTTTGCTTCAACTAGGAGTTGTTATTTCCTTTTGATTACTAACATTTTAAATTAGGAGAAATTCCCTTTCCTGCAAAAGTAAGTCAATGGTAAAAACCCAGCATCTGCTCAGTGGCTTATCCAACAAAAGCAATTGCACCACTGTTGTGTGGTAGGACACAGTAGCTTAGATAGGTTCTTGGCATTACGGCTACTTGACAACGGCCATCTGAAGCTCAACAGGTGTTAAAGCATGCTTAATCCAGGAGTCAGTCTGAGTTACCTTGCCATGCTGTGCTGGTTTTGGCTAAGATAGAGTTAATTTTCTTCACTGTAGCTGGTATAATGTGTTTTGGATTTGGTATGAGAATAATGCTGATGGCACACTGATGTTTTAGTTGTTGTTAAGTAGGTGCTAAGTGTCCCTATGTAGTGCCCATACTAGTCAAAGACTCTTTCAGCTTCCCGTGCTCCCTAGGGGCAAAAGAAGCCGAAAGGGGAGAGGGCACAGCCAAGGCAGCTGATCTAAACTGACCAAAGGGATATTCCATACCATATGACTTCATGCTCTGTATATAAAGCTGGGGGAAGAAGAAGGAAGGGAAGGACATTCGGAGTTATGGTGTTTGTCTTCCCAGGTAACCATTATGTATGATGGAGCCCTGCCTTCCTGGAGATGGCTGAACACCTGCCTGCCCATGGGAAGTAATGAATCAATTCCTCACTTTGCTTTGCTCGTGTGCGCAGCTTTTGCTTTTGCTTTTCATTATTATTGTTATTATTATTATTACTATTACTATTACTGTTTTGCTTTACCTATTAAACTGTCTTTATCTCAACCCATGAGTTTTCTCACTTTTACCCTTCTGATTCTTTCCCCCATCCCACTGGGAGATTGAGCAGGCAGCTGTGTGGTGCCGACTGCGGTCAACCGAATGGTTGCTGACTGGGGCTAAACCACGACACATGCCCAGTTTATTTCTACATGAAATCCGTATAGCCAAAGTGGGCAGGCTGAACGATAAAAAAAAATGAAGGTTTCTAACAGGATTGCTAGCTGGATTCAGATTCTTATGCAATATTTATTTCTTTTATCATGTAAGTCTCTTGCAGAACTGAGCTCAGCAGATAGATTTGGGTTATCGCCAACATTTCAGAGAAGTCAGGCTGCATGTCATGACAAACACTAGCCAAGAAATAAACACAGCCACAACCTGAGGCAAATGGACATTTTACACAATGTACAGTTACAATGGACACTTGTTCACAGTTTACACAAATAGTTATTTTGATTCCCACAAAGTAATCCTATGAAGGAGATATTTCTGTAAGAGATGGAACCAGTTCTGAGTAAGCAAGAATGGAAAAGTACTTGGGGTTATGACTCTTGTTAAATAAATACTATCTGCAACCACAGTTTTTCTCAAGCTTGTTAAACTTTCTGTCACCAAATTTTGTTGCAAAGTCACCAGATTTGATTATAGTAGAAGTAGAATGTTAGGATATTGTGTGTTGTGAAACTCGTGATGATAGAAACCTTACCATGTAGTTACTGTCTGTACTAAGAAACTAATAGACACTGGATAAATCAATAAAGAATCAAATAGACCAGTTTTGTTAGAATCCCAAAACAATAGGAATCGTAGTATTTAGTTATTATCTTTGTTAAGTCTTGTGAAACTAAGGCAACCTGCCCTGTTATGTGCCAGTAATGCTGCTTGGAAATCCCCTTACACTTCCCATCTTGATTTGAATATCAAGAATTCCAATCAATAGACATTAGTAGAAGTGACCAATGATTATTCTGAGAGATTAATATTGATGGAGTTATATAGCCAGAGAAACCAATCAATGCAAAGGTTAAAGTTAATAGCGAGCATTGCATGTAATTTTATGTTAAACAGTTTATGCAATAGTGACTTGACAGAAAAAGTGTATCAAAAATTGGTGAATTTTAATGCAAACGGGGACACGTGTTTGGTGGAGCTATCCCCCGTGTCCCCAGTGCTGGAATAAAGAAGTGCCTGCTCACCTACTCGCGTTGTGTAGATGAGATATTTTCTTTCATATTCGTAACACTTTCTTTGGGAAAGAAATAACAAGCAACTAAGTGCACCCATTATTATTCAGTGAAAGTCAGTAGGCAATACCAGACTAAACTCAAAAGAGTAAAAGGCATTTAGAACACACAATTTCCATTCCGTATTATTCAGAATTTTTGTTCCCTATAAATGAAAATCCTGATTGGCTAGAGTGTACAGTCACATCCTAAGTGATCCACTGAAGGGTTTGTTACTGAAGTAGATAAGACAGACAAAAGATAAATGCAAAAACAGAGCAGAAATAAATAAATTAAGCAAATCTAGAAAGGCACATCTGGGACTACACTGCAAGTGTCTTGATGCAGTACTGGGCTCTGTATCCAGTAGGCCAAATTGAGCAAAATCTCTAATTTGCCCAGGTGAGAAACCTGGTATTTTTGACATGAATTACAATTAAGGTAAACAGAATCTGAAGACCACCAACAGTTTGGTTTTTTTTTTTTTGTTTGTTTCATTATTTCCCTTTCATATCTTTAAAAAGAAAAGAATAGCTGGCCTTTGTGACAGATTACAGGACACTCTTGACATAAGAAACATTTACACATATTACGGTGCAAAGGCAGATAATCAACATTTGTACAAGAATAGGTAGACAAAGAATTATTCTTATGTAAAAATACAAAAATAATATAAAAATGTGAATGTAAAGCAGTCTGTGTAATGTTTCCAAGTTAATTTTATTTTTTTCAGATAACTATTACAAAATGTTATGTATTAGAGCTGGAATTGTGAATATATATTATATTAATTTTCTCAGAAAATCTCAACGACACAAGTTAATGTGTCATTATAATTTTTACTTACTAGATAAATTAATTTTGTCAAACATATCAGCATATTCATTTCCATAGTTATGTTGTTGTTAAAACTTAATATTGCATTACAGTTTGAAAAGTAAACAGCCCATAAGAAAAGCATGTTACAGTATCTCAGGTCTTCGAGTGAAATCTTTTTTCACTGAAGTCAATGGCAGCTTGTTAGAAACTTCACTGATGTCAAATTTGCCCTGTTTAAATTAGTGGTCATGGTTCAGTTGTTCATAGCTACTTTAGATCTAAACATTGTGTGTTATAATTTTTGTAACATAATTGTTTCATTAGAGATACTGAGAAGTTAATGAATGCTTATTTGCTTGGTGATTTCATGACCCAAACATCAATGTAATAAAAAAAAAAAAGTCAAAGCAATTCAATTATTTTACTAAAGAATGTCTCATGTTTTCTCCTGAACTTTCTTCAAAGGCACTATGGTGACTCTAAACAAATAGTTCTGAATATAAATAAACAAACAGTCTGTAATTTAGGGACTGCATGAGCCAGAAGATGATATCTTCATATGCAATAACTTGTAGTGACTTTTTCCCGATGAATTTGTCCAGATCTGTCTGAACTTATTTAACCTTAAACAGTACAACTTATATCAAAAATATTTGGATCCAAACTCCACATTGTGTGAGCAACTGTTTCTTCCTTTTTGTTGCAATTTGCTGCCTGCTACGTCTCCTCTTCATATTTTATAAGAGAAATTGAACAATAATTTTCCAATTTACCTTCTCTATTACATTCATGATTTCATTGAGTTAGTTCTATCTGCTATCTATTGCAAAGAGGAGAAAGAAGCAAGGTCAATTATTACTATTTGCAGGAATAAACACCATTCTTCATTGATCTCAGATTCACACAAAACAGTGCGGTAAGCTAACTGCACTTGAAATATTCTACCTGTCTGTTCAATAACTTGCAGATCTAAACAAGGGGGTGATTGTTGCATTTTCCCTAGCCTGCAGTGAGATAGTTGCTTTCATAATTTGAAAAGAGAAAACACTGTTGTTTTTCTCAGCAGAGTGATTGTAATGGTGTAAGCAATTAAATTCAAACTGCCAGAAGAAAAAACATAAACTATACAATGGCATGTGTATTCATTATTTACACCTCAATTTATAAAAATAGACTTCTTAAATTCTCCAAGCATATACATCAATTTAGAAAAAATACAAAGTAAAACACAGTTAAATTGATTTTTAAAAGATCAGTCAAATTTTAAGGATATTCCTGAGTCATGGATGAAATTCTTACCTGATGATATATCTAGTACACAAAAGTGGGCACCATAAGTGTTTGCCTTGATGCAACAAGGCACTTCACCAGAGGTAACCATGTGAAGTCTATTACTGTTCAATAAAGTATTCAGTGGATTTTATCAGAAAAATACAAAAGCACATTTTAAAATAAAGTTTTTTGAATTCTTTTTGAAATATTTCTTTGGGTTTCTTATTGACAATCATTTGATTATATCAAACGATAAGAATTCTGTGTTAGCTTTAACAATGAGTCTGATTCTGAAAGTAATATGCAATGTCTAAAAATCATTAGTGTTAATACCAAACTATTAAAAATCTGGAGCAGTAATCAATGTTCACTTAATTGCTATATTTCTCCTTTCTTCATCTGTATATATCAGATAATCTCTACCCCATTAAAAGTAAGTATTTAGAAAGTCTTTCCTTAGGTAAATTCAAAAACTGATGCAGGAAGACAAGTAGGAGAAAGGAAGCAAGGTCTAGGAGACCAAAGGTAGAAAGGTTATGGAAAGTGAAAGACAGTATGGTAAACTTCTACTATCTCAGTGTAATATAATACCTAAATGCAGTATTCTGATTATAGCCCTCACTCCTACTTAATTACAGGTTACAGTTTGTTGAAAAGCAAGTTGGAATAAGACCCATCTAGGCTTTGCAGAAGAATAAGCTAAGACCATCATATATTTTATAAGGAATCAGCAAATTTCTCCTGTATTTGTATCCTTTTTTGCATGTCTACAAAATAAATAGTGACAATATTCCTCTATGGAATTAATAACCAAGTTATTTATTATCTACTGTAAATGTACACCTGCTGAGGATTAATTCATAGAATACTTCAATATACAGAAAAGAAAAAAAGCCTTCAGAAGCTGTATTGTCTTCTATATAGAGCCTCATAAGTTTTTACAAAACAACCAGGCTTAAATTCATGTTGAGTCATAGCTCTAGTAATTCTGCTCCACGTAATGCAAGGAGGAGTCAAAGGTCACACACTCCCTCTCCCTCACCCCACTCCTGGAATTCCAAGCCAATCTGCTGACGAGGTTAAATATTTCTGTCTTTCTGTTGCACGTAATAAGGTCTCTCCATTCCCACATGACACATAATGCTGGTAATTAAGCCACAGCTCTCTTTTCTAAGTGAGCACTAGTTATGGAAGGATAGCAGTACGAAAGTCTTTAAAATACAGTGCAGACTCTTTTTTGGGGTTATTGTTTGGTAATAAGATTTGATATCATGTGATAAAAGGCTTTTTTGTTTGTTTGTTTTAACAATTGGTCTTAATGTTCAAAGGAATATGATGTCCTGAACTTGTTTCTCAATCTGTATTTCCTTTCAGCTCTCCCTAACATATGGCACTAAAGAATCCTTGTTTGGAATCTTTCCTGCCACACTAATCCTGCACAGCTGCCATTGCTCAATTTAAAATGAGAGAGAGATATAGTATATTTTTTGCCACTTTTGTTAGAGTAAATGAAACAGTAGCAGAGCTAAATGGAACACATATTTATCATATTCTGATTGCACTAAGAGAATGACAATGATCTGATATATTGATATACTCAGCAGTAATGTGAAATTGAAACATTCTTCAAACTGACAGGCAGATGTGTGAGGACAGGTGTGTTCTGAAAATTTCATTCTGAATTTCAGACTTCTTACAATTAGAGTAAAGCATTCCATCAGTGAGAGCAGATTTATATTTCAGTCAAATAGGATCTGCAACAAGAAGCATTGCACAAGAATTGTGCCTAGAAGTACACTGGAGTAGGGTTCTCCTCACAAAATTATTTTATAACAGCACTCTGATTGATCACTTCTTTTTTAAAGCCTGAGTTTAACCACTTTTAAGTGATTGGAATCTATTTAATCAACTCATAAACAAGTGTCGCGGTTTAAGCCAGGCGGGCAGCTAAGCACCACACACGTTTAGTCACACATCCCCCTGGCCCCGTCAGATGGGGATGGGGCAGAAGGGAAGAAGTGAGAAAACACGTGGGCTGAGATAAAGACAATTTATTAGGGAAAGAAAAATCTGCACGTACAAGCAAAGCAAAATAAGGAATTCATTCACTACTTCCCATTGGCAAGCAGGTGTCCAGCCATCTCCAGGAAAGCGAGGATTCATTATACATAACTGTTACATAGGAAGATGAATGCCATAACTCCAAACATGTCCCCCTTCCTTCTTCTTCCCCCAGCTTTTATTGCTAAGCATGATGTTGTATGGTCTGGAATATCCCTTTGGTCAGTTGGCGGTCAGCTGTCCCGGCTTTGTCCCCTCCCAACTACTCATGCACCCCTTGGCTTGTTTGCTGATGAGGTGATGTGATGAGCGGAAAAGGCCCTGTTGCTGTGCAAGCACTGTTCAGCAATAACTAAAATATTCCTGTGTTATCCACAGTGTTTTCATCACAAGTGCAAAACAGAGCACCATACAAGCTACTATGAAAAAAAATTAACTCCATCTAAGCTAAAAGCAGCACAGCAAGGAACCCTACCTTTCAGTTCTATCAGACATTTATCAGTGATAAAGGACTCAGTTCTGCACTTGACCTTTGCTGATAAGTGAAAACATGAATAATCAAACTGTGCACTGAATAGTGTTGAACAGGCCTCAGTAAGCATGGGCCAGGCCCTAGCACATTTCAATTATTTGTGTCTCTCTAGAATTGTCAGGGTGACAGCATACTTTTTACAAACATTCTTCTAATTTTTCAGGATTCTGCACTTGTTCAGGGGTGAGTTCCAAAATACTAGAGGTGCTCACCATTCTAGGCATTTGCCCATGGTGTCCCACACACCCTGCCACTCATAACTATCCAGCCTTTGGGCAGATCTCTGGGTGATATTCTTAAATTGCTTATTAACTTTAGGCAAAACTGAAACAATATTCCTGAGATATACCAATAGAAGTATCTTAACTATCTCAGGATGTTCAAGATACTGAAAAGTTACTGTAATGAAGGAGAAAACATCATAGAAGGTAGTGAAGGTGCCATTCTGTATTTCCTCCATAAATAAACCTCTCAGAGGAAGAAGTATTCTTCCTTTTGGAGACAATTGCCAATTGTCTCCATGAGGTGGTACCCAAAGTACAGTCATGACTTCAGTACAAAGCTTAAATACAAGATAAAACTCAAGGTCAGTGTTTTAATAACAAATGTCCCAGGCAAAACATCACTAATCACTGCAGAAACTGCAAAACCCAACACCAGTCTTTAACATGTACAGCAAAAAAAAGAGCATAGTGCAGATCAGATAAACCAAACTTGAGAACAGAAGAATCAACATTGTGACCTGCAATTGTTAACAGATACAAATTCCTTAATAAACTCTGGTTAATCTGTTATTACCTCAAACCCTTTCTGCCCCACTTGGGCATCAAAAAGGACCATTGTGGTTTAGGCCCAGTCGGTAACCATGCACCACACAGCAGCTCACTCACCCTCCCCACCCTGCGCTGGGATGAAGGAGAGAATCTACTTTCATTACTTAGCAACAACTAAAACATCAGTGTGTTAGCAACATTATTCTCATCCTAAATCCAAAACACAGCACTATACTAGCTATTAGGAAGAAAACTAACTCTAAGTCAGCTGAAACCAGGACACAGAGATGACCTGCTGAAGATATGATTTTCTCTGTTCATGTGCATATAGTTATTTATATAGTGGTAATAACTAGCTGCAGGCAGAAGTGATGAAAGCAATAGTAAAAGCATACTTAAATATGATATAAAAATCCTTTATTTCAAGTAACCTTTCTTACAAAAAGCTTTTTGACCATGCTATCCACTACATTAATTTTGCAGTTTTTATGACATAATATTAAATTATTCAGGCAATATCTGCCTTATTAAGAAAATAAATATCAACTTTAATTACCTTAAGGGGAATCCAGTTCTCCTGGGAACTTCCTTGACATGCTATTTGATTGCTGTAACATTGAACAAAAAAAAGGTCTGGCTCTTTTCCCATTTTACAAGAGTCATTAAAGAGGATGGTAGTTTAGTGTAATAGGCAGAAACTATGAACGAAATTGATAACCAGCAACATGAAAGAAACCTTTAGCAGTTCTGCCAGAACTGGATTTTTCACCACTGCTTTTTGGATAGTGTTTATTTCCAGGATGAAGTAACTTCACTGCTGATAATTTTTTCAAATATTTTCCAAGCATTTCATAGATGGTCAAATGAAGAGCATGTACCTAATATGCAATGCATGTGTTCTGATCACCCAATACCACTTCCACTTAGTTGGTTAGAATTACCGTGTATTGATGAGAAAATCAAATCCCAGAACATTGTGTCTCCAACACACTGTACTCATTCTTCAAGTAATGGAAGCTACCTAGAGTACAGAATAGTGTTGTCTTCAACTGATAGCCACAGATTATGCCAGCCTTGCTCTCCAGGTCACTTTGCAAAACACGGGACGAATATTTGAATACTCAAATTTTGTTTATTTCAACTTTTTCACTCAGAGAAACAGTACTTCTAGGGTTTTTTAACATGACCTGATATAAGACTCCTTTGAAATTTTTCCATGTGGAAATTTTCAAAGTGCAGTAACTAGTCTTAGTAACATACTGCCAGCACTATAATACATTCCTGTGGATTTACAAAGGAGGAAACAAGGGAAGAAATGTCTTTATCTCCTTACATGCTTTATTATATTCAGCTGGCAGAGAATATGTTCATGCCTCAGAAGTCACACATGATCAATTGAGCATTTCATAAACTGCAACTGGCTTTGATCAGAGGATGGAAAGAAATCAAAATACAGTAAAATTAGATGTATGTGCACACACTGTGTTATTTTTTTTATTAATACAAATCTAATTAAAATTTCATTTCCTGTAAATTTTCATCCCTAATTTATACCTGCAGCAAATAAATGGGACTTGTTATTACACACACCAGTTCCTAAAGAAATTGAAAATGAACAAAGTAAAATTCGGCTATAATAAAGTGAACCAATCTTATATGAAATGGGTGAATAAGGGCACAGCTCCAATTGTGAGAATCAAATGTCAGGTATTAATAAAGGAGTGCTGGTGGCAAATAATTTGTGAACAATTATTAGAATTCATCCATTAAAATATTTTCCAAATTTTTGTGAACCTGTTTTTTGCCCCATCTAATCTCGTTACACGTGGTTAGAGGATTTAACATATTAATATTTTATATTTGCAGTGTAAATAATCTGTTGAGTCTGTATGATCCTGACATCAGCTAAAAACTGAAGAGTTGAAAGACTACATGAATGCATTCATAGGAGTAATACTAGTCTATGACCTGAAAAGAAAGATATAAAATGACAGAGAACTGAAGAACAGACATATTTTGTGTCACATTTTTGATACTTTTGCTTTCTTTTAGTTCAGAAGGTGCTGCATACTGAGAGATCCATTTTTCTATCTCTAACATTGTTAGAGAGAAGCTCTTTTGAGGCAAATAGATTGGTAAAGTTTCCCTGATTTCTGGTTTTCCTTTGTTGACTAGATGACCAGTACAGGATATTGAAGGATTAGTGTGGATGGATATAACATGGTTGCCTAGATTGGAAGCTATTGGAACATATGGTATTTGTTGTATGACATTATTTCACTTTTCATCACAAATTAAAATCTTTGCTACAAAAAAAATTTATTAAAAATTTCTGTCATGTAATAAATTCTCTATTTGCAGGAAGGATGATTTTACAGGTGAACTAAGGTGGGTATGATAGTCAGAATACCTATAATCCTATAATCTGATAATGAAAACAGAATAGAAATAACTTTCAAAGTTTTCCTTTGTTTTATATTGTATTACTTCTATACATGCAAAATATATTGTCTATAAATGCAAATTTTTTTTTACGATGTAATATAAAGGTGACAAGTCCTTTGTCATAATAATAAACTGCAACTAATAAATAGTAGTAGAACTTATTTTAGGTCTAGTCAAGAGAAATTTTGTACTTTTCTGGGAATACTCAAAAGGACTCAGAATGGCCTTCCTCTCATTAAAGTTAGTGATAAAACTCCATCCTCTGAAGGAGAAATGACAACATTCTTGAGGGTACCTGAATATTACAATCATTTATTTTTTATGTTAAAGAAGGGTTGTGTCTTCAATATATTGTGCAAGTTACCTGTATGAAACTGTGATTTGTAAAGTTGGAAGTTAAAATTAACTGCTTCCAAATAAGTAAATGTCTAAATGGTTGTAGCAAAGCATGAGGATTCTTGCAGCTGACTAGCTACAGAAAAGGGAAAAAGCATGAGATGGAAATGAGAGAATTTTTTTTTGCCATCCAAAAGATGGAAAAAACCCATGATAAATCTATAATGTTTCCAGGATGAAACCTCAGCTTCATTAAAGTCAGTGTCAAATTTCGTTTTCTTTCCCTTCCATTTGGTTACTGGATTAATTTATTTTTGCCTGGTATATCTTCTACAAGAGAGCCTGTAGTTATATGTTTACCATAATAAAGCCATTTCATCCTTCTGGTAAAAACCTAGTCAGATTTAAAACAGACCAGATAATGTCTCTAGAAATTATTTAGTGTGCCATACGATTTAATGCTTCTGCTTTATCTTGTAAATTAAGAGTAAATATTTTTAAACTTAAAAAAAAAAGGAGTTTCACCACATCTAGTAGTCATGTGTTCTCCTTTTTACAGAGTTGTTTCCGTAATACCATGGTGTCCTTTTATTTCTAACTAATAATTGCATATTTTCAGCTAGAAGAACATCATCATGTGCTCCTGCATGTGAATTATGCCTAATAAAATACCTGCCATTTGAACATCAATCTTTGCATATGTATAGGAATCTTGTTCTGACAAATCACAGCCAAAATGTTGACTGATGTTTTGTTGGGGTTTGTTTTTCCCATATTTATTCTCCTCTTTTGCTGGGTTTCTCTAGCACACACAGGTTCTGTATGAAATATTGATCTTCATTATTATTTCTGTCAAAGAAAATAGATCATTGACTTCCAGTTAATGTTTTTAAGGGCATTTCCTACAATTTAAATAACAGAAATAATGAAATAACAATTTGAACTACTAGTATTATCCAATTCATGTAACTTGGTGAAAACCATAGGCTTGACAGATGAGTGCATTCAACCACACAGTTCATATCTCACCAAGCATAAAATTACACACAATTTATGCACCCAATACCTCAAATTTTTACTGCAATATAAAGAGAAGACTTTCCCGTCTGTTACATGGAGTTATTCCATTTATATTTTTTCCACAAAATGAATCAGGCATTTTGAGTTAGGCAAAAATAGTGTCCCAGGCTTGTGTGAATTTTCTGGATTTAAAAAAAAAGTGTCTGATTTGTGTATGTGGTGTTTGAGACCTTATATTTCTTCTCTAAGAAGAGCCTGCCTGCTCTTCCGCTGTAGCTTTTAGTTCCAATTAGGGCATTCAGTCAGTATTTTGGGGAAATGAGAAGACTGGTACCCACAATTTCCTGCACCGAATCAAATCCAGGACTTGAGCTTAGATCTTAGAGCGTGAAAGAACCACAACTGCATAAAACACTGTTATTCTGTCTCAGTCAAGCCCGAAACATCTAATATGCTACAGAACTTACCAGTTTCAATAGAACCAAATAAGAAAAAAAAACAAAACAGACTGCTGGTTGGGTTAAGATGGTCATACTCATCTCTGTGTTCTGAATCACATAGCTAGGGCTTAGATCTTACTTCTGGTTTTCCAATACACAGGTAGATTACTGGAAGTTAGGAGTCTATTTATGATCAGATTTGAGTGCAAAAAAACCCATATCAGTGAGATGAATCAAAATTTATTCATTTGAAGAAAAACTGCCATTTTCTGATAGGAAAATCTAAATAAGAATTTTTGATTTCTAAATTTATTACTTGTACTAAGTTATGCATTCATAATTGTCATGGTTTAGCCCCAGTCAGCAACTAAGCACCACAGAGCCGCTCACTCACTCCCCCCACCCCAGTGTGAAGGGGGAGAATCAGAAGAGCAAAAGCAAGAAAACTCATGGTTTGAGATAAGAACAGTTTAATAATTAAAATAAAATAGTGATAGCAATAATGGTAATTATAACAATAATGATTATAATAATAATAATATAATAAAAAAAATAATGAGAGAGAGGAATGAAACCCAGGGAAAAAAAAAAGGAAAAAAAAAACCAAAACCCACAAGTGCTGCAACCGCTCACCACCCGCTGACGGACAGCACCAGTCCCCGAGCTGTGATCGCTGCCTCCCCTGGCCAAGTCCCCCCAGTTAATATACTGGGCATGACGTCACATGATATGGAATATCCCTTTGGCCAGTTTGGATCAGCTCTCTTGGATGTGCCCCCTCCCCTCCCGGCTTCTTGTGCACCTGGCAGAGCATGGGAAGCTGGAAAAGTCCTTGACTAGTGTAAGCACTACCCAGCAACAACTAAAACATCAGTGTGCTATCAACATTATTTTCATACTAAGTCCAAAATGCAGCACTATACCAGCTACAGTGAAGAAAATTTAACTCTATCCCAGCTAAAACCATGACAATAATTAAGGGATGAAGTTTGCAATAAAGAAATCTGAGTTATGACTGGTTTCAGAAAAATCTTAATTCCTCCATCATTTTAGGACTTGTGTCCCTGACTTCAGTGGCATTATGATTTTGCCCACATATTCTCAGGTGTGTTGTAGAAGTTGGAATTAGACTACAACAAAACTGTTTTAGAACATAGAAGTTTTCAGAAAACTGGGTATACTTTATTTTTTTACTTAGAGAAAGATTCTATAACTAAAACTAATTACTTAAATTAAGAGCAGATTCCATACTTTGTTCAGATAATATGTTGGCAAATCCAAATGTATACTATGATTTAAAAATCTCAGTTAATGATAACATTTGTGAGTATTTTGACTTACAACTATACTGCTTTCTGTAGGAAACTGTGGGTGAATGTTCACATCATGTCCTTATTCTGGGTAATGCTTGGTGAAATTATTGATTCGGTCAAAAGTCTGAGTTCTTGAAATCTTAGTGAGCCCCCAAACAGTCCTATCTTACAATGTTCAACGCTATCATAAAATTTTCAAGCCCCTGCACATCTCTTTCAGTATGAAAGTTCAATCTAGAACACTTGGTTCATTTCAGGTGATGTCAGTTGATCTTAATCAGTGCATAAAATGCTCTCCAATATAAGCACTTTGTACATAAGGAAACTTAAAAACAGTGTCTAAGTCTTCACACTCAATTTACATCTAAGATTTATAAAATCCTTCAGTTCAACTCCTATAATCCACAGATCTGATCCTGTGCACACTGTGTTACTTTATACAAATCTTTTTCCATGTTACATTAGTAGAAGCATTTTGTTCTAAGCTATCTTGTATTCTTGGGAGATTTCCTCATAACTACAGGCAAGGTCAATTTTTTATCCTGAGATTTCTCATTCACTCTAATGCTTTCAAGAAAGGAAATAAAATAAATTAATAAAGATTTGGCAGCCAGAGTACTGAGACTGCTGTTATAGAATCATAGAATTTAGGTTGAAACAGACTTTTAAGATAATTGAGTTCAACTGTAGACCTAACACTGCGAAGTCCACCACTAAACTACGTCCCTAACTGCCATGCCTACATGTCTTTTAATTACCTCCAGGGATTGTGACTTGACTACCTCACTGGGCAGCTGGTTCCAATGCCCGACAACCCTTTAGGTGAAGAAATTTTTCCTAATATCCAATCTAAACCTCCCCCGGCACAACTTGAGGCTGTTTCCTCTTGTCCTATCACTTGTTCGTTAGGAAAAGAGACTGCCACCCACCTCACTGCAACCTCCTTTCTGGTAGTTGTAGAGGGCGATGAAGTCTCCCCTCAGCCTCCTCCTTTCCAGGCTAAACAACCCCAGCTCCCTCAGCCGCTCCTCATAAGACTTGTTCTCCAGACCCTTCACCAGCTTTGTTGCCCTTCTCTGGACAGGCTCCAGCACCTCAATGTCTTTCTTGTAGTGAAAGGCCCAAAACTGAACACAGTATTCGAGGCACAGCCTCACCAGTGCCAAGTACAGGGGGATGATCACTTCCTTACTCCTGCTGGCCATACTATTCCTCATACAACCCAGGATGCTGTTGGCTTTCTTGGCCTCCTGGGCACACTGCTGGCTCATATTCAGCCAGCTGTCGACCAACACCCCCAGGTCCTTTTCCAATGGGCAGCTTTCCAACCACACCTCTCCAAGCCTATAGTATTGCATGGGATTGTTGTGACAGAAGTGGAGGACCAGGCCACTTAACCTTGTTGAATCTCATACAGTTGGCCTCAGCCCATTTATCCAGCCTGTCCAGATCCCTCTGTAGAGCCTTTCTACCCTCAAGCAGATCAACACTCCTGCCTACCTTGGTGTTGTCTGCAAATTGACTGAGGGTGCACTTGATCCCCTCATCCAGATCATTGATAAAGCTATTGAACAGAGCTGGCCCAATACTGAACCCTGTTATAACAAATCATATTCTATTCTTCAGATCTTGTTTGTCGCCTTAGTACTTATAACCTTATATAATAAACCTTAAGTGAACCATCTAGGACTACTTCTCATGGAGTCACTTATGGAGTTATTCAACAGCCATTGTATGGACCTTGGGTTTATTATTACAGCAATTGTAATGCTAGCAGAAGGATAATTACAGCACTACCACAGACACCAATCAGCATTCCCCAGTGAAGTACCTAGTCTTTCAATTCAAGGCACAGAGTTATTCCAATTAATATTAATTTAAAGAAACCACAGCTGGGGACATCAATATTATAAAGCTGAGCACTGGACAACTTGGGAAAATTTAAACAGTAAAACATAAAAATATTTGTAACATGATGTTTATAATTTATTTACAGCTTGTATGTATTAATTCCCAATAAGTTAAGTGACTTGCTGCTTCATCCAAAAAGTATAAGAGAAGAAACAGACATTTGGTCCCATTGCTGTCTACACAGACACTAACACACAGTTCTAGTGCAGTTATGCACTAGAGGCAGGTGGCAGAGCAGAGATTCTACTGCAGCCCATGCAGAAGACCATGGTGGAGGAGGTATCTCCCTGCAGCCCATGGAGGACTTGTGGAGGACCCTGTGCCACAGCAAGTGGGCATGCCATTAAGGAAGATGGAGCCCGTGCAGAACTCATGCAGGAGCAAGTTTTTCTAGCAGAAACTGTGGCCCATGGGGACCCAAGATGGAGTATTACATACCTCATGGACTGTAACCCATGGAGAGCAGCCATGCTGCAGCAGTTCTTGAAGAATAGTGGCCTGTGGGATGGACCCATGCTGGACCAGTTTCTGAAAGACTTTATCCTATGGGAGGGACACTCCCACGCTGGAGCAGCAGAAGAGTGTGAGGAGGAAAGAGTGGCAGTGTCATGGACTGACCATAGTCCCCATTCCTCATCCCCTTGTGCCACACAGGGCTAGGGGGAGGCCAGGTAGAATACTAAGGAGTGAAGTTGAGCCTGGGAAGAAGGAGGGAGTGGTGTTTTTATTTTTTCATTTGCTCCTCACAATCATAATCTATTTTCAAATTACAATAAATTAAATTAATTGCCCTCAAGTTGACTGTGTTTTGCTAATGGCAGTAATTGGCCAGTGAGCTCCCTGTCCTTAACTCAACCCATAACACTTTCCATCTTATTTTCTCCCCTGTTCTGCTCAGGATGAGGAATGAGCTAACAGGTGGATGAGGGTCTGGCAGCTGGTCAAAGTCAACTCGCCACAGCTGTGAGTGCATATGTGTATGTATCTGCTTACTGGGAATGCATGCTCCACCTCATTTCCACTTGGACCTGGGGGGGCAGGTATGAGGCATAGCATAGCATGGCATGGCATGGCATGGCATGGCATGGCATGGCATGGCATGGCATGGCATGGCATGGAGTTGCAGCAGCCTTACCTCTGTCTTCCAGATCTTCCCCTTCCTAACATAATCCAGCAGTGGAATAATTCATGGACAACTATGCTGGGTTTATGAGTAAAATAACTAATGAAACAAGAGTGGGTTTTTATTTTTAAAGTTAACACAGGCAGCTGTAGTCTTTACCTTTCTTGCAATTGAAGAACTAAAGTTCTTTCTATAATACCTTTTTTCTTGGAGGCCTTATTTTCTAAATTTACCTGTTTATGTATTTTAATCCTTCTTTCTTAAAGTCATTCTTGGAATTGCATTCCTGAGTTTATTCCAAGTGCGTATCTTGTAAATGCTGGCAATCAACTCTTAAGTGAAAATCTTTTTGTTTACCAAGGGAACACTGCCAGTCTGAGTTTAGCTATGAATTATAGGTGAAGTTTAATTCCCATCCTAATTATAATGCATAGCAGTCTTTGCAACACTATTTCAACTTGACAAAAGAAGTCTTGCTGTATCTTGACATTCAAATCAAATAATTTATGATTAATGGAGACTAAATCGACAGGAGAATTGAATTGCAAAGAATGGTCTGTCTGCCAATTCTATAACAAATGTGTTTGTGAATAATGTTTTATAAGAGTGCTAGTGGGGACTGGTAGTCATTATCACTGAAATAAATTAACAGGAGAGCTTTAGCTAAAAGAGTGAGGAATGATACAATGAGCCATTGTCTAACAGAACTATGCAGTATCCAATTTACATCGGGTTTGGCTCTCTCTGAGAGCTGAGTTTAACGTACTTCTCCGTTTATTAGCCATTTTGCCCCTTCAACTAAGAGAGATCAAAGCTATTTCTAAAAATTAGAAAAGCTCTAATTATTGTCTTTATTAAAAATCAGATCATTTAAATAATTTTGAATTTATATGTACATTCTCTTGAATATTGCTAACACTTTTTGTATCCTGTCAAAAAATAATTTCATAGCATAATATTGATTTGGTATAAATGTAGCATTCTGAATGCACTTCTTACATATGTTAAATATATTTTTTAAAGAAAAATTAACTAGAAAGAAATAACTTGGGGTTTTTTTGGTTTCCCCACACCCACAAATAAACTATTAAAAGTCACCCTACTTACATCTTCAAAAAAATACATTGTTTTTCTTAATAGATTGAAAGTCTCCTTGATCCTGGCAGTGAGAAAATGTATTGTCTTCAATTCTTTAGTATCATCTTCCATGAAACGTTGCAACATTTATTATTTAATAAGGGAGTTGTAAGTCCCAAATTATCCACTAAATGTCAAGAACCAATAATACTTTTTTAAGTTCTTTCAGTCTAAACACACATCAACTCAAACAATTGTGACCACTTCCATTAAAGAGAAAGAATAGATAAAGTCTTATGTGGGTAAATACTCTAAATGAAAACCGAACTGTTGGTATCTTCACCTGCACACACAATTTGAGCTTAAAGAAAATCCAGCTGCAGATACTTACAGCCATCCCTTTTATTAAACAATAATCAGGGGATGCATATGTATCTGTAATGTTACAATATTAAATAATCAGTGTCCGATCTCACGATTATTTTCTTGTTAACATGATGTAGCTATGTAACACCATTCACACGACTTGTCAGATACACAAGTGATTTAGAAAAGGTGAGTAAAAAAGGTTGCTAAAGATTCTTTGAAAATAATTGGCAAGCTATGTATTAAATTAAAATGCCATATACTAGAATGAGCCAATGGCTGTATCTTCCTCTCATGTGGGAAAGTCTGGAATAAAGGTCAGAAATGGGGAAGGAAAGAGGCAGTGCTGAAAGTATAGTATAAATTCTTACCAATGTGCTTTTCTGCCCTTCATAAACTTTGCTCTTATCTTGATAGTCTTCTTCAGAGTTGTCACTTGAATATCCATAATCTTCCCTTTCAGTACACTAAGGTGATAATATTCTTTTCATCACCAAATGGGTTCAGCTGGTTTAGACAGGAATTGTCTACTGTTGGTGTGACTCTGTCATCTCAGTCATTTGTTTCAGCACAAGTATTTTCCCCTCTGAACAAAGTTTAATATTTTCTGGCCAGCATAAGAATTTTTAGTGTAGCAAGTAATTGATGGGTATGAAGAAAAATAATACAGGTAACTTTCATTACTCTGTTTAGCGTGTAGTGCACTGAATATTTCCTTTCTAATAGTAGTTTCAAGAAGTGTTTACTTTGTTTAACTCTTTCTTTCATATCCATACTCATCTAGGAATTTGAAATATTCACCTCTTGCTCTTGTTTACAGATTTGAAAAATGAAGGGGAGACATGAACGCTATTGATCCAAAACCCCATATACAGTAACTAAACAACTGAAGTTTTTTCTAAGACCTTACCATTTCTGTCAGGGGACCTCCCCTCCCATCCAGATATAGAGATGGAGTTTATCATGCTTTGCATTGCTTTAAATCATAGAACAAAGATATGGGGTACTTCTGTAGCCTGTTCCAATGCTAACCTTGCAAGGAGAATATTCCTACAAAGTAGACCTTTATTCTAAAAAACAGCTAATGTATTTTGACTGTAATATGGCACTGTCTGTCCTTCACAAATATTGTCATTTCTGTGTAACACTGGTGAATGCATTTTATGATCAAGCTGTTGCTGCACAATTATAGAAATATAAGAGGACATTTATGCTGGAGCCTTGATTTTGTAATCCATAAACATATTGAATTGAGATGAAGAAAAAGAGTTTGATACATAGGGAAACCTGCTTGCTGCCAATGATGAAAAAAAGCAATTAGAACACTGAAATAACAGGTGACTATGACAAAAGAAAGTCAATTTACAGAAAGTGAGATCAGAAAATGTGAGAAAAGATTATGATTTAGAAATAGCCTTTTGAAAATTATTAAGGTGATAATGACAAAACATAGCCAGTAATCAATGACAATATTATTGTTTAAAAAGTTATTAAACTAAATTAAAGAATGATTGTACATACAGGTTAACTGCAGTTGAGGTGGATGATATTAATTGCAATATACCTGCTGTGAAATTCTGTGTTGAGATACAATCCAGATTCTGCACTGGCCTGCTGCTATACATTAGATGAGAGTACACATCAATAGTCTTGTAATTATTATTGCATCTGATAACCTAGCTGTGATTTAATGTGTAAAACACTTCTGTGCAATGTACAAATATTACTTCTATCTATACTACATCTGTATCAATTTACTTTGTAATATAAAAGTATCCTGTAAACAACAGAAATTTTTTTGATCTGGTCATTCTTGTTCCTAACCTTCTGGTTCAGAGTATAATACATACTGGTACGTAACTGTTAATCAGCTTAATATGTTGTATAAACAAGCATATCTGGTGAATAGTTCACCAATATTTGGCCTCTAAGAACCTACTGAGTATCTTAATGCTAGAGGAAATCATTTGACTCTTTTCAAGGCTTTGTAACAGAAAAAACTGAACTTTGTAATATAATTTTTTTCCACCTAAAACCCTGAATTTTTGTTCAAAGAGAATATAAAAGGAAATAAAGTCAAAAAAGCAGAAAAAAAAACAAACAACCCCTTGAAATATTTTGCTTTAAATTTGACTTTTTGAAAATTGAAACTAGTACCTTTGTAGGATTTTTATGAATCTTATTCCAGTTCTTCCTCACTTTGGTTCCTCAAAAAACCTTTTTTTTTTTTTCCCATTATATACCTCACCTGAAAAATATCAATCATGCCCTGTAGAAACAATATGAAAAGTCACTTTGTGGTACATCACAGATACACATAATGTGTCCAGGCAGCTCATCCTGATGAACAGAAGCGAAAGTGAAAGAGCTGCTGAAACAAACATTTTAGAAGATAATGTTTATAGATTTTACCCTGTCTTTTCACCAAAAAGAAAATGAACCATGTTACGTCCATCATTGTGTTCTTTGATTGGGAAAACTGTTGAAGGTATATTCATATTTTCCCTCTATTCAGGTACATCTTCTCAGTCAAGAAAGATCTAAGCACACAATGGGGAAGTCACACTTGACCAACGTGATACCCCTCTAGGCATAAATGACTAGTTTTGTAGATGGGGAGAACAGCCGATACTGTCTACATTTATTTCAGTAAGACTTTCAGCACCATATCCCATAAGATCGTGACAGAGAGGAAGTCACCTGAGATGGACTGAACAGTGTCTGAACAGCCAGAGTGTACCCTTAGCAAATTTGTTGGTGACACAAAACCGGGGGAGTGGCTGATACACTTGATACATGATGATGTATCAGGTATATATATCAGTCTGCTACATGGTCATGTTGCCATCCAGAGGGACCTTGACAGGCTGCAGAAATGCCCTGAAATGTACCTCATAGAGTCCAACAAGGGAAAGAGCAAAGTCCTGCATCGGGGAGGGAAAAAAATCCAGGTACTAGTATATCCTGTGGGTGGCCAAATAGAAAGCAACTTGGCAGAAAAAGACATGAAGATTGTGGAGAATAATATGTTGTACACAAGCCAGTAATGTAACCCTGTGGCAAAAGAAAAGAGCTAATGGTATCCTGGGCTGCATTAGAAGGATTGTTGCCAGCAGGTCAAGGTAGGTGATTGTCTGCTCAGCAATGGTGAGGCCACACCTGTAGTACAGCCCTGTTCTGGGGTCCCCGATACAACACAGAAACAACTTTAGCAGAGATAGTGTCAGAAAATTGCACTAAGATGTTTAATGGAATGAAGCAGCTCTCATATGAGGAAAGGCTGGGAGAGAGGGACTGTTTAGCATAGAGAATAGAAGGCTCCGGGAGTGGGGGAACTCATCAATGTGTCCAAATACCTGATGGGACGGTGTAAAGAGGAAGCAGCTAGCCTCTTTTTACTTGCACGGTGATGGACTAAAAGGCAACAGGCACAAACTGAAACACAGGAAGTTCCATCTGAGTATCAGGAATCATTTTTTCACTATGACGGTGACTGAGTGCTGGCACAGGTTACCCAGAGAGGTTGTGGAGTCTCCATCGTTAGAGATATTTAAAAGCTGTCCGGCCATGGTCCTGGACAAGTGGCTCTTGATGACTCTGGCTTGAGCAGGGGGTAGTAGCAGATGAAATCTACAGGTCTTACCTCAACCATTCTGTAGGTATGTAATAAGAGTCTCTGTATCTTGCATGGCCTTGATACCCAAGGGAAGGTGAATTGCACACCTTTGGCAGTCACATGATGCAGAACATATATTCCATACAGTGCAGAAGCTCACAACAAGATGGGAAATCAACCTGATATATCTCTATTGAGTGATAGTAGGTTCACAGGACAAAATTGTGTTTGGTGTTTTAGCCTGATAACTAAACCTAAGACTCACAGGAGGGTAAATGCAGTTGCAGTTAACACTGACATTAACTATCAGAGGTATCATTATACAAGTGCACTTCTGGAGACGGGGCAGTCTGGCAGGTTTACAGTGAGTTATCTTTAAGTGTCTATCTTTAGGTGAAGACATGCAGTGTCTTACAGGACTGCCTTACCCTGTTTATTTTAAAAATTTCCAGGAACATGGAGTGTTAGTGTTAGAGCTTTTGTCCCACAGGCAGGTGTGATACATACTTTTTACCAGTTCTTTAAGGATTTTTTTTTTTTTGCTTTCTAATACACAGATGATCATTTGCATGATGGAAATGGTTGATCAATTAAAGTTATGAAATGGCGAATAGCTCTATTTAGTCTCTGTGATACTTTTTTTTGACCAGTGTCTTCTAATTCTTCTGACTAAGCAAATGATTGTTTTGACACTGCTTCATTTTTGAGCAAATGAGGACTGATATTCAAGTGTCTTTACCTGCACTACCTTTAAAAATACCATCTGCGAATTTGATGGGGACACCACAAAAGGGACCTGGTAAACATAATGACAAATAAGGGTATTCCCCAGCAGGAATCCTGACACATCCCGGATAAGCTCAGAGAAAACCTCCTTCATGGGGAGTAGTTGGTAGGACAAAGAAAACTTGATGGGTGCAGGACAAAGAAACTCTTATAACAAATTGATCTTACTGCACCCATTTATGTATCTACACCAAAAAGGTACAAAAAGTAATTTGCTAGCTGTCTAAAATGAGCTTCCCTGAAAGAGTCTCTTCTGCACGGACTGATCACATCCTCACCAGGGATGCCTCAATGACTCCAGACTCTGTGATGTGGATTGTATTTGAAGTGAGATGTCTTCCTTCATTGATTAGCCCTGGGACTAATTTTGTGAGTGTTGTACCAGTAACACCTCACACAATATATTTATAGGTGTGCACACAGGTTCGTGAGTGCATACTTGCTTCACTGGTTGGAATTCTGTAGTAACTTGCAAGATACATATATTTGCTTTACTCTTGTAACATATATATACTTAAGATTTGCTTTCCTATTGGTAATTTTGTTGTGCCTTGTAGGATGTATGTATATATATATATATATATATATATATATTCTTACTAATTTTTGGTTGTAGTAATTTGTAATAATGGAATTCTCAGAAATCAAGATGTCTGTGTCCTTGCGTATTGCAGAACGCTGAGAACCCCACAGTTACGATCTTCAGACACTTGGATGTTGGGTACCCTCACAGGTCATGAGCATGACTGCTACAGATTTCCATACTGTGGAACTACAGGAGAGCTTGTTGGTTACAGTTTCAAAAGGACCTCGGGGAGAGGGTCTTTTAAAAATTATTTTTCAAAATACGGATATCCAGAAAATTATTATTTCTTACATGCCTGAACTGTACTTTATCTTCACAGTTATTTTTGTTTTCAACAAATTTATAGATCCTCTTGACCAGTAGAATAGATTAGATGACCTTTTTTTTCCCATTTAGTTATTCTCTAAATTCTTTTGGGCACTGTGAGGGACTGAACTGTGGATATTTGTCTCAAAGGACTGCTTGTTTGAGTGAGAAACCCCTCTGGCTGCTGAATAAGACTGCAGGGCTGTTGTCATTCAAGCGAGCAGAGGTCAAGGAACAGACGGGTCGCTTTGGGGGATGCACCCAGGCACGGGCGAACACCCCCACCTGCCGAGGCATGCGCAGTCCACAGCAAAGGAGCACCCGATGACCGCATGCATTGCACGAGGCCGGCACGCTGGGACTGAGAACGTGCAGTACGTGCCGTTGCCTAGGAAACGACATCCCGGAATAATCCCTGAATACCCTACAAAAGGACTGTGCCACCGAACGGCAAGTGGGACCCCCACCACCGAAGCAGAGAGTATGGATCAACAGGATGCTGCTGCATCCATGGTGGTGACTATTCTTGCAACTCTAGCTCAAATGCTTGCTTGATTTCTGCCTTTTATTCTATTCTGTTCTATTGCTACCTTTTTTTTTTTTTTACTCTTTTGTAATAAAAGTGGTTTTGGGCATATGGCATCTGACCTCATTTGTGTATTAATCTCATTCTTGGGATCGTATCAAACCCCCCTGACATTGGATTGGGACAGGCACGTGTTCTCTTTTATTTCTGCTTGAATTACCTGTACCATATGCAACTATGATTTGAAATCTCTGTTGCTCTGAAAGCAGTAATTAATAAAATTATTCTTAAGGGTGCCCTATCAGATTTAACTAAAAGTGGCAGCTTTTGTACTAGCAAGGTCCTTTTCTGTAGCTGTTAGCAAGAGTGTTTATCCTTGTTCTGCAACATCCAGTATCTACAAATACACTAAAGGCAATTTATCCAGTCAGTAGAACAGGAATTGCCATCCCCTCTGGGACTTCTGTCAGCCCTGCTCAGTGAATCACACAGCTGAGGAAGAGGCAAGGTTTACAAGAACAAATACCGCTTGAAGCCTGGCCTCGAGAGCAAGTTTTGACACAGGGTATATAACGGAAGTTCTGCTGTGGTCTTAAAGCCAGAGATTCCTCCCACCGTGCGTTGGCCCTTAAGTCAATAGGTCAGACACTTCAGATACTTTACTCTTTTTAAAAGTTTCAAATATTATAGGTATCTCCTCAAGAGAACATGGTTGCCTCTCTCCCTGGGCTGCTTCAGATGTGTTTTGAGCAAGATTCTATGCTTAATTGTGATTGATACAGTAATTTGAGATGATATAGGGAAAGGGGAGTTGTTTGTGCTTCGTTTTTTCCCAGGACAAATAAAGTGATCAAGATGGTGCTAGTGTATCCTTTATTTTTTTCCATTTTAAAGGTGGATTTGATCAATAACTTATGTCTGTAAGTCCTCAGTTCTATTTGAGGAGATTAGGAAAAAAATTTACTTTTCCTTGATTAGGGTTTTAGATCAACAAAGGGCAAAAAGTTTAAAGGTTGGGTAGACTGGATGAGTCCCTTAAGCATTGTGTTAACATTTCAAGATAGATGTGACAAAGATCACTTCCTTACGCTACCGGAAAGAGGCTGTAATTTCAAAATTGCCATTAATTTTAGGGTTTGGGGGATTTTTTTTGCTCCTTACAACCCTGCCAAACTCCCACAGGATGACCTTAAAATAAGGTCCCTTGACATTTTACTTGTTGATCTCTATAGTATTTCAGCAGTTAATCTACACTGCCATGTGCTTTTACTCCCAGTTGTTTGCAGGCAGATATACAGGGACATGGAATGTTAACAGAATTTCATATGGGAAAAAACTCAGGAAAGTGATTCTGCCATTAGTTCCAAGGCAGCTGTGCTTCATATCTGTATAAGGTGCAGGTGCTCTCAGTGGGAATCTGTGGGGTGGTCTCTCTGAGGAGAGGCCAGGGCTACCCTGTGTCAGACACAGCTGGTTCTAGCCAGCTCCAAAGGACCCACCACAGGGCATAGTTGAGCTCCTCAGCCAAGGTGGTGCTACCTCTGTGAACTTAAGTAAAGGGGAGAGAAAAAAACCAAAAAAGCTGGACAGGCAGAGGTGGAGGGGAGGAAAAAAAAAAAAAAGAAAAAAGAAAAAAAGCAGCAGCACTCTTCTGGGACACCAGATCGGAGAAGGAGATGATCCATGGTGGAGCATATATCCCCACTGCAGACCATGGAGGAACCTGTGCCAGAGAATAGGGAAATTCATGAAGGACCTGCGGGCACTGCAGAGCCAAAGGCAGAGCAGAGGAAAACTGAGAGAAGGAAGAAGCAGCAGAGAGGAACTGCTGCTTACTGACCACAGCCTGCACCTCCAACACTACTGGGGAGTGTAGAAGAAGGAAGCTGAGGCTGAGAAGGGGCGAAACATGCTTTAATGTTGGGGCTTTTTGGTTTGTTTGTTTCTCACTACCTGAATCTATTTTAATTGACAACAGATCAAGTTAATTTCCTCAACTCAGGTCTGTTCTGCACAATATTAATTGGAGAAAAAAAAAGTCTTCCATCTTTCTTTTGACCCATGAGCTTGCTCCTGTTTTTTTCACCTTGTCCCTTTGGGGAAAGTGAGCGTCTGGGTGATAGTTCAGCTGCTTCCCAAGGCGAAAACACAACAATAATGTAAGGAGGTGCCAGGAATAGTGGCTCAACATTCATGTAAGTTTAGTGCAATTTCTGTACTTATGTTTGAATCAAACCTTTGTCAAGTATCTTTTTATCTTCCTTGTCTAAAAACACAAAAATTTTGCTGTTTCTTTTTCTGTAGATGTTACAATTTCTGAAGTAGCATATCTTAAAAAGAAACCTGAATGATATAAAAACATAAAGATTTTTGTACTTCTTGAGTTTATATTTTAGCATTAGTCTCTATAAAGAAATTAAGACTACTTTGATCCCTCTGACATCACTGGATATTCATCTTAACACTGCCAATATTGCTTTCTGTAAAGTTTAACAAACTAAATCTAATCAAACTTTTAAGTGTGACAGAGGACAGAGCTTATTGTACTGGTGAGGCCAATCAATCAGGAAGGTTGCCAAGGGAACTTCTGGTTTCAAGCAGGACTCTACTTCTGCAGTATTGATGCATGCTGGTAATTCTGCAGGTTTATATTCTCTAAGTAGCAGTAAATAGGTGAGTACAGGAAGGGACTGGATAGCTGGCAATTACAGTCATTGTGTTTGTTAGATTACTTTAGCTGGAAGAGAAAAATTATACTGCTACAATAGCCTTTCTATTGTTTTCCTTGTCATACTGGCTAGGTTGCACCATTCAACTAGATAAAAGTCCTTGGAAGACCTGGACAAGAAAATAGACAAAACTTTTTCTAAATTGGAATGAAAGTATATTGTGTTTAATGACAATATGACAAATGACTGTAATATTCTTCTAGATTGGACATAGCCAGGATATGAAAGCAGGAAGCAGTTGTCTGGCCCCTTGATTACACTCTGAAAAATTGTGAAAGCTGCATGTCTAGTTTTATTTGGAGGTTTTTTACTGCATTTCCATATTTATATGGTCCCTACATCACAGTCTGGAAGTCCTTCTAATATGTCCCACTATTGCAGGCTCATGTCATGATTTTGTAGGGCTGTCACAGAAGAGTCAGAGATCACTCAGACAGATCTGATCTAGCAGACAGTTTATTGAGTTCTAATCAGTAAATTTAGGTATGTAAAATATTTAAAAAGTACAGATGGATTGGTGATCAATACTGTTTATCACACTTAAAGTTAGTATGGGGTACAAAGATCCTGGCATAAACTTACTATAGGTATCTTAAATGCATGCATGCAAAAAAATGTTACTTACCAACCCATGGATGCCTGGTGTCAGGTAAGGGATCTCTCAACCTCGAGGGGTAACCCTGACAGGCCTAAGGGGAGATCACCACTGTGGCGGCACCTGCTATGAAGGGAGAGCTCAAAGGACTCTGATGGCTGCAGATATTTATAGGGTAAAGTGGTTGATTTGTAGTCAGATTTTTCTGTTGTGTTCATGTAGCTTTGGCCACTTATCAGCCCAGTCTCCAGCCAAACAGGCTTTTTGGTTTTGTTACTGTGTTCTCACTGATAGCCTGACACAGTAGGATTCTCTTCGGTTAGGAGTACTTGCAGAGCATCTGCCTGGACAAAAGTTCCATTAGTTGAAACAAGAGGAGTGCATCCATCATAAGGGTATAAGGAGTGAACCTACTGATAAAAAGCACTGTTGTATAAATCTGGCTATGAGCATCATGGAGGCTTTTGATATACAATTTGAAATGTGCAAAATATACAAGCAGAAGGTGAAAGTAAGAAATTTGGATGCCTGCATTTTCATTTCTCCTTTAACTTTGCCTTGTAAAAAGTTTCCATTTCGAGATCCCTTATGATTTAGATTACTCTTCCTTCTGGCTAGGAGAAATATAGCCTTTTTCTTGCTACCTTCTCTGCCCCCTTTCCCTGCCTTTGTTCAGACTACCCAGCTTGCAATCTCTAGGCAATCTCTGTCCCCTTCAAAGCCCGTCCTGTCCCCTCCTGACCAGCCTGCAGCCTTGCTGTTCTCTAATGCTTGAGAATCCCTGTGGTGTCATTCTTCTTAGCATTAACTGTGTAGGAACAACTACCTGTGAAATATTTCTTTACACACTGTTTGCTTGTTCATGTGGCTTGTTTTTTTGTTTTTCTTACTTTTCTTGCCTGCTTCATCTTTAGCCATCCTTTATTCACTAAATTTATAGCAAACAAGCAGTCACAAACGAATGTGTGAAGTCTATAACACAGTCTGTAAAATAGCTAATGGTTCAGCATGGGTCTGTGTGAGTTTCAAGTATGGTCTTTGTAAATCAACACAGATATTTTCTGAGGAAGAATACATGATGTTAAACTGCCTGAAAATAAGGTAAGACCTGAAAACCCTAGATCTAAGTGCCGCATGTTTTGGAAAAGTCAGTACCTGAATAGATAGTGTATCAGCTCCTATCCTGGTCCCTAATATTACAAAGCTGGGAGAAAAGGCAAAAGAGTTGCAAAGCAAATCATAGTTGTGAAAATTTTTTTTTAATGAAGGTGGACTATATAATATGAGTAAAATAATGTATTCTACAAAGTAGACTGTTTTTCAATAATTAAGACTCTGTCACCTGTTTACCTATGAGCACAGCACTGACAGCTTTGGAATTCAAAATGCAGAAATCCCACGTTATTCAAAGGCAGGCAAACAGAACTGAAAAGGATAATGGACTAATATATCCATAAGCGTAAGTAAAGCAGCAGTTTTGAAGATCTTAAATTTCTTGTACCTGCATGAGTGATAACAGGCCCCCCCCTTAAAATCCCTGATGGGTTTTTACTCTGTTATGATATGATTCTAATAGTAAATTGAAAATAAATTTTGCTTACAACTCAGAGACAGTCAAAAAAACATCCTATGTGAGGGACTTTGAACTACCTTTAAGCAGTAGTTCTAAGTAATTATATGTCTTCAGGGTAGGACACAAACTCTTTGACTTCCGAGTACTGGCCTGAATCTAGTGCAATGTTAGAGTGAGTAAAGATCATCTGTCTGCTTATTGAACTTTTTAGAAAATAAGATTCTGATATTCATTTTTTTCCTAGTGGACATGTCTCCATACGGCAAGCAACTAATATAATTGACAAAAACTGGTCATATTCAGAGGACCTCACTTCAAATTTTGGATCCATTTCTGAATTTTCCTAGAACTTTTATGAATCTGAATCAATATTTGACAAGTTTGCTTAAAGTCACTTGTACATTAATCATATAGACCCTAATGAAATAAGTACATAGGACATACCATCATGCACAGTAACAGTACAAGACATCCTTTATAGACATTTATGCTTACGCTACTTTATGTCTTTTTTATGCTTCTCTTTGGCATTATGAAGATAAGACTTTAACAGTTACCCTGAAATTGTACAGCACTTCTGTCCATTACAGATTCAAACCCATTCATATGGAAGTGGATTTGGAGAGGATTTTTTATTGCAATTTGTGCAAGAGGATGAATTTCCTCCACCATGTAATCAGTAGTATAGAGATTTATACTGTAGTGAGTATTGAATTGAAACTCAAGCTGAGTAGATATATAATATTACTGGTTTCATTTCAGCATAATACTCTTTATTTCTTATCTCATTTTGTGATTAGTAGAGGAGATAAAACTACAAAAAGAAACCAAATGCATTTATCAGAATAACAATATATGTAGCAAAAATTAAGGTGAAGAGACATTATGAGACTAACCTTGTGGTCACTTTGGATTACCCATGTTCATCTTTTATTTAGTTAAGATTTCAAGATTTCTAAGAACATAATTAAAAGATGATGTTATGAAGTAAGTTGCAATGGACATCAAAGATCAAGTTAAAACTTTAAAGTATGCAGGCAGATCACTTAGCCTTGGCTGGAGCTTTGCCTAAGGAAACAAAACACAACTACTGTATGTGACTGGAGAAATTGCTAGATTTAATTTTTATCCCTATTTAAGATCATATTTTCCTTCTTCAAACAAGGCAATTATTCATTTCAATGCCTTGCTATTGCTCAGTAAACTCACTTCCAGCCAGTAAAAAACTTTTGAAAAAGGTAGTAATATGACACTGAGCCCTGAAAGCTCAAAACAGGGTTAATGGATACTTAAAGAAAAGAGCAATATATACTTCATAGTCCTTGACACAAAACACTTCACATCTTGTCTTGTAGGGGGTTGACCTTGGCAGCTGCGAGACCCTCACCCAGCCACTCTTGCACTCCTCCACCTCAACAGCACAGCAGGAGACAATGGAAAAATCTTCAGGGGTGAGATAAAGAAAGGGAGATCGCTCACCAATTACTGTCATGGGCAAACCAGACTTGACTAGGGGAAAATAGTTTTAATTTGGTGTCAATTAAAAATAGAGCAGGATGGTGAGAAACAAAGGAAAAAAGTAAAAACATGTCTCTCCTGCATTTCCCTCAACATCATTCCTTCTTTTCTTACTCTTCTACTTCTTTACAACCTAACAGCACATGGGGGATGGCGAAGGGGGTTACAGTTAGTTCCTGTCTGCTGTGCCTTCCTCCTCACACTCTTCCCTTGCTCCAGCATGGGGTCTCTCCCATAGGATAAAGTCCATTCACACCCTGCTCCAGCATAAGTTCTCTGCACGGGTTACAGTCCATCAGGAATGGAATGCTCCAGCATGGGTCCCCCACAGGCCACAGTTTCTGCCAGAAAAACTAGTCCTGCACGAACCTGTCTCCAAGAGCTGCAGCTCCTGCCAGGAGATTGATGCTGCATGAAGTCTCCATGGGCTGCAGCTTCCTTTGTGGCACATCCACTTGGTGTGGCATGGGGTCCTTCACAGGCTGCAGTGTGGGTACCTGCTTTGGTGTGGTTGTCCAAGACCTGCAGGGAAAAAACTGCTCCCCATAGTCTTCTGCATGGGCTGCAGAGGAATCTCTGTTCTGCCAGATGGAGCACCTCCTCCCCCTCCTTCACTTACCTTCATGTCTGCGGGGTTGTTTCTCTCACCATTATTAATCTTCTCTCTGGCACTCTGCTGCACATTTTTAGTCTTTCTTAAATAAGTTTTCAGAGAGGCATTACTGGCTTCACTGATGGGTTCAGCTTTTATGGTGCATCTCTTGGAACGGGCTGAGTACAGTACAAGGCAGACCCTGGCTTCTTCCACCCCTGCAGCCCCCTGCCCATGGTCAAAACCTTGCTTTGTAAATCCAGTACAACTCCATATATATACACATATATTCACAGCCAGCTGCACAAGTTACAGACAGACTGTGACATACCACTGTATTGAAGCATCTGGGATTCACTGGATTTCAGGCTAGTCAACAGAAGATTCACTAATATATTTATTCAAGCTAAACAGTTAGAAAAGTCTCTGAGACACACACACAAAGCCTTGGTCACAAATCAGGGTGCACAATGCTATGGACATTCCTGCTGCTATCTGCAAGCCACCTCTCCAATTATTTCTTGAAAAATTTCTCACTATACTGCAGCCACACCAACTCAGATTAGGTCTTCTGTGATATCAGGGTTGTCAAGGTTTGCTAATGATAATTTTCCACAGTTGCAGTGCATTTGCTCTGACCACAGCTCACTAGGTCTTCCACCCCCTCAGTACAGCGCAGTGTGTAGTCTTCAGAGCTCAGCCATTCCATGCGCCACTCTTGCTTGCAGCACTTGTCAAAGACACAGGCACAGACACAAGCTTGCACTAACAGCCTCATTGTGTTTCCATCCCTGCTGGACGAGGATGGAGTTCTGTTAATGAAAATAAGTATGCTTAAGTGGCTCCTCCAGGCAGCTGGACAGACACTCAGTCTGCCCAGTAGCTGGCCCATAGATCCCAGTGTCAGAATTTGCTGCTACATAGGAGGCTCCATTCCCGTTGTGGATACAGACCATCTCACTTACACGCAGGTGCAGGCACAGACACAGAGGACTCCAGCAGCTGGCTGAGACTCCCCTGGTGTCCCCAGTAGCCAACTCGTCCATGGTCTCACCCTTAAAGACATGAAGACACACCTGGCTCCTAGGCCTCTACACCTAGTCCAGCTTGATCTTTGCTACTGCTCACACACTTGCTACGTTCGCACACTTACTGCAGCTACTGGCATCATAGAGACACTGACTCCTTCTCCCACCCAAGTGACCAGGACATCGTTTGAGTCGCTCCAGTCTCTCCACTTGCTGGCACCCATGCACACAGGACCTCTAGCCTGCAGACCCAGCCTGGTAGCTGGCACTCAAACCCTCACTTACTTCAGTTTTTGGCAAGACAGACAGGTGGAACCTTAAGACTCAAGGTCATACCCTAGTTGATGGTGCTTAAGTTCACTCACTGGTCTCTCCATTTGCTGGCATCACAGAGAGATTAGCCATCTGACCCATGGTCTGACTCCACTTGCTTGGCCCTCAGACACATGCAAACACATGCACACACTCCCTGCTTGCAGAAGATAATTAGAAATGGACACTAATGAGAAAACGGGGCAGAATGTGCCAATCAGGGACACAGCAAGGGCAGACAAGCGTAACAACCAGCCCCACTGTTTACACACAAATGGCACTCTTTATCCCTGGTTTTCCACTGTTGTTCCTCCCCAAATCACTTGGATCCATTCCCTTCCCTGCCATTGGTTCATCCCCTAAACATCCCATTATAAATCTTGTGCAATTCCACTCTTCCCCTATGTGGAATAATTGCTGGAGGTGACCTAGAAATTAAACTTATATTCACATTTTAAGGAAAGGTACAGCATTGAAGAAGCTTCTAGTGGGGAGTGCAGCTGATATGGAAGCAATCCATTCCACAGGAGTTCCCTAGGCCTGTAATCTTAGATGTTAGCTACACCAGGGGAACTTGGTGTGCTGACTCTAAGAGGAACTGCATGGAGGGTGGAGCGGAGTGGAGACACTGCGGCCAGGCTCTGTGATAATATCGGAACTTAAAGGTACCATGGAACCGATAAGATGCATATTTGCTATCCTGGGCCAACGGTCTGTCATGTGTTTGACAAAATGCTGACCTTTTGGTGAACTTTGCTCATTATAATATTGTTATAATACCAAAACACACCTCCATCCCAAAAGTTACCTGCCTCCAAGGTGCGACCACCCCTCACTGAGATTGCACATTGAATTTTTCTAGTTTATACCTTTAAAAGTGAAACGAGAAAGTTTTTACACCAATCATAATAAAGGTATGTATGACTAGAGTCACTCAAGCTCCACCTGAAAGGTAAAAAATAATATAAATATAGCTTAAGAGAGAGAGGATGTTAGGGAAGATACCATCGTTGCATACTACTGTGACTTCTGGGATCAGTCGAGGGGCTGAGCCTCTCTTCCCCCACATTGGGACACCTTTGGGTAAGATTCGAACACTTGGTTATACCAAGTGCCTCCCTGGGAAACATTTAGAAATCTCTACAGAGTCATTTTAGATTTTTTACGAGTTTATAATCAAGTGCTGCTATTAATATTTGCTATATTTGCATATACTTTTGCAGACAATCACTATCACCAGAAATCCAAAGAACCATTGTATCTGTTGCTCAGATAAACTGTGGTGTGCATTGATCCAGTCATGATAGTTCTTATTGAGTGCGACCAGTGTTCTGGCCGTGATAGCTCGCTGAAGCAGCTAGACTCAAACCCTTAACGTAACACGCTGCATTCCATCCCATCCCTAGGCATTGAGTCACCATCAGTCTGAAAGCTGCTACAGAGAATTTGTGCATTCATGTGTATTTTTTCTCCTGGATACCAGGGCTGAGCTGCTTCTGAGAAAAACCCCAGGATGGGCCTAGACAGGGTGTCTCTTCTCCTGTGTGCTAAATTTGGTTGCCCTCTGCCTGCCTTTGTGACCCTGTGTTCCGCTGGGCTTGCAATGGATGTGTATGGTTTAGTGTATGACTATGGTGATGGGCCTGGGAGCATCTGGGAGAGTGTAATATTTGGCTCCCCACCTACTCCTTCATGGAAGTACAAATGAAGATTTGGTTATTTTTAACAAATAACCTGACAGTATGTAACCAAGGTGGTAGGTAGGGAATTAACTAGAACAAGTAGAATACTGTGTGCTGTGTGACCATAGAAACATAACTGAATCTATATTGTTTTAAAGTAATGATTAACTTAGTGGTATAGTGAAGAATGAAGAATGTTCTGTTAGAACTTTGAGACAATAAGGAATTGTGTCTAGTAATTTAAGTGTCATGCACCAGTGATGCTGCTCAGAAGCCCATGTACCTTCCCATTGTGATTTGGAGATCACGTAATCAGTTAGGTTAGTCAGTGGTCTTAGAGGAGATGACCAATGATTATTTTTAAAGGTGATATCATATTTAAAAGAATCCAATCATGTTGAAAGGTAGTGAATATTAATGAAGGAATGAATATTTGGTATTCTATGATAATAATGTGGTGTGATCATGACTTAGCAGAAAATATGTATAAAAACTGGCAAATTTTAATGCAAAGGTGAACACGCTTGAGGAGGAGCTATCCCCCGTGTTCCCGGCACCGTGAATAAAGAATGCCTGCCTTTTAACACTACATTAGTGTTACGAGGTTTATTCCCGATTTTGGTGACAGTTTTGGTGACCCAGATGGGACACTGCTTGTGAATCTCGACAGATCCGTGGGATCACAGGACCTCCAGCCGGCACCGAGGGATTCTCGGGGAGAACCTCTGATCCCCAGACCGAAGAATTCTGAGCAAGTCCCCTGGAAAAGGTAATAAGGCATTCTTTTAAGGGATTGAAGTAACGTGGGTACGAGTCCCACCAGCCTGCTCGTAAGGCGCGGCGAAAGCTACGCAGAGTGGGGCTGAGAGGTACCTCTATGGGGTTGGAGTCCCCACAGGTAACGCCTGCCTATAAGACACGGCGAAAGCCTCGCAAGGTTGGGCTAGGGTCCCGGGCAAGGTAGGGGGATTTCCAGCAGGGGGTTGGAATCCCAGGGGGATTTCCAGCAGGGGGCTGGAATCCCAGAGGGAGCTTCAACAGGGGTTGGGGTCCCTCTGACTAGTGCCTGTGATAGTGCACGATCACACCCACTAGTCTCAGGAAGATGGGTACATTTCCGAGTAAGAAATCTGTCCCACAGAAAACTCCTTTGGTATGTATCTTGGGGCATTGGAAAGATCTGGGAGGTGATCCTCTGACTTGGAAACAATTAATAGAATATTGCAATCATTGGTGGCCAATGTATAGATTGGAGAGTGGGGAGAAATGGCCAGAAAATGGGATATTGCAATACAATACTATCCTGCAATTAATGTTTTGTAAAAGGGAGAATATGATTAGAACTTGAAAAGGGGTTGTTCTATTTGTAATACTAAAGAGAATTGTTTCAAGAGTGAATGTTGGAGAAAGGAGGAAGGTAAATCTCCAATTGGCTAAAGATCAATGTGCTGTCTGTAAGGAACATGGACACTGGAAAAAAGAATGTCCCAGGGCCGGAGGATTAGATCCAACCCTTCAGGTGATTAAATTAATGACCCTGGATGAAGAACTGTGAAGGGGACCAGGGGAATCAACCCTAGCTGAACCTCTGGTTACAATGAAGCTAGGGGATGAAGAAATAGAATTTTTGATAGATACAGGAGCCACTTATTCGGTATTGAATACATGTAAAGGGAAAATTAGTCATAAATCAGTGAATGTTGTTGGTGCGACAGGGCAAAAGGAAAATTGGCCTTTTCTAGAACCATTAAAGTTTAAATTAGGAAAACAGTGGGTAACTCACCAGTTTCTGTATATGCCTGCATGTCCACTGCCTTTGTTAGGGCGAGATCTATTAAGTAAACTAGATGCACAAATAACTTTCAAAGATGGAGAGATTAAATTACTAATACCAGAATCAAAAGCCATAGAGGCAAGAGTGTTTATGTTACAGGATTCCTTCAGGGAGGAACAAATTCCAGAAAAAGTGGAAAATGCAGTAATTCCTTTGGTTTGGGCAAGTGGAGTTCCGGGACGATCTAAATTGGCAGAGCCGGTGAAAGTAACTTTAAAACCTGGAGCCAATCCGGTAAGGCAGAAACAATACCCTATTAAGTGGGAGGCTCGAAAAGGATTAGAAGGGCTAATTATAAAATTTTTAGAATATGGGCTTTTAGTAGAATGTGAATCAGAATATAATACTCCCATATTGCCAGTAAGGAAATCTGGAGGTAAAGAATATCGATTAGTTCACGATTTAAGAGCTATAAATCAGATAGTTCAGGATATACACCCAGTAGTGGCCAATCCATATACCTTGCTAACCTCTTTGAAAGAAGAATATAAATGGTTTACTGTACTAGACCTAAAGGATGCCTTCTTTTGCATACCTCTGGACATAAAAAGCCAGAGCATATTTGCTTTTGAATGGGAAAGCCCCACCACAGGATGAAAGACACAATTAACATGGACTGTGCTTCCACAAGGATTTAAAAATAGCCCTACGATATTTGGGAATCAGTTGGCAAAGGAATTAGATGTATGGAAAAAACCAGAACCAAGAAGGAGGCACACTGTTACAGTATGTAGATGACATTCTGATAGCAGCAGAAAGTAAAGAAAAATGTTTGGAAATCACTATCAGTCTATTAAATTTTCTGGGCCAAGGAGGATACAGAGTTTCTAGAAATAAGGCCCAGATAGGGAAAGAGGCAGTGACTTATCTGGGATTTGAAATATCTCAAGGATAGAGACAATTAGGAATTGAAAGAAAAGAAGCTATTTGTCAAATGCCTGAACCTGGCAGCCCAAAGGAACTAAGAGCTTTTCTGGGGATGATTGGATGGTGTCGGCTTTGGATTCTGAACTATGGACTGTATGTCAAGCCACTGTATGAGGCTTTAAAGGAATCCAAAGATCAGTACCTGACTTGGACGCCTGAATGTCGGAAATCATTTAAAGAATTGAAAAAGGCATTGATGATGGCTCCTGCTTCGGGATTACCTGATGTGACTAAACCTTTCGAGTTATTTGTACATGAAAGACAGCATTTGGCCCTTGGAGTGCTGGCACAACGACTGGGATCCTGGAAACGGCCGGTTGGATACTTCTCCAAACAACTTGATAATGTGAGTAAAGGATGGCGAGGCTGTTTACGTGCTGTAGCAGCAACGGTATTGCTGATCCAAGAGGCCCGAAAATTGACCTTGGGCCAAAAGATGGTGGTATATGTACCACATATGGTAACAACTGTCCTAGAGCAAAAGGGGGGTCATTGGTTATCCCCTAGTAGAATGCTGAAGTATCAGGTTGTCCTATTGGAGCAAGATGATGTAGAATTAAAAACCACGCCAATTGTTAATCCAGCAATATTCCTGTCAGCAGAAAACCCAACAGGGAATTTAGAACATGATTGCCTGCTAACTATTGAACAAGTCTATTCCAGCAGACCGGACCTAAGAGATGAACCTTTGGAGCATCCTGATCTGGAACTATTTACAGATGGAAGCAGCTTTGTGCGAGGGGGAAAGCGAATGGCCGGGTATGCTGTCGTCACCACCACTGAGGTATTGGGTCAGGGACATTGCCTACAAATACCTCAGCACAGAAAGCAGAACTGGTGGCGTTAAGGCGGGCTCTGCGAATCGCAGAAGGAAAAAGGGTAAATATTTGGACTGATTCTAAATATGCATTTGGTGTGATCCATGCCCATGGAGCCATTTGGAAAGAGAGAGGACTGCTGTCAGCCCAAGGAACATCTATAAAGTACAAGGAAGAAATTCTCCAACTCCTAGAAGACGTACAGAGACCAAAGGAGGTGGCAGTAATGCATTGTAAAGCTCATCAATTTGGTCAGACAGCTGTAAACATAGGTAATCGATTGGCAGATAAAGCTGCAAAGGAGGTGGCAGAACGAGGTATCCTTGCATTAGTACCAGTAAAACAAATGAAACTTCCAAATTTAAAACCGAAATATAGTAATTTGGATGATTAATTAGCAGAACAATTAAAAGCATCACAAAATGAGGAAGGATGGTGGGTAATGCCAGAGAAACAGGTAATAGTAACTCCACAAGTTATGATAGAACTCGCAAAAGAAAAACATGAGCAAACACATTGGGGAATAGAAGCTATGGTTTCAAGTTTAAAGACATTTGTAGTGTGTGTAGGAATGACAGGAATAGTCAAATCAATAGTAGCAAAATGTCCAATCTGTCTTAAAAATAACCCCCTGAACCAAAGGAAACCACGTTTAGGAATGATAAAACAAGGAAACTCTCCTGGAGATTATTGGCAAATTGATTTCTCTGAGTTACCCAGACAAAATGGATATAGGTATTTGTTAGTATTAATTGATACATTTTCTGGATGGCCAGAAGCATTCCCTTGCCACACCAACAAAGCTAGAGAAGTGGTAAAAATATTGTTAAAAGATATAATACCAGGATTTGGGGTACCAATTGGAATGTCCTCTGACAGAGGACCACATTTTGTGGCAGATATAGTTCAACAAATCAGTAAAATTTTGGGCATAAAATGGGACCTACATAGCCCCTGGAGACCACAATCAAGTGGGAAAATTGAGAGGATGAATCAAACGCTGAAAAGGCAAATAAGTAAAATTTGCCAGGAAACATCTTTAAAGTGGCCGCAGGCTTTACCATTAGCTCTCTTGAGAATTAGGATCCAACCGAGATCAAGAGACGGTGTAAGTCCATATGAAATTCTGTACGGCAAACCTTACCAGACTCCTTTAATCCCAGGGGATATGAAGGTAGCTGGGGAAACTGATTTAAAAAGGTATCTGATTTCTCTAGGAAAAGTCCTTGGAGCACTCCGGAGATACATTGTGCTGGTTAGATCACTTGCCTTGGATACACCTGTACATCAGTATCAGCCAGGTGATCTTGTGTACATAAGAACTTGGAATGCTGAACCACTACAGGAAAGGTGGAAGGGACCTTTCCAGGTACTGTTAACAACTTACACTGCAATCAAAGTAGGAGGAGTGGAACCGTGGATACACTACACTCGAGTGAAGAAGGCCCCATCATGGAAAATCGTCAATAGGGATCCAGGGACTGCAAAGTTAACTTTAAAATATGTTTAAAAAAAAAAAAAAGGTTGTCATTGTAAAGTGTGGAGAAAATGGATTTTGATCTGGCAATTGCTAGTGATGGATTATTACTAATCTTGGCAGTAATGCTTGTCTATCATTGCTTAAAGAGGGAACTTACCAACAGAGCAGCTGTTGATCAAAAAATTACACTCGCAGTAGCTGAAGGACAACATCAGAGTCCGATGAGTTCAACTAGTGATACTCCCACTATTATGCAGTAAAATAGATTAGATAGTAATTTGTAATGGAAGTATTGAAAGAGTGATCATTTCAAAACTTCCAAAGGGGGGAAATGTAACCAAGGTGGTAGGTAGGGAATTAACTAGAACAAGTAGAATACTGTGTGCTGTGTGACCATAGAAACATAACTGAATCTATATTGTTTTAAAGTAATGATTAACTTAGTGGTATAGTGAAGAATGAAGAATGTTCTGTTAGAACTTTGAGACAATAAGGAATTGTGTCTAGTAATTTAAGTGTCATGCACCAGTGATGCTGCTCAGAAGCCCATGTACCTTCCCATTGTGATTTGGAGATCACGTAATCAGTTAGGTTAGTCAGTGGTCTTAGAGGAGATGACCAATGATTATTTTTAAAGGTGATATCATATTTAAAAGAATCCAATCATGTTGAAAGGTAGTGAATATTAATGAAGGAATGAATATTTGGTATTCTATGATAATAATGTGGTGTGATCATGACTTAGCAGAAAATATGTATAAAAACTGGCAAATTTTAATGCAAAGGTGAACACGCTTGAGGAGGAGCTATCCCCCGTGTTCCCGGCACCGTGAATAAAGAATGCCTGCCTTTTAACACTACATTAGTGTTACGAGGTTTATTCCCGATTTCGGTGACAAGTATACATCATTTCCTGTATGAACTCAGCTGAAGATTTCAAGATACTTTGTTTCTTACCTTTGACTGCTATGTTACAGAGCCCTTGCAAATATCTGTTCCTCGTAACACATTTAAGGATTTATGATTAAATGTTCTTTATTCCTCTCCTCAGAAGAGTTCATCTGATATATTAATCTGATCAAGATCATTGAATCACTAAATCTTACATCTTAAAGCCATTTAATCAGCTTTCTCATTGTCATGGTTTTGGCTGGGATAGAGTTAATTTTCTTCACTGTAGCTGGTATAATGTGTTTTGGATTTGGTATGAGAATAATGCAGATAACACACTGAGGTTTTAGTTGTTGCTAAGTAGGTGCTAAGTGTTGCTAAGTAGGACTTACACTAGTCAAGGTCTTTTCCAGCTTCCCATGCTCTGCCAGGGGCACCAGAGGCCGGGAGGGGAGGAGGCACAGCCAAGACAGCCGATCCAAGATGACCAAAGGGATATTCCATAACATATGACCAGTATATTAAGTGGGGGAAGTTGGCCGGTTGAAGCAGCCGTCACGGCTCTGGGACTGGCGGCGTTGGTCTGGGAGTGGTGAGCCGTTGCAGCACTTGTTTGTTTGTTTGTTTTTTTATCCCTCCCCCCCTGCACTGGGTTTCACTTCTCTCTCTCATTATTTTCCTTTTTATTATATTATTTTTGTTATTATTACTATTATTATTATTATTATTATTATTACTACTACCATTACTATTACTGTTTTATTTTAATTATTAAACTGTTCTTATCTCAACCCACGAGTTTTCTTACTTTGGCCCTTCCGATTCTCTCCACCTTCCCACTGGGGTGGGGGGAGCGAGCGAGTGGCTGTGTGGTGCTTAGTTGCTGACCGGGGCTAAACCATGACACTCACCCTTTTTTTTAATCCTGCTGTAAGTTACCAGCTCCCTTCTTTAAGTGAAATTACACTTCCACCTTACATTTTTGAAACAACCAGACTCCTGTTTTTATATAAGGAATGTTCACGTTAGTTTCTTTGACCAGTGTTACACTAAGAGATGACATTTTTCCACTTAACAACTTTGACCCCCAGTGGTTTATACAGTTATTGCTTCTCACTTTAGACTCCTGTTCCTGTAAAAAGGCTTACCATAATTTATATTAAAAGCAATATAGATTATTCTGGATCAGTAATTTGTGTTCTTTGTTACTTATTATCTAACTTTGAATGCATTGAAAATATGATCAATTTCATTAGATCCAGGTGATGATAGAAATATTATGGAGCTCAGGTTCAAGAAGAAGATCACAAGGGAGTCTACAAGAACCGCTTGTTGACTGCTTCATGAAAACTACACTTCCAGTCTTAGGAGGTAATTTTGCATCAGTGTAATGAGAGGTATGGTAAGTTGGTATGCTTTCAGTTTCTGATGTGAAAAGACATGAGTGCCTTTAGGAAACAAGTGTCAGTCTACCAAAGTGCACTCATACTATTACATTCATCAACCAAATTATTTTGTACATATGAATGCAATGTTAATACAAATAATCCGTTTTCCAGAGATACTGATTGAAAAAAAAATCCTCAGGTTCATAATAATTAAAGCTTTGTTTTATCAAGGGGCCTTACTTTTTAATAATCAAAACCTGCAAATCTGCTCTGATTACATTCTTTGGTATCTGGCAGAAAAAAACTCAATTAGCTGTGCTATTCCATTTATCACTTTTAAATAGTAGCACACTACTTTCCTTTCAGTCTTCTGAAATAGACACTCTAGTACAGTATTTATTGAAAATAAATATTAAAATCCAAGACTGCTTCTCATCCAGGCCTTTTAATACTGTTGTGTATATGTTACATGGACTTCATAGTGTAAAACCAGTTCTGATAGAGGATGTTCAATATTCTCCAGAGTTTGTACAGAACAAAAGTGTTTCATCATCCCGAGAAAGAGCTATATCACTTTGTTTTCTAAAACCTCCAGGCTTACTACATATGCATTGATGACAGTCCAGCATTCAATATTTGTCTTTGAGAAAAATAAAAGGATGTCTTTTTATATTCAAGGAAAGATTCTCTTTGTCCTGAGCAGTATAAGCATTGCTCACTTAGGGTCTGACCCTGCCACTCTCACTTATATTGATTTGTTTTTTGAAATTGAATGTCATGAATCTACTTACAAAGTAACCACTAAAAGGAATAATCTTGTCTCAAATTAAAAATTGTAACGTACAACAGAGTGATTTTTAAGGGATTTTATTACAGTTATTTTATTATTAAACCGCTGACAGAATTACTGAACTTGCCATGTTCATTGTTTTGTGCTGCAGTGGCACATTGGATAGTTCCAATATATTCCATTTCCATGGATATTCTATTTTTCACTAATAGTTCCTTCAAGACTATTAATCTGTGATTTGGACTCTGAAGAGTGTTTTAAGTGTTTATTTATGTTTTTATTTAAATGTAATATAATTAATTATTAAATAATTGTTTATTATTAAATTATTATTTGTGATTATTGCACTCATAAATTTTTAGTGTCTGTCTTTTCTCTACAGATTACAATAGATATACAACGATTTTATATATTTTTTTTGTAAAATAATTGAAAGCTACAACACCATCATTAACTAGGACAATCAGTGTAAAGTCTCCTGAAGATTTTATAATAAAAAATTTGAATAGTTATTTAGACTTTATGCTGTAGTAGTTCCATGTACTTCAAAGAAAAGTTATATACATTCATCCTAGTACTGCTTGAAAGAGATCAGTCTGTAATAGCTGAAAAATCTTTTTCTTAAACCACTGGAGTTTCTGAGGAAAACTTCCAACCGCATGTGTCAAAATAATTGATTTTTTTTTTTTTTGGCCTGAAGGTTTTACTTAGCATCTTTCAACAATCCAACAATACTTTACTCCCTGTCCAGATTAAAATCCAGATCTTTAATTAATTTCAGATTCTCACAAACAAATGTGTTTCTTTTTTTTTAAAATAGATTATTTAGGGAAGAGACATTATAGATATGTTATTTATTTGAGCTTCAGTGAAGTATTTGATATGATAGTGGGAAATTATTTAAATCAGGAAGAAGGGAAATTACTAAAATGTCTTTGAAAAAGTATAGGAAAACTATCACGTGGGAGAGAACCTGAATACGGTTTTTGACTGGTTACTAAGTTAATGATTAGTGGAGTTCCTCAGGAACTCATTATAGGACCATATTTATTAAATATTGTTATTTATATAGATTATAGAAAGAAAAAAAAGGAGTATGCTAAGCAATACTAACCATATGAACCTTATGCATGAACCTTACATATGAATCGTATGAAGTTTAACAAGGGCAAGTGCCAGTTTTTGCACCTGGGCATGGCAACCCTGGATCTACATACAGACTAGGGAATGAGAGGCTGGAGAGCAGCTCTGCAGAGAGGGACCTGGGGATTCTGGTTGACGGCAAGTTGAACATGAGCCAACAGTGTGCCCTGGCAGCCAAGAGGGACAACCACGTCCTGGGGTGCATCAAGTACTGCATTGCTAGCTGGTCGAGGGAGGTGATTGTCCCACTCTACTCTGCACTGGTACGGCCTCACCTTGACTACTGTGTGCAGTTTTGGGCACCACAGTACATCAGGGATATAAAGCTACTAGAGAGTGTCCAGAGGAGGGCCACAAAGTTGGTGAAGGGTTTAGAGGGGAAACGGTATGAGGAGCAGCTAAAGTCACTTGGTTTGTTCAGCCTAGAGAAGAGGAGACTGACGGGAGACCTCATCGCAGCCTACATCTTCCTCACAATGGGAGGAGGAGGGGCAGCCGCAGATCTCTTCTCTGTGGCGACCAATGATAGGACCCAAGGGAATGGCAGGAAGATGTGCCAGGGGAGGTTCAGGTTGGATATTAGGAGAAGGTTCTTCACCCAGAGGGTGGTGGAACATCGGAACAGGCTCTCTGGGAAGGTAGTCACAGCGCCAAGCCTGACAATATAAAAAGAGCATCTGGACAATGCCCTCAGAGATAGGGTGTGAATTTTGGGGTTGATCTGTGCCCGGAAAGGAGTTGGACTCAATGATCCTTGTGGGTCCCTTCCAACTCAGGACTTTCCATGATTCTATGATTCTATGATGAATATGATTCTATATTTCTATGTCAGAAGTCAGAGAAGTCCAGCAAAAATGCCAGGAGGCCTGTGTGGATGAAGACGGAATGTCATGGCCAAACTCCAACACAAAACCAAAGCAGAAGGAAGTGGGTGGAAGCAAGGATGGATAACAGGAGAAATACAGAAAAATTTTGTAAGTATGTAGTGATGAGGTTAGGAAAGCTAAAGCCCAAATGGAGCAGCACCTGGCCACAGATGTCAAAGACAACAGGAAGGGCTTCTATAAGTACATAGGACACAAAAGGAAGACTAGGGAAAATGTGGGAAAATTGCTTAATGAGATGGGGGACCTAGGTACACAGACCAAGGAAAAGGTGGAAGTACTGAAAGCTTTTTTTGCCTCACATTTTACTAGCAAGACAAGCTTTTGGAAGTCCAGGTCTCAAGGACCTGGGAAAGGCTGGAGTAAAGGCTGAGGAAAGGAAGATGTACTCAATGGAGGAGGATCAGGTCAAGGAGTACTTAAGCAAAATGCACAAACGTAAGCCCATGGGCCCTGGTGGGAGGCAGCCATGAGTGCTGACGGAGCTGGCAGAAGTCATTGCAAGGCCATCTCGATAATCATTGGCCAATTGTGGTTACTGGCAGAAGTGCCTGACGACTGGAGGAAAGCAAATGTCACCCCTATCTTCAAGAAGGGAGACCCAAGAAACTATAGGCCAGTCAGCCTCACCTCGATCCCTGGGAAGGGAAATCATTGCCAGGCACATTAAGGACAAGAAAATCATCTGGACTAGTCAGCATGGCTTCACCAAAGGGAAGTCATGCTTGACCAGCTGGATAAATATCTGTGATGAAATGACTGGCCTGCTAGATGTGGGGACAGCAGTAGATATTTTTCTACCTGGACTTCAATAAGCCTTTGACACTCTCTCCCATAGGATTGTCAGCTGTTGATGTATGGTCTGGATGAGCAGACAGTGAGGTGGATTTAAAACAGGCTTAATGGCTGGACTCAGAGGGTGGTTGTCAGTGGTACAAAGTCTAGATGAAGGCCAGTGACTAGTAGTGTAGCTGAGGGAGTAATACTGGGTTCTATCCTGTTTAACATCATTAATTATCTGGATGATCAGACAACATGTGCCCTAAACAAGTATGCAGATGACACAAAACTGGGAGGACTGGCTAATATGCTACAGGCTTGTGCTGCCATCTAGAGGGACCTGAACAAGCTGGAGATTAGATAAATTCATTAAATTCATGATCCTTCCCCTCTACTCAAGAGTGGTGAGACCACACCTGGAGTAGTGTGTCCAGTTCTGGGCTCTTCGGTACAAGAAAGAAATGGACATACTGGAGGGAGGGACTAGAGAACCTCAGATATGATGAAAGACTGAGAGAGCTGTGACTGTTCAGCCTAGAGAAGAGAAGGTTTGAGGGGGTTCTTATCTATGTGCACAAATAACTGAAGGGAGGATGCAAAGAAGAGGTAGCCAGGGTCTTTCAGTGATGTGCAGGGACAGGACCAGACCAATGGGCAAAAATGGTAACACAGGAGATTCCCTCTGAATATCCAGCAAAAATTCTTTACTGTGAGGGTGACAGTACTGGCATAGGTTGCCTGGAGAGGTTGTGGAGCCTCCTTCAGAGATATTCACTGTCCTGGGCAAATTATAATAACTGTGAAATTCCCAATGTTTATTTCTTGTGAAAGATACTAATTAGTATAAGAAAGTTTATTTTATAATTCACTTTTTATTAAATTTTAAAAAATATTATGGCTGTCAAAATTGCTATTAAAAAGAAAACAGGCCTTCACTGCACTGTATTGTAGAGAAACATGGATAAAAAGATGTCCTGTTATGTGCAAAGGACATTAAGCTACACAGACAGCTAAGACAAATTCGAGAAGACCATGAGGCAGATTTGATCAACAGAATAGTGTTTGGTCCTGACATGAATACTGTAATTATAAAATTATTTGTAAATAAATAATAGTGGTGTATGGAACTTTTTGACCACTTCTTGGTTTTCTTCCTCCTCTTCTCAAAATAGAGGTCGTTTTGGAGAAAGAAGGAAGGTGCTTGTGTACATAAAAAGCAGCCAATAAGAGAAAAAGCTATAATTCTTCATAACTGGCTATGGTTAAAGAGACAGTGAGCTATGGGATCAAATTCTTTCTATTAGACCAAATGGATGTTCTCCAAAATAGGTAATAAATGCAGAAAAGCTGATTCTCTGCATGCAGTTTTAATCCCAGGTGTGTTATGGGCCATAGCTAGAGTAAAGGGAAAATAAATTTATTTAACATCAGTAAGTGTTTTTATCATGGTTGATTAGTGAATTACTATTTCATTTCATATTTATAGGGTTAGGGTGTTTTTTTCATTTTTCCCCACTTGTGCCTTTCTCACAAATTTTCTTTATAAACTGGTAAATCCTTTGCCCAATAACAAAACTGGAATCCAAGAGTAGCTTCTATTTGGACTGTTCAGGTGATGCTTGTCCCTTAGGAGTTGACTGTTATTTTTATTAAAAGAATATTCAAAGTAGGATGCCAAAGCTATTATGTATTAAAGTTCATATGAATATCTCACATCTTTCATATTCATCATAGAATCATGGAAAGTCCTGAGTTGGAAGGGACCCACAAGGATCGTTGAGTCCAACTCCTTTCCGGGCACAGATCAACCCCAAAATTCACACCCTATCTCTGAGGGCATTGTCCAAATGCTCTTTTTATATTGTCAGGCTTGGCGCCGTGACTACCTTCCCAGAGAGCCTGTTCCGATGTTCCACCACCCTCTGGGTGAAGAACCTTCTCCTAATATCCAACCTGAACCTCCCCTGGCACATCTTCCTGCCATTCCCTTGGGTCCTATCATTGGTCGCCAGAGAGAAGAGATCTGTGGCTGCCCCTCCTCCTCCCATTGTGAGGAAGATGTAGGCTGCGATGAGGTCTCCCGTCAGTCTCCTCTTCTCTAGGCTGAACAAACCAAGTGACTTTAGCTGCTCCTCATACCGTTTCCCCTCTAAACCCTTCACCAACTTTGTGGCCCTCCTCTGGACACTCTCTAGTAGCTTTATATCCCTGATGTACTGTGGTGCCCAAAACTGCACACAGTAGTCAAGGTGAGGCCGTACCAGTGCAGAGTAGAGTGGGACAATCACCTCCCTCGACCAGCTAGCAATGCAGTACTTGATGCACCCCAGGACGTGGTTGTCCCTCTTGGCTGCCAGGGCACACTGTTGGCTCATGTTCAACTTGCCGTCAACCAGAATCCCCAGGTCCCTCTCTGCAGAGCTGCTCTCCAGCCTCTCATTCCCTAGTCTGTATGTAGATCCAGGGTTGCCATGCCCAGGTGCAAAAACTGGCACATGCCCTTGTTAAACTTCATATGGTTGGTGATTGCCCAGCTCTCTAATTTGTCTAGATCTCTCTGCAGGGCCTCTCTGCACTTGAGAGTGTCAACAGCTCCTCCCAGTTTTGTGTCATCAGCAAAATTAATTAGTATTCCTTCCAGTCCTGCATCCAAGTCACTTATGAAGACGTTAAAGAGTACAAGCCCTAAGGTGAATCCCTGTGGAACCCCACTAGTGACTGGCCACCAGCACAATGTAACCCCATTTGCTATGACCCTTTGAGCCCAACCCATCAGCCAATTGCTTATCCACTGCATTATGTGTTTATCCAGCTGTATGCTGGACATTTTGTCCAGGAGGATGCTGTGAGAGACAGTATCAAAAGCTGTACTGAAATCCAAAAAGAGCTCATCAAATGGCTTCCCTTGGTCAGCTAGGTGGGTAATCTTGTCATAGAAGGAAATTAAGTTTGTTAGGCAGGACTTTCCCCTCGTGAACCCATGCTGGCTAGGACCAATGACTTCATTGTCTTTCAGGTGTTTTTCAATAACTCCTAGAATAATCTTCTCCGTAATTTTACCAGGCACAGAAGTGAGACTGACAGGCCTATAGTTACTGGGGTCATCCGTGTTGTCTTCCTTGAAGATTGGGACATTTGCCAGCTTCCAGTCAACTGGGACGTCACCAGATTCCCAAGAGCATTGAAAAATCATTGAGAGAGGTCTCACTATGACATCAGCCAGTTCTTTAAGTACACTTAGATGAATCCCATCAGGCCCCATTGACTTATAGGGCTCTACCTGGAGCAGCAAGTCCTGCACAAGTTCAGGGTTTATTAGGAGTTTACCATTCCCACGATCATGGTTCTCTAGCCCAGGGCTCTGGGGGTCCCTGAACCCACCATTGGTGTTGAAGACCGAGGTGAAGAAAGCATTAAACATCTCTGCTTTGTCTATGTCCCTGCTTGTGAGGTGACCGTTCTCATCAAGCAATGGGCCAATGTTATTTCTGGCCTGCCTTTTGCCATTAAAGTATTTAAAAAAGCCCTTCTTACTGTCCTTCATGGTACTGGCCAGCTTCAACTCTAATTGAGCTTTGGCTGCACGAATTTCCTCCTTGCAGTGGCAAACAGCATCCCTATAGTCCTCCTATGTCACCTGACCTTGCTTCCACTGGCCACATACTTTCTTTTTTTCTCCTTATTTCTAGAAGAATATCCCTGGTCAGCCAAGCCAGCCTTCTGTCTCACCTGCTTGACTTCCTACACTTGGGGATTGCCTGCTCCTGTGCTTTTAGGAGGTGGTACTTAAAAAGCGACCAGCACTGATGGACCCCAGCACCTTTGAAAGCTTTTCCCAGGAGACCTTACTAAGCAGTTCCCTGAGCAACCTGAAGTCTTAAAGTACCATTAGATCCTTTCAAGTCCCTAATTATGTCTCTGTTGAGAAGTACTGCAACTGATTGCTTGTTAAATATCTGTTCTGTACTTTTAAAAGTTGGGAACCTTAAAAAAAAATCATTCAGCTTTGAGCTAATCTATACCTCACATACGAAAAAAAGAAAATCAGAAAACCCCAGAGTCCACTGACTCAGATTAAACCCTAGATTTCTAAAGATAGTAGTTTTTATAACAGCTTTTGCTTGGAGACAACAAATTGTTCCTACCCTATCTGCAACTGTGACTAAAAGAATGCAGTAAATATAGACAGGTGGAAGTGCTTGATCTTAACCAGGTTGGTCACAGGTCTCATTGGCATTAATAGTAGGGTTTTTTTGAATAAATTCAACAAAACTTACAATGGAAACTAGAGACTTTGTACTCAGATTTGTGCCACCAAGCAGCAGTATGTTACATTTTGCAAATCCTGGTTTATATCAAACAAGAATGAAATAATAATAATAATATAAGTGAAGAGACCACCAACTTCAGTTTACTTAACAAGGCATACAACACTTATCATGCATTTTCTATAGGATAAATTCCAGGCTCATACAATCCTAGACTTCTTAGATTTATGTGAAAACTCTTTGTCATGGCAAACACAGGCACAAACATGGATATAGGAGGACTACTTCTAAATATCTTTTTTAAAATGCTCTAAGAACATCTTGAACAGTACTGGAAAAAATACAGTAATATATTTTTAATGGAAGATAAAGTAGAAAATATAATTCATATCAAGATTTTAAAGTATTATTACAGTTATTGAGCAAATCTATTTAAAAAATTATTACAAATACTCTATCATTTTCCTGTTTTCTCGGTGAGGTAGTAGCTTGCATTTCTGTCTGGAAACTTGAATTAGAAAAAGAAACAGAAAAACACAGTTTCCATTATTCAAGAACAGAAAAAAAAAAAAGGCAAAAACACAAAAGGAAAGGGGAATTTCTTTCCATGCTTTGGAACAGTCCTCTCCATTTCTTTATTCTGATGGAAGAGAACTAGCACAATTTAGAGTATTATGGGTTTGCATGTGAAAGAAACAGCCAAGGAAATGTCACACTGAAAGACAATTTACATGCTACATATTGCAGAAATCTGGTCTAGGAATGTTTAAGCCATCAATATATGACAGAATAAGAGCTGTATGCATTGAATGCAAAGATCTGATCTGTCTGATTCTACGAAGGGCACTGACTATGGCCCAGAACATATGACCCTGGAGTCGGCCAAGCCAAGTCAAGCTAAAGCTTCACATTCGTTTGTAATTCAGTGTAGCTCTAAAATGAGCTATGTGCATAGAGGGAAGAATCTAGTTCTGACAGAAATCCATCCCACAACTGCCATAGCCATCACCTCTCTTCTCTTAACCTAGCTGACAAGTATTTAAAGGCATAAACTGAGAAACTAGAGAGAAACTCAACTCCTTTCTCCCCTGTGGTTATACAGTAATAACTACAACAACTACTTGGGAGAATAAATTCATTATTAACTTGGTTTACTTAGTAATTAATCCTGTGCCTTGTAAGGATGCAGAACTGTAGTACAAAGGAAGAAATCATGAGCCAAAGCACAGTGTGCTTTTCTAGTTGTTTTTTACTTGCTAGATATGCTGCATTTAATGTCAAAAGAGATACGTAACTTTAGAATTGATGGCATGTCGTGTTATCATGCCTCTACCACACTGCAACTGAAAGGAAAATGCAACCATCAAAAATGTTGTTATAGCCAAGGTCTAAGTGAACAGAACTACACAGTTTAGCCCTCTCCAAAAAGAGCATCACTGTAAAAGTACCATCAACTACAACTGTAGCAATATGCAATATGTTTTTCCAGAAGCAAAAAGTAAGCTATGTTCTTTCTCTTTCGGTTTTGGTTTATAAAAGAAGTTTGAACATAACTGTATTTTTCTCTTTAACACTTTGGATTTTCCTGTGTATGTTGTGTTCTGAGCATAGATTTCTAGTGCTAGTTCGGAAGGGGAAACTCAGTTGAAAAGATGGACACCTTAGCAGATGGCTGACCTTGAACTAACAGTTCTATATTCTGAGTAATTCAGGTAGATGAATAATTGTCATGAAATTCCATACACATTGCAAAATGTTTTTCTGTGTGCTATGTCACCCACTACATATATAGGAAAGCACTACTGTAGAATTTAAGAGTCAGAATTATGGATGCATATTTCATTACATACATTATCAGTCAAAAAGTTTTAGGGGCTTCATAGATTGCTAGTTAGCCATAACAGCAACAATAGACTAGTATTTTAAGCAAGAGAACCGCTGCAATCAAACCACTATTTAAGAATTGAAGGAAAAGGGGTTGAAGGAAAAAGGAATGTATTTGCAATACAATCTGCTAAATTAAGCAGTGAAATGTACACTCCATCACAGAAATCTTGCAGAGCATGTTATTAAACAGGTCAACACGTGCATTAAAACCAGAACCAGAAAATGCAAATCTGGATGTAGCTGTATTCCTTTCTAAAACCACAATTTTAACATGGGGATAAAATTTTTCCCATGTAATCCTGAGTTTGTGAAAATCCAGAGAAACCATTCAGAAATTCCAGTAATCTATGAAAAGAGGTTTTTCAAAAGGGATATCTAGACTGTGGTTCTAACCTGACATAAAGCACTAACAGCATTCTCCATTGTATTTATGCTGTGGTACTATAGAATTCTACTATACCATGCTTCCTTACTCTGCACATATCCAGGGTTTTCTGGTTTCTGTTTGAAAGTCAGAGGAGAGGAGGAAAGTTACACAAAGAGCTTATTTTCTGGCAAAGGCTTGGGATATGTCTAGAATGCACATCTGAGCCAGAAGTTTCTAAACACTCTGCAGTCCCAGACCATAAACACTGATTGATGGTCATGACTGAACTGTGGTGCCAATATGCCATTGTGTTCAGTAAAATTTAATGTAAATAAGGCAGGAATTGACCTCATAAGAGACATTATTTAATGTCTCTTGTATCTCCCTACCCTTTGTCCTGAAGACTAACCCTTATCCTTACATCTTTTCTGATTTTTTCCCCATCATATATACACTATCATATAATTACTGATAACTACCAAATGAATTTGAGGTAATATATTAACTAAAAAAATAAATTCATTTTATTTCACAAATAATATTTAGTATCTTTCACAAATAATTGATGTATTTTTCATTAAAAGGAAAAATAAGTTATTTTAAAATTTCACAACTAGGTCCTCTAGCTAAAACAGAACTCTTTCTATTTCCTGCTGTATGAGAAGAATTGAGAATATTCAGCCAGTCAGAACATAGGTGACAAGAATAAGTCTCATATAATTTTATTCACAAAATCTCCCTTTGTTTTAAGATTTATGGGGAAGGGTCTTAAAAATCAACTCTCTTTCTGGATGTTCTACCAGTCTACCAGTCAACATCAGAATTAATCTGAAGTATTTGTGAGCTAAATATCTGCACAGTAAGAAAACCAGGAAAATTTTCATTGAGTGTAACTCTAACTACTACTGAAGCAGTACATAGATTAGTGAGAGACAGGTTAGCATTTGCTCTGCACTAAACAAACTTCATACTTCTGTAGTAAAATACATCAAAAATCTCCTCTGACCAGTATCTTGAATATATCATAGGCCAAATAATTTCTGCAGATTTACACTTACTTCACATACTAATCTGTTTTGTTGTCTCAACAATTTTAACTCAGTCCTTCTGAAAGAATCCTGTGCAGCAGGAACTATTTTGTATTCAGAGCTGTGACAGCCTTTAAATAACTTCCCTTACTGCCTTTTTTTCATCCTCAATCCAGAACACCCAAACTTTCTGGCAGGTATTTACTTTTATCATCTTGGTCTCCTGTGGAATCGTGTAATTACCACGATAGTACCGGCCACTAGCAATGAACATCCTTTAACTTTCTCCGTATCTACTTCACTCCATTTCAATGTTGAAACCATCTGACCTTTTTTTTTTCTTACATATGTTGACTTTTCCAATTACACAACAGCAAAGCAAAAAGAAATCCCCTCACAATTTTCTTCCTACAGATGCTAGACAGGCAGGTTTTGTACATTGACCAACAAGAATTAAAAAAAAAATAAATTGTTCTTGCACAGGAAACAAAGGACAAGACCACTGCAGAAATCAAAATGAGTAATTTTTACCAAGTAAAGGAGCAAAAAGAGACCAGTACAGTGTAAAGAATTACCATATTACCTTAATTAGAAGAAAAATTAAATTGAATGCCTTCTTAAATTTTTTTTGACATCATGGATAGTATCGCGCTTATCAAGTTCAATCACTCAAAAACTCTAATCAGTTACAGTGGAAAGGATTCTGTTTGGTTGTGGATCTGTTTGGTTTTTCCCCTCCTTAGTGATTTCAACAGATTATGAGGTGATACTGTGTTTGGAATAAAGATCTTTAGAGATGAAATAGCTGTGGTTTCTTGTGAATTAAAACCTTTTGGGTTTCAGAGATAAAAGGACGCTGCTAAAAAAAGGAAAGAAGAACAGAATTTGGGGGAGGAAACAATATCCAGAGTAATTTCCCAGATCCTGAAAATTACCATATTCATAATGAAGGCAGTCTTCAGGTTGGAAATAAATATGAGTTCGTACTCATTAACATCCCTACAGAATTTAGACAACACATCAGGAAATGTACATGAGTACATGCCTTTACTTGAGGGAGTTGATGGGTGGTGATGGTTTGCTAGGAGGACACCATTTGCCTGAGTAAGCATGGAAAATGTCTTGTCAAATGAGAAGGAAATATGGTATCTAAGAATGAAGTTTATACTTGAGTCTATGGCAATTACCTTGATTGATGCTGTTTCCTACTCTCATCATTGGATCTCTTAGAAAATTCAAGTGTGTTGCAATGCAGGCTTCTGAATGTTATTTAGATAATCAAGAAGGTAAGAATACATGAAAAGGTGTTATAAAAGATATTAAAGCAATTAAGAAACCTCATATTATTTCTTTGCTGAAAGAGAAGTCTCATGAATTCAGAGCAATAACAGGATACTAAATTATTACCAAGGTACAACTTCAAATCTGACCATGACATATTTTTTTGCTTTGTCAGTCACATATTTGATTAGCAAGGTATTTTTCCTGGTCTTTTCTTCTTTCTCTTCCTCCTTCCCTTAGCTGGTCTCATTTCTCTTATTAAAACAAACAAAAACAGTCACAGAAAAAGAATACTTCATATATTAATCTCTCTCTTTCGATTTCTTTACTGTTCTGAATCACTTTTTGGTCACACACAGTTGTCCAGGTTTCTCCTCATGTGTATTCTCTGTGTTCCTTTTTACATCTATTTCATAGTGTATTCTCTGAATCAGCCTTCTTGTTTCAGTTTACTCACTTAGGCTATTAGTTCTACAGTGTGACTCCTTTTGCTTCTTTGACACTTCATATTGCTGGCCCAGGTGTCCTGTGTGCCTAAGTAAGGTTAGTCCATATCCTCTTCTGTAAGCTGCAGTCAATTTTCCTGAAAAATTCCATTCTTTAAACCCTATTCTTGCATGCAGGTAGGGGCAATGGCTTCTTCAGGTTCACACTGAACTTGTTACTCTATCAGCTCTTTAGTCAAAGTATAGCTGTTACACTAAAGTCAATCTGCTCATTTGTCCTGTAGTGTTTGTAAATGGAAGGGGACACTTAAAAGCACTTCAGGATTTAAATATTTAAAAAAAAGAAATTATTGCAAGGTCACCCACAATTCCGAACATGTACAGATATCCCATCAGGTATCACAAAAGTAGTATTGTTGGCTATACTTCTTATACAGCGCTCTTTAACATAGGATTACATTTCAGTTGTAAATAGAATTTATATTTCTATTACAAAAAAAAAAAATCCATCATCTTGATTTACTTCATTTATTTGTGATTTGCATTCTCATACTTTCTTATAACTTAGTAATTAACAAGTTCTTTTTTTTTTTTTATGTGTCAAAAGACTGGCTTTTTCCTTTTATATATATTGACACTTAGAAAGCTATAAAGAACTTATACTCTTAGGTGCATTGAATTTTTCTTCACATCTTCCAGTTAGGTAAAATGCAGAAAACAGGCCATATGTCAGTGAAACAGATGTTACACAAATCTCACAAGCACTCTCTATAGCATAGTATTTTTCTAAGGTAGAGTTTTGTTGCTAGATGAAGAGCAGAGATATCAAATAAACTAATGAACCTTTCTTGTGTCCTGCTGGTGATAACAATGATCCACTGTCTGTACTTTTGTTGTTATATATAGAACAAGCCCATAGATAGCCAGTTCACCAACCTGTGTTTTCTCTTCAGACTTTTGACAATGACAAAAGACCATTATACCATGCCAATAATCATGTGCATCCTTTGTTGCAAAGATAGAAAGCCATCTACTTTCTAGGGGTTTTTTCTGAGGGGGGAATTACGTAGAGAAAAATGTTGCCCCTGGCTTGCTGAGTTTCTCACTAAAATGAATATGATGCTTATGACCAGAAGGAACCTACTGAAGTGTTGGAATCAGGCTGTTTCAGTAGCTGGCTTAAACACTGCCTAGATGGATTGTTTTAAGCTCTCATGTGCTCTGAGGCACGGTACTTGACCATGAAGAAACTAAGAAAGCAGACAAGGACTTTTCTGAATTTATAACCTAGTCAATCACCAAAGATGCTAAGCAACTAAGAAATCTTAAAGATTTTGTTTGGTTTGGGGTTTTTGTTGTTTTCATCCACATTGTTAATTGCTTTCATATTCCTGCCTTTTCCCAGAAAGCATGCAGAGAAATGTAGTCTCCGTAGTGGGTTTTCCATAACAGCGTTTGTCGTAAGGACCTGTCTGCACGCAGTGGAATATTTCAGCCTTTTTTCCTCTCTCTTACTGTTTTACTCTACTATCCATTTTTCACTTTTCCAGCTATGCTAATACTTCCCGATTCAAAATTCGATTGCAGTACTGCTTGTAGTCATATGCAGCTGCACCCTCATTTCAGAAAAATCCCATCCCAACATATAAGGTCAGGTATTGGACTGCTAGATACAGATGGCTTATCATTTGCCAATAAAGCAAATATAAAAATAATATAAGTATTATAGTGCTGGCTGTGGTAGTGTTGTGGTTTAACCCTGGTGGGCTGATAAGCACCAGAGAGCTACTCACTCTGCCCTGGTGGGATGGGGGAGAGAATTGGAAGGGTCAAAGTGAGAAAAATTGTGGGCTGAGACAAAAAGAGTTTAATAGGGAAAGCAAATGCCACATGCATAAACAACGCAAAACAAGGAATTCATTCACTACTTCCCAGTGCAAGTATTATAATAATAGTTTCTGAACAAAGATCTAGTCTATCAAAGAGTCAGAAATTCACAGAAGTAAAGAATGTTTCATTATTCATTGCAACAATAAGGCAAAAATCCACTAAAGAATAAGAAATGGACATGTGCTGAAGACCTTCAACACGTGATTTGCAACATTAAGGCACAAGTGCCAACAACCATTCATGAAGTAACAAGCAAGGAAGATGCTGCCTTCTGATGGGGTCTTACAATGTTCACTCAATATGCAGGGAGGAGTATATATTCTTTTTGACAAATGTAAAGAATGATTTGCTTAAAGATAGCTGTTTTCTTGGTTCATATATAGTGAATGCTGTGTTATCAGCCACCAGCTGTCCTCATGATCTAATCAAGACCCTCCATTTTCCTGTTCTTGTATGTAGTGCCTATTTATTGGTGGATCAATTGAATTACTGAGTTGCAGAAATACCAATGTATATAAGACACTTACTTTGATATGGCAAACCAATGTAAATTCTGAGTTAATAAGCAATACCAATGACGTTATCTGAAGACAGAGTGAGAACGTGATGTTACCTGATATTCCAAGTGAGAGCCTTGTTACAATGATGCAATTTATGCAGAAGTTCCACCTTCAACAGACTGAAACTTTCTCTCTGATTCTACCTCATAATATTTCACTATAGAAAACTGTACATATGTTGTATCAAAATAGATTTTTTTTTTTAAAAGAACTAGTACCAACAGCTCTGACAGCAAGAATACAATTAAAGCTGAGATGTTATTACTTTGGAGTATATACTCAAAGGAACCAGGAAACTTTCTGAATATTTTAGAAATATTTTTAAAAAAATTGATCTGGGAGCTCACTTGTGGTCACCATTCTGGGGCATTACTTTTCTCATCTGAGTTTTCTGTTTGCTGTGTATAAATTATAAGTGCCATCATCCCATCCAAACACAAAAGAAAAGTAAATAGATAAAACTTCTTGCATATCTGTACTGAGTAGCACATTGCTATTTTGTAGGTAGAGATAATAAATCATTTTTTGGAAAGAACTAAATGGGAAAAGAAAAATTAACCAGACATGTTTCACAGTCTGCACACTTCAAATAATGTGAAACATGAAAAACCATCAAGAGAAACTTTTCAAAGTCCTCAGAAAAAGAGATACTTTAGACCATGTAATACCAGACTCGATGGAAAGAAAATGTAATATTCTCAGTTGCTGGGATAGGATACAGAAGAAACTGCTTCAGACAATTAGTTTTAGATCATTATTAGTGTACAAAATTGTCCTGCATTGAGAGGAGTTCTACAAATCACAAAAGTTATATTTATAACTCATTTCTGTAAAGGGGTTTTCTCAACCAAGAAACATCTAATAATTGGACTTAAATTCCCAGAAGTTCACATGAGATATCAAGAGGCTTCTTCCCCAGAGAACAGAAACAATCTACTTGCGAAGACTACAAAGTCAGATAGTATAAGTGAACTCGAATGAGCTAATGCTGAGCTGTGTTTTGTTTGCTCAGATTTTTTTTTTCTAAGATGCATCTGCTGCACAGGGTGGGGATGTGAAAAATATCAGTCTGTTTCTATCCATAAATTTCTCATTTCTAAAGAGATTAAATAAAATTATTTATTTCAAATGTTAGAGCCTTATGTAGCAATTCTAAGTATGAGAAAGTAATGGAAAAAATCTCCAAGAATTCAAAGCTCTTGGATGGTACTTTCTTTCAGCAGACATCATTGCAATAACTCAAGGAATAAAAAGCTTTCTGTGTAAATAGTCTAAGTGGCAACTGTCCCTCAGTTGGGCTATGCAAAGCAATTTCTCTTGCAGTAGGCTGAATTACTAGTTGAACTGACTTAATTCAAGCCACAGCTAGATTGCAAAACAGCAGTCACAGCTATTAATATTGAGAATATTACCTCCTGCCCTTTCCAGACCTGCCCATTTACATGCTATTTAACAGGACTTACTTAGACCCTTCTGTTACTCTCATTAGTATGGTCTTAAAAACATCAGTGCTCCTGGATTTCATGCTAGACACATGGCAAGAGCTATTGTAATACATTTGCAGATCTGCCTAAAAACTTCCCAGCAATACTTAATTGCCTTACTTACTTTCCTGTGTGACAGGATAAAGGAAAATGAACTAAACTTAAGCTGCGAGATAGCTTCAGAATTTGTCAGCAAAGTAATTCAAATTTATTCCTACCATTTAAGGGATGAAACACTGGGAACTTGTAGCTCCTACCACAAGAAAAAAGGCAAGAAAAGAACACAAAGTGCTGAAATTGATTTGTCCTGGATTGCTGACCTGTACTTCTTAATTGCAAGGATATCGCAGTGGGCATAACAGCTGCTACTGAAAGGACATTCACTGCAATCCAGAAACAGTGTGCACAAGCTTCCAAGACTCCAAATGTCAAGGCCAGGCCTATTCTTCCAAGTCCTTGTGGACTGTGACCCTTGGCCTCTGCCTATTTTACCGGCCCCAATTGTGGAAATCTGAAAGCTCTGAAGTATCAAGATACACCACCTAGTCACAAGGCACAGTTTGTCAGGCTATAGATTACCAACTGGACTAATTTCCCAAGAGTTAGAATTTACAGCAGTATTGGTCAGCTTTCACAGCAAGGTATTCATGTTCTTCCAAAAGCTCAAAGCAAAAATCATGCTGAAACATTAACATAATGCAAACACAAAAGCATGACTAAAAGCCCTGTACACACCAAGAGAAGAAAAACCAAGCAAAGTTCTGTGCTAGGATTTAGGAATGTTCATAAGTTGATTACTCAAGAATAATAAAGTTTCTCTTTGTTGCCTTTTAACTTACCACACTGACTTTGTTGACTCCTCTCAAAAGTAGATCCAAGAAATATCTTATTTGAAGGTATGGTGGCAGGAACACCAATAAAACACAGAATATGTAGTTGATGTGGCACCGTCCAATAACCTATTGCTTTCTCTGTATCAAGTGTTCACATTTAAGGACAAGCATAGTATGGATTATGAATAGAGATTGTAGTATGGTGCTTCATGCAGAAAATTTTATTATGTGCAAGTAACAGAGCTTAGAAATAGAGAACTAAACCAATAAGTGCATTTACTAAATGTTTATTCCAAAGTTATTTCCAATTTTCAGTTAAAACTGTTATATATTAAAAGGATAGTGAGTTTGAACATGAACCTTTCTGGAAGTACCAGTGAGTCTCAAAGGCTAGACTACTTACCAATGATTTGGCATAATTGCATTGTAATAGCATTTTCCCCTGAATCTGAGGGAATCTTAACAACTTTATACACTTTCCAAGTAAACATCATAGTCATTAAAATATAGGTCATAGTGAAACATAATGATTAATAGTCCTTGAGCAGTTAAAAGCAAGAGAAGACTCCCTGACATGCTGTTTAACTTCCAGAAAATCACATAAAAAACATGCAACATTTTATGATTTATGAGTGCATTGTGTTAATATGGTCAAGGATGCTTTGTTCTGTAAAATTTATTTTTTAGAAAGAAAGGTATTTAGGTGCAGCAGTGAACCATTGACATAAAAGCCTTTAATAATAGCAAATTATAAATTTACAAAAAGAAAATTTCAAAATCAAAATATATATTGACAGTTGGGAACTGCTGTTCAAAAGGAAATAACTCATGTGTAATGAAATAGTCTGTTGTAGTGTATACATTTTAGTTCTAGAAACATCAGCACCTCAGTAGTTTAACAAGAACGATAACATACAAAAGTAAGAATTCAACAATATACCTAGAAAGGGATTCATAAGAGAACGATCAAGCATAAGGTAAAAAGCAGCAAATATAACTGTCATTAAGACATCCATGCACACCAAATTTTTCTGCTTCTCTAGAGAAAGTTATTCAAAGGTATACTCAGCAAGGCAACTGAAAATTGTTCATTGTTTGTTAAAACAAATAATTTTAAAATTTGTAGGGTATTCTATGAACTGAAAAATTTGGGGCTTTGACCTTTGATAATACTTGAACATAAATCATATTTGGACTTAGCATAAATAAAGCTGCTGATTTCAGGGTTGCTTAATGTGAAAAGAAAGCCAGTACCAGTAGTTCATCAGACAAGTTAAATCCTAGAGTCCTCATACATTGCTTATGATCTAAAAAGAGTGCTCAACAAGATTTAGATTGTTTTCTCCAGAAAAAGAAAAAACCTATATTTAGAAATCTGAGAAGCATTATAAAAAAAAGGGACACTTTGCTGTGTTGTCTCCTGACACGAATTCTTTCTCTCCTCCCCATCAATGCATTGTATTTAAAGCAGGCTTTTAAGTGTTTCTCAACCCTTCTGAGAAGACTCTCTCAGAGTTCTGGTGTATTTCTATTACCAGAATAAATTATTTTCTTCCTTTCTACTTCTTTATTGTTTAGGGATTTCAGAAGAAAAAAAGTTATATGTTCGTGAAATACTTTTAAATAACTTCAATACTTCTGTTACATATTTGATTTTGAATTTTTGATGTGTTCTTTTGAAAAGGGGGATCAGCCTGTCCAAAGGAATTGTACTGCCTGTCTTTTGGTTGGGGAACAGAAAAAAATACATACTTATTCTCTAAAACAAATGACACATTATACCACTCTGGGCTAAAAATTTCCTTTACTTTTGCTTTTGGAGCAAAATTTCTTCTTGCCAAGTGCATACTGATTATAACTGTCCCATTACACGGACCAGAACATTGTCCAGGATACTCACTGAAGATTAGGAAATAGCAAGTAAAGCTGAATGAAAAATAATTTTTTATAACAGGAAAAGATTGTATTAAGACAACTCAAAATATTCTATGAGATCACTTTTAAAATATTATGCTTACTTTATAAGAACACAGGCACAACTTTCAACAACATGAAGAAAGCACTCGGCACATGTAGTAGAATAACAAGACTTTCAATCTCCCATGCTGACTTAAAAATTTTTCTTGGGTGAAGAATTCTACATAGACTCTAATGGATCCTGCAAGTCTCTGTTTTAATGGAATACATGTTTTTGAGCTCAGAAGCACAGCTACTTTAAACTCAAAAGTTCATCATAAGGAAAAGATTATATTACATAGCATTATGGTCTCTTTCAGTCAAAAATTGTAGCTACCCAATAAGTGAAAATACCCAAATATTGAGATCCCCTTTTCTAGATCATTGTAATGTATATTTCCATGCAATAATTATTCAACTAATCAATTACTGAAGATATTTTTCTGAATATATTCATGTAATAGTTACTTAAACTTGTTAAGCCTAAAAACTTCATGGTGTCCTGCAGAACTCTAATGACCATCACCAAAATAAATATTAATAAATAGACAAACTGCATGTTGTGAAACATGTTGAAGATCTGCCTTAAATAACAACTATTGAAAGTCATGATTGGACATACATTAGAGAGACACAAAAAGAAAAATAAACAGTAGTAAAAAAGAATTCCATTCAAGTGACAGTGTGGTATATGTGTTTTGAGGAAAATACATGTACCTTAGGGCACTACTAAATTATGTTTTTAGAGTAGCTGTTAAACTGTTAAGAAATAAGTGAAGAAAAGGCTGTTTTTCTTAGCATTGAAATAAATTAAAGATATAAAATATGCTACACGCTTCTCTTAAGAAGTTTCAATGATGCTTTCAACCATGTGAAAACACATGCTGGAAAGGCTGGTGGGAATGCCTTCCATCTTTAGGTTTGTTTGCTTGCAGTTGACAGGTAGAAATATCTTGTCAACCTACATCTTATACTGTATTTTGTCCCTTGGCAGCTTCATAACAATCAAATGTTTTAGTATCTTTCAAGAAAATAAACGTTACTTTGGAGCACAACTATTTGCATCAGTGGAAAATGCAAAATGATAATCAAACTTTTTGGAAAACAACTTTACTATAGCATAACAATAACATTGATAGGTTATTTTTGCTGAAAAATATATAGAAAAAATTATAAAAGGAAGATTAAGGGCATGAATCAGAAAAATAGTTCAGCAAAATTATACCAACAAAAATATGTTGCTGTCCTAAAAGGAAGAATGGTTCAAGTACAAGTGAACTGGATGAGCATTTGAGGAATCTGAATTCTTCAGACTAGTGATCAACACTTCATAATTCATTCAGACACTGAAAAGAACAGGCTTTTTACCAGTCCCCAGATCTCTTTTCTTACTATATTATCATTACATACCTACCAAAAAAAGGCTAGGCGGAGAGCGCAGGGGGGTGGGGGGGACCACCACCAAAACAACTCAGATATCTGGAAGCTAAAACTATTTCTGTTTTATTCCAAAAACTCAGAAGTTAAAACCACATAACCTGAAAAAAGAATCTCTTATTGTGTCTCAGTAGTAAAGTGAGGGGGTTTCTTTGGGAACAGGTAAGCCATTTTTCCACTAAAGAAGATGAATTGCCATGAACTTCACAGTAACATAAAAAACTTCTGCCATTCATCTCTTATGCTTTTACAGCAGGAAGACAATGTCACCAAAATGTATGAAATCAAGTGAGTTATCCCTACAAACTCACTTGCAGATTTATTTTAAAACCTTCAGATGCAGTTTTCTGAATTAGCTGAAGCAAAATCTGTAATACAGGCTATGTTCACTTAGGGTATGTCACCAATTTTCCTAAATATATTTACACCAGAAACAGAGAACTAGAAAAAAAACCCAAACCTTGGATCTGCAAATCCAATCTCCTCCACCATTTGAATTCTGATTTTTCGTTCATCTTCTACAATATCTTCATACAAATAAAATCTAAAGGCTACCAGCTTGCTAAATGTATTGAGAAAAGTTGAATAGTGTATTTGGTTAAAACACATACATTAAAGTATGTGAAAATATTAATTTACAATGCAAAAAAACCCTCAAATGACATTATCTTCTTAGTGATGAAGTTGTGATTCATTTAAGTGATGAACTGAATTTTATGGATCAAACTTTACAACTAACTAAACAAACTGGCAAGAAAAGAAGGAATGCAAAAAGTGGCCTTTTTGTCCACCTGCAAAAAAGACAGTTTTGAAGATCAAAGTTGTTATAATAAGTTGCTGTGCTGTAAAATGTTGCAAGAATACCACACTGATACACTGCATCTTTGTTTAAAAGAAAGAAAACATACACCTCTTTAAAGGCCATATTGTTGTAGCTTTCTCCTCAGTTTTTTGATATGTACCTTTATGATTAAAACAATGCATTTCATATTTCTGTGAGTAGAACTGGTCAAACAATAACAGAACAGAAAAATAAAGAAAAAAATAATAGTTTTGAATAGAAATTTTAAAGAATTCTTGAGGTCAGATTTCACCAAGGATCTTAGAACTGCTGGAACTCATGCCAGAATTTGTGAACCCTATGAGCATTGTGATTTTTAACAGTTATTTGTTTAGGAAAAAAAAATATTTAAAAACAGTTTCTTATTCATTGTTCTCCACTTACGACTTGAAGTCGCTACTATAGCAATACATTTAAATTAATAACAACTAGTACTGTTCAAGAAATGAGTAACAAATTAAACAGAGCAGGGAGAACAAAAATAAAGCACACTAAACGTACAATAGGCATTAAATATTTCTGGTAGTGAGCTCAAAGACTTGGAAGTATTTGACTAGGTTATTCTGTTAATAACTAGAAGAAAAGTCAGTGCCAACTTATGACAAATACACTAAAGAAGAAAATCAAACTGATTGACAAGTAAATCTAAGCAGCTTGAATCTGAGTTTGGAAAAGCATAAGAAGGTAATATGTTTGCAAATCTGACCAATTTATTTAAAAACACCTTTTTATATGTTGTGTCAATTCATACAGGTCACAAATCAAGACCAGGTTGCAGATGGGCTCAAAATGACTGAAGTTTCTGTCTATTTTGATGTAAGGGGCTACATCTAACTGTGGGCCAATAAGCTATCCAACTCCTCTGTCTGAATATATGTCCCATCTGCCTGCTGAAATGTTTGTACAGCAAAGCAATGTCCAGGTGGGCCTGAAGGGAGCCATGACAAAAATCTCAAAGATCTTCTTAAGAGGACAGCTGCACACATAGGAACACAGGATCAGCCAGCAGCAGCAAACACCCTCCATTCAGCATAGATAAGACAATGTGTCTTATTCTTTCAGCACCAAGAGAGAACAAATCACTGAATTGTACTATTACACATTGTGAAATCATAATATCTGCCATTTATTTAAACAAACTATTTAAAGGTCTAGTTTGATTTCCAAAGCAGAGGGGCACCTCAGCTTAGTGGTCTATGAATATGAGGGAAGTAGTTGTAAAACCCTGACAAAATAAGTAATACAAGTGTGGAGCAGAGTCCTGCTAACAAGCAAGCACTACTCACTGTAAAAAACAGTCACAGAAATTTAGACATAAGATAGTGCAGGAGAGTTACTAAAGTCATCAGCAATATTCAACATTTTAGCTAAAGGATTACTGATATATGCAGGTTTCCAGTAAATACAAAAAAAAACCTAAGAAAACGAAACTTAAATTATTTTCTAAAGGTTCTCATAACAGAGGCAAGTGAACACTAAAACCCAGGTTTCTGTGCTAGCTTGATCCACACATGCAAAAAATCTACCATGCGACTATAGTATATAATTATGTGGTTTTACAAGACATCGTGAAACTCTAGTATACAGTGCAATTACATCCCTTTTCTAGTTATTTTGACTTGGACCTTTCAAATCATCTGGCCTCTGCGAACTCAGTTGTAGGTTTGACTAATATACAATGCCAAATTACTTCTAAAAGGGAAAACAAGCATTCTTTAAAGGCATTTGGAAAGGTTAAAATTTTTATGCTGGTGCAAAATGCACTGCTGAGAACACGCTGATAGATCTTTCGAGATACAGTGCAGTATTTATTTTTCTAGGGCATGAGCTCATTACTGATTTATAAAAATCAATTTTGCATCCCATAGGCAAAACTATCAGGTTCTTACAGAAAAAAAAAAGACATTTATGGGGAGCAGAAAATCAAAATGTTTACTAACTAATTCAAAGCAAGTTCACCTTAATGTTGCACTGCAGATTTTGATATAAAATCTTTTTGACACTGAAATCAGGCCACTTGCTTTTAATTCATATTGTCAAGTATCTGGCACACGCCAAATGAGAAATACAGGAACAAAAATGCTTGATGCATCTTCTTTCTGTTATTCCTTTCTGAGTTGGTTAGCTTTTAGAAACTAGAAAAGAATAAAACAGAATACATACTTTATGTACAACTGTAATGAAACAACAACATGGAGTGAGGGGATGAAGAAATAAGTTGTGCTGGATTTGCACAGCTTTGGAAGTTTCATTCCGCTATGTTGTTGTCTTAGGTAAACCAATGAAATGAAAGAGTGAACACACCAAAACCATAATAATTCTGGTTGGAAGAGGCTTTTAGAGGCCATCTAGCCCAAGTTTCTGCAAGAAGGAGGACTATCACCAAAACTACATGTTGATAATTTCATTTTCAGTGGCCTTCCATCACAATTATTTTCTGAATCTTATAAAGTAGTTCATATTCTGGTGTAATTTCACTGGATTCTGAGTAAGTAAATCAAGTCTGTGGCAAGTGATTATCATACATTTACAGAATGGTTTGGGTTGGAAGGGACCGTTAAAGATCATATAACTCACTGCCATGGGCAAGGGCATCTTTCACTAGATCAGGTTTCTCAAACCCTATCCAGCCTGGCCTTGAACACATCCAATGATAGGGCATCCACAACATCTCTGGGCAACCTATTACAGTGTTTCAGAATCCTCATCATAAAAAATTTCTTCCTTATATGCAGGCTAATACTACCCTGTTTTTCTTCAAATCTATTGTCTTTTGTCTTGTCAGTACTGGCCTTGGTGAAAAGTCTTTCTCTGTCCTTCTTTTAAGCCCCTTTTATGTATCAAAAGGCCACAGTAACATCTCCCTGGAGCCTTCTCTTCCCCAGGCTGAGCAACCACAACTATCTCAGCCTTTCTTCACCGGAGAAGAGGTGTTCCAGGCTTCTAATCATTTTCATGGCCCTCCTCTGGACCCATTCCAACATGTCCATAGCTTTCCTGTACTGAGAACTCCAGAGCTGGACACAGTACTCCAGATGGGGTCTCACAAGAGTGGAATAGAGGGGCAGAATCACCTCCCTCGACCTGCTGGTCATGCTTGTTTTTACGAAGCCCAAGATACAATTGGCTTTCTGGGCTGCAAGTGCACATTGCTGGCTCATGTTCAATTTTTCAAGCACCACCGTCCAAGTACTTCTCTGCAGGGCTGCTCTCAGTCCATTTATACCCCAGCCTGTGCTCATACTGGTGATTGCCCTGACTTAGATGCAGGACCTTGCACTTGGTCTTATTGAACCTCATAAATTTCATTATGACCACCTGCTTCTAACTTTCTGCCACTAACCCAAGTGAAGGATATTTGTTAGGATTAAAGTCACAATTTTCATGCTTTTAGATGGCTGAGATACAGACACATACATTGGGTTTTCTTCTTACCATTGGATCGGTAAATCCATAAAAGTCCTCTCTTCTTCTAATTCTACCCATACTACTATTTCCAGCCCCTGTGGAGACAAAACATAACACTAGCACCAATTTAAAGGCCACTTTAAAATTAGAATGAAACACATGAAATTGCAAAAATCCTAATACACCATGGTAAGCCAACAGATGGAAACCCAGAAAGGCTGGATAGAACTTCTAGATTTCATTTATAATATTGCCTTGGTCCACTCTTGCAAAAGAGTGAGGAGCTACCCTTATTCATGCCCTGGGATGAACAGGGGTGTAAAGGAGGGACCTGCTTCATGCCAGATAGTCCATTATATAGAACTAGAACTTCTTTTCTTTGTGCAACCAGAAGCAAAGAAACAGGGTTAAGAAGCAAATATAGCTGTGAAACAGAGATGGTAAATTAGAAATGTAAAGGAGAAAGGATAATAAACAGCAGATATTAGCATAAGTCTTCTTTTTAAAATGCACATGAAAGTATTTATGATGAACAGGGGGAAGACAATTCTGCTTAGCTGTACTTGAAAAAATGGACATTATGATGAATGATGCTTATGTGTAGCTTTGAACTTGAAGTCCCTGAGTATTTTTGTGGCATGTACATGGCAGATGGAAGAGAAGATATTATATTTGCCTTACAGTAAAACCGCCAGTCTAATGGAGGCTTCGACCTATGCTGTAGTAACATATTAAAAAGACAGGGCAAAATGTTATATCTGACTTTCTAAATAAATGACTCCAAATTGCTGTTATTAACCAGTACAGATAAGGCAGCACTGCCACCTTAGGAGTTGTAACGTGCTTTAGGCACATTACACTAGAGTTGTATCTGTACTCCAGAAACTGGACTTGCTGTTTCATTCCCTATTTTCCTATTTATAGGATAAAAAAAGAACCCATATCTTATTTTTTCCAAGCACAAAAATAAATCTGTGTCTACAAACTTCTGAAAGTTTAAGCAGCTTAATGATTTTCACATATAAGTAATATTTTTGAAATAGGAAAGCCAGGCTAAGCTGAGATGCACGCTCCCATAGTGCACAGGTTTATTACTTTTTGTCATCTTTTCACTACAGGAAGGATGATTATCTTTCCATTAGAACTCATCATGCCTGTGGGGAAAAACAACTTGTATTCTGGGCTCCAAGGGCAGGTTGTCTTGTGAGATATGCGCAATTTGTAAATTACTTGTGTGTGTAACATGTTAATATTACACAAATATAAGGGAATAGCATGTCATCAGAGATTGATGGTATAATTGTCATGATCTAACCCTACACATTACCTATGGAAAATGTGTTGCTTTTTTTTTCTAAATTATCTGCAAAAGATTTAATCTTATACAAGAAGAATCTTAACAGAGAAAAGTATATATTAATATTTTATCAGGCAACGGTTTTACCAGAGGCGTGGTTTTGCTGCTGGTTTTGTTTGGCCAGGGATGCCATTTGTCAAGAAACTTGAGCAACTAACATGTCATTTGCTTTAAGTCTCATTCATTTTCCAACAGTGAAATGCACTTATGATGGCAAACTGAGTAGAACCATACCTGTACTACATACCTGTCCATTCTTCATCTCTCACTTTTGCCTGTCTGCAGAATTCATCAGTAGTGAATTTTTTACTGTTTTCTTACAAATTTCTTACAGATATCATGCAATGCTAAACTATTTGTTAGAGAGTGATGAAAAAAAGTTAGGACATCTGTATACAATTTTGCAAGCTTATATGAAAGCATATAGTTTCATGGTAAAGGTAGAGTTTTAATGTTGAAAGTAGTTGAATGATTCACCACTTCCACAATACATGAGAGGTAGGGCACCCACTGAAAATTTTAACACAGACCAAAGGTGGTGGTTGTGGGGGTGTTATTGAAATGTAGTACAAAACTCAGTTGAAGAGCACACTGCCACAAAATGTTATGGAGTACAGAATTTCAGATATTTTTCAAGAAGGCAATTATAGACACTAAAGTTTTAAGTGTTTATTGAACGTAATAAAATTAATGGAAACACTGGCTCAAGAAATCTGGTAACTAGGCAGTATCAAAGTATCACAAGAGAAGGTTTATTCTGCATATATTCTTTTCTAGGAAGAACAGACCTACCTCCATAAGTTCTTGGTGCAACTTAGTACAGCTGTACCAATTTGCAGTGAATACGAATCTTGTAGTTCTTGAATTAACACATCTACCTTTCTCAACATTTTTTTGAGGGTTAAATCAGCCAAATCATTCTCACTACAACTGTTTGTAAGAATAAGCTTTCATGTTATCTTAATGAGTAGAGACAGGGTAACTGTGAGAACCTACGTCAAAGAAAAATCAAGTCTGGGATGAAAGCCTCCAGGAAAAGGCAAACCCCTCAGTCTGCCAACATTCCAGCTGGAACATTGAAAAATCCGCGTTCCCCATCACATGGCAAGGAGCAGCAGCAGATTTAAAGGCTTCCATACACAGCACTACATGGAGGACATAGCAGGCCATGCAAGAGGTGGGGGGTGCCAGATGAGAACACCACAGAAGTCGGTGGCACTTCTGAGAAAACGTATTAAAGAAAGGGAAGAAAAGGCTGGAGAATAGAAGAGGGAACACAGAGGAAATGAACAAGCATAGAAAGGAGGAGGGGGAGAAAAAAGTAGAAAGGTGGGAACACCAAGGCCACAGGAAGATGAGGTGCTTCATGGCATAGAAAATACTCGTGAAGGGACTGCAGCCCATGGAGGTCACACACCAGCACAGAACAAAAGAGTGAGGCAGTAAGAAACCATTATCTTCTGACCACAACCCTCCCTGTGCTACTTGTCTCACTGAAGGGACTGAGTGTAAACTGTGGCTATAATGGCAGGGGAGAGGCTTCTGAAGGAGAGAAATTGAGCATGGTGATGAAGCTGAGTCCAGGAAAGGAGGAAGACTGTTTTCCCTGAGTGTTTTAATATTTGTTTCTTTGTTCTATCCCAGACCTCAAATCAGTAATTAAATATTTTTACTAATTGGCAATAAATTAAGTTAAATTCCTCAAGTCAAGTCTGTTTTGTCTGTGACACTAATTAGGAAGTCACCTCCCTGTCTATCTCAACCTAGGAACTTTCTCACTCGTGACCGTCCTATTTGCTCCCCTGTGCCTCATGAGTCAGGGGCACTGGGAGAGCACAAGTTGCTGGCTGGGTTCTTGGCTGCACACAGAAGTATTAGTTCTGTGAGAAGTATTTAAGGTATGAGAGGTCTGAGCTGGAGCCTCCTAACTACTGTTTTACCACCACTAGGTGCAAGCAAAGTAATTTTATCATCGCTTGCAAGCTAAGGCAATTTAGTATGTGTGAAAACAATGTAGCAATAAACAGCTGCATGAGGAACTGAAGGACAAAATATCAGTGAAAAACATCTCGTCAGGCAACAAGGAACACATATAAAGACAACGAGGAAAAAAAAGGGGACAAAGAATTCCAGCATGAGCAAGAAAGCTATATCTTTTTTTACCTTTATCCCTGGTCTCCTCTCCCAGTAATCCCAATTACAGTTGCAGTGGCACCAGCAGCAGTTTAATCAAGCACACTTCCAAAAGTATTGTGGCAAGCTGCAGAGGCTGTTTAGTGCAGGCCGTATGGACTGCTTCAATTACCGCAAAGTGATTCTGGAAAATTTCCCCTAGCATGCATATGGCCCTTCAGCATATTCTGAACACTGCACGTTCCCTGCAGTGGAAATTAAAGGAGTCGTCTGAAAATGAATTTCAAACACTGGCTCAGGGCTACAAAGTCAGACTCCATACCATACTATAAATTTAATATAATCTTGTGCATGCACACGGTGGTGTATAGTATACATACATAGCATGGCATGCTCAACAGTTATAGGATAGGGTTGAATGAAATAGATTTACATTACAAATAAAAAAGCAGCAGGGACAAGAAAGGGAGCAGTGGAGTGATATTCTCCACAGCAAATAGTCCTGTTTAGCAGATTCTTCCTGTTTACCATATTACCATAGGAAATGGTAACATTGCCAAGACCGGATGTTGGCACATAAATTACATGCTTTATTTTTCTTGTTAAAAATAAATATCACCTTTGCCTAATATTTGCTGATATATATGTTTCCCAAAGAGGCATTTCTTAGGCACTTTGTAAAAAAAATAAAGACCTTTATCCACAAGTTTTCCAGTCAAAATAATTCTATAAATCTTTGTAATTTTCTCTACAATATCAAGCAGCACAGACTACATACTTTGCTATGCATCTTATGGACTTTATTGCAGAAAAAGTCTCTACAACACTTCTGCAAATACTGCTGTCCAAATTGGAGCATAGTATTCACCTTCAGGATTTTACTTTCCATTTTTAGAGTCAGCGGAGCTGAACTGAATTCAGAAATATTGACAGTGAGCTAGTCCAGCCCTTGCATACAGCATTAGCACTTTCATGTATTAGCACCTGTGACATGGTTACCTATTAGATGAAGGGCATATAATTTAGAAAACTATAGCTAACACACCCCTTCTGCTGCAACCTCTCTCTCAACAATCAGGTCCTGCTCCAAGTTATTTGAAAGTCTTGTTGACTCCAGCAAGGGATGGACCAACTCCTGGAAAAAGGAGAAAGCACACCCAAACTATTAACACTTATGTTGTATTTGATAGCTTTAGAAAGCCCTTGATTCATACAGGTAGAAGAGAATTAAAAGGACACACCCCTGACCATTTATAAAAAGCATATGTACATAGGACATGAACTTTCCCACAAACTCCTCCCTACCTTTTAAATTATAGCAGTTTGTGTCCTTATGCTTTCTCAAACATTTGTAGACTTGAGTGACAAAGACTTATTAAAATGTATTAAACTTTCTATTTCCATGAACTATCAAACATTAATACGTAATAGACTTCTAGATTGTTTACTTTTTTACACACAGCAATATATGACAAATTTTAAAGAACAACATATTCAAGTCTAAATGAATTAAACTGTATACACATTTCACTATTAATGAACCATCCTTGTCATTTTGTATAAGTTCTCTATGTATCTACCAATCTGGTAATTATTGTTCCTCGGGGACACACTTTATTTATTAGCTGCCCTTCCTTAATTTTTATCCTTTGACAAGTAAATTTTCCTTACTTTCTATAGCTGAGTCATTTTTTAAAAAAAATTGTGGAGTTCATTAAATGAAATATCTTACTTGTTACGACACCATGCTATAACACTGCAGTCTTCTGCTATGACAACATTGTAGAGCATCAGAAATACCAAAAAAGCAACTTTCAAATGTTGTCATATTACCACTGGAATTTTCTTTTTGGAAAAAATAAAATAACATAAAATAAAAACCTACTAAGAATATTCTAGTATTATGAAGGTTTGCCATTTAATAATAGACCAATTTTCTTAGAAAGCTAAATAGGTAAAATAGATACATTCCTCTCCCAATTGCAAATACTAATGTCTTTTGGTGAGTAAATTTTTTGTACTCTTGTCCCTTGGATTTGAACACCAGGCATCAGATTTTTAACCTTCATATTAGACAATATTAAATACACAGAGAACTTCTAGTTAATCTTTTATTCAGTAGTGCTGAAGCTAATAATACATTAATTTAACTACAAAATTATAGAGAAGCTGATGATTATTTCTTATAAATTACTTTTTCATATATATAATATATTATATAACTATTCTATCTCTCTTTCCTTGATCCACTTGACTCCTTAGCAGATTTTGATCCACTGAAGACAGGAATACAAATCCTCCCATTGATTTTGTTAGGTTCTGGAACAAACTTTCAGCCCACAAAACTTACGCTGCCTTAAATATTACAGTTCATAAAAGTAAGATGGCTTTTAAGTGGACTAGCCACAGAGTGGAAAGTAGAGATGTAGAAATGCATGGGTCATGCTCTAGGTGGTTAAAGATCATAGACAGCAAAATCAGTGTAAAACCACCGTGCTTTTCAAATATTAATATATCCAGGCGTATATATCTCTGGATGGATTGATATTAATTGGTCAATTATTGATTAGTTAAAATTACTGATTAATTAAGACCCCAAGATTAGATTGAGCAACAGGTTTTATTTTCCACTTGAAGCATAAGCTGATTTATGGAAAAAAAAACATGGAAAGGACTGCTTATATATCCTCTGAAGTTGACAGTAAACCATATATAACTACACAACAACAAAGCTTCCATGCCAGGCACCTCCAGCAGCTTCCTGGGGAGGGGAAGAGGAGAGGTAGGTGCTGAACTCTTCTCCCTGGTATCCAGTGACAGATGCGTGGCAATCATTCAAAGCTGTGTCACGGAAGGATCAGACTAGATATTTGGAAACACTTCTTTACCAACAGGATGGTCAAACACTGGAACACCCTTCCTAGAGAGGTGGTTGATGCCCCACGCCTGCCACTTTTTAAAAGGCATTTGGACAATGCCCTCAGTAACACGGACTAACTTTTGGTCATCCCTGAAGTGGTCAGGCAGTTGGACTAGATGTTCATTGTAGGTCCCTTCCAACTGAAATATTCTATTCTATTATCATATTCTGGTTCTATGGAATGATCCTGTCTCTGTTCTCCACTCCTAACCTCTTACAGTGGCATTTTGCTATTTCAGAACGGCTTGGAATTTCCCTTTAAGGTCATTGGGAGGAGCAGCCAATTCTGAGAACATGATGAGCTGGAAATTTCTGGGCAACTTACTTTCAAAAAAAATATCTGGTTGCAGGAACTCTGTCCTCACAACACCCTCTTTTTTTTTAATATAGGTCTCATCAATCTTCCTGTTGAAAATCATTTCATGTCAAAAGAAAAGACAGGTCTTCAGTTTCATTAAAATAAGAGAGCTCAGTGGTAATGATTGCACCTATGGGATGTGTCTGTCACATTTTCGAGACACTATTTCTTAGCTCTCTGTTCCCCATAATTCACATCAAAACCTTTAATTTGTGCTTTTCCTGTCATTCAGCTTGCATCTTCATCAATAGGTTCTGAGACATTTAAAACCACTTATTGCCAGATTCTGTCTCCTTTATTCCTTCTCTCCACTTTTTCCCCCTTCCCTTGATCTCCCTTTATTCAGTGCAAACACTGAAAAGCCTCTAGAGATGATTCATGTGAAATATTCAAAAGACAGGAAACCCAGATAAACTGTTCTAATTGAAGTATGGTATTAATACGATGGTATTAACTGGTTCTCAGAAAGATCCATTTCCTTTAATGGTAATGGAAATTCTCCTTTTTCACACGAGGGAACTATATCCAAGAGAATTCCATTATTCAGTGAGAACAACTTAGAAGCAAATCACTTGCTCGATATTTCTGTTCTTGAATCTATTCATATCATTATTCTGCGGTATCATATACATGTCTTTTTAACTATGGGAAACTTTTCTAGCAATCCAATTATTCCTGACAGAGCTTTACAGACATACCTGAATGGCAAAAGTTTTACTTCAAATGCAACATCATAAAACTATTAATTTCTTCGAAGATGGCTCACAGAGCATTTATTTTAAGTCTTAGACTGTGATATGAATCCACATAATAAAGGTTCCCCATCACTATTGTATTTTGTAGAAATATTAATCATCTTTCAGAATTTTGTATTCATCAAATTTAAAATGTTCAGGACCAACTGGTGCCTTTCTTCTATTCTGCCCTTTTCAATTACTTTGCTAACTCCCTCATTAACAAAGCATTTAAAAAAAAAACAAAAACAAAAAACCAGAAAACAGAATCTTAACTTGATCATATTTTTCATTACTGATATTGTATTATTAGGAATTGCATAATGGCTATTTTTTGAGTGGAAAAAAACCCCCAACTCTTCCCACACTGAAAAATACTGCAGCAACTATGACCCACAAAACTGCTAGAAGTATTTTTAATAATTAGTATGTAACATGGCCAAAACATATCTTATCTCTGTTTTTAGATAGTAAAAAATTATTTAACATGAAAATGGCCTAGCCCAAAGACATAATGTATGCATACGAATTAACTGTAATAAAAGCATCTATCTTGTAAATAAAATACAAGTTGAAGTAGGTGGTATTTTGTAGGCATTTTGAAATATAAATTGTTTGCATAATTTCTATACAGGTTATCTAAAAAAAATTGCTAGTGCACTATTTTATTTTCTTAGAAGCACACCTTTCCCATTAATAGTTTCCAATATTTAAAGAATCTTAGCTTTTAGCTCAGGTAGATACTAAGAAAAAAGGAGCCAACAAATTTTTAAACTTCTTTTAGAATAGAGGATACCTTCCTACCTTCAGGAAAACCATCAGATACTTAGCATCAGAAAAGTAGTTCAAATAAAACACAGCAAATAACTTTTAAAACTAATTTTGAAGTTTTTCATCTCTCTTGCATCCAAAGAACATATTAAAAATATCACTGATCCAGATCACTAGATATTTCCATAGCCTTCTATCATTTTCATCCTGTTGGAGTGTTTCAGATCTCTGAGGGCATTCAAAAGAAACACCATCAAAACATTTGATGAAATTCCAATCTATCTCAAGTGCAGCATAAACATCAACATTCGTATCAATAGCATGCTTATTGCTGCTGGTGTGTTTTCCTCATCTGTTATTGTTAAACACAGTGGGTAAAGGCAGAAGACAGTGGATAGATTTAGAGATAACTGATGACTCATTTCAGTGACAGGAGCTATTGTGCATTTTTCAGCAAAGTCTCTGTGGTGGTGTACCATTTCTCATTTACAACTGCCTGTCGTTCCATTTGCACTTAGCAAGTGTTTCATAACCAATTCCCTCATTTTTGTTAATGAATAACATTTCATTCAGGTTGGACAAGAGTTGCCATTGAACATGATACTAACATTTTACCGAATAGATACTTTTTTTAAACTCATTGGCATGATAGACAGTATTTGAATTGTTAGTACGTAGAAATAGTTACAGTAGGAATTATTTTTTTAAACTATGCTAGTAAGAACTTTTCTCTTATCATAATTTAGAACCTTTTTGGCATATGTGTGGTACATACAGTATTTATTCTGTAAGTTTGATACATACACAAACACTTTCTGAATTGCAGAGAAACATATTTGCATAATGCATCAGGCAACTACCAAGCAGAAGCAGTCCAGATGCTTTTCTGCTAGATTCTCCCAATACCATCTGGCTGGCATTTGCCCCATAGTTATCATGCCTACACTTTCCTGGACAATAAAATATCATAGCATATCATTTGCAATGCATGAGAAATAAGCCTCTCAGATGCAGCACACTGCTTATGAAGGCAGACTGTAGAATGCACATGTCATTCACAGGACCCTTTAGCAGCCATCCGTGTTACCTAATATTTTAGCAGCCAGGAAACTTTTCAGCAACAACAGAAAAGGCCAAGTCTCACAATCTTCCTATCTACTGCACACTACTGCTGATTTCATCTTCAGATGCCTCTTTGGACTTTTGTGTCTGTTTGGGTTTCTGTCGTGAGATAGGGCAGTTCACTGAGAAGTAAGAGAAAAAGATATCTTTAATAAACAAACACCAAAAGGCTGCAGCCAAGCCAAGCCATTCATGCATGTTTACATTAAAATAACTGGCATCTAATGACCAATATAAAGGCTTGATAGTCAGCGACGATTTCAGCAAACCTTGCTTTAATGGTCCAATTCAATGAACCAGACAAAAGCAGGAAACTGAAGCACACCAAATTATCTATAAGCATCAAGCAGTTCAAGAAAAGCTGAAATACAACTTCAGCTGTTGGGCAGTATTAAACAGTGCTTTTTTTTTTTAAACCTCATTCACAATCTATTATAAAACAATAAAGTCTTATGTCTGAGAGAGAACCAAAGGACTTTTCTAATTAATGCAAAATGTTAAAACGAAGGTTTATGACTGCAGTTCAAGTGACCATAGGAGAAAATATGTAAACAGTGACAGCTATGGGCCCTCAAAACTCTCTGTTTACCCATCTCAAATAACCATGAAGATTTCCATTAGCAATCTTAGAAATTTTAGTATTTGATCAAATAGTGTTAACTAGCTGAACATGAAAAGTTGCAAGCAGAAAGTAATAGTTCTTCCTTCAAGTAGAAAGAGTGTGTAAGCTGGCAAATACATCTTAGAAAATCCTGACAAGATGGAAAACAACAATACTAAAGCTATTGAATTATTGAATCTAAGCATTCTGTCACTTCTTCCTTTGGTTAGTATGTGGATTAATGGCACAGTATTAAGCATCACAGTCTTCTGTACAACAGTGTCAGACGGAATCCTCCCGGACAAAACATCCAGCATACAGCTGGATAAAAACATAATGCAACAGGTGAGCAACTGGCTGATGAGTCAGGCTCAAAGGGTCATAGTAAATGGAGTTATACTGGGCTGGCGGCCAGTCACTAGCGGGGGTCTGCAGGGATCCATCTTAGTGCAGGTACTCTTTAATATCTTCATAAATTATTTGGATGCAGGGCTGAAAGGAATACTAATTAATTTTGCTGATGACACAAAATTGGGAGGAGCTGTTGACACCCTCAAGGGCAGAGAGGCCCTGCAGAGAGATCTAGACAAATTAGAGAGCTGGGCTGATTGTCCCACTCTACTCTGCACTGGTGTGGCCTCACCTTGACTACTGTGTACAGTTTTGGGTGCCACACTAAATTAAGGATACAAAGCTACTAGAGAGTGTCCAGAGGAGGGCCACAAAGTTGGTGAAGGGTTTAGAGGAGAAACGGTATGAGGAGCAGCTAAAGTCACTTGGTTTGTTCAGCCTAGAGAAGAGGAGACTGACGGGAGACCTCATCGCAGTCTACATCTTCCTCACAATGGGAGGAGGAGGGGCAGCCGCAGATCTCTTCTCTGTGGCGACCAATGATAGGACCCAAGGGAATGGCAGGAAGATGTGCCAGTGGAGGTTCAGGTTGGATATTAGGAGAAGGTTCTTCACCCAGAGGGTGGTGCAACACTGGAACAGGTTCTCCGGGGAGGTAGTCACAGTGCCAAGCCTGACAATACTCAAGAAGCATCTGGACAACACCCTTGGACACATGGTGTGAATTTTGGGGTTGTCCTGTGCCCGGAAAGAGTTGGACTCGATGATCCTTGTGGTACCCCTCCAACTCAGGACATTCTATGATTCTATGACTGTTAGCTTGATAAATTAACTTTGAGGTTAATTTTTTTAGAGCTGCATTTTATTTCTGGGTTCATCATTGGAATATTCAGCAGTTCTGGAAAAAAACACTCCACCTCACTCTGCATCTGTTTCTTCTCCTAGTCTAATCCTTCCTTATTATGTTTTCTTATAATTTTATTTGCAATAAACCTTCACTTTCAGCATCTCCATTCAAGATTAGTAACACTTTTTGTCCATGTATGATCCAAATATTATAGGGCATTTCAGATTATCTTCCAAAATTATTTATTTTATTACAGTTGATCCTAAAAGCATTCATTGCTGGCTTGTTTTCATACATCAGTGCAGTGCATCAGTCAGGAAAAGAAACATAGTTAATATTTAAATCAACTGATATATCTTTACGTTCTCTTAGTAAATTCACTTTTTAATCACAAATTTCTATTAGGTAACAAGTTTTCATGGCTAGATATACAAAGCAATGCTATCTGAATTTTCAATTAAATCTTTTGACTCAGATTTTTCTTTTTTGTGAGTATTTCTAGCATGTATCTCCAGCTATTGCCCTTAGCAGCCACACTTCTTAACATTCAGTTCAGCTTGAACGCCTGTAAATTATAAACAGGCCTAGAAAAGCCTATTAAATGCACTCCAAATTTACTCCCAAAAGAGCTAACAGATTAAAAAGTTGCTGAAAAGGTGAAATGCTACTATAGATGACATGAAGAATGATAATGAGACTAAAAAGTTTATATGTTGAGGGCAGGCTGAAAGCCATGTTACCAAATACTCAGTGGTCTATACAAAGAGTTGACAAGCTCACTCCTCTGAAGAACAAAAGTGATCTACCTCAACACTGAGAGCTTCACCACTGAAATACACAGCCTTAATTGAGACTTCAGAAATCGGGGGGAACCAATATTTTGCAAACACTACTGTAAGATAAAAGATCAAAAAGAACCATCTTCTCTGCCTCACTGTCAAGAGGTCTGCCCTGTATGTGACTGTGATGACCAGATTTCTGAGAATATGAGAAGAAACCAATACCTGTTTCTTTTTCATCTTAAACAGCATCATGAAGAGAGCCCAGTGGCTGGAACATGACAATCTGTGTTGCAAAGCTGCAACCAGCCATGCTTTTATGCTTCCCTCATCATCCACAACAGAGGGAATTCCCTACTAGTGTTGAATCTGTAGCAGCACTACACTGCCCTTCTCCCAGCCTGCAGTGCTACAGATAGTCAAGAAGCTGTCTATAGTCCCTGTGGCCTCATTATTAGAATAGATGCAATGAATTGTAGACAACAAAATGCAGCAAAAAACCCAGATACTTTTCCAAATTTGGTGTGAACCAGACTGACTGCAAAGGACAAAAAATACAAGGAGGTACCTCAAAACTATCCCCTCCTGATAAACTGGAGGAAGTTCAGTGGAGGGCCACTGAGATTTTTTGGAGCTGGAGCACTTGCCCATGAGTTAAGACAGACAGCTGGCCTTATTCAGCCTGGAGAACAGACAACTTTGGGAATATCAGTGCCCATGAGGTGGTTACTGAAAAGACATAGCCAGGTTTTTCACAGCAGTGCATAGCAGGAGGATGCAGGACAATTGCATAAACTGATTTAAGACTGGCTCAAATGAACACACAGAAAATGTTTTTTCCCACCCCTGAGGTCAGTCCAGCAGTAATCCATGGAGGTGTTGTCATCTTTCTCCTTTCCTGGAAGTTCTCAAGACCTGACTGGCCAAAACCCTGAGCATTCTGGTCTGAGCTCATACCTGATCTTGCTGTGAGAAGCAGAACTAGAGACTTTCTGAGGTCCCTTCCAGCTTCAATTACCCTGCCATCCTACAAACATCCCAATTTTCTAAGAAACAGCAGCTTCAGAAGTTTCATTCATCAACTGTAAAGTTGCCCACAGCCATTCACCATTTCTTCTTTGTCTGCAACATATTCTTAGTATTTATCCTGAGCAGAACAATGTATTTTCTTGCATTCTACCAAAACAATCCCATTTTTATCTGTCACAAAACCAAACTAAGGTCAGGCCAGACTGAAAGAAGACTTTTCAAAGTCAGTTTTCTCTAAATGTTAGTTGCCAAGTATTTCATAATGCCTTTACTACTGTTTTTTCCATTGTACAGAAAAAGCCTGGATGATTTGAAGAGGATTTTTATTTAACTTTCCAAAGATTAATAGTAGAGGAGAACTGCAACAGAAGTGTACAATGCCAAGCTAGTGGTGAAGGAAGAATCAATAGGAAATTACAGAGAGGCTCAAAGAATAAACATATAGTTGAAAAAAAAAATAAAGAAATGCTGAAATGCTTTTAAAGGAATCACTACGTACCATGCATTGGAGTACTGGGCAGTATCTACTGTAGGATCAAGGAATGTGTATGCCTAGGAGGATAGTTCTTTGGCAGTATATGTGGGGCTTGTGAGAAAAGAAGGAGATATTTAAAACACCTCAGCCTGTTCAACCAACTGTACTATCAACAGAAGGTTGTTATTGAGGAGTAACTCATGTCACTAAGATTATTCTGTAGCAGGTCTTAAAATAAACAAAAATTTCTACTTCTGAACACTTAATGAAGAATTAATTCATACACTGTTATGCTTATAAAAAAGGACTATATTATAAATTTTTACCAAGCATTCAGACAAAAGACATTACTGATATCTTGAACCCAGTAACAGTTAAGCTATTAAGTTTTCTATGTGATAAAGGTTCATCTGCACACCCACAAAGAAACAGAGACAATCATAGGTGCAGGACCCCAATAACACCCTACCCTGGCTACTGCCAGGTCGATCACAGGAGCCATAAATCCATCACAGCTCATTTTCACAAACCCAGAGAACTACAAGGACCAAAGTGAAGCAGGAACCCAAACGAAGGACTCAGAAGAGACACTTGGTAGAGGCCTCACCCAAAGGTCTCTCAGGAAAGCCTCTACCAGGCATGAAATTCATCAAGATGAGGCAAACCCAGCCGCCCTAGGCATACCAGAGACATTATGGGATGCAGAGGAAGAGCATTCTGGTACTACAGAAGACTTATAATGGGATGTTTAGAGGATGAACCAAAGGCAGGGATAGATCTAGGTAATTTGGGGCAGAACAACAGTGGAAAAAGAGATAAGCAGTGTCATTTCTGTGTAAACAGTGGGCTGGTTAGTACACTTGCCTGGTCTTGTTATGTGCCTGATAAGAACCATCTGCCCCATCTTCTCATTAATCTCCATTTCTATCTTCTGCAGGCAGGGACTGTGTGCGCATGTGTGTGTATGGCATCTGAGTGCCAGCAACTGGAGTCATACCATGAGTCAGACAGCTCATCTGCCTGTGGTGTCAGCAACTGGAGATACCAGTGAGTGAACTTAAGTGCCATCAGCTGGGACATGACCTTGAGTGATCAGGGCCCATCTGTCTGCTGTGCCAATACCTGGAGTAAGTGAGGGTCTGATTGCCACCTACCAGGCTGGAACTACAGGCTAGAAGACCTGTGGGCATGGCTGCTAGCAAGTGGAGAGACTGGACTGATTGAAACCAAGTCCTGAACACTGAGGTGGGAGCAGGGGTCAGGGTGTGTCTGTGACACCAGCAACTGCAGTGAATGTGGGTGTAGCGAGTGTGTGACCACTAATAAAGGTCAAGCTGGACTAGCTGGTGAGTAGATGGAGTGGCCTAGGAGCCAGGCATGTGTTCATATCTCTAAGGGTGAGACCATGGAAGAGTTGGATACTGGGGACAGCAGGGGAGTCCCAGTTAGCTGACAGAGAGATTGCAGGATCTGAGGGTCCCCAGGGTTGAAACCAGCTGGTGGATGCGTGTCTCTATGGATGGACCATGAATGGATTGGCTAGTAGGGGATCAGGGGCCTCTCAGCCAGTGCTCTGTGTGTGTGTCTGAAGAGACTGTGATCCATGGCCCAGCAGGGCACACTGAGTGTCACAGACCAGCTACTGGAGTGCTGTCTGTGTGTGCATGGCCTGTGTGTCTTATCTGTGCAGTTGGCCATGCATAAATGTGGTGTTATGGTGGGTTGATGTTGGCTGGTCACCAGGCGTGCACAAAGCCACTCAGTCAGTCTCCATCCTCAACTGGACAGAGGAGAGAAAATACAAAGAAAGGCTTGTGGGTTGAGATAAGGACAGGGAGATCACTTGCCAACTACTATCACAGGCAAACCAGACTCGACTTGGGGAAATTAATTTAATTTATTGCCAATCAAAAGTCAGAGTAGGATAATGAGAAATAAAACTAAATCTTAAAACACCCTCTCACTCTTTCCTCTTTCCCAGCCTCAACTTCACTCCCAGTTTTCTCTACCTCATTCCCCACAGTGGCACAATGGAACAGGGAATGGGCATTCCTGTCAGTTCATCACACATTGTCTCTGCTGCTCCTCCCTCCTCATGTTCTTCCCCTGCTCCAGTGTGGAGTCCCATTCACAGAGACAGTCCTTCATGAACTTCTCCAGCATGGGTCCTTTCCATAGGGTGCAGTCCTTCAGGAATGGCCTGATCCAGAGTGGGTCCCCCACAAGGTCATAAGTCCTGCCAGCAAACGTGCTCCAGCACAGGCTCCTCTCTCCATGGTGGGGGGGTCACAGGTCCGGCCAGGAGCCTAGTTCAGCATGGGCTTCCCATGGGGTCACAGCCTCCTTTGGGCACATTCACCTGCTCCAGTTTGGGGGTCCTCCATGGGCTGCAGGGTGGATACTTGCTGTACTGTGGACCTCCATGGGCTGCAGGGGAACAGCCTGCCTCACCGTGGTCTTCAGCAGTGGCTTCAGGGGAATCTCTGCTCCAGCTCCTGGAGCACCTCGTCCCCTCCTCCTTCACTGACCTTAGTGTCTGTGTAGTTGTTTCCTCTCACATATTCTCACTCCTCTCCCATCAGCTGTTGTGTAGCAGGTGTCTCTGTTCCCGCCCTGTCTGCCCGCCTCATAGCACAGAAGTGCTACCGCTATTGCTGGTTGGCTCAGCTTTGGCCAGCAGCGGGTCCATCTTGGAGCTGGCTGGAACTGGCTGTATCAGACATGGGAGGAGCTTCTGGCATCTTCTCACAAGAAACCACCTGTAGCATCCTGCTACCATAACCTTCCCAAGTAAACCTAATACAAATGTGTATGTGTGCTTTGCATTGCATGCGCATAGTGGCAATAGATTTTTAGTCTTGCTACTGGTTGGACTAGTGGACACAGAGCTGAAGCAGCCTCAGTCTCTTCGGTTGTCTTTTCCAGCCTGATATTTCTGTTAACAGGTTCCATTTTTTTATCTATCTTTTATGAGCTCTTTCACTAGCTATGCTCCAGCCCATGCTCTTACAGAAGCTCAAAAGAAGGAAAGACCCCTAAGGAAAAAACACAGAATGTTTGTTCCTATATCCAAATGTAATCCAAATGAAGTTTCAACACCTCTCTTGGAGTTAAAATGGGTTTACTGTCTCCATTTTGTGATGATAAACCATGGCGGGGGCGGGGGGGGGGAAGACATTCAAAGAGTTTAATACAAAGTTCCAGATTTCAGGTTCTTGGGAGTTTCTCTGTCAGAGCACTGAACATTGCAAGTCACTTCATGGCTTCCTAATTGGAGTATATCTCCTATAGACCTCAACAGCAGCTCAATATTTACCCAAGAGAAATCATGGGTGCTCCAGCAAATGAGAACAGTTACTATCTGGTTTGAAAAATGGGGTGCAAGTATGTTGCTCCCTATGCCACACCATCCCTATGGTCTATACCATGAAAGGAACCAATACCTCAGAACTACCTCCATTGTGAAATAAATCTGTTTCTGTGTAGGTATTTACACTACATAATTTCAAATTTTTGAAACAAAATGAAGTGGATGCAATGAGGAGCTCTGCATCTTCTATTATGCAAATCAGATTCCTCTTCTGAACAGACTGACATTGAAGGAAGGTATCTTTTCAAACCTCTAAAATGATATTGGGTAAACCCAACCATGTAGAACTGAAATTTCCTGAGAATTGAATATATTACAGAATGAACTCAAACTTCAATAGTGTGCTATCACAACTCAACATGACGTAAACTTTCCAAGTTTAAATGGTGAAGACCTTCAATTTCTAGGACAGTCTTCTTAAAAATAAAACTCTAGTCTTGAAAAGATTGTGAGTTGTATTCTGTGCGGCCCCAGAACAGCTAGTTTGTCACGTATGAAGTGTTTTTAGCCTTTTCTACATGGTAGTTTTAAGGCTGGTGAGTCATTTTGTCTCCTTGTTACATAGAATAGAGACAAGAGATTGAGCTATTGATTTATTTTTTCTTTTCTTTTCAAATACATGGAGCATTTCTAGCAGAGTCTTGATAGCTGCAATGTTAAGGCAAAGTGTGAGTGGAAATGTATTTGTGTTCCTTTAGCTAGTCAATAAATACATTTTCATTCAACTTTGGAAATCTAGTTGCATTCATGCTTAAATAGTTGGCTTTTCTAGTCTTCATTTTTTTCCCATTTAGTGTCTCTTGCACAGAATTTTCAAATGTCTCCTATCATTCTTAAGAATCAAAGTGATTTGACAGTATTAGGTTTTGCCCTGTAGAGTTAAGCTTTTAGGCCACAGTCTTTCAGCTGTTTCCACATGACAGAGAGGCAGAATTTTGGTGGAAATTTCTGAGGCAAAGCAATCCACCCAAAGGCACAATCAGTTGCAGCTTTGATCTGATCAGTATCTAGTAGGAATTAAAGGTAAGAAGTCACTGGGGAAATCACTGTTGAGTGGAAAATAGAAATTCTGAAGTGTTCTCTGGGATTACAGTAAATGCAGTGATGACACATTTAAGTCTGAGGAGTCTTTTCTTCTTCAGCCCTACACAGTCAATTGATTAGTTATATTTTTAGAAATGCATTAACCAGTAAGTATACTGATGGAAAAAAGTTACTGCACTAATCACATGGGCAAACTAAAAACAAGCAATATATTCAACAAAAAAGCATTATAAGTTTAGCAAAGCAAAGTGTATGCAAGAGATAAAAGGTCAGCAAACTTATGTTAAGTGCTGAATCAAAACTTCAGTGAAGTATGCCTGTGCAGAAAGTGCGTGAGCAGTCCATGCTTTATAGAAAGTCAAATAACAAGACTCTAGAACAACTATGTAGAGAACTCTACATTGTTGAGAATGAAAATAAAAAGGTTTTTTCCTTGCCAGTTCTGTGAAAGGGATAACTACATAGACCTATGGCTCAACAGTGGGTGATAGAAAGTAAGTGCTGCTTGAAAGGTTTTGCTGAAGGTACATATGATGCTTTTGAAAAATACATACCTTCCTGACTGAGGCATGTAGCATCAACAGGCAACCATCCAAACATTTTAAAAAAAAAAATCAGTTGGGATGATTATTCAAGGCTGTACTGAGATACTGTATGTCTTTGATGTGAAAAACATGCTAAAATCCTCAAAAGAGCTTTTGCAAAAGTCATGTTGATTTTTGCTTTCAATTCAATCAAATATATTTTTTAAATATCTTCTGTTGTGATATTTTTGAATTTTTCTTTCCAGTCTCCAGTCAACAGAAGAACAGCATAGAAGTTAAGGACTGCTGTTTGCATTATAAATGGTCCATTTTAGTCTAATTAGTTGGATCTGCCACTCAAGTAACAATTACATTAAGGTAATGATTAGGCTCTCCAACTGCATCATACAGAAAGCTTTCTAAAGAAATGATTTTGTCTTTCAAATGATTCACAGCCTAAATTTAAGATATAAACAGTCTTCTACTTATTAACATTTGGAGAACCAGACTGAATGAGAAAACTACTAATTAGATTTTGCTGATATGAGAGTATATAACAAGAGAAAGGATGGGTCAGTGGTTGCAGTACTAAAATGGAGATTGGAAAGAAAGCGTTTCACTCTCTCTCACCTATTTTAAATAATGTGTTTAATTTCCCTGTCTTTCAGTTCCCTGCTGGAAGAATTAGCATTCCCTTACCTCCAATCCTCCTTTACCACCAAAAGTTTTGAGAAATGAGCTGAGACGAGGATCTCTGGAACAAGAAATATGCTCCATTTTGCTATTTCACTTAAGAGGTTGGCCCAGGAAAAATGATTCCTAGCCAGTAAGTATATTGATACAAAGAACAGTATAGAAGCATTCCAAAATAAAACAAGGAAGAGGAGGGAGAAGGGTGCTCTTACTCTTCTCTGTTTCAGATCATTCAGTTTAAAATAATCCAAGCAAACAAAAGAGACTGAGTAAAGCAGATCTATCAATCCACAACAGAAAAGTAAGTGATAATGGACCTTATCAATACCAACTGTAATCACTGGAGTGCCTTTGTCAGGTGGTCCTTCTCAGTAACACTACTCACAGAATGTGTGGCAAGTTTTGATTAGTAAGAAGTGGTCATTAACAACTAAAACAATAAACTTTCCAACACAGCTCTTCTTTCTAAATCTTAAATGAGAAACACTAATAGTTAGATAGAAAAATGAGGTGTCATGTTATTAAAAAAAGAGCTTCCCCTACATATGTCGATATGAGTCACTTGACCAAGGCATTCCTGCTCACTGAAATACTTCAAAAATATAGTTTTTTTAAAAAAGGTTGAAAACTCTGGTTAAATGTAGATATGTGGAATTCTAAATATGTATTGATCTCTGTTAGGTCTTAGCTAATCGAGCCAAAAAGAAAGAAAAAATGCAAATAATTTCCAAACCATAAAGTGGTTTGACATAGCTCTTGACAAGAGTCAAGAAAGCAAAAGCTAAAAGGAAGTTGTCAGTTTAAGCAGCTAAGATTCATCAAACTGTTTTTCAACTTTCACACTATGTATTCATCTTCCACAGCACTTAAAATATAAAGGAGGCATTTTTATAGGTCAGTCATAATCATTTCACTGTACAAGCCTGAGGATGAAAGCCTTACACTGATACTACTAAAATATAGGAATCTGGTGGGGGTTTTTTCCACTCTGTGTTGAAAAAGAGTTAATCATCAGTATTTTAAGGTTATTATTGTGGTGAAAACACAAGACTCCAATTAATAAAGGAAGGCTTTCTATTAAAATGGAAATGTTACAGAATTGCATTGTCAGCGCCACCAGAACTAGAAAATAGATTTTGGAGCTAAAAAGTCTTTTTAAATAGTCTTTGGAGGTAAATAACCTTTTGGAGCTTAAGCCAAAATAGCTTTTGGAGCTTCATCTTTTTTTGTGTGCTATAATAGCTTGAATTGATTGGAAACAATGCCATTAAGCTGAATTTATAAACACTGCTACTACAGTATAATAAGGCCTCTGCACTTCAGTCTAGGCCCTTTGGCCATGGAGAGCCTTCAATCATCAAATTCAGGTGTTAGAAACCCAAGAAATATTAACCACTTTATATTTAACCTTTCATTTTTCTTTTGCTATGAAATGTCTCAAGAAGAATCTTGAGATTGATCAATCAAGAAATATTGAGAACAGCAAAAGGCATACTGCTACATACAGAGCATGCCAGTCCTCATGCCAGTATCTACATCATGTTTTTAATTGTGAGCATTTGCACAAATTTCAAGGAGCCAACAGGTAAACATTTCACTAGAGACCCAGAGAGAAAGTTTACTGTATGCAGTTCACTGTTGTCAGTCAACAGTAATTCCTCTAAATACCAAAGGTCTGTTGAATCATATAAGACATGTCATCATTTATTACAGGCACAAAGGAAGTTGCATCTTTATCAGGGCAACAAAATAGTATACTACTGCCAGTTGTTAGCAATAAATGTTTGAGGATTTTTGGTGGAGCAGTAAAGAGCTCATCAAAGGTCAGCAACCAGTATTGATCTTTGTTTCCTTCTTTTCTTTCCCATATTATCTCATTTGTAAGACTCTGTTCCTGCTTCAAAGTGACCATCCCTACAATGTGAAAGGGGATTTTAGGAAAATTATAATTTGCCATCAGTAAAGAAATTCTTCCCCATGAAGATGGTCAAAAGCTGGAACAGGTGCTCAGAGAGGTTGTGGACTCCAGCCCTGGGCATTTTCAACACTTTATTGAGCAAGGCCCTGAGCAGCGTGATCAAACTTTGAAGTTAAATCTCCTACAGGACTCCAAACTGTTAGGTTACATAAGAAAAAGCTCATCTCTACATGCTCAAGGGAGCACTGGGGAACAAATCTGAGAGACTGGGAGGGGTTATTGCCTACTGGTTTGGGACATATTAGAGGATGCAGGGGAAGGTCATAATGTGTGCATCTGTGTGTGTTGCTGTGCGTAAGGGGAGTCTGCACTAGCAGCTGGAGTGGGGCTGCAGCCTGGGGGTTCATGTGCCCAGGTCCCAGCAGCTGGAGAGATCTGAGATGTAGGGTATGCTGCTGGGCAGACTGAGCACCTGAGTCTCTTCGTGGGGATTCAGACTTGTGCATACATGTATTTCCCACTAATGCATGTTTACCCACCAGCGAGGAGAACAGAATGAGACTCTTGATGCTTATTTGCAAGAGTGCTGTGCTTTCTGACTATGATCTGTGTGGCGTCCTGTGTGTATGTTGACTGTATACATGTATTTCTGTGTGCCTGTTGGGAATACATGCTCGGTGTTGGTACTGTTTGGGCCGATGGACATGGAGCAGCAGCATGCTACTGATCTCAGCAACACCTAACACAGAGGATGCTTCCAAGATATTTTTTCTCTGATTCTATGAGTTCTAAAAGAATCTCAAGGAAAACTAGATGTCTGAAGTGAATGTCAGGGAAAGTGGTAGAAACGGAAGATAAAAATGGCAGCTTCCCCTTCTGGGATGAATGTAGTGAGCTCCAAAGAATGTCATACTCTTATAATGATGTCTAGATTTTAGGCACAAAATGTTGAAACTCAGGGAACAAGAAGCTAGTCTATATGACTTTTAGATCAAACACAATACAAGAGGTTGTGTAATCATTTTTACTTTAGTTCTTTTGGGAAGCAATAATTAAACTTGGCCCATGTGCATGTTTTTCCCTCCCTGGCCCTGGTTCAACAGTGAAAATTAGCCTTGTTAACAACTAGTACCAGACGTTTTTTACCTAGACACTTAAAAAGCAGCATTTGTTTCAAAATCTTTTAAGGGTCAAAACTATAAAGCCACAAACCAAGAAAAGTCCATATTCTACTGGGAAATTAACCAAAAGCTTACTGTAGTATATGAAGTAGACATGGAAACACGAAGTTTGCTGTGAATTATGTTGCACATTAAATAACATTTTTTATTAGTTTTGCTGGAGTTTCATACACCTCACATTACATTAAATCTTTCTAGAAGAAAGAGAAAAATACCATAAGGATCTCTTTAGCCTTTTTGCTAACACTGTCATTCTCACTAAGCAGTTTGGTAACTTTAAATGGCTCCATAGTCATTAATGAATACATACAATTTCTCTGATTCATTAGCAGCAAAGCTACCGTCTGGTTCCAGGGGAATCTAAAAGAAAAAAATCTGTCTTTCCTCTGCTACAAGTCCTTTAAGTGACAATATCATAATAATAATTCATACATAATAGAGGTGTGGCTTTTTTTGGCTTTAGACACATATGAAGAGAACCACATAAGACCATGTGATTCAGCATTAAAATGGCAGATGAAACTCAGTGTAGTTAAATGCATTTAACGTAGTTAAGGCAGTTAAACAAAAAGTAATGAACATGGGAAATAAAGCCAACTTTAAATTTAAAATCAAAGCTATAAGATTACCTCTGCCATTAAGAATAAAGTCTTGTCTATATGACACATAGTTTCATGAAATCACCAGCTCAGTGTTCAGTAGCAGTCGAAAAGCAAGACACAGATTAGGAATATTAGGAAAGGAACAGAGAACAAAACAGACAATACCACGGTATAAATTAATGTTTCTCCCAAATTTCAAATCCTATATGCATATCTCCCCCCAACTCAAAAAGGATATAATGAAACACGAAAAGTTCAGGGGAGGGTAACAATACATAGAGATTAGCTATATATGAGATCTGCCCTACTAGGCTAGGACCTTTCTGTCTGGAAAAGAGATAAATTACGGACAAAATTATGGAACTTCAAACAAATCAACTGAGGGTCAGATTCAGAGGAAATTAAGGGAGAGAGATTTAGAGTGCAGAAAAGCATAAAGAATATTGGTGGATACAAAAACTCTTTATGGGTTCAAACGGACACTGAATAACTACTTAGGATTATTAAGTACACTGCTTATCCAGCAGGAAATGGTCATAGGCTGAAGGCTACTCAGAAGCAGCATCACACATGTTTGCTATCTCCATATTCTTCCATGAGTGGCTTCCAATTGTCCTTGCTGGAAAAGGATTCTGATGGAAAGAACTTGGTCTGAATGCATACACCCACTCTTATGTTTTCCCAGAGTGGGCCAGTTTGTCATCCAAAGCCTTGCCTTGACCAATTTTGCCTAAATATCCCACACCCTTTTTGATGTCCAGTCTGGTAGACCACTTAGAAATGTGATATGTAGTAGTTTGGGCACTTGCAAAACCCAACTTTCACTCCTGACCCATTGCACCTTAGGACAAAACCATCATCAGTTGACCATAAGATAGAACAGGCCAAGAAGTTTCTGTAAGTCTTGCACAATGATTCCCCTCATTTAACACATACAGAAAGTCAGCATGTGTTAAAATATGGGTTACTTTGACTACCCAGATAGTAGTACTCAATAAGATTAAAATTAGCTCAAACACATTAGCTCAAACCGCAGCTTCCTGCTCAGCTGGGACAGAATCTCTATCCTAACTTGACTTCTCTGAAAAGGTTATATCTATCTTTTCAGTTTAGACGAGCTGGATATTCTGCTTTCCCCACCCCTATTTAGCATCAGTAATAGTGACTGTGTAGCCATGCAGGAAGTCAAATCAGCGTACTGATCTGCAGGAAAACAAACCATTCCTTTTTTTGCTCAGTTCAGTCTCAGCCAACTGACTGAACTCTCCAGACATAGTGTGCCAACATACTCACTAATGCTGACGCAAAGTAGGGGACAAGGGTGGCCCTGTCAGTGACAGAATGGCCTTAAAGCAGCTGACTGTGAATTTGCACATAAGGTAGTCTAATGTAAATATGCCCTTACTAATAGGGTGGAAGGAATTAATTTATTCCTCCAACTTAAACCTTAAAGAGCAAAAAAATTCTTGTCCATGAGGTTAGATCACTATTTTATTCTTCTCCTGGAAGCTGGAAAGAGGGAAGGGAAAATGGTAGTTAAGAACACTGTTATGTCCATTTGAAGGGAGAGCAGCATTCAATCAGCATATCAAAGAAAGTTGCATGTTGTTGTGCTGCTTCTCTGAAATAACAAAATAGCCCAAAACTGTGGATGACTGATACGCGTGTGGTGCTGTTAGAAAGCTTTACCAGAAGAGAGAGCAACAGCAGTTTCCATAAATGCTGAAAGGCATGGAGAGAATTTTGTTAAAAGATCAATAGATAGGGAAAAAGTAATCAAATGTAAAGGCATTTTAGAGTCTCTTAAACTGAAAAATTTTGGGAAAAAAAGCTTTTAATTATCATTTTGGCATTTACATGACGTCTTTTCCCAGCACCCTGGCACTTATCTCCACTAATTATTCAAATTGTGTATGCTACAACAAAAATCTGATGAGGCATGGAAAGCCCAATACCATAGATAAGATTTTAAAGTTAAAGTGTGGTTGGATGCAAAACAAAATCAAGACAAAAACAAACACATGAAACCTAATGTTAATTTAAGTCACTACACCGCTGTAATTAAACATGTGAGCTTTATTTTATTCATGTCATGCACGGGTAATTCAGAAAAATCTCTGCACAGTATGGAAGCATTCAGCATGTAGAATTTGGAAACATTACTTTTTGGTCCGTAAAAGTCTGATAACAGATAGTGTTTTAGAGGGCTTGAGAGCTAGAGAAAAAGGAGAAAATTCTCCCAGAAACAAAATAATCCTATAAGAGATGGCCTGTGATTTGTGATTTTATTTGCTGTCTGTTACATAAGTAATATGTTTTCTTAAATATCAGAACAAAAGTAGTATTTCAATAGGCAGCACTAATTTCAGGTTACAGAAAAAGAAATACAATCAAATACAATATTCATTGGAAAGAAACTACCTGGCTAGAAATTTAATACCTGATTAACGCACAGCTCTTTCTAACTCAATCACAGCCAGGAGGCATGTTTGCAAGGGATGTCTCCATAACTAGTATTAGGTCCATCCTCCAGTGACGGGGTCTGTAGGATAGACCTATTGCCCATTACTCCATTATTTATTTATTTAGGTAACAATTTATTCATTAGAGCAGCTCTAGGCAAGCTGAAGCACATAGTGTTTCATAAATGTGGTGCAGACTCATTGTGCAAGACATTTGTGCAGTCTTACAGTTCTACACCATCACATTGGGGCTTCACTGCAGAGCTTGTACTTAAGACAACTGTGGGAGCAGTGCACGGATTCTTCCTAGTCTGCATTTTCTCTAGGCTAAGGAATACTTTTTGTTATCTAGTGCTTCCCAGTTTGAGGTATTTGCCTTTTCCTGTTTATCTTTTTATTCCTTATTCCCTTTGCTTTTATGCATAATAATATCCCCTTGCATCTACCTGTTGATGTGGTTACCCTTTGTCTCCCATTCAGTACAGAATTTAACATTTCATTGATTTCTGAAAATGAATGAACTGTTTTAATTTTCTGAATATTATGATTTGGAAACATGACATTCAGACTTCAAGTATTTGTATATAGCATGATTCCCTCCCATTCTCCATATTATCTTCCATGTAAGTAACACATTTATTATTTCATCTAAACTCTGTGGTTAAACTCTACTTGGTTTTGACGACAGAGGAAATCCACAGCATATATTTGTGTTTTAATATGTACATTTTTTTAATTAAAACACTCAGGCTATACTATAAATTTGACTTTTGTTAAAGATGTTTATCTACTTTTTAACTATATAGTTATATTTCAGAAGTAAAGTTTTAAAGTCTTGATATACACAAAGCAGAAAGCTGCTTTTCTCCTCTGAGAAATATCAATGGATAAAACTCAATGGATAAAACACTGATAAGCCCTAGGACTATAGCAATACAGAAAATATAAGTTGTGGGAAACAAGTACTGAAATCTGTTGCTATGACAACAAAATCCTAATTCCATTTTCAAGGGGAAGCCAGTTCCTCGATGAAAAATAAACTGCCTAAGGAAGTTAAAAAATTATGTTTGGGCTCACTAGCTCATATAAATATACAAGAATTAACATGATCTTTACACAAGGCAGCTTTAATATAAGACACTTATCTATAATAAAAAATACTAGAAGCTCCTCTGAGTAAAAACAAATAAAATAAAACAATACTTCAATGCGGCAAAAGAATACCAATTTAAAGAATTAACAGCATTACTGATTCCAAAAGAGTCTAACACACTGAAGTCATTGCAGGATATATTTTCTTTCAGTTTGGTCTCCATGAATTTGACACTGCCACATACCACTTTGTGCCTTATTAGCCAAATACTTCTGGCTAGGTAAGTACACCTGTATAAGACACACATTTTCTTGGGCTTTCCAGTACTACTGGAAACTCAGTTGGTCTTACATACAAGGACTGCCAGATTCTTTTCTAAAAGCACTTCTCATGACGCCAACTAGACTTATACTAAAAATGTTCCAACTGCATTGAGCTGTAATTCAGTGGTAAACAGTAACATTTGTCCCTAGAAATGCATCACATCTTTTCCCCCCCTTCAGAAAACTACTGATACAAATAAAAGCTTGACTCCTGAGATTTGCCAGCCAAAAAACCTAAATATTTGAGCAAGGTCTTTAATGAAATGTCTGTAACAGTAACTGGACCATCAGTTAGAGCATAAGTAGAACCAAGAGCACCAGTATATACTGTCAGTTCCTTCACATACATCCAGCAAGCCTAATAAATGTAAGCATCTTTAAGTGGAAGCCTTAAATATTCAAATGAAGAGAGCAGTTACGTTCAAGTAAAAGGCAACTCAAGAAGAAAAACTTTTCTCTCCAAATTGTATCAAATACCTATCCTCATCCTTTCCCACAAATTCTATGAAACAAGCAGCATTTGCAGTATTCTGGAAAGCTCATTAAATCTAAACGACATTGGACCGAGAGCTAGTAAACTCCAGGGACTACACAGAGAGCATACTTCCCTAAGCAGTTCCACAAGCCACCATTGTGCAATACAGCATAGAGGGGAAAAAATAACTCTGGCCACACACAAAGTACCTTTAAGCAAATACTCAAAGTATCTTTAGGCAGAAGACAAGCATATAACATGCAAACTTGTTCTGCCTCTTCTTTCCTTAGAAGGAAACAACTTTTCTTCCCCCCAGCTTTCTCTAACCATAACTTCAGTGATATCCTTTAACCAGACTGGTTCCAGATCTATAAATCATTTAGTGTTCATGAGTATTTCCGCAATCTATTAAATTACATGATAAATACTGATCAGTCCATTTTAAGTTCTCTTCAAATAATGGTTAAACAGATGTTGCCAGCTCAGATAAGCAATGGCAAATCTTTCTGTACCAGAAGCACCTGAATATTGTCAACAGAGTTCTGGAGATATTTTAACATCTTCATCTTAGCTGGCCACAGATTCACTCAACTACCTACTTTTGGTTCTGTTTATCAGCTACTAACACCGTTCAGGTTCAAGATACTCATAATTTCTGAATGGGTCTTGAACAATCCTTGATTCAGTATGAATCTGTCTTAAAACTTGACTCCATCGTTCCTGCAATTTCCCTCCACTCCCTTCTAATAATAGTTATTTTTAGGTCTGGATTTTTTTTTTTTTCCAAAGCTTTCAGCACTAACCCAATGCAGTAAGAACAGAATTAGGATGTCATTTTAAATTATTTTTTAGTATTCAGCATATAAAGCCTTTACCTTTATTGACAAGAAAAAAAATATACCTTTAACTAAGGTAATAAAGGGTGAAGTAATAATTTTCTGAAGAGAAATAGAACAGGGACTTGTCTTTAGAAGGAGGCTAAATGTTTTTTTCTGGTTGACACGCACTCTTCACAAGCAGCTGCACATTATTTTAAGTTGCGTACTAGCTTCACCTATAATGCTAATAATATCACATAATTATTTAGTGAATGTAACTAACTAAATATGTACATCTTCTTTAGCTGTCAATCTTCCTCTAAATCATTACTTTTAACATTCACTTCTGAACAATAAAACACATAAAAGAAGGAAAAATCCATGTGGAAATATTCACTTGATGCCATCTTCCTTCCACTCCATGTCTCATAGAAGTTACAGTTAGTAAAAAGCCTCACAGATTGGCAGAGAAATATACATGCTTTGAGAATTCAGAAAGGTGGTGTGTTGCAGGAACTACAGAGGAGTAAGCCAGAAATTCTACCAAAAATCTCAATTTTTTCAGCATTTAATAAAAGGGATTTTTTTAATTCTGCATTACAATTGATAGATCCTGTCATACTACCATTTTTAAAGGACTCTAATTAAGCACAGTCTGTACTTTGATTAAAAATTTCGTGGGAAGAAAAATTGCAGGCTTAGATGAATAAAACATAGGAGGTGCTAAACTCACAGTTTTCAACAACAGGAGTCAAACTAATAGCTGTGTTACACATAGCTTCTTTCACTGAATTTTTAGAACATGTAAAGCCAATAAAAACAGAAGGATTATCTGGCAGGGGGAAGGGGATAACACCTGCTCCGGACTGATGTATAAGAACAGAAAAATTTTGAATTACATAGAAACATACCTTACACAACATTTGTCTTTTCACAGTTAAACAGGCACTGCTGAAAAGTAAATCTTGCAGCATGCTATTTTTAAACCTACCACTATGTAGGTTCTTCAGGTGTATGTTTTGCATTCACATGTGTACTAGAGAAATATGGAAATGTTACAACGCTTGGACTTTTGTTTCAATAAAAGCCAGGTGGTGTTTTGCTTGTTTATTTAAGAGTTTCCAATTTCCTCCTCTATACTCACTTCACCTCTTTCTTTTCCAAATGAAAAAGAAGGAAAAAACCCCAAGGTGACCACTGTGCCGTCGCGTGGCTGAGACTTCTTTTTCCCGGCGGCGGGTGAACGTCCCCGCTGGGCTCGGCCAACCCCTCCGGCACACCCGCCCGCAGCGCCGGCGGCCGCTGCCCCGCCTTCCTCCGCGAAATGCGAAACCACCGGCCGGCGGCCGGCGCGGGAGGCGCTGTCGGGCGGGGCGGGGCCGCAGGGGGGCCGCAGGCGGGGCAGGAGGCGGGGCCGAAGGGGGAGCGGCAGGGGGGCCGGAGGCGGGGCCGGAGGCGGGGCCGCAGGCGGGGCCGCAGGAAGGGCCGGAGGCGGGGCCGCAAGGGGCGGAGGCGGGGCCGGAGGCAGGGCCGCAGGGGGGCCGGAGGCGGGGCCGGAGGCAGGGCCGCAGGGGGGCCGGAGGCGGGGCCGGAGGCGGGGCCGCAAGGGCCGGAGGCGGGGCCGGAGGCAGGGCCGGAGGCGGGGGCCGCAAGGGGCGGAGGCGGGGCCGGAGGCAGGGCCGCAGGGGGGGCCGGAGGCGGGGCCGGAGGCGGGGCCGCAAGGGGCGGAGGCGGGGCCGGAGGCAGGGCCGCAAGGGCCGGAGGCGGGGCCGGAGGCGGGGCCGCAAGGGGGGCGGAGGCGGGGCCGCAAGGGGGGCGGAGGCGGGGCCGCAGGCGGGGCCGCTGGCGGGGCCGCAGGGGGCCGGAGGCGGGGCCGGAGGCGGGGCCGCAGAAGGGGCCGCAGGGGGGCCGGAGGCGGGGCCGGAGGCGGGGCCGCAGGGGGAGCGGCAGGCGGGGCCGCAAGGGGGCGGAGGCGGGGCCGGAGGCGGGGCCGGAGGTGGGGCCGAAGTGGGGCCGCAGGGGGGCCGGAGGCGGGGCCGGAGGCGGGGGCGCAGGGGGCCGCAGGGGGGGCCGCAGGGAGGGCCAGAGATGGGGCCGCAGGGGGGCAGGAGGCGGGGCAGGAGGCGGGGCCGGAGGTGGGGCCGCAGGGGGAGCGGCGGGGAGGGGTCGCGGGGGGGGGCGGCAGGAGGGGCCGCAGGGGGGGCGGCGGGGAGGGGTCGCGGGGGGAGCGGCGGGGAGGGGCCGCGGGGGGGGCGGCAGGGGGGGCCGCAGGGGGGCGGTAGGGGGGGCCGCAGGGGGGCGGTAGGGGGGGCCGCAGGCGGGGCCGCAGGGGGAGCGGCGGGGAGGGGTCGCGGGGGGGGCGGCAGGAGGGGCCGCAGGCGCCACCTGCTGCCCGTCGCGCGGAATCGCGCTTCTTACGACGAGAGAAAGCAGAGGGGCGACTCCTTTTGTCGGCTTGGTGATATTTCAGCTTCCTGAAGAGCTGCTTCCAGCGCCTGTACATTCATTCGTGGGTTTAGTATCTCCAAATCCGCCCCTCCGTACGAAGTTGTAAATTCCCTTTTTCTCAGTGATTTGGCTAGGGTTTGAAGAGGAGTTTCTTTTTTGTTACCTTCGTCTTGAAAAAGCAGATGAAGTCTAAATTGGGGGGTTGTGGGGAACTATACTCTCTCAAGCTATACCTTGTCTGAAGGATTTTACTTATTTTGAACAGAGAATAGTTACAATATAAAACAATCACTATTGTTCTATTCCGCTTAGAGTTCTAATTTTGTAATGTGCCAGTTGCACTAAGTCTCAAACACAAATCAGTTATGACTGAGGGAAAAAATTCAGTTCCTAGTCATTTGTACATAAAACAGTATACCTGATTTTGATAAAATGCTAAAGAAAACTAGGGACAGAATGCATGCTATGATGGATAGGGAAGAAAATCTAATTATGTATGACTATATTTCAGTTGAGACAGCACTATTGACAATGATGACAACTTTGAACAGATAATACAAGCAAAGCACTTACAATAAAGTTCATGTTAGCCAAAGATTTACAGGTCCTGAGTGGGCAGAGGTGCAGGGCTCGCAGCAGGAGTGGCTCAACAATCAGCAGCAGAGAAGGCAGCTTGAATGATCTAACAGTCCAAAAACATCTGTAACATAAATATACTGTAAATAACAGTAACATTCTGTTATCCACAGAACTACACAATGTTAAAAGCTTGACTCAGAAAACAATACATTATTGTTACATTTATTTCACTTTGAGACAAAATAAATCCCCAGCCATGGTCCAGAACAGTACCTACTATCTAAAACCAAGGATGTAATCTGATCTACACTGGGACACCAGCAACACACTGTTAAGATCAAAGCAAATCAGCAACACGAAGCTCAATGAAACAAAACTCCAGACTGACCACAGAAGACTTCTAAGCATCTGCACAGAAGCCTGAGCAGAGCTCAGGGAGTCAAATAGGAAATTAATCTCATCAATACAGAGATGATATAAGTTATAAACCCAAATGTGTTTGTGTTTAGGTATGACCAGGCAGGTCATCCTTGCACTTAGATAGCTCCATGAATGGAGGTACAGCTAGAGGTGTTGTAATGGAGAAGTGGTTAACCCTAACCTTAAATCATGTTGCAAGAAAGATGCCATTATTACTAAAAACACAGAAGAGTGACACTTACAAAATACAGAGTTCTAAACCTCTTTCCACCATTGACTCTCTTCCTTTTGAGAGTCATTTTATCTATATATTTTAATGTCACTCTTACCTTTGATACACACTAATGTGGTTTAACCTGTAATTCTTGACAAGCAGGTCAAATGATCTTTGTATAGCACTTTAAGATCTTTCTGACAAAAAAGAAAGGGGTTATTACAGACAGGGAAAGAGCTATGTTTCATTCCAGCTATTTAGCAAGTGTACCACCTAGTTTGTTATGTTTATATGCAGGTGTTACCTGCAGACATGAGGAGAGATTCATGTGTCATTTCAAATAAAAAATAAGCAAGTGTATAGGAAGGTTGACATAAATCAAGCAGAAGACTGTAGAGGGATTTATTTATTTATTTATTTAAACAGCCTCTACCATACCAATCATCAATCTATAATCCAATAGGGACCATGCACCTATGCTAATGCATTTCTTTTGGGTACAGATTAGAATTAATTTTGAATCACCATTTCAATGCTTTAGAATGCAATTTCCAAACTGAACCACCTGGTAGGATGCTGCAACATCTCATTCATACATTCATTAATTTTTAAAGCTTAAAGCAAATGTTAGCATACTAGTACAGCCTTTTCAAATGAATATGCTTCCATTTTAAAGTTGAAAGTTAAAATTAAAATTACAAAATTGATTTGTGTAGGTTATAATACCTGCCTCCAAAGAGATTATCAGTCTTCAGAAATATGATCTACACTTGAAAACTGTAAATTGATATTCCCTGTGACCCTATTAGATTTACTTAATAAACTCAGATCGACAGTAGTACAGCCATAAAAATTATATTAACAGACTCACAGAGTGCAATGGGAATAGATTTGAAAGTAAAGTTTCCTGAAGCTTTGAGCTCTACTAGTGAGCTCAGATGCCACCTACTGACCAAACTGACAGGAAGGTTTTTGTTTGTTTGCGTGAAGGGAGTCATCATCCTATTGTACCACACAGAGTGTCTCAGAAGAAGATTAACAAATTCTTCCGACAATATTCCCCTAAGTGAAAAGTACCAGATTTCACTTTCAGTCAACATCAACCAAACTCCATATTTAACACAGCAGCTCTCAGCAAGGAGGCAGGGAGTGGGATGTGAAGGAGAGCAGGAAACAAACCTATTTCACAGTTGTGGCAACAGTTTTGAAGATATAATAATTAATTGTACTGAGCTCTCATGTTTAAGCACCATGAAACTAAACAACTGTGGAAAGTCTATTAATGAAAGCACTGTAGAGATGCACTCACAAGTTTCTCTACTCACATTATAGATGCACCTTATGTAATTTCTACAGACCAGTTTTCATAAACGTCTTTCTACAGTTAGCATTTTACAGATGTGAATCCCGCTGCAGTGGTTTGAAACATAATCCCGAGCAGTTTATACTAGCCTTCTGCCAGGCCTTACACTTCTGTAGGACAAAAAGCACAAATGTCTGTCTGCACGTCAACCATCCCGATTCACAGTCCGGAAATGCCACTAAAACCGAGCAATGCTGCCCTCCAGTGGATGTATGCTGACACATGCTGCGGAACACCAGCTCTATAGTCCTGAAGATCAGCTGGCTGTACTCAAGTGGTCTCATTTCTATGGACAGAATTGTGTTCATAACATGTTGCACTCAGAATTGTAAAGGACTACAAAGAATCGATGAACAGTTCCCACCAAGTTTTAACATGCTTTACCATCTAGCTCCCTTAAAATTCTCAGCCTTAACCTAGTAATGAAACTTTAGCCTCCCAGAAGACAAAACAAATCAAAACAAAACAAAACATAACAAAACAGAACAAAACCTCAACACTTTAAAAGCAAATTATCTCACAGTCTATGTGAAGGTGAAGGAATCAAATTTACTTGTTAGGAAAGGGAAATTACTTTCACTAATCATACATGAAGAAAAAGCCTTACCCTTCCTAGTTGTTGAAAGATTTAAGCTATGCAAACTTTAATTAATTAATACTTTCTACCTGTTGTAAAAGATTAAAAAATTTTAACAATTCTGAAGAAGTCCATGATTTTACTGTTTGGGGTGCAGTAGTTTAAAAGAAGAATGCCTCCCAGTGTCTGAAGGCTTAGAAACAGACATGAAGACGCCTGTAGTTGTATTTTAGATTCATTTCTGACTCGACTTGCTGCTGATGTTCATTTCAGCTACAAAGACCATGACTGGTTTAAACAGGAGTGAGCAGGAGATGGTTTGTGTAGACCTAAAAGTAAGAAGGAGGTACATTAATAACAACGTAACATCCATGAAATTGCCATCTCAGAATTGGCTATGTCTCTCTTTTAATAGACTATCATTAGGTGCCTGCAGAAATGTTCCCAGTGTTGCAGTTGTACCATCTGCACGAAGGATCATCTCTGTTGTACTCCAGACTGTGGTCAAGCCATAGTCAAGCATCTACTTGAAGGCTGTCCAATATGAGGAAGAGGCTATGGAGGCTCTAATGGGCATGTTATTTAGAAACTTTTCATTTAGGTTTAACACATCCTTGCAGCTTACTTTTAGTGAAATCACGTCTCAATGTTTCAGTAGTTTCATTACAGTTCATTTCATTCAGCAATAAAGATGTTCAAAGCTCAGAGTGGACAATTCACAGCAGGCTTTAAGCTGTGAGAAGTTTCACCTGTTTTAGCCAGCCATAACAATTGAAAAATGTAATTTTGTCCTAAGTTTTATTTCCAGATTTAGCATCCTCCAGGAAAAATGATTTTTCTAAGATGGGAATCTCAGTGTCTTTAAGGTTGCTTTGCTTTCTTGTCAGAATAACACAAAAGAATGATGAAGAAGATTTTTGGCCAGACACATAAAAGCAGCAAGACTACCCTAAAAAGAAACACAACACAACTGTGCTCTGCTTGTGAGGTGCAGTCGAACAACGCAAGATTTGGACTTCTCAGATGCCTTTCAGGACCACCTGTGCATTCTTCAGATTGGTGTCTACTATCCAAATTACTGCTAAGCTGGACTTCACATACAGAAACTCAACATCTTTTCATTAGAGTGTCAGGAATAGGCTAGAAAAAAGAATTAAAAAATTGTAAAGACTATTTTGCTGAGCAAAACCACATGTTGTCTTTTTAAGATGTCACAGAAGATGACAGCGTTCTGACATACTCTCCATAACAAAGATTATAGAGATAGGTGTACACAAAAGGAACCCAGACTAAAAAGCAAAGCAATTAGCATTTTAAGGAGCTTGGCAAGTTTAGAACCATTGTGTTACATACTGTGGATTTACAACATTACATCCTGAAATACAAATTCTGTCTCTGTTCTCTTTAATGAAGAGAATTTTGGAGCATTTTCTACCAGTCATGATGAACTATCCATTCATGCAAGTCACTTTTTATCTTGATCTGAAAATTCCATTCTGGTTCATATCCTCTTCTGAATATATTCTTTAGCAAGTCAAGATCTACCTCTTCCTAAGCTGTAATAATTTTGATCCCTAGCACTAGTCTTGATTTTACTTCTTAAAGCACTGAAGCAAAAAAGAGCAAGATGAGGATGGTGTTTTTATTGGCCATGCATTGCTGTGTATTATGTACAACATACAACAGTTCGGGAACAAGATGCTTGTAAACTAGGGTATATATGCCATGTGAGTTTCTTCTTTCCATGTTTTTGTGATCTGGAATTCCAGTTTTGTGTTCTACTATGCTACTATGTCAGGGTTTGCTTGTAAACTAGCCCTGCTATTACTTTACTGGAGTTAGTTGCTTGATTGGTGTTATGGCATGTGTTCTTTACTTTTTCCTCACAACTGATTCACAGAACAATGACATTTTGGCAGCAAAATAGAATCATAGAATATCCTGAGTTGGAAGGGACCCATAAAGATCATTGAGTCCAATTCCCTGCTCCTTGCAGGACTACCTAAAAGTAAACCGTATATAATGTATTATCTGAAGGGTGAGGAAAAAACAGCAGCTTACTTCCACAATAGCAAGGAGCCCTAAAAGCCTATTTCATTAGATCAAATCAAAGAATCAGTAACTGCTGAGTAACAAACCCCAATGCCTCCTCCTTTACCTTTGAAGCAGTTACTTGATAGCCCGGTTTTGTTTGCTCTACCTGAAAAAAATATCTAAGATAATATCTCTCTTCCCAAGGTGTTTTAAGTATGTGATGTGAAAACGGGCATTCAACAAATAAAACAAATTAAAAAAAATGACAAAATCTTGCCACATTGGGGATACTAAGCAGATGATTAATGTCTAATGCAGAAATCAACTCAATAGAACCATGGGTAGCATCATACCAGTATTTCCCCAGCCTCTATGTAGCACACTGTTCCAGTATTATATTATCAGGCTTTATTTTAAGTGTTGGTTCTTTAGGTTGTGTTTGCAAGATACTGCAAACAGTCTAAAATCATTTTGCTATTTATTTACAAACTCCTGCTGAATAAAACACTTAAAATTGCTTAGAAGAGCATATACAGTCTAACAGTTATTTTGTTGATGCTTATCAGCTACAGGCAACTTGATAAAGAATTATCTGTGGCCTGACAACCTGTGTCTCAGAAACTTTTGATGACTACAAACCATCAGAGCCCTTCACAGCCCTTTCAGATAGTAGATTTCATTTTATCCTCACAGTATCACTGCAAACATAGGGAAATTATGTGATTTACAGATGGGAAATTGAACTGCAAAAAGATTAAGGGACAGATTTTCCAGGAGAGCCCAAATGAAGCTGCAAGACTCTTTCAGTTTTCACAATCACAATCAACAACCTAGACCTAATTCCTTCCAACACCTAGTCTCTGCCTATACCTATCTGGATTAGAGGTATTACTCTCTCTGTTTTCTAAGTCCTCAGAAGCACCTCCTCCTCAGGTAGCGCTTAGCAAGGCAAATATTACAAGAAACAGTGGGGAAGACATCCCACTTCTTCCTCATTTCCCTGTCTTCTGTCTTCTCAGCTGCATGGTACCACCACTTAATTTGTGCTCTCTGTGAAACAGTCTAACTGACCGAACTGCTAGAGAATTCAGTAAAGCAGTGGGTAATATCCTGCCATTCCACTGAGTTAGGTCATCTTGGTGAAGAGTCAGGGCTGGTGTCAGAGCAGGAAAAACAAAACCTCCCCTTCAGTACCATCAATTGCATGTGCAGTAGAGCTCAAAATTTCAGTCCCAAGATTGTTAGGCAGTACCTGACTGATTGTTGCATATACTGTATGTTAAACAACTTTAGGAGGAGAGACCAATACTGCAACTTGACCTCAGCTCAATGGAAAATACAATTTCTTTGAAACAGCAAGTAGATACTTCATTCTAACAGAGCTGCAGTTGACTATTCTGCTGTGCATCCTATTAGTGTAACTCCTGATCAAACCAGGAGCAAGCTTCCTTTTTGAAATAAAAACTGTCTAAGAAAAACAACATTTTCCTCTTAAGGGAATTTTATATTCACAGCTGATAAACTGTAGAACAAAATTAGGACAACTAGTAATTCCACTTTAATATCTGAGGTAATTTTGCAAAATATAATCTAACTAAGCTTTTTAAAATATTAACCTAAGGAGACAAAAAAAAGTATCACAGAAATACTACTAAGTGTACTCTGCAAGTTTTACATTGACATTCCCTTAAAAATGTCACCACAGTGCAGATTCATTGATATTTTTAAACCTACATAGTTATCTATGGAATGAGCTAAGCTAAGATAGTAAGGTCAAAGATAACTCTTCACCTCAGTAAAAACAGAAGAAAATAAGTAGTAATATGCAATCAGTTCAATTTCTCCTGAAACTCCATTAGTTTATATTATACAGACAGCCAAATGTTGCATGTATGCTTCCTATTGCTAATATAAATGACAGCCTATTTCATGCCGGCAATTCATTTTTAGTGGAAAATAAAAATCATTTATTGAATCCAGCTATAATAACATAGTCCACAAAATGTAAACAGTACCTGAATTCCTTTGCTTCCAAATAGTGTTGAGCTTAGATAAAATATAAGAAATAGAAGTTATTGTGTTGCCTAGACCTGCTTCCTTGCAGTTCTTTGACTGTGAGCTTATAAAAGGTTAATGATGTAAGTTACTCAAAAAAGCATTTTTAATAAGTATATTCTACTCTACCCAGGCATGTTCCCAGCTCTAACTGTGCTTTTCTTCAAATCTCTGTGCCAGTTATTCCATAATGTCTATGAGCACCAATCTACCTTCAAGTTACAGGAAAAAAAAAGGTGCAGCAGGGAATGTCCTGCTTACAAACAGAAATGGACTGTAGATGATAGGAAACAGAGAGACCAGTAGAAAGCAGACCTACATATTCACCCACTTCCCCTAACACATGTCCAAGGTCCACCTAACTGCCAATTCTGTTTGCTGTCATAGCAGAAGAATGTATCAAGTGTGTTAGGCACCTGCTCAAGGTTTGCATTATTTTGTCACCCATGTTGCTTCTGAACAGGTGACACAAGCCAAACAGCACATAAGTATGCTGTGTCACTGGCAAAGTCATAGCCTGAAGTGAACAGAAAGAAATCCAATAGAAAACAAGTACATTGAGGTCATGTGCAAGAACAGAGGATTCCTTAGAAAAGAATGGGAGTTATTAAGAATGTTAGTAGTGTCCACCTTGTCCAGCTCTCACTGATAGCAGAAAAAAACAGATGCTATTTAGGGTATATCCCTACCTTTTCCACATCGTGTTCATTCACAGACCATTCTCCATGATTTTTTTTAATCCCTTTTGAACCTGTTGATGCTGCGTGTCTCTATAGCCTACTGCAGCCAAAGTTCATTGCCAGTTTTGTAGAAAAAAGTGCTTTGTTTTATAAGTTTTAACTAATCATCTTACTAGTTGTTCCCTACCTGTTCAGTGAGTGCCTCTAATTCTAGTCTTGTAGGACTTGACAAAAATAGTACTTACTGTATTTGCCTTACCCACCATAATCATGATTTTGTAAGCCTTGATGGTATTGTCCCTAGTCTTCTATCCTACAATAGCTATTGTACCAGCTTTTTCAGTCTCTCCTGGCAGGGCAGGTACTCCATCCTCTAAATTATAAGACAATAACATGATAGATAGGAAAGAGAGACAGAAATCAGGTAAAATGCATCATTTTAGGGTTTTAAAAATTAATCTTTTAATATATCTTAAGTAAGGTCCAAGTTGGGGCAAGGGGGAGCTTCTGGTTTGTGGAGACAGATGAGACTGCTTCAGAATGTTTAGTTGTCCTGAAGTGTTCATTTAATAATAAATCATATTAAAATGTTGCATTGAAACAACTTATTGAAAAAAGAATGCCCATGCATTTGCCGAACAGAAATAAATTTATATAAAAAAGCATATATACAAAAAATTTAATAAACTATTTCCTGCATGTGTAGTTGTTTTAGTATGCAACAGAAATCATATCGAAAACACAATGCACCTTTAAGTACCCTCTTGCAAAAGCAGCACTTTAATTAGAAAAAGAATATAGTAATATAGAGATTCCTTAATTAAGCACTATACATGCTCTTCTGCTCCAAAACTGTATGAATTATTCTTATGACAGTGAATTGAGATGCATTTAAATTACACTGGATTCTGAGATTTTTCCTGTATGAATCTATCAGTTTACCCCTATCAGTCATAACAAAATGGAAAAAAAGGAGAAAAAAGTCTTGCTATGAAACAGTGGAAGGACTAAATTCATCACAGCCCCATACTTTCAGATGTATGTCTAGACCTATTCTGCAGATGCAAAGAGCTAAAACTAGATGATGCATATATAGAAAGCCACACAGGAAAGCCCACAGCTGGAGATTGTTCAGGGAGGTAACTTAGTGTGAAGACAGGCTCTGAGCAGGGAAATCGAGGAACATTGGCTCTTTCCAGATTCAAGGAAAGGTTTAAGGTAAGGCAGTCTTTCATATGGCATATGGTTTGAGATCAGTTCTCCCTTACTTGTTTTCAGAACTGAAGCAGGCTGTCTGATCACTCGTTACTGCTGTCACTGCTCCTAGAGGAAAGGATTAGAGGAAAGAAAATCAGCCCTGGTGAGGTAATCATAATTGATCACTGGAGCTCAGGACCTCGCCTAACAGTAGGTTAATTACATAATTCCACCCCAGAGATGGTGGCATAAAGCCAGCATCTAAAGGAAGACCATATTCCAGACAAATCTGGAGAGCTCAGAAGTGCAGTTTGCTCTCACTGATGCACAGCGCAAAAGCACTAAATTTGGCAACAAGCTTAAGTAACACGGCCAATGATGTTTACACACTGGATAAGCTGTAAATTTCCTGAGGCACTTAGATTTAAGTTATTGATTTACCTTCCTACACATGTTGATCATATAAAAACCTACAACTTACGACATCTTTGACTCATAATAGTCCTTAAAAAAAAACCACTTGCCCTTCATTTCAACTAGATGCCTTTTCCTGCTTCCATTAAATTATACCTTAGGTTTAGCCACATGTGGCTTCTGTGAAGTTTCAGGGTTTTAAACACCCCTGCATCATTCAGCTTTATGTCTCCTCCCATCTTTAAAATTTTATTCCTCAGGCACTATTATTTCCCCCCTGCCACCTCAGCTGACAGGTAGCTTCAAGACTTGCTGCACATCCCCTGTCTACCAGCTGACATTTGAGACATAAATTAGAAATATTCAGTTTGTTTAGAGCCCTAGGAAAAAAACAGTTCAGAATTTTCTAAAATTTATAATTAAAGGATCTGTATTTTTTTTTTGCTGTGGTTAATTACAGGAAGGATATCACCCATGTGGCTCAAGTCAACAACTATTCAGAGCTTTGTCCAATTACTGTTTAATTGGGGTCATTATAAACAGTAATGTTTGCAACGTGATTCTCTAATTCTTAGAAACAGCGGTTGTTAATATAATCTAGGGCTCATTTTCTGAATGAAGGCAGAATGTATATGTATGGTTAATGACTGATAGTATTTCCAATAGACCTGGAATTATTACACTGTGCAGAAGTGTTATATTTTTGGTTACTCTGCATGGCCAACATATGCTTTTTTTTTTTAATCCTGAGCTGTACTGCCTTTGGTGTTTCTCTCACAAACTCTACTTTTAGCTACCTTGAGATGGTTTTAGTCCCTTCATTATGGAGAAAATGTAATCCAAGTGCACCACTGAAGCTTAAAAGAAACAGAAAAGCATTTATTTTCATTTCTGTAATGTTTAGCAGGCAATTAAGGATCTTGGGCGAGTTGCTTTATTAAACTTCAAAATATTATTACAAATTATTACAATACCACCCCACATAAAGCATGTCAGAATAGGCATAATTAGTTTAAAATACACTGTAGTATTTACTGAATTATTTATAATCTAGCTTCAGTATGATGCCCAGATTTCATCACCCTCTGTGATCTCTATTAACTGTCAAAATCTCACCTGTCAGAACAAGCTTTTTTGTCACATGTTTATAATCACTGACTACAATGAAATCAAACTCAAAGTTGATTTTAGTTTTCAACTTTCTTCTGTTGTATACTACTGTCAACAGCTATTAAATGCTGCTGAGCAGCAAATATAAATTCATACTCTCTTCAGGCAGTTTTCAGTTGGGCTACCTTTTATTTTCTGCAAAATTCATTTCCTTGTATTGAATTCATTCCTACTGATACAGCAGGAAAACCTAGCACTGTCATTCTGTCTCTGAAGAAAACATGGTCAAGTTCCAAAGTCTGCTCTTGCACCTTTACATAAAAGGGCCAGCTTGTCATGAATGGCTCAGCATTTGACACTCTACCTCAAATTGCAAAAATCTTATATGCCCTTCCCAAGGTTCCTAGTAGAACTAAAAATCAATATTCCTCTTTTCTTCAGAAAGAAGTGGCTCCAACCACAGGTAAACTGCAACATGAACTCTTTCTTACTGACGCCTTCACTTGTGGGCAGGCAGTTTCCTAAGACAAAGTAACCAGTTTTCTGATAAGCCTAGGCTTAAACTTTTCTCTCTCACCCAAAGGATAATCCTACCTAGACATTTCTTTTTGTGCACTCTTACTCCTGCTGGGTGCAGGAGAAAAGATAATGCCTCTCCTGGAAGCAGTTCCATGTGTTCTGCATTCAAACACATATAGGTAGGTTATTGCGTTAAAAAATTCTCAGTTTTTCTCCTTGATACACATTTCTGTGGACTTGTGGGACACATGACTTAATTATCCAACTGTCACTCTGCATTTTTTTTTTAATTAGCAAAATCTATGACACAGCAGTCACACCACTAACAGTGTCTTATAAAAATGATTGTCAGAGTTCTTTCCCTTGATGTTTGAGAAGAGTAAAATAAAGTGTAATAGTTTATTAAGAAATGAATTAACTACATTCCTGTTTCCTTCCACTCATGTTCATTGGTGTGCAGGTACTCTTCAATGCTGAAAAGACAGTATGAAGCAAAGGGCTATAAGCTCATTATGCTAACCCTCTCTATTACTCGTAGCTATCTACTAGAAAGAAGCTGACAAGCAACAGATAATGGAGAAACCTTGTTCCCTGCCATTTCTTGAGAGAGACAAGAGATTGTTGTCATTCTTTGCTCTTCTGTTTTTCTTTGTTTTGGAAAAGCTGGTGCCAAGCAATAGCCCACATTTTGTTCCAGCATTTACTTCCTTTTACTTTCCCCTTTGTGTCTTCTGAAGAATGAAGTTGTCAAACTCAAGCTAGTTTATTGCACTCTGCTCTATGTATGTAACAAAGCAATCCAAATTAAAGATCAATTTATCTGAATAATACACACAAATTCCCATAATTTCACAATTAAAGAAAAAACTGGGACCTACCCAGAAAATAACCATACCCTTCTACCCTTCAAATAATCATCTGTTGGAATTGGTGTACGCCTTTGGGACAATTTACAGTAAATTAAGGAGACTGGGTTTACTAGAGATGCATCTAAAGGAAAAGAAAGAGGAATATTCAGACAAGCAATAAATTTAGTCCTTCTTCCCGCCCCTCTTCTGTTTATTTTAAACTCTTTATGTTCTTGAATAATACAGTGAAATGTATATTGGAGATGGCTAATAAGCTGTGTTTGAAAACAAAACTTATTTGGGAAAAATTAAGTTTGTTTAAAGTGTTCATTTATTAAGTTCTGAATGGGTTGGAGTAAAGAGAACAAAAAACTTGACAGTCTATTTTCCCTTGATTCCCTTTGCAGAAAATTGGAAGTGAAGTTTTACTTTTCTTGCTTTGACCTGACAAAAAAAAAAATGAATGGAAGAAAACAGAAATTTTAAAAAATCTTGACAAATTATTAAAACGAATAGACTTCTTTTGCTCAAACAACATGAAGTTAGTAGAAAGTTTTGAAAGGTTTTTATAATCACTTTAAGCAAGGCTGTGTCATCTAGAAGAAATAAATAGTTTATACCACACTAACAGAGCTTGAGATCTGACAAGCTGTTCTTCAGCTGAACGTTTGACAACAGTAGTCACTATGTTGTTCCATTGTCAGTGTTACTGTTCTCTCTTTAGACATATTCTTTTGTTATATCCCTTAATTTTTTCTCTCAGTTGGTTTTCCTATTCTCCTCTTAAAAAAAAAAAAAAAAAGAAGAAGAAAAGAAAAAGAAACATAAAGTTGATTTAAGGACAACTAGAAACAGAAAAACAGAATAACTGTTTCTTCTATCCAGAAGTGGATCTATCTTTTTTTTTAATTCTGCCTTCTTTTCTGCACTCCACCTAATTCTCTTCTCTCCATTCTTTTTATTATTCTGAGAATTCACAAGCACTTTAATACAACAGGAGTAGCTGTTTAAAAATGAAAAAAAAGAAATCATCACTGTCAATCAAGTGCTTAAAAGCAGCCTTTCATTCCGTGTATTTGTACAGAAATTTAAAAAAAATATTTTTAAGGAAAATTTAGAACGAGATGTCTTTATAGTTTAACAGTCATCCAGTACTGAAACTTCTGTCAGCAAAGTCCCACATTGATCACCTTGTGTGGCATATTGAGCTGCTACAATGCATTAGTCAAACATCCTGGAATGATTTTCCCTTTCATGTCTGAATGCTCAAACCAACACATCACTTGAATGTTTATGCATTTTTTTTTTCACTAGAGGGAGCCAAAATCTGTAAGTATGTAGTTTTAAGTATCAACATTTCTGAAGTCCTATGTTAGCATCTACTGTGGTAAAGCTAAAAGGTGCTACTTCAAGAATATTTTTACTGTTATTATTTTAATTTTTGGTATATTATTGCAGGATAAAAAGGAGGAAATTAAAAAGGTACTGTTTCAGTCCTGCTGGTACAAGTTTACAGAAATTTAGGCAGCTGAACTTGACGTCTTGGTATATAGCAACAAGTCATGTATTTGCATCTTGGTACTAGTAAGGAAGTTACTTTATATCTAATCATCTCATGTTCTAATTCATGCTCAGAACAGGGTTGTCTCAGTGTCACTGTTTTCAGTGACTGAGGATAATCCAGAACACATGCTAATTTTGGGTTTTGATCATGGGTCAGTCTACATGACACCAGGACTGCTGGTGACAGATGGGGTACACCTGTCTCAAAGTGGGAAAAGAATCTTTGCGAACAAGTTAGCAGGCCTCATTGAAAGAGCTCTAAATGAGATTTGACAGGGGAAGGGGTTAAAACCAGGCTTGCTAGAGATAAGCCTGGGGGCAGCACACCACTATTTGAGGGACAGTGTCCTAGCAAGGTCCTTCGGTCTGCCATCTCAGTGGAGGTAGGGGATGGAGATCCATGCAAAGACTCCCTGGTTATTGATGAGTTAGAAACCACAAAAGCACTGAAAACAGTCACATACAAATTAGGGCTTCTCCCCAAAAACAGCTGGTGGGATCAATAGCCCAACTGAAGTGTGTCTACGCCAATGCATGCAGCATGGGCAACAAACTGGAGGAGTTGGAAGCTGTAGTGCAGCTGGAAAACTGATATAATTGCAATCACAGAAACATGGTGGGGTAACTCAGACAACTGGAGTGCTGCAGTGGATGGGTAGAAGGGATAGGCAAGGAAGGAGAGGCAGTGGGTTAGCCTGGCACGTTAGGGAGTGTTTTGACTATTTTACTTGATGATGGTGATGAAAGGGTTGAGTGTTTATGGGTAAGAATCAGGGGGAAGGCCCACAAGGCAGATGTCATGGTGGGAGTCTGCTATAGACCACCCAACCAGGATGAAGAGGCAGATGAAATATTCTACAAGTAGCTAAGGGAAGTCTCACAATTGCTAGCCCTTGTTCTTGTGGGGGGACTTCAAGTTACCAGATGTCTGCTGGAAATGCTATACAGCAGAGCACAAATAGTCTAGGAGATTCCTGGAGTGTTTGGAAGATAACTTTTTCACACACTCGGTGAGTGATCTAACTAGGGAAGGTGCCCTGCTGGACCTGTTGTTTGCAGGTCCAGCAAACCTCTGGGCTACCGGAGGTGAATGAGGTTCCTACCTATCCGAGTCTCATGGGCACTACCATCAGCCCTCATCGGACAGAGGCCAAGAGTGAGGAGGAAGTGGAAGTCTCACCTTCAGGTGCCATGGCTTCAGCACTGCCATTGCCATCAACCCCTATCCTGGGTTCCACGGTTGATCCACCAACTGAGGGCACACCAGTGGTGAAGGTTCTGGACAAGAATCCATCACGACCTTGCTGTGGGAACCAGATGGGAATGATGTCAGGACTGGTTGAACATCTAAAGAGAGCACATGGAAAGAGAAAGATCTTATTTCAGTGTGCCAGTTGTGGAAGAACAGATGTGAAACGTCATAGTATTGCCTGCCATTTTCCAAAGTGCAAAGGGGCTTTAGATCCAGCCCAGGTGGATGTGGGTGATGTGATGGCTGGAGGCCATCTTGGGCATAGTGATCATGAAATGATAGCGTTTTCGATTCTTGGAGAAGTAAGGAGGGGTTTAGCAGAACTGCTGCCTTGGACTTCCAGAGGGCAGACTTTGGCCTGTTTAGGGGCCTGGTTGACAGAGTCCCTTGGGAGGCAGTCCTGAAGGGCAAAGGAGTCCAGGAAGGCTGGACATTCTTCAAAAAGGAGATCTTAAAGGCATGTGAGCAGGCCATCCCCATGTGCCAAAAGATGAGCCAGCAGGGAAGACAACCGGCCTGGCGGAAGAGAGCGCTTTTGCTGGCACTCAGATAAAAAAAGAAGAGGGTTTGTGACCTTTAGAAGAAGGGACAGGCAACTCAGGAGGACTACAAGGATGTCAGGAGGTTATGCAGGGAGAAAATTAGAAGGCCCAAAGCCCAACTAGAACTTAAATTGGCTACTGCAGTAAAAGACAACACAAAGTGTTTCTGTAAATACATTAGCAGCAAAAGGAGGGCTAAGGAGAATCTCCAGCCTTTATTGGATGTTGTGGGGGAAACATAGTGACAAAGGCTGAGGTACTTAATGCCTTCTTTGCCACTGTCTTTAATAGTAAGACCAATTGTTCTCGGAGTACCCAGCCCCCTGAGCTGGAAGACAGGGACAGGGAGCAGACTGAATCCCTCATAATCCAAGGGGAAATGGTAAGTGACCTGCTACACCACTTAGACACACACAAGTCTATAGAGCTGGATGGGAGCCACCCAAGGGTACTGAGGGAGCTGGTGGAAGCGCCCACCAAATTACTTTCAATCATTTATCAGCAGTCCTGGCTAACTGGGGAGATCCCAGTTGACTGGAGGTTAGTAAATGTGATGCCCATCTACAAGAAGGGCTGGAAAGAGGATCCGGTGAACTACAAGCCTGTCAGTCTGACTGCAGTCCCAGGCAAGGTTATGGAGCAAATCATCCTGAGTGCCATCACATGGCACATACAGGACAACCAGGTGATCAAGCCCAGTCAGCACAGGTTTATGAACAGCAGTTCCTGCTTGACCAACCTGATCTAATTCTATGACCAGGTGGCCCACTTCACAGATGAGGGCAAGGATGGTGATGTTTTTAGTAAAGCCTTTGATACAGTTTCCCACAGCATTCTCCTGGAGAAACTGGCTGCTCATGGCTTAGACAGGGGTATTCTTCCCTGAGTAAAAAACTGGCTGGATCGCCAGGCCCAAAGAATTGTGGTGAATGGAGTTAAATCCAGTTGGCAGCCGGTCACAAGTGGTGTTCCCCAGGGCACAGTATTGGGGCCAGTTCTGTTTAATATCTTTATCAATGATTGGATGAGGGGATCAAGTGCACCCTCATTAAGTTTGCAGACAACACCAAGTTGGGTGGGAATGTCGATCTGCTCGAGGGTAGGAAGGCTCTACAGAGGGATCTGGACAGGCTGGATAAATGGGCTGAGGCCAACTGCATAAGATTCAACAAGGCCAAGTGCCAGGTCCTGCACTTGGGTCACAAGAACTCCAAGCAACACTATCGGCTTGGAGACAAGTGGCTGGAAAGCTGCCTGTCAGAAAAGGACCTGAGGGTGTTGGTTGACAGCCAGCTGAATAGCCAGTAGTGTGCCCAGGTGGCCAAGAAGGCCAACAGCATCCTGGCTTGTATCAGGAGTAGTGTGGCCAGCAGGAGTAGGGAAGTGATCATGCCCCTGTACTCAGCACTGGTAAGGCTGCACCTCAAATACTGTGTTCAGTTTTGGACCCCTCAGTACAAGAAGGACATTGAGGTGCTGGAGCGTGTCCAAAGAAGAGCAACGAAGCTGGTGAAGGGTCTAGAGAACAAGTCTTATGAGAAGCAGCTGAGGGAACTGGGGTTATTTAGTCTGGATAAGAGGAAACTTAGGGGAGACCTTATTGCTCTCTACAACTACCTGAAAAGAGGTTGTAGTGAGGTGGGTGGCAGTCTCTTTTCTCAAGTGATAGGGTGAGAGGAAACAGCCTCAAGTTGTGCCAGAGGAGGTTTAAGTTGGATATTAGGAAAAATTTCTTCACTGAAAGGGTTATCAAGCATTGGAACAGGCTGTCCAGAGAAGTGGTTGAGTCACCATCCCTGGCAGTATTTAAAAGACGTGTAGATGTGGCACTTAGGGATATGGTTTAGTGGTGGACTTGGCAGTGTTGGGTTTACGGTTGGACTCGATGATCTTAAAGGTCTTTTCCAACCTAATTGATTCTATCATTCTATGATTCTAACTTTGTAGTGCATTGCTACTACTTGTTATTGGACATGCGTATTTGAGACTCAATTTCTCTGAGAAGCCAAAGCAAAGCAGGGATAGGGATTATATTGAAGAAAAAAGGTGTGAGGAACAGTATAATAAACTAAGAGCTGGGGTAAGTCTTTCCTCATTCAATATTTGCAGTCCTTCTCACAGAAAGATTTTATACAGGACCTCAGAGTAGATGAGGAATTTTAGAACAGGATCAGCCATGTTGGAATGTTAGTGCAACTTAGCTGAGATATACATTTTGTAGTAACCCAAAAGCAGTATTCACCAAGCAAGCATACAAGAAACTACAAAACCAAACCTGGCTTGACAATGTGCATAAGATTACAGCTAAAGAGCGTAGTACTCATTTTGAGTGTAACAAGGAAGATGCTCAAATGTGCCTTTAGGATGAATAACTGATCTTCTCCGTCATTTTGGTAGTGTGAAAAAGGTCAAAATTTTTGTCATATGGATCCGTGATGATTCCAGTGGTGTTGTTGCAATACTAAATTGGATTTATGTTTGGCAAAAGATTTCATACAGAGACTGAAGGAACTGGATTTGGGGACTTGGGAGTTTGGGGTTTTTTGAGGTGTTGGGTTTTTTTTTTCTTAACAACTTCAGAATACTAAGGCCTTTAAGTTACTGAAAATAATATTTACTTTTTCTTAGCTATATAATCCTCTTTATCCCTATAAAATTATTTGATACAAGAGAGTTTTAATTTGTTAGGTAGATTGCTATGGTCTTCTGTTTCCTATTTGGTTTTGGCTGTCAGCTATAATTTATCTAGGACTAAGAACAGCTTAGATCAACCATAATGTACACAGCACCATGCATTGCTGTTTCTTTAGATGATTAGCCATATGAAAGGGACATAAGGGGCATTAGAAAAAAGAAAAAAAAGAAGATAGAATCTGAGCGCTGCTTAATTTTGAAAGCAACATGTCCTCTTGGCTTCTAATAAAGAAGGAAATTACCACGCTGTGTTCCAGGGGAAATGTTAATTGTTCACATCAACATATCTTTTAGATGCTCCTTATTAGGGCGTTCTTTTCTTCTTTTTAGTCAATTTCCATTTTTTTTTTGCCTAAATGAGTTTTTCCTTTCATCCAATCTTGTTGTCTAGGATAGGAAAAAAATGCAAGAGAGTAAGGAAAGCAATTATTCTTTACCAGGGGAAAGTAACTCTCATAGATTTGCTAAGTGTAAAAGATGGACAGCATAGCCATAACTAAGGTAATTTAAATTAAGTTAGAGTTCCTCAAAAACTGAAAGCGGACTTTGATGTCTAAATTGCACTGCATTTGTGCTTTGAACTTAGAGTCACATATTTGCAAAGTTTTGATATGATTTTTGATGCTGTAAATAATTTGGATGTAAAAATACACATTTCTTACAGATAAAACAAGTTAAGGGCAGGTAACATTTGATTAAAATATTTTTAAAAGTCATCCAATTCTAATCATAGCACAAACAAAACCAAAAGATAAATACATAATACTGGCTTTAATATCTAAAATCCCTTCAATTTTCAGACCTGGACAATGTTGGACTGTGAATCCATAATCAGTGTCTTCATAATAAGTAACTACTAATGGCAGCTTCAGCTCCTCTACCCTAACGATTTGTGACAGTCATTCTAGCCCTTCCACTGTATTAGTGAAGTTAAGAGCACTTTCTAACTGTCTCTGTTGTTTATACAATTTCCTTGCCTAGAATATCTCCAAGACACAACAGCAAAAGCGTTGTCCCCTCTATCACTGACGTTCACACTACATAAGTCTCTGTAAACATGATGCAGCCGGGGATAATTTCAAGGGAAGCTGTCTCAGTGAAGCATACAGAAACTGCAACTTACTTTGCATAACAGAACTGGGCTTCAAAGCACTTAAAGATCTAATAAAGCTCTGTGTGTACAGAAAATAGGAAGTAGTTAACTAAACAGTAAAGATGTTAAGACTGTCTAATAAGTTGCTTCATAATAATAGATTTATGCTTTATAGGCCAAAAACATCGCTTGGGGCTAAGTGTATACTTGTACAGGCTCTGGCTGAGATAGAGTTAAATTTCTTCATAGCAGCCCGTATGGTGCTGTACTCTGCATTTGTGAACAAAACAGCATTGATAACACATGTGTTTTGGCTACTGCTGAACAGTGCTTGCACAGAGTCAAGGCGCTCTCTGTTTCTCACTCTGTCCCTGCCACGTAGTAGGCCAGGGGTGAGCAAGGGCCTAGGAGGAGACACAGCCAGGACAGCTGACCCCAACTAACCAAATGGAAATTCCATGCCATATAATGACATGTTCAGCAGTAAAAACTGGGTGTGCAATCTTTCCAAAATAGACAATGCTCAGAGATGAGCTGGGCATTGATGTGCTGGTTGGAGATGGTGGTAGCCTTTGTGTTACTTGTTCTTTTTTTCCTCTTTTCTTCACTTACTAAACTGTCATTATCTCAACCCATACTTTTGCTTTTGCTTTCCCAATTCCATACCCCATCCCACTGGAGGTGGGGGAGAGGTAGGTGCAAAGTGAGTGGCTGGCTGGCTGCTTAGTTGCCAGCGTCAACACATCTCTATATAAAGTGTATAGTTGTTATCTACTTGTGTGTGACTTCTTATGTGTTCTATGACTGACGACAAATTAATCCGAACAGCAAGAAGCACCTCTTTAACCAGCTTGCTTATTCAGTCCATAGATAGTCTTGCAGAGTTTCCATTTCTTAGTGGTTTTGAGGAACTAAATACTTTAGAATTAGTAATATCAGGAATAATTACTAGTTTTGTGTACATCTCAAGGTAAGAACAGATGTTCAGCAGTGAACACTAGCAATGGAAAAGCTGTTCTTTATTATATTATGCATTCACAGATCACTTGCTAAAACAGAAATCAGCACATCACTTTTTAATTTTTGCTGTGCCGTCATTATGAAATCAACTGGTAGATATTAAAGCAACTATTCTCATAAAAATAATAGCATCCACTATTCTCGCAAACGTGTAAATAGCTCAGTATGTTTCACATAAACCTTGGTTTAAGCCCTGGTTAACAACTGCTTTGAGTAAAGCTGTATGGAGATCAGCTGTCAGCTTTCTGTACTTCTGAAGTCTTCAGCCATATGAAGAAAGAGTGGCAGTAATCACAGAGTATTCTCTATTAACAAACCCATTCTGTAATTTTTGCAGTCCTTAAGATGATTTTTCTCTATATAACCACAACCTAAGAAAACCAAAACAGGAATTCCTTATGACTACAACTACCGCTGTTAGAGGGCCAAATCGGTAGGAATACATGCGAGTGACATGAGATTACCACAGCATGTGAAACAAACATTTGTTCTCCTATTTGTAGATATTGTTACTGTCATAAATCAGACCAATTATATTCTTACATTGATGAAATAATAATAAAATAAAAAATATGAAGATTGAATAATAGAGAAACACTCACACAGGTATGGTGTTTTCTCCTCCAAACTAATTCCAGAGCATTTGGTAATAAATCATAAAAACCAATTTATATTATATTTGTATTACCACAAATAGCATCTCTAACTAGAATCTCTAGTGCTTCTGCATACACTCCTTGCTCCACCCAAACACCACTATACAGTATAAAGCAATCAGAAGAATTAATGATGTGATCTTCAAAATGGAGGATGGCAATCAGCTCATCATGACCTAAAAGGAAGGGAAGGCAAACTATGTGTAGCCACTGGAGGAACTTCCTTTCTGGGCAATAATGAAGCGGAAAGACCAAAGGAGAAAACTGTGGAATTCCCAGTCAGTGAAGTAATTTAAATACTCCCTCAGAGTGAAACTTTGGCACCCATAAATAATAAGCCATACAGAAACTCATCTACCTTGGAGGTGCTAAAATACTGAAACACAGGTATCTAAGACCAGTAAGGAACTATTTTGAGAATCTAGTTGAAAATTTTATGCCATACAGACCAAAACTCTGTAACCAACAGTTTCTGCATCAAGTTTGTCATGTGTCTGAATCGAAGACATTTGTAAGTAAGGCACCTTGCACATATACAGGCAGTTCAACATCAGGAATCTTTATGTGATCTCTTTTTTCTATGTTCCAATTGCTGTCAAAAAGCTACCCTATTTCTGAATGTCTAATTTTGCCCCCCCAAAAAATAGATTTCAAAATGCTTCTTTGCCTCCAAATGAATCTAAAGCTGGCTATTATCTGAAATCCTTTCCTTCAGTATACATAGACCATACTTAAGTTGCTTCTTAACCTTTTCTTTAAAGAAAATGTATAGGTGGCTATTCCTAAATATTCCTTCTAAACCCTCCTATCGAACTTCACTGTAACTTCATTTCGAATCCTCACCTTATGTCATCCTCTTGCTAGGACACAAGCAGGGAAGGTTCACCTCAAAAAACACTCTCCTGGATGACAGCTGAAGAGAGTGCTGCTTTCCTGTCTGCCAAAAACCTTACTGGCCATTGCAGAGGACACTAGGCACACTTACACTATGAGAGGACTGACATAAATCCACTGACTCAGGAAAGTCAGTCCCAGTTTGATGCTGGCAAAAAATTAGCGAACACTGGCACACTTCTGCCTTTGACCCTCTGTCTGTTGGCCACCTAATAAAACATCAAAGTGCCTTTCTGCAACATAAGCTGTCATAGCTAAAAACCTATCCAAACCACAATTAATGTCATATTTAGTACTGTTCCACTTAGAAGGATGTATATTATGAACTATTTATTAAAGATGATCTCCCTGAAACTTTGAACCATTTTCTCCCTGTTCTAACAGATCAATATTATACAGCAATACTGTACATGTTAGTGAAAATACCAATACATGACATTTAGAAGGATATGAGCAAATAACTTGGGCACTGCAAGATTTGTCATTATCCTGGACACATCATAAGAATGCACCAGAAGCAATATCCTGTTCCCTTTCAGACATGGAAGTACACTCCATGCGAAATTCTGCGACCTGTCGTAACAACCTGTCACTGATTGCCTTTATTAAAACTTCAGGAACAACGTACCTCAAAAGTTAGAATTTAGCCTAAGTAGCTCCTTTTGCTTAAAGACTGCAATGGGACAATTGTTTCAATTATTAAATTAACAGTTAGAAACTGCTGATCACTTCTAGGTTTTCAATCAATTCATAACTATCTCCTTAAAAAAATTTTCCTTTGACTATATATTTAAAGAAAGTTGGCACTAAGCTGTCACTTAAATTAAAGAAAATTGAAGTACAGTATTACAAACTCATTGAAAAATATTACACTTGTCTTATTTCTAACAGCTGTATAAAATAACAGGCCATTTTGATAAAAGCATATTTTGAACTTCATTCATAGCTCAGCATGTATTCCCATGTACACAGAACTACAAACTTTGGCATAAGCCTTCAAGTAAAAAAAAAAAGTGTTGAATTTCTTATGCACTTCTTAGAACTGTATCTAGAATTGCATCTTAGAAAGTCTAAGACTTTGCAAGTATGATGTGAAGTAACGAGGAGTAAGGAAACAAAGGTCCTTTACCACATTAGCAACTCTGTACTTTCATTCAGCTGTAAACTTTACCCATAAATAATTTTAATAAAGGTAAAGCACTTATTCATGTCTATTACCTTGCATCTAGGAAGATGTCTGTTCCCTGAACCTTTAGTAAGTATTCACAAGTCGGAACCACACACTATGCCAAAGCCTCATCAACTATAAATTTATATATAGGAAATTACTCAAAGATCATGCGAGACAGGACATAAGAGGTCATTCATAGCTCAGGAGCTTGTTTGATGCAGTTCACAAGCCTACTGAAGACAGTTAAATTTCTACCTTGCCATAAATGGCATATGCACTGATTATAAAACATTCACCAAGGCTTACACCTGCCCTGCAACTTGCACCTGCTACACACAGTAAATAATGGACTACTTGATTAACAAATGCCTTTGAAAAGGTACATAGGGAAGTTGATGATGACTTCTAAGAAGTCGTAAGACAATTGAGCTGGTTTTGCCTAAGAGAAGGCTGCATTATCTCAATACTAAATCTATTCTGAAACTCACATTATTCCCATACTAAACTGAAAGAGATCTTTGCAAACTTTTATATTTTATAGCATCATTTTGATTTGCAGTTAAAATGACACCAGTTTCTGCACAGGCTGATATTTAAGACAAAATTTCTAATACGGTGAAAATCATTTGCTCTCATTCAAATCTCTTAGTAGAAAAGCTTTTCTACTCAAATTTGCTTTTGTTCCTCCTAATTCCTGGGGGGGGGGGGGGGGGGGGGGGGGCGGTGAGGGGGCAGAGAGAGAGTTTACCAAAGGCAATGGAATCATATCAAGTCAAGTGGTTTTAAAGAATTAATGTCATTAAAAAATTAATGTCATTAAAAGAATGACATGCTCAGGAAGTAAAAATTTATTATTGTGCTGGGGTGGGGGGGTGGGGGGTTATTTATTTTGTGGATCAAATGAATATGCAGCCTCTTCACATTTACTTGGAAGAAAGAAATGAATGATTCAGAAAAGCAATTTTTCCCATCTTTTATTCTATTAAAAAAAAATTGTTAACTAACAAATTCACTATAGGCAAGGCAGCAGCAGTTTTATAGGTGTTAGCAGCTGGTAAAGATGACAATTCGTGTTGTGTCTGACCTTGATTTCCAATATTTCTTAGAACTGCACCTGTTTTAATCTAGGATTTGAAATGTTACAAAATTATTCTGCTTCCTCAGGTAGATACAGAGGAGTTCCAGTTTTCATGGTGTTTCAACAATTCTTGATAGCTCTGCTGAATTTATACATACCAAGTTCCTTAGTCTTCCAGAACCACATTTACTACTTCACCTGTACTCACAGTTTATTATTATAACAGCCTTTATACTTCAGTTACACCAGCAAAAGAAAAATTTTAAGCTGAACTTTTGACTGAAATTGGGTTTATTTTAGAGATTTTAGGGAATATCCTTGCTCTAAGATTTTCTCACTTGAGCTACCAGTATTGGATCTTATGTTTTGCAGTAAGTAAGGCCTTCAACTATCACTGTTTTTAAATTTATAAAGGAAAAAACAATGAAGTATCTTACATTCATTCTATCATTACATAGAATGATTGATGACTGCTTCTAACAAAATCCTTAAACCTTTGTTTCAGCACAGGTTTATGTAACAAATGATGTTTCAAAACATTACAGTGAAACTCCTTCTGCTGCAGACCTTGTAAAGAACATAAAACATACTGAAATTCTCCATAGATAACTAATGATTAATTCATAGTCTTAACGTCACTTGCTTTTTAACACGATGTTCTTTCCTATCACCAATTCACCCTGCTTAAGCAGTAATTGTTCAGAGCTCTTCATTCAATCAAGAAAGAGCATGAAGACACTCTGAAGGAGACAGTGTTAGTAAAATATTTATTCCAAAATAAATCTACCATGACGACCTCAATGATTAGGTGACTATTTGCAATTTTTAAAATCAAATTATTTTTTCCAGTTAGTGATCAGTCTGCCCATTTTTTGTCCCCTTCCAGTATCTGCTTTATTGTACTAAGTACCAAAAAGATCAACAATGAAAGACGTAGGGTGATGGCCTTGATTTTAGTTATTATGCTTTAATGACAATATTTCTCAATTATCTGCAGAGTCCTTCCTTCTAGAAGGGAATAAGATCTTCCAGTTTTTGAGATAATGTAATAGTTAGCCAAAATAATCTAGCAAAAAAAAAAAAAAAAACCCAAACAAAAAAAAACCCACCAAAAAAACAAAGGCAAGTCATCATCAGTGGTTTAGAATTAGTGGATCTACATACTAGTTTAATATAATAAGTACCTTCCATAGAGCAGCAGCTGTGGGTTATTACAAGTCAATTATGACTACTTCAGGACTACAGAGATTAAAGGACTATAAAGATATGTAAAACTAACTTACACTTTAAAGGAATACTGAAGATTCAGTTAAATAATTGTATTGGGTCTGGCTGGGATTCTCACTGGTGCTCTATCTACTGTACACTGACAAATTGGACAAGATCAAGTTTCAGCAATACAAGCATGAGAACATGTCAGAACATGGTTTTCTCCAGTTACTCCATGTACTTTGAATAAAAGTTCAAATACCAGTAGCAGCTTACACTGTAACTTATCAAAGTTGAAAACACCAGATGTAAAAACTGTTACAAAAAATATTTCCATTATGTGAAACTAATGGTTTGATAACACATGCCACTTTTCAATTCCTCTGTTCAGAAGGATGTTACCTGGTCACTGAGCATTACCTGTAGCAACAATATTACAAATTTAGTTTCATTTTAAGATGTGTGATAATTTGGTGTGTCAGATGTTGTTAAAACATCTCACACATGTTTAACAGGTCAAAACCATAATCTTAGCATGAAATTTTTAGGTTGATCCAAAACAGTAAGAACTGTGCACAGCTCAGAGGAAAGAATGCAGCTGAAAAGTGAGGCTCAAAGAAAAAACGGGGATTATATATGTCAAAGAAAACCACCATCACAGTACTGTAGTTATAAACTATTAGCTGTTATCAAATAAAACAGTACAGATACTTTGCTAGTGTAAACTGTTCCAAGTTTACAGAACTATACCAATTTCATAGTTAATAATTAAGTTATGCTGTCACTGGAGAACATCCATGGTTATAGTTTTGACAAATGCTGATTGTTCCACCCATGGTTTTCTAGAGTTTGTTTCATAACAGTTGTAAATTATGTGCTTTTTTTCCCTGAATTTTTCCCGAGCTTTTCATAACACATATTATTTCAGACAAAATTAAACCCTCATACTACTTTGTAAACTCAAACTCAGTAGTTATATACTTGAAAAAGAGTTTTAAACATGGAGAAGCTGCCTACATGGAATTTAGTTTCCAAGCAGAATTTCCAATGAAGAACAGGTTACTTCAAGAAGTAAGAAGGAAGGCTACTAATTAAAGAAAATTTACCTTATTAAAGGAGCTTGAGGTTTCATTTCAATTATTACTAATTACTAACTTTTACTAGTGCAATGAATTCACACTTTGATATTTTAGAGATTAATAATTGCCCCTCAGACTGCATGCACACAGAAGTACTAAAATGCACTGAATACAGACTTTTGCACAACAGCTACACAATAATCAAGAATCCCTAATTGAAGAAGTATTACTTTTAATCTACCGACAGCTTGCCAGTGTGGAACTGCTGCACAATGGATCTATTTTTTTTAATGTTGGGTAATGTCATCCTTTGCAATCAACTTTCCACGATGCTCCCTTTTACATAATACAATTACTTCAGAATGCTAGATCCTTTAAAGATGTGAAAGAATTACTGTGTAATGAAGGAAGCAACATGTATCCATATTATAATCCAGGCTTCTCTAACAAAGGTAGAGACATACTTACTGTCACCATTTACAAGCTGTACATGGGCACCTAAGGTTTTTTGAAGTGCTGATTGTCAAAACAATTTTAAAAATCAAAATAAACAAACAAACAAAACCACCAAAAACACAGCACTGCAACAGCAAATATTTCTTACCTAGTGGAAGAATGACTTTAAGACATATTTATTTATTTTTATATAACCATTTATGACAAGCTGGTTCAATTCTTTGGTTTGCTTGTTATAGAACGGTATCTTCATTTTCCAACAGGAGAATTTATGTTTTGGAATCGTCAGTGGTAAGAACCTTTTTTTCAGGTTTGACTTATCTCACATGACTGTGATACAAGTAAAAAAAGTTTTAAAATAGACTTTTATTTTAAAAATCATTATGAGAAATCCTCAGTTATATCATTTTGAAGGTAAATCTCTGCTGTCCACCACAAGATATCTCATCAAGCATAATCCATCTCTATCCCTGTATCCAAGAAAATTTTGCTTAATTGCCAGATCCATCTCACACAGCTGTGTGATCTCAAGCAATTCACAATCATTATTTATCTTCCCACTTTCATAAATGCAACTCTGGAATTTTTTCATAGCAACAGAGTATACCAAAGCAAGGCACATACACATTCTTCTCTTTATAACTTGAGGCACTCTGTCTTCCTCACTAGTCTTAACATTTATCTATTTTTTGGAGCTCAGGAATAAAATTTAATAATATACAGAATAAGTAAATAGTTTTCTCCCTTTGAATATGTATGCATGTGCATCCTTAATGTCAGCATATATTTTAAATGATTTATCAAATTGCTTGGTATACCATATGAAAGTAAAATAAACTGAAGATAGCACTCATTCCTATTCTACAGAACCATGATATTTAATATTGCAAAAATATTTTCCTTTCTGGTATTTATAGCCAAAGTCAAAAGTTAAAAGCACTATTGGACTTACATTTCCTGGACTTTTAAAACAGAAATTGCTATTTTATCCTAATCTAAGACATTCTTTTTCTTTTCTTCAGTTAAAACTCAGTACTTTATCTATTCCAAATTCAATAAGCCGATCTATTTTTTTAAACAAACTTTTGACATCTAAAAGATGGAGAGAGGGGAGAGTAGAGGCTCTGTATTTGAAGTCTGTGTGTATAGAAAGATGTGGTAGAATTTCTTGCGTATGAAAGTATCTTCAATCACAGAAGAATTTAAAGCAGCATGTTGTGTGAACAGCTGAATTAAGGTGTGTCATTTAATGTGAACATATTTTTTTATATCTGTAATAACAGTGAGAAACATCATGATACCATATACTGCAGCTAAAGATCAGGATAATTAAGCAATTGAGCACTAATAGCTTATTTCAAATGAAGACACCTGGTATGGTTCACTGATTTGGTTATATTACTGTATTTCCCATGTCTTCAATGCAAAAAAAAAAAAGAAAAAAACAGAAAATCAGTTACTTCAATACTACAATAACAAAGTCGTTAGGTTTAGGGGCTTTTTCTTTTTCAAATGGATATTCCAAAAATTGTAGACATATTTTTGCAGTAGGATTTCTAATTCATGTATTTGTGTATGTATTTCTCAACTAAAAGATTAGATTAAGGCTGTCCATATATACCTGATCTGACATTTTCTAAATTTTAAGTTGTCAGTTTCTTTAAATGATTAAGGGCCTCTCAAAGACAGTAAAATAGTCACACATTGAAATGACACAACACTGTTGCTCTACCCAGTATGCAGAGGAATGTTTGGTATCCATATCACTGAATGTTCTCAGTTTAAAAACATTGAATGGCCAAATGCACTCCTGCCAGGTATTAATACAAAGACATTATTAACACAAAAAAATACAAATTACTACAAAGGTATTAATTTCCTCTGAGGCTTTTCTTTAACAAATAATATTATTGCATCTTCTTGTTACATAATAATTTACTAAGCTTGATGAAATCTCTATGAGCTACAGCAGTGCTTTTATTTCCATTCTGCACCTGTAGAGCCATACTGCAGAAACTTAGACAAAATGTCCAGTAATTTTCATGCTTAATTTGAAAAATCCAGGATCTGATCTGCCACCATCCCAACACATAAGTTTACTCACGTTGTTGTCTTGAATACCACGCTAACAAGCACATGCCCAACCTCACAAACATATATATAAAACCATACATGGCTCCCAGGTCCTTACTGCCAACCCTTTTTGGAGATTGTTTTAAATTTCAAACACTGAAGTTCATTCAGGTTTGAAACAGGTCGAAACCTTTTGCCAGTTCTCTCTGGACCTTGTATGCCTTAAAGAAGGATGGGAAGTTCTGCTAGTCCTGGAGGGGCCAGTTGTTCCCAGCCTCCTCTGATGGAAAGGCAAGCAGGGCACAGCTTGTGTTCACAGACAGTTCCATACCTCCTGTTTTCTGCTGCTACACAGATTTTTATATTTTACATATGTAAATGCAAGGGTATAAGAGCACAACTTCCTGCAATACAATACAGTGTTCTTATTTTCAGTCATCAGATCCCTCAGAGTCTTGCCACACAGCTAGCAATTTACTAGGACTTCCTCAGGAAATGGAGAAGCATCTCAGGAAATGTATTTGTTAGGGCCATCAGAAGAAAGATGTAATTGCTAAATCTCTATTGCATAACCCACATCTTGGTGCACACATAATTCACGGCCCTCCGTGGGACAAAAGACAGTCCTGAGTTGTGTCTCCTGAGCTGTGCTTGGAAGGACTATCCAGTCCTAGAACAAATACTACCCACTCCCTTCAAGGCTCAGGGGTGCTGCTATTACCTGAATGCATATCCAGTTACTGTCAGCCACCAGAAAAAACTTCTTACTCTCAGAATTTTGGAGTACCAACTCTCAAGCAGCCTGAACAGTGCAAGTCGGGGTACAATATGAAATTTTTGGAGATACTTGTTGGAGATACTTTTTGGTGTTCTGGTTACTATGAAAGTGACCCAATATCTTAGTGTATTGGGTCTACAAGGCAACATTCTGTGAGCTGGGGTGGTCTGCAAGGGTGTGAGGAGAGGCCAGGCTGCCCTGTGCTGGACACAGCTGGTTCCAGCTGGCTCCAATGGATCCACCGCAGGGCACAGCTGAGCTGCTCAGACGAGATGGTGCTACCTCTAGGGAATTTTGTTTAAGAAATGTTTAAAAATGCTGCACAACAGTTGAGAGAGAGGAGTGAGAAATATATGAAACAGCCCTGCAGACACCGGGGTCAGTGAAGGATGGGAGGAGGTGCTCCAGGCACTGGAGCAGAGATTCCCCTGCACCCTGTGGGAGAGACCTCAGTGGAAGTGTTATTCCCCTGCAGCCCACAGACAGCCCATGCTGGAGCAGGTTTATCCTGAAGGAACCGTGGCCTGTGAACAACCCATGTTAGAGCAGTTTGTGATGGACCTTATCCCATAGGGAGGACCCACCTTGGAGCAGGGGAAGAGCGTGAGGAGGGAGGAGGAGGAGGAGGAGAGGAACTCTTATGGACTGATCCTAGCTCCCATTCCCTGTACCTCTGCACCACTCACGGCGAGGAGGTAGAGGAGTCAGGAATGAAGGAGTGAAGTTGAGCCTGCGAAAAAGCAGGAGGGAGAAGGGAAGATGGTTTAGGTTGTTTGTCTTTGTTTCTCACCTTCCAACTCTATTTTAATTGGTAATAAATTAAATTAATTTTTTGCAAGTCTGATCTATTTCCCCTGTGATGGTAATTAGTAAGTGATCTCCCTGTCTTTATCTCAACCCATGAGGTTTTAATCTTACTTCCTCCCCATCCTGCTGAAGAGGGGGAGTGAATGAGAGGCTCCGTGGACATCTGGCAGCCAGCCAAGGTCAACCCACCAAACATAGTGGAATTTGTCACTATGAAGAAACAGAAATGTCAGATAAAAGGATTCACTTTCATTGACAGACAAGTTATAAGGACAAAATAACTTGTTTACTTAAAATTGCAGATTGTAGCAGAAACAAACAAAAAAGAAAATGTTAAAATTCACATCATAATTTCTCCTTAGCTACACGACCTTCTAAGCAAGTCTATGAGGCTTTCGAATTTGCCTCCACAGTTCACACCTGCCATGAACTCACAGAACTTTATCTTTTCTGCTCCTGCTTTCACATACGGCTTAATATTTTCTAGCATGTGATGTAAACCATCTCTTCCTATTTCCTTGCCTCTTGTGACCCAACAGTGGAGTCTTAAATGATAGCCTGAGAGCAAATTTATTTCTCTTACCTTTCTTTGGGTTTTAGGGTTGACTCAGCCCTCTTCTACCTCAGTTAACAGATTCCTGGCTCTAAGGTATTTCTTCCTGCTGAAGAGAGTTCTCAGCTCTACTGTTATTAACTTCTATAATCTTTTGGCAGAAGAATTAAAACTCAGTATCAATAACTTCAGAAAAAACTTTTATCCCAGCTTGTAGGTAAGACCCTAAGACAGAGATCTATATTTCAGTATGTTAATCAACCGTCTCAGACAAGGCCTCAGAAGTTTCAGAAGGTCCCACTGCCCTCTTTTTATTTACATTAGCACTAAATGAATTATGCAGTTAGTGTTTTGAGAAGATAGATGCAGTCAGAGACACTGTTATGTCTTTAGTAAAGTCCTTGCTGTAAAGTCCCTGAAGATTAACATTTTGTAGACTTTTTTTCTTCTGCTACTGTTACATTGTTTTAATTCTCATTTATTGTGAAAGTACTTTTAGTCTTCATTTTCTTACTATAACCTGGGGTAATACTGCCTCTCAGGAAAATTTACAGGATCAAATTCTTAATGACAGTACAAACACTTTGAAGGAATGAATCTATTTCACATCTGTTGCGACTCTTCTCAGCTTCAAAACCATGGCTTTTCATCATGCTCTATGTCAAAGAGGAAGTTATGGGTCTAACCCCAATTGTTACTGTTGTATACAGCAATATAATGCAGACCTTTTCAATAGACCTCAGCATGTTTTGTGTGTTATATGATTAAGTACAGAAGAATGATTCCTCTTTCAGACAGAGCTCCTGCTTACCCTCCCTTTAGGAACTGGAAAAAACAGTTCGCATATGATTCCTTCAATTTCTTTGGTCTCTTTTCCCATCAGCAGTAAGGTTAGTAATAAACCTTAGCTTTGAGCTGAACTTCTGCATTCTCAAATTATAGTCAGCTCTCCACTCTTCTCAGAGCTAGTCTAAACTGAAGACCCAAACACTGAAAACACTGTTACTTTTTATAAACTTATTTACACCTAAAAGTACTAAAAGTACTGAAGTACTAAACAACTACTTGTTAGTATAACTGCTAGCATGACCTACCCATTATACTAGTACAACTGAGAGGAAGAAACAACTGTCTTATACAACTTGGACGAAGTCTAAGGCAATACATGATTACAGTTGCTCTACTGAGAAAATTGCATTACTCCAGTATGCAAGAGGCACACATGTTCAAGGTTTTGGCCAAATAGAATAGCTATACTAGTGTAACATATATTGGTTTATTAAAATTAATAGGTAAGTGTAGCCTTTTTGTAGCTGAGGGGAAGCTCCAAACCTCTGCATTTTTAAATGTTTGTACTGTAAGGTTGGGATATGAGTAGGAGAGGATTGTGACTGAAATAGCTGTGCAAACAAAAGCTGCAGGTGTAAACATATTGTTATATATAGCGGAATATAGCTATGCCACTTTATGCCTCTTAACTTCCAGTGAATTATGAAATCCAAGACTACAGTGACATGTTACAAAGAATGGGCACTTTATGCATAAGGTCATATAACAATGCTTATCAGATGAAAAGTAGGTTCCCAGTAATACATGGTCACACAGGAGGGTCTACAGCACAGAAAATGCCTTATGGTGGGAGTTCATTAAGCAAAGGTGCCTATCCCCTGACGGCTGCCCAATACCATACCTTTTACAGTGGCCCTCCACCTGCCATGTGTATCTGGCTAGTGCTCTACCAACCAGGCCAGCTGGCCAGCCAGCCAAATTTGCAAGGACTAATCAGGAAGGAGACCACTAGAAGTTCATGATACACCAGCATGCAAACAGGAAAAACAAGAAAGGGCCAGATGAACAAGACCTGTATAATATTACTGTTGCAAGCCCTGAAAAAGGAATTCTACCCTAGAAATAGTATAACAGCTCTCTAAAACAGACTTATGATGGCTTAAGTCTACATGTAGGAGCTGACATTTTTTAATTGTTCAAGAGATGTTTTAAGTAACTTTTTTTAAAGTTACTTAAGATTTAAAGTTACTAAAGATTTTTAGGGGTGTTTTGCAAGTGGACAGTGGAGAGTCTTTGAAAGACTGCCTAGCTTCCCATGCATTACTGGCACTCTTCTTCTAGTAGAGCTTCCTAATGAAAAAAACATATGGTTGCATTGACTCTATTTACTTTTTCATTCCCTATGTTCTTCCGCAATAACTTTTGAAATCAGCTAGCAAGTTCAACCAAGTCTATCAAAAGAGCTGGGGCTCTGAAAATATGAAGTCTGTGATTATAAAGAGAGGCCTAAATGAATGCCCCTGGTATCTGGTATCAGCTGGTATATGACAAAGCCAAAGCAGCCTCCTCTTGCCTTCCCCCTCCCTCACCCCGCAGCACAGCACGGTTAGTGGACATGAAAAGGAACGTGAGGTATTAAAGAGTGGAAAAAGTCAGGGAACATAACAGAGATCGAGATGGTGGTATATAGGATACAAGTTTGCAGAAATAAAGATCTTAGCTGTTCCCGGAACACCTATTTGTTTTCCTTCTTTCAAGTACTTGGAGACTGCCAGGTACAGCGTGAACCTGCAGTAAAGGTAACTAGTCTCACTCTGTAAACAAGAAAAAGTTATCTACTAGCTGGTGTGCTTACGGCTGGGTCTGCTCATGTCATCATGCTTTCTTTTCTAAAAATAGCCAGCTCTATTTTTACGTTCAAAGCCTGAATGATTTTAAAACCAAAGTGCTCTTCTGAAATAAGATACTGATTTTCAAAGCAATAGGCGAGAATTAAAATAAGCTGTATCCTGTCTTGGATGCTGCTATTGAATCCATATACTTTTCCGGGTAATTGAAGCACTCAATAAACATTGCAAGAAAGTACAACCTGTCCTAAAGGAAAAATGGTGGCAAGTGGAAACATAGTCTGGAGATGCTGCTGTTGCTCATCAGTGGCTTGCCACCTGCATTGGAACGGCTCTGGTGTACAGGACCAGGAAACACAATTACAGTGTTAACCGTTTGTACAGATGAGGTATTACTAGGCTGCTCACAGTGATGATTATTACATGCAAACTGAGTAGCCTCAGTAAGGCTTGGAGACTACAATGTTCTGAAATTAGTTTTATTTAGCTGACTGTTGCTCCCCACCCTTCTTCAGCCTTTGATCTTGGCCAAAACTTAGATAAGTCAATGACTTATATGTTAATTTTTAATTTATGAGCTAATTTTGAACTAAAATTAGGACTAGAAAGCAAATTTAGAACACAACAAAATCAGTTAATTATTAATATAATCACGTCAAAAAGTGAGACCATTTGAAAACAAATAATATCATAGCCTCAAAGTGAGAGTTAATATACTAAAAAGATATTTGTTCATTTATAAAAGCTTCACTAATGTTACCTACCTATCCAAAATCAGGCTTTACTGTATTTAGCTCCAGTCTCAAGTAGTACACCGAAAAGCCTGCCAGTTGAAGTATAGGCTACTTCAAACATACATCTTTACAGGGACTTGGTCACTTCACCTAGGCATTTACAGTATTTATTTCGGCTTTTAAAAGTTTTCTTTAAGTTACCTTGTAGACTAATTCAGTACACATGTATGATAGACAGCTATAAACCATAACTTAGTAGAGGTCATTGTTAGAACAGTTACCACTTCCTACCATCAGCAACTAAGAAGGCTTTAGATTCCCAAATTAAAATAGCAAGAACTCTGTCTTTGGTATGTCTAGCCTCTTGGCTTTTATATTTACTAAGTGCGTCCCCAGCCTCCACTTTGGGCCCTCCCCCCCAAAAAAAAATCCCCAAACCAAAAACTAACCCACAGACCTAAAACTATCAGGTTCCTAATATTGGCATGGCTAAGGCTACAACTTTTAATAATTACAGTAACAGCTGTAATTGCGCCTTCATGAGCAGAACAATCTGAGACTGTTGAAAACAGAGTGGGAAGAATTGAAAGCATAGGCCAAAGGTAAAAAAATTAATAACAAAGCAAGGCCATCCACATTCCATTCATATCAGAAAATGTCCTTCCCTTTCCAGACACACAAAAACTATAGGAACCTAAAGACTGGCAATACTGCCACAGAATGAAGATATCAAAGGCAATTAAGAGAAAACAGTCTACTTTCATTATGGGATTCCAAAGCACAACTAAATGAAAAAAAATCTAGAATTGACTGCAAGACAAGCTCCTCTTCTTTGCAGTAGAGAAGTTTCTTATTTATTTTAAAAATCCTCTGAAAGAATTACTATGTATATGATTAGTCTGACTTGAAAGAAAAAAGGCTATAGAAATGGTATGGTAACAAGAAAATAGCCATGTTTAAAACTATCATCTGACAATTCTTTACACAAAGACTACTTGTGGCTTGAAGGATCATTACTCTAAGTTTTTAATTTAACTCTGGATGCTAGATTTATTATTTTTATCCACAAAAACATAAGTGCTTACCGTGCTTAAGTAAGTCTCCAGGAATTAATGTCTTTCTCCTACTCCAGAACATAGACTAAAGCAGTCTACTGCTTTCTCTGCAAGAAATAGTCACAGGTTCGCCTTTACCTTGAAAATACGAAGGGCTACTGCCTAAGAGGGAGAAAAAAAGAAAAAGTTTATTTCAATCTCAGTTTACACTTTCCTTAGCTAAACATTGAGATGATCACACTAACAGACACCACGCTTATAAGGCAGGTCTGCACCCTGCAGCTGCTTTTGGAGAGAATTAATGCCTCAAACAAATAAATGGCAATTTACACAGACCAAACAATACAGTAGTCTAAAGAAAAGTGTGAACTTTTCTCAGCTGTCCTGATGGATATTAACTTGACAGCCTCGTTATAACCATTTAAATGCCACTGTTTTAATTACTTCTTTCATCTTTTCAGCAAAACATTTAGCCAATGCATTGATTCAATGCTTCTGTTCAGATGTTCCAATCACATACAGATACTCTGTCCAGACAAGGCAGAAATTTGTAAATTTCTGTAAATAAATTGTAAATAAATTGTAAATAAAGTTCATTTAATTGTACTATATATGAGGTGTAAGTAAAGCTTTGAATCATACTTGCCTAATTATCAGTTTGTTGTTCAATTTAATTAAACTTATATAGTTAAGAAAATTTATGTACCCACTTGTACCAGTTGAAGCTGTTATATTTTGTTTTAACTTGAAAATAATTTACTTGAGGCTGATGTACTTGCATATTTTTAAGGGATTGCATAAATAATTTAAGACATTTATAAATAAATTATTTAAAAATTTAGTCAAATTTAGCCAATTTATTTAACTAGTCACTAGGCTTTTTTATTTTTTATTCCATTTTTCCAGTTTCCATGCTCTGCAGTTAACAAATCTGCCTCCATTTTAAGTATCTACAGATTGACATTTAAAGCTAACAAAACTTTGTATCTTACTATGATGTACGTATCTACACAAAAAAATTGTTTTGAAATAACTACTTCTGATCAGCTGTATGTGAAGACAAGATCTAAACAAGTAGCGGATTTAAACTAAACTGATTTCTGACAAGATTACTCTGGAAGTGGCTCATGGGCTAAACAGCTAAAAAATTTAGACTAGCTTTTTCCTCCTGAATTTTTTTCTTTTATTTTACTTCTAGCAATTTGTATAAAAGGAGTGATTTTTTGTTACCTGTGTTTTCTTCTAAATCTCAATCTCCCTAATCTTTAGCGTTGTGCAACTGGCTGGTTGATGAGGCCCAAGTGAGAAGGGGAGGTAAATGTGAAGGGGGTTTTGAGTGCAGTAAATAAAAGAGCTAGGAGGAGTGAAGAGAAGGCAAGAAAGATGTAGTATTTAAGTGACAGGATAATGATTGGTTTACCTATATAAATTGCTATTGATGGTTTCTTAGTAGAAGGGAGAATGCAAAATGAAATGGAATAACAGTAAGGGTATGAAATGAATGAAAAGCAGGCAAACTAGGCTATGCCTGCTGCATGTAACCTCTACTGAGGAGAAAGAAAATCTTTGTTGTTGTATTATATCTAGTATTGCGGTCTTTGAGCTCTTCAGGACACATTTTAGAATTAATTGAAGAGTAGAAGGAGGAAAACCAAAGAACTAAGTGTGGTGAGGGAGCTGTTTAGAAAGAAGATAAGAAAAAGGGAAGAAACCAGTACAAAACTTAGTGCGTAGTTAAATGTTAAGGGTATTTATTGTGTCTATCCTGCTTCACTGAAGACTGTTAGATCCAGTATTTAAGGCTTCACTGCTTTAAAAAGGGAACAGCTTCTTTGTCCAGAAGAGCTTCTAAATGTTAAGAATAGGACAGTGATAAATCTTTTCTTTAAATAAGATACTATGATAAACATGAACCACCACCACTACTAAAAAGATATGTTAAGGTAGATCACCTGAAAATGTAGACATTGAAATGGATTGTGCTAATTCCGTTACAGTGCAGCTAACTTAGATGGTGTATTGATTATGCTTTGTCTACAGGCACAACTCCAACTCAAGAACAGCTGGGGACAGGGGGTTAGAGGTGGGATAAATCAGTGATACCTTAGGAACAATAAATATACTCACCCACATCCTGGAAGCGTGCTGAAATGCCAGAAACCTGTAATGCAGTTTCAGAAAAAGCTTATTCCCATGTATGATAGCTTTTCTGTAATAACAAAAAGCTTTGTCCAGTTGTCCTTAAAATGTTGTGCATCACATGTATTTGTCTCTTGATACAGACTAACAGCTATGTGTATCAGAAGTCAGTATTATGGTGTGAACTACGGCTAAGCTAGGAATGTCATGGATACTTTACTATGCCATCTGGGAAAGAAGGAATTGGTTAAAGATGGAATACAAACAAGTTCTGATGTGAAGGAAAAATCCACCTCTCACAGGGATGTGGAGAAAGATCTCCAGATACTGTTGCAGCAATTTCTAACCACTCTAAAAAACAATTGCTGCTACTGCCTTACTGCACAAGCAACACTGCATGTTCAGCTGTATGGTGACCCAGTTCAGAAAGTCAAAGTGGCCAGAAAGCAATCATTTTTCAGTTAGGCTAGGTTTTGGCTGGTATGGCAGACAAGAGGATGGAATCACAGCAGCTCTAACTCCAGTTAATTTAAACCACTGTGAAACCATACCTTCAAAGGGGATTTCCAAAGCAGCTGAGAAACTCTACCAAAAGTATCTAGGTGAAGGAAACTGAAGAAGCTAAGAAAGCTATTAAGTAAAATATAACTAAAAATGTAGAATTCTTACAATTTTTGCAATTGGGAGTTCAATTCATATCCTGCTGAAACAGAAATGTATTCTGCTTGAATCTTAAGCCTGCCTTGTACTGCAGTGACTCCAAGTGAGGTTACCAAATGTGAGGCACCTTCATTTTTCAAACACAAATGAAAGGACATTTGCAGGTACATCCTGGGGAACAGCACTTCAGGACATATTTAGAAGACTTAGGGAATGGAGGTTATATCCTGGGTTGTAAAGTGTAGTATAGTATTTTTAACCGCTGTATTCAGGAAACAATTCGTATTAGTGAGCACACAGGCTAGCAAGTCTGTTACAGACAGGAAGCAGAAAGATATCTCACACCTCTAACTAAATCATGCAACTGTAAAAAGAGCAAAGAATTGCTGCTCATTGGAAAGGAGGTAGGTTTAATCTCATTAATTTGGATATGAAAGCTACTGGTGTTGAAGCCCTGGTGGGGGAAAAAAACCCCGCTGTTTACAGCAGACTACCCAATAGTAACAGATTATGATAAAGTTTACACATAAATGCCTTTCTGGCAAAAGGGTGTTCATAGCAGCTACAAATATGTGTGTATCATTTAACTAATCTAAAACAGCACTGCCTGCTCCAGAACCTTCTAGCAACCACAAGGCAGCTCTTCAAGGACATCTGACGCGCTGAGCTGCATGCTGCTGTCAAGAGAATAGAGGTGCTCTGCATCTGCATATGGAACCATATGTGACAACAATTTTACAGTCTTGATAGTGCTGTTGGTAAAATTCTCTAGCACTGACTCTGATTATTAATTTATGCTAATGTTCATTCTGTCATATGTTCACAGTTAGTTACTTTTGATAGCTAAAATAAGCCATTACAAATATACTTAACAGAAGTGATACCAATAAAGATTAACTTAGCTCACTTTACCCTAACAATACTATGGCATATATCTCTGTCTCAGAACAAAAGCCCCAAAGTGAATGATAGTCTGCTTTGTTAACGGCCCGTGAAGGACTGCTTAGTGTTGCCAAAATTAAGTGAAACTAGGGGAAACGTAATTCTGGGATGGGGAGATAATGACCACTGACTCAAAGACCACCCACTCAAGAAACCTGCCAACCCAAAAAGGTTAAGGAAGTAAAGGTCTCAAAAATTACAGCAGTTATTTACATGGTAGGTGAATAATTTTAACCAATCATTTAACAGAATAACAATGAATATGTATTAGATGATTAAATTTGTTAATATCTTGTGTGTAAATAATGTTAGATTCTACCAACAGTGTGCTGGTTTGTACCTTGCACCTGTATCTGCACATCTACATAATAAAGGAAAATACCTCAACCGTGTGTGTCAATTGGGCAAGGCACACAGAGTAATGGACCCAAGATTTTCAGACAACGTAAGTACAGTCATGCCTTCCTACCATGCAGACAATCTTGCAGAATATGACTATTTTCTCAATAAAGGAGAGGCCATAAAGACTTGGAGGAATGCCAGGAAATTGTGCTCATATTTAAAATGTTTGACGATTTGGGGCCTTAACCCGCAAAGGAAACTGTATATGTGCAGTGTGATCGATATTTAAATGTAGAAACTGTCACAACAGTAATTCTAACTACGCAAAAGACAAAGTAGTAGTTGCTATGTGAAATGGAAAAACTGGACTTTCTCCCTCAATTCTTTTTCTGAAAGAATAGGTAGTTTTTGTTAATTCCTGTACTAAGGGCTAAATCAACCTACTGGACTTATTGGAACACTACTTTACTTTCATTTGTAAACAGAAGTTGAATACTATTGTTGATGTTACTACGGATTAAAAATTATCATGTATCAAAATGAAATTATGGACATGACTCGAAGCAGCACCCTGGAAAGGTATTTTCTAGAAGAATAAAATTATTTTCTATACATGATTTCTCGCAGAGGGATAGGATGGAGGAGAAACAGAGAAAAGAGAAGGATGAAACTCACTTGATCTCTGTGAATAATTAGGAAGTTGAAGAGAGGAAGTTGGATAGCAAAAATAGAGGAATTTGACGAACATCTGCCCTCTTTGTTGATGTTTAGATTTTTGGATGGTTAATAAGAATTGAGTGCATTCTGTAGCTAAGCAACTGGAATTGCTGGTATCTATTTAGTTTTCTTTTTTTTTTTTTTTTCCCCTATCTCTTTTCTTCCCCGAGCAATTTTTATATATCTCCAACTACAGAAAGTGTAGCAGTTTGTAAGACAGTTCTGTAAACAGAAAGGGATGCTAAAGTCATGTATTTCCTTTTATTTGTATTTAGGTGTGGTTGGATTATTAAAGGTTTTACTGATTCTGTGGAACACATTGATACTAAAGGTGTAAATTACGTGTCTACATATCTATATTGGCCTACGGGAGCTTTGCAACCAGCTCTAAAACCCATTGAAAAATGTTTTGTTATTTATCTATGTAACTCAAATTATTCATCTACGTAAGTCACATCATTTGTACACCTAACAGTTAGCATGTACCATAACTTTTATCAAGTTGGCTTTATCTCCTGCTTGCTGCAGGTAACTACTTTAGTACACCATTTCTGCATAAAGGCTATCCCTTCTGGCTGAACAATGGCTTCCTACTGTTTCTTTCCTAAAAATTAACAAATCCCTAACAGTAATAAAAATCCTTCCATTAGGGTCTGAACCATCCTTGGTGAAATGTTTTGGTATTAATCACCTTAATTTAAAAGAGTTACTTTCCTTTAGACCCTCTTGAATTTAAACTGCAGTCCATTGACCTTGCAGCATTCTTGTCTATCACAATAAAACATTTGCCCTTAAGCCGACTTAGGCAAACCTATGACCTTCAGTAAGGAACATAGTGTAATATAGCCTTCTTGTAAACTTTGAAGCTGTTTTCTTGTCTTAGCAATTCCCGGTGCGTTTTTTTAACTTTAGGGGACAAAATTCTCTTCCATCAAGCGCGGAGATTTTGGGGTGCTTTCTTACATGGTGCTTGAAAGCCGGGCTACTGCATGTACCTCGTCTAGGCTCTGCTGCTCCTCAGACAGCGAGTTGCTGTGTATGGCAACCGATTCCACAATCCGCTTGGTGGGCTGAGGGCACAGCTCCAGGAAACCCCAGCAACCCAGCTGAAGGGTGGCGGGTACATGGGCTGCCCACCCTCCTCCACTGAGCACTGAGGCAACCACCTTTGCTCACCCCAGAAGAGCAACCAAGGGGTAAGCTATAGGCCTGAGAGGTCTCCAGTTGACTGACTGTGGCTCAGACACTGGCTCCTGGCCAACAAAACTCTTCAAGCTTGAATTGATTTGACAGCTACTGAAACCACCTTTCTCTAGTATACCAACACAGTGAGTTGCTTCCTTCAAGCTTCCCTTCCTCGATGAGCAAACTATGTTTTCATGCTGATCTTGACCTCTTCCACTCTTGCGGGGTGCTAAACAAATAAATGTCCAAAGGTCTGGTGCCAGATGTCCACCAGCGATGACCCCACAGTCCTCCTTTAGAGTGACTGAGCGTACGTGCCTGCGAAAGGGCGAAGGCAGGTAAGCTGCTGCCTCTTTCCGAGTGTGTAGCTGCAGCGTTGTGCTGTTTACAGGACATTCTTTCACTGAAATGCCACTACTTTTCTTTGCCACCGTGGGAACACTTGGACACACAACTTACCTGACTTTTTTCTCGTGTCGTTTGTTCGGTTGGTGGTTGTGTGTGTGTGCGTGTGTCTGTGTGTCCCCGTCCCAAAAACGAACACGAGACACGTTAAACCAACGGCTCGCGTTAATCACTTTAAAAAGAGCGGGCGTGAGGTTCTGGAAGGAGCGAGACCAGCCGCAGCCAGGGGCTAGTCCTCCCGGAGACCAGCGTCCTCCCAGCACCAGCGCGTCCAGCCTTCCTGCGTACGCCCCGGTAACACTTCTCACTGCGTAGTTAGACTGAGAAATGCGGTCGCGTTTGTCGCCGGGCTGTGATTTTACACCGAAAACCCCAGAGCAAACACAAAACACCACGCTCCGCGGAACGGTAACGGGCGGCCGCGCCGCTCCGGTCATGGCGCCCCGCCGGACCGGGCCACGCCCTGCGCCCGCAGACGGGGACGGCGGCCGCAGTCGCGGCGGCCCCCGCGGCCCCTCCGTGCGGCGGGCAGGGACGGGGCGCGGGCGCTGCCGCCGGCCCCCGGCGTGCCGTGCCGTGCCGTGCCGTGCCGTGCCGTGCCGTGCCGTGCCGTGCCGTGCCGTGCCGCCCGCCCCGCCTCCGCCGCCCCCCCGCCGCGCGGCCCGGCGGCGCTGCCCGTCGCCCCCGGCCGTGGCTCCTCCTCCTCCTGCCGCTCGGTCCCAGGGCGCAGGGCTGACATCACGCCCGGGGTTTCCATCCGACCGAGGGAGGGGGAGGCTGAGCGGAGCGGCAGCGTGATGGCGGCGGTCGGGAGGACTTAAGAAGCGGCGGCGGAGCAGAGCGGCGCGGCGCCAGCCCGGGTTCTCCCTCTGCCCCTCCCTGCCCAGTTCGGGGCCCCATTGTTCGAGCCGGCGAGGGTGGCGGGTAAGCCCACGGCGCGAGGCTGCCAGGAGCCGGCGGCCAGCGGGAGGAGCGGCGGCCCAGGCCCCGCTGCGGCCGCGGGAGCAGCTCCCGAGCCTGGGCTGCGGCGCGAACCTCCCAGCGGGGCGTAGCGCAGTCCGGGGCGGCCCTGGGAAGGCCGGGCCGGGCGCACGCAGGTAGGCAGAGGCCCGCCATGGCTCCTTTCCCTTTCGCCGGCCGGGAGTTGCGCGGCTTCCGAAGATGCAGGCGGGGGGCGGGCGGTGCTGAGGGTACGGGGCCCGGGGCCCGCTGTCGGCCGGGGGTGGCTGGATCCCCGGCGCGGGGCTGCGCTCGTAGGCCCTCTGTGCTGTTCTCCGCGGAGGGAGGGAGGGAGGGAGCTGCGAGGGCCGCGGCGGGCAGCGGGTTTGAGCCGCTCTCGCTGGCTCCTGCGGGGGGAGCCAGTGTCGAGCCGCCCGGGAGGCTGGAGAGCGGCCGTGGCTCTCCTCTGGCCATGGGGGGCGCCGGGGGAAGCGAGCATGGAGGACGGCGGCGGCCTTGGAGACGCTGCCAGGGAGCCTTGGCTGGGAGCGGCGCCTGTGCAGGCCGCGCCGCCAGCGGAGGGCCGTCCCCGGGGGCGGGAGGCAGCCCTGGCCCGGGCTCCCGCGGGAGCTTGCTGCGGGCGGGCGGGGGGAGAGCGGCCGGGGGAGGCCGCGGGAGCGCGGGGCGGGCGGCCGGGCTCGGGCTCGGATCGCCGCAGAGCGGGAAGCGGGCGGCCGGGGGCAAGTTTCGCCGCTGCTCGAGGTGTGTTCCCGGCCCAGAGGGTGCCGGGCCCGGGGGCGAGGGGAGTTCGCCGGCGCGGGAGGGCGGGCGGCGGGGAGCCCGCTGCCGGGCGGCGCAGAGCGCGGCCTCGCTGGGCGGAGCGGCCGGGCCGCGGGCAGCCGCCCGCCTCGCCTCGCCTCCGTCGTCCTGGGCTCCCCGACCTCGCTCCGCCGCCCCTCCGGGGTTGCAGCGCTCCTTCCTATCGCTCTCCCCTCCCTCATCGCCTTTGTTTGCTGGCCGGAGCGGCCCGAGCGTCTGCGGTGGTGCCTGAGCGCCGGGCATTTTCCACCCCGGAGCCAGGCTTCCGTCCCCCCCCGCGATGAGCTCAGGGCTGGGCAGTTGCATGTTAGAGGAGAGCACCTCGGGGCAGGCAACCAGCGGGCGAGCCCCTAATCGCTTTCACACCACTAAATCTGAGAGGCGCTGCTCTTTATCTGATTATCAGTGAGTTTATACTTGCAGTCCATTTACCACGGTAAGCCTAAACTTTCTCTAGCTGCATCGGATACTGCAGTGATCTGGTTTAAGATGCTCCTGTCTGTGAAATAATGATCATTCTGTCTGTGGGATCTTGCTGGTTTGATTTAGTTGAGACAGTTATTTTAAACGGGATGGTCTTTGTCGTTCTGCCTCTACCCACGACTGGATGTAAGCATTATGTCTGTATCTGGAAATGCTTCCATTATGTTTTGTGCATGAAGTAAGTTTTACTAAAGCAGATCTTAGCAGAACATTAATATCTATGGTTTTTACCTGTGTGTTCAGGTAGGCAGTTTTTCTTTAAAATTTAGATCTGCTTTGTCCTGCAGCCATTACTGTGGCAAAAGTTAAGCCATGAGGAATAGTGCAGACATGCAGTAAGCTGTTCTCCTCACCCTGCAATGCTAAAGGAAATGTAATTTCTGTAACACTTGCTATTTTGCAGCTAGTGGTTCAGCAGAAGTTGCCATCTTTATAGCACCATCAATGAAAAGTTGCATAAAGAAGCATAATGGCCTATATGCTGGGACCCAGCTGCAGTTGAGCAAAAACTAAACAGGTCTTTCCTTTCATGCATGTGTGTATTTCATTTAGTTCTTTCAGTTTTTTTAAGTGTAACTGATGAAGAGACCTGTTCTTTTCTTGAGAAGATTTTTTTTTTTCTGGTTTTCACAGATGTCAGGAAAGACTTTAATTTTTGTGGGGAGGGCAAGAAAAGTGTGATAAAATGATCAACCATGAACAGGTAAAACACAAAAAGCTGTTTTTAAGTTAAAAACATACTGTCAAGCATGATGCCCCCTTTCAGTGTTAGTGAAAAAACGAGTTAGTTTTAGTATCTTTATAGTTGCAAACATACTTTCAAATTGTGTCAATGTTTTCCTTTGCTATTTTAGGTATTTTGGGAGAAATCTTGAATACTTGCAGAGAACACTAGAGCAAACACATCACCTGGAAAACGTACAGAGTACCAAGAAGTGGATTCTTGATATCCACCTTGTAACCTGACTGGACTTTTATTTATCTTTTAAACTTATTAATATTTACAATGAATGGGCACAGTGATGAAGAAAGTGTAAGAAACAGTAGTGGAGAGTCAAGGTAAGCACTTGCTCACTTCAGTTATTCTCGGCTATGTATTCTTCTATATTTTGTTTGTTAAAACTGGTTTGTATTTGAACTTGGTGCCAAAGCTTCCTGGTTAGCAAGTGGACCGTACTTAGGAGGACTGGACATACTTTTTACAGGTGCTTAATCTGCTTGTTACATTCACGTCACTTCAGCTAAGAATTGTAATGATCTTGTGTACCTCTCATATAATAAAGCTTAAATAGTATTAAAACTGCATCAGCATCCAACAGAATGGTGTTACTCTTTTGAGGAAAAAAAAAAAAAGTCTGAAGTGTCAAAATCTGCAACATCGGATTAGAACGTTAAAATAAAGCCATTGTCTATAAAGTGCAAGGCACACGTGTAATGTGGGTTGTATGAAACCCTGACTAGACAGTCTCTAAAGGTGGAGGAGTCGGTTGTTCATTTTAGTTTCTGATATAGAGTACTTCCTGATTCTTCCCTCTTTAGAGTTGTCAGAACAGTGTAACTGAAAGTGTTAACTTCATATTTGTTTTCTGAAGTAAAAGTACAGTTTTCCAGCTGTTTTTTTAATTAAAAAAATAAAAATCAGTCCTCTAATGTTGAATGCTAGTCTTCTAGCATGTGCAGGGTGTTCATGTTTGGAAGAGCCTGATTAGAACTTCCCTGCATCCATGCAGGATGGCAGCCAATTTGTAGGGGTGGAATGAAGTTCTCTTTCTAGAACAATGCCAAGTTCAAAAAATCCCTCCTGCACTAGAAAGGTTAGATTTCTAAAACTGGAAAGATGAATGCTGAAGGCTTAAGAAGTCAAAGTAAACTTGCAGATAAAAAGTTTTAGACTTCTCTTCTAAGAGGTGGTTGTGACCGTGCTGTTAGTCTACCCATCTGTCTCTACTCCTCTTTCTGATTACAGCCTGTTGAACCAGTTAGCTGATTTTGTCATTCAGACGGTCATAAAGAAAACTGTTCTGTGGACTTCATGGAAACTTCCAGTTGGGTAGAGAGAGATCTAAATTATTGCCTCAAGTGAAGAAATGCAAGAAGAATATAATTGCCAGCTGATCAGTCAGCACATGCTGGTCATTAAGCTTGCACATAGCACAGTGTATGATGGAGTGGGAAGAAGGGGAAGAGAAGTGTTTAGGTGACTTTAAGTGCAAATCACAAGGAAATCTATGAACAGTAAAACTAAAGAAAATTTAATAACTTCTGTGTATTTTTATGTCAAGCTTCCTGTGATACAAAGGAATGTCCTAGAAAGACAGTAAACTTTCTTTTTTTTTAAAAATTAAATTTAAAAAATTAAAATATTCACTATATCTTGTGAATAATTTGTAAGCTCTAATACATAATCATTTTCGAAGATTTCTGCTTCCAATAAAGTTGATACTGTTCCAGTTAACAAACAAATCTGGAGTTTCTTCTAGTAAGGGGCAAAATATTCCTGGTTACTTAAGAAAAAAAAAAAAAAACTTGTCAGGTGAGAAGAGAAACATGAACAAATAAAGTGGTGTTAGCAAGGCTGGTCTCCTGAACTATAAGACCTCCAACAAACATGAATTTACCAGGGACAAGCCTGATTATTTTGTGTGTGAATTTTCTTACTACTTGAAACAAGCCACCTTGCTAAAGATTATGTGGGAAAACGACTTTGTATTGAACTGTGACTGCCCATATATAGCGGCATGTCAAAGTTATTTAAAAGCTGTAGCAATTTGTAAGACTAAACCAGCTAAACATGATAAGTTCCCAGCAACTTCATTAAAAGTGAGAATCAGGATGTATGGTACTCAAAACTTGCCTGTGAAGCAATGCTGTTCTTCACCTTAAATGTCCTACTGAGCACATCTTAAAGTTTTTGAAAGTTTTAAAATGCTAAAAACTTTTTTCCTAGGCTTGTATCAATCATTAACCTCATAGCCTAATTCACAGGTGGGGCTTGGAAAGCTTATTTTCATGTTTGCCATGCATTATCAGGAAACTGTTTTTGTAAATGAAAGGTGAAAACTTTCAATTCTAAGTGATGGAACCCTTTTCTGTCTGGTCTAGTTCCATTATTAAAATAATCATTGCAAAAGGAGTGTGACACTTACGGAGTATCTTTATAGGACTCGCCCCTGTTGTTTAGGGGGTTTTGTGTTTGTTTGTTTTTATTTTATTTTATTTTTTGTAAGTTTCTAGAACTCTGGATGGTTTTTACTCGGGGGTGGGGGGGGGCAGGAATTTGTCTTAGCAAGCTGCAGCTGCAGACTGATAGCTAACTGTAACTTGGGATGTGTTGCTGTTACTTAGCCTTCAAATCTGGAAATGTGAATTCTACAGAATGGAAGTAGAGATCAGTAACAAAATATATTTACTAAGCTTCTTGTGGTCCTGTTCTATTCAGAATGCTAGGGAGGGATGTGGAGCAAGTGAAGAAAGCAATTGAGAACTGCTGCTGGGAATAAATTGCAAAGAAGATCAAACTTTCAAGAATTGGCAGAAAAGAAGAGACAAAGGCAAATACGGTGATAATCTAAGCAGTGGCATTGGTGATAGCTACAACAAATCTTTGAAAATTTGTGTTACCTCACATATTTGACACTTCATAAGTGCAGTAAAGCCATTCACTTCCCTTTGATGTCTGGTGTAAGCTTCCATGGTTGTTATTCTGGAGTGACAGTCTTGATAACAAATAAATACAGCCTGATGTAGGGGAATCGCCATTGTAACTTCAGGAAGCTAAGAGAGGCAGTGGATCAGGGCTGGATTTACAAAAATACACTGGCCTCATGGGTATTGCATTGTATTGTTTTATGAAAATGCCGTAACTTGCAAAAGTTGTGGAAAGCTTGTAGTATTATCAGCAGTAGGAGGGCTGGAGAAGGGACTGATCATAAACCTTCAATTTTATGCACCGGTCAGCATTGTGGTAAAGAATTGTAGCTGTCCTTTACTCCCTGTGACTGGCTGTGAAGGTGAATTATTTCTGAAGTGTGTGAAAGAAGTGGCCAATTTGCCATGCTCCTGCACTCCTTTCCAGCATTGCATCTGTCTGGTAGATGAGCAGAAGACTTTCCCTTGCTGCAGGAGTTGAGCCTGAAGTCCTGTTTTGCTGCAGGTGGAAAAGCGCGTCTCTTCTGTTTTCGTGGTTGAATTACTGGCTGCTTTGTTTGGACTTTCTTTGCCTGTTTCAGCAACATCTGAAGCTATAAATCAGTACTAGAATCAAGCATGATGGAAATTGTAGACTAGTATAAACACTATTACCTAATCTTGTTGCCTGATGGTCTGATTTCTGTGTAATAATTACAGTGGAGTCTACTCTCCAGTTTCTTGTTTACTTGAATCACTACTCTGTGATATTTTTAAGTAGCTCAAGGTAAAATATCACAGATACTGTTCATCTGGACAGTAAGTGAGTGTAGATACAGCAACCTTATATCAGTACTCTGAGAAGCTGACTCTTAAGCAGAGCATCTTTGTGTAGTGTTCTTGAAAGCATTCTGTTGTAAACTTGAATATGAGTAAATACAGTGTAGTTAAATAGTAATAAGAAAGCTTAATCAGCAAGGAGGGGCAGTTATACCTGAACTGCAAGACAAGCTCCAGGTAGAACAGGGACTGCAGAAGTGAAACATTGGTGCTAATTGAATAACAATCTCATTTCCCATCTCTTTGCTCTTCCTGTGTTTCCTGCAGAAAAAGGTATAGAGGACTTGGGCAAACCTTTCTTCTCTGTACGTAAAAAGGGATGTGGTCAGTGCAGCTTGACTGGAAAGTAACTGGCTGGAATGTATTGTACTCCCATTTTTGCAGTAAGCAGAAAGCAGCTATTTACACCAAAGACACTTACCGTTCTTTACACACTTGAAAGCTGATATTAATAGAAGATAGTATTTTCAGTGTGTTTAATTCTCTTTGTGGGTTGAATAGTCTGTGGATCACAAAAGATGGTTAAGTGAAGACTAAACACTTTGTCAGCAGGCTTCAATTTACTATATAAATTCATACCCTCTGAAGGAGGTAAAAAAGATGAATTGAAAGCCATGACTTTAGGTTCTCGCTTTCAAGAAATCTAAGTGGGAGTTAAAACAGAGATTCCCCATGTATATTTGCAGAATTACTCCCATGCACTGGCTTCTTTTTGGTAGAAGTTTAATAGATAATATTAATAAAAATGTGTATATATAGCAAGAGAGAGCATATACATAAAGCTATACATATGTAGAGGTGTGCTTATATGTTAGTGCACAGGAATTCTCAGATCAACAAAAGTACCTGAATTGTAAAGGAAGTTGTTCGTAGAACTTACTGTGAATGGCTAGTGCATAAAGCAGGCTCTTCACTTTTGTTAGCAGTAATCTTCTCTTTGGTTAGTAAGTTGCTATTTTATCAGGAATGATCTCTTAAAGAATTAAGCATACTAAAGCATGATGAGGTTTTCCGATCCAAGTTAAAAGCAACTTCTCGCTTCTTTTTGGAAGAGTCCAGATAGAATATGTATCAAAACCCAAATGTTTTTTTTGTCTAGAAACCTTTTCAACTAAAAGAAGAAATTATAAATTCATGATACAGCTTTCCTTGTGCATGTGGTCTCTAGTTTGGCTTTGAGACTCCTGCTGAGTTTATCCAGGTCTCAGTCTTTGCCAAACCGAACTGGCTGGCAAACACTTGTTCCACATATTTTAGATTCAACTTCACCATACTGAGAGCCTTAAAACTTTAGCTGATGCGAGCTTTTCACATTCTTCAAGACAGAGTGAAGTTTTGTGATACAGGCAGTGTAAACACTGTACCTATCCAGATGTGGCCCCTCAAGTGGTTTTTTGGGATTGAATTCCATTTATTACTTTTTTCCTGGTGATCTACAAGGAGTTTCTGGTAAACACACCATTGGGTTGCCCCTGGAACCAGCTGCATGCTGAAGGATAGTCACATTGCACAACAGAGTAGTAGACCCCTGGGGAACCACTGATAACCTCCTGCCTGTGAAGGATTCCTGGAACTTCATTGCACTCTTAAGATGCGTGACTTGTGGCTCTCAAATAAAGACTTGCAGTGTGGTTCATAGGGTCATGAAAGTTGGTAGATGATCAGTGTAGTTTTGATACCTTTGCTTTGGGGAAAGTTTGTAGTAGTGGCAGCAGATAGTAGTCTTCAGGACTATACAGACTTCAGGAAATATAATGTATCTTTTTGAGTTGTTAGCCCGTATCAGGAAAATGCAGTTGAGTTCATGCTTTATAATAGCTTAAGACAGGAAATAACACTTGGTAGCCTGAACTTTATACTTTGTTCCCTCTGCTTTTTACTGGCGGTGATAAATAAGATAAATCTTCCTTATGCATCTAAATCAAATTAAGTAGTTGAGATTTCTTTAAATAGAAAACAAAAAAAACACTTACATAGCATTTGCCTAAATAAACTTACTTGTGAACTTGCAATTTTATGTGTTTGGCAGTTAGTGTTTGTTACTTCTGCACATTTTGAATGGGCTCTTCATATTCAAATGCTTGCCTTCCTCCAAATTCTGGTTTATTTTAAAAACAAAAAAACCCCAAACAGAAACCCAAACAGTCCACTGTCATCTCAGATGCTTTTCGAAGACCCTGCAGAAAGTAATTTTTTTTTTAATGTGTTGAACTTTATTTTGCTCAAATTAATAACTCTTTCCTGCTGTTCTTAAAACAGAAGATTCTTAAGGTAGCTTAACCTAATGAATGCACTTGAAATCAAACCTAATGAATGCACTTGAAATCAGTGTGATAAGTTATCCGCTCTTGGATCCGTTATTAACCTAGAACTTACGCAGGAGTCTAAACGCTCAATCGGTTCTTTTACATGACTTGTGTAGCTTTCCATTTTAGGATTTCTCTTCCTACTGCCTTGTGTAAATTAGCAGACTTTTTTCCTCATTGTGTGATCCTGTGAGGGACACCTTGTTTTAACGGGTAGGCTGTGAAACTAAACTTAAGACTATTGAAAAGAACTAATGACTCTGTGGCAGGATACTTGCTTTTAATCTGTTTCAGTGATCTGTCTCTTTAAGACTGTCATCTCACTGAAGAATTCACCAGTTTCATTGCATAGGTATTTGGGGGGGGGGGGAGTTGAAAAATTAATAGGTAAAAACAATGTGAAAAATTATCTCCTTTGGTACTTCCATTAAGTTGTGCTGCTTTTCTTGCAAAACAGTTTGTAAACAAATACTGCATTCAGGCATAAATTCCTCTTGAATATGTAGGGACTATCCAGAGACAGTGTTTATGAAAAAGAACAGACAAATCACTTCAGTGTGTCAGACTTCCATACCAAATCAGATTTGACGTGCTGCTGTACAGATGTACTTGACTTAAGGGCTAGGGGTAAGAGATGTTTCTTGACCTGGAAGGTGCTCTTTATAGACTTCACCTCAGTTTGTCAACATGCATGAAACTGTACTTTTTCATGTAGAGATCCCATCCTGAGAACATGCTACTCACTTTTAGTATATACTGTTGCATGCCTGCTTACTGCAAGTTATTACTGACAGCTAACTCTGTCATCACTGCTGTGGTTTGTTTGCACGGTAGAGAAAGAGTCTCACTCCAGCAGTACTGAAGAGATCATCATTACTTTTTATCAGTCATATTTGTTTCTATTTCCATAGTCTTATGATGCTTCACTGTTTTGTAGTCTTGCATATTACTGTCCTTGTTTAGGGTTTTTCTGTTGTTGTTTGGGATTTTTTTTTTGTTTGTTTTCCAGTTGAACAAAGTTCAGTGAATGTAATGTAAGGTTTCTTATTCAGGAACACCTTTAAACACATAATACTGTTTTCATTTTACTGATTCTCTTTTTTAATAAGCAATATATATAATTTTCTTGGAGCTGGAGGAGGGAAGAAGGTTTATGTGACACATTCTTAGAAGAGGGAATTAGAAGCAGCAATTCTGTTTTGAAATGAAGTGCCTAAAAAGGCACAAATGGTCTTCAACAGTTAATTTTAACAAATGTTGGATTTCTGTATACATTATGTTAACAATACCTCTATTCTGTAGCTTAACTTGCTTTGCCCTGTTGTTTCCATCTACACTTTCTATTCTAGTCTTGATAATGTTTATAATTTCTGTTGGCATTTGGTTTCTTGAAAGCACGTTCATCAGTGAAGAAGGTAGGAAAAAAAGCAAGTTAGACCACAAAATAGGTTTGGCTGGAAGAGGTCAGCAGTACAAGACCAGAGCAAAGGGAAGACATAATGTGACATGGTAGAATAGGGTAAATTTGACAAACACAAGTGAATAGTTAACTGAGATTGAAGTCTTGTACGCTGACTGTTTCTCTGACTATGTTTAAGGTACGTATAAGTTTTCTACCAGAAGAGTTGAACGACCAGAAGAATTGAATGAAGAAGGTAGAGGCTCCAGCTCTGCATTGTCCTGCAGAGAGACTGTCTTGACTGTGTTTGGAAAGGGTGAGGGAAAGACAGGAAGGTCCTAATTTTATACTAGCTGCCTGAACGTAGTGGAGATTTTCTCTTCCAGCTTTAATCAGGATTTTTTGGAAGAAGGAGAAAAGAGGATACAGATGCACAGGCAGGAGGCTGGTTAAGTTGTACCCAAACCACCTCTTATCTACCTCAAGTGTCCACAGCATGGTGGGTATGGTGTCCACTTTTTGCTGAACTGTTTCCAGTAGAAGCATCTTAAGCAAAGGCAATGACCCTGGCCTGTACAGGAAGAGAAAGTGGCAAGAAATAAAGCACTTTGCCTCCCCTTTTTTGTAAGGGGAACTCTGAAGAGCTGCAGACCAGAATATTTATGTAACAGCAGGTGACAGGTAATTGTGACGGTATTCCAATCCTTTGTTGAGGAAATACTTAATGTTCCTTGCATCCTACCCCTAGAGATATGATACCAGTATCTCAGTAATTAGTAGTGCCAGTTCAGGTGATTAATTTTGTGGAGGTCAGTGGTGCTACTTCGCACTAATGGGCATTACTTAATGCAAGAAAAGTTAGTCAAGTTATGGACCCTAGCTAGACTATATCAGATAATACTTAAAGCTCTTTAGCTAGAGAAGGCATTGCTTATAGAATATGCCTCAAAAAATGCAGGGAAAATTAAAGAGCCCTATAGGCAAAGGAGGAAAAGAAAGTGACCATGGGTGTTATGACTATCTCACAGCTATTATCTCCCTGAATTTAGGTTTTAATATCTTTATTACAGAATTTGTCTTCTGCTTCTTTAATGCAAGTAAACTGTCTTGCTGTCAGACAGGGTTTTCTTGTCTCTTCTTTGATGCAGCAACTACTTCAAAGGTGAAATTTCAGTAGAGTGTGAAATGCTCTCACTTATCATTTGGTTTGCCATGGTAGCTTCCACTAATTATTTATAGAAAATATACAGGTTTTCTTCTTAGGTTGTATCTCCTTTCCTTTTACACTTCAAGAAAGATTAAACCGTTTCTGGAATTCTGCTGATACAAGTTGTTAAGAGATTACTCGTATTCAAACTCTGAAAAGCTTGTAGACTTCTCTCAAGCTGATTATGATTGTTTTGGCCTTGTTATAGCTGGCTGTTAGGGTATCCGTTTCAGAAGATCAAGAAAATGTCAGCTACTAGAAATACGTATGCAACTTGTGTATCCTGTATGTCTTTTCCTCTGATCTTCAAAAACTCAAACAATTATGCTTTAAAAACTCTGGCAAACAAGCTCTTTAAATTTCCAGTGATGCTGGTAGACACTGCAGTGTAATAGGAGTTCTGCACGTTGTTGTGCTGCTTCTTAGTCACTTCAGCAATGCCATGCTCCGTGGGAAAGGGGAGAAGGTATTACATCTCATAGCAGTTTAAGCACTTGGAAAGATGACTTGGAGTATGTCATGATGCAGTGTGGAATGCGTATGTACTAAAATTTTCATTTGAAATCTATTTTTTTTCTGAATTCTGTATTGATTTGCACTGTTTTTATACTTCAATTCAGGACAGCAGTCTTAAGAAATACTGCCTGTTTACTCCTACTTTTGTTCCACTTATCAGCCCTTTAGCATGTTTATGAAAACAGAGGCTGTTTCAGAAAGCCGAATCTGTTCCTTCTATGGATGGTACTGACACCACAGCAGGGATTGGAGAGGGCAGCTATAACAATGTCAGAAAAAGTTATTCTTGTAGAATGCTCACCAACAGTTGACTGTATTGGTGAGGACTGAGTGTTTTCAAAGTGTCGTAGCTCATACTACTGCTTGTACCATTGTTTGAATTGTATGAAAATTGCTGAAACTCAGAGCAAAGGTAGGAGCAGTTTAAGGGAAACTTAAGTTCATTGTTCCTAAGTCCCCCCTTTACTATGAGGAGATGACAGATATAAATATTCTTCTTGACTCTGTGTGTGTGTGTAAATGTATTTACCTTTCCTTAAATAATTCCATCTTTACTCTTAGGGTTAGCATCTAGCATACTAGGATTTAATCTGAATTACTGTTCATGTGGAAGAAGGTCATAGGTAATCCTGTGAAAGGGATTACAGATTTATGTTCATTTTTAATAGCCAAGGCTTGCTTAATGTGTCTGGGTTAGGGAGAAGGGAAGGCTTCTCTCCATTTTTTTTTTTTTTTAAATCCCTTAGTGCAGTGGTCTCCAAAATTTTTGTTTGCGCACTCCTATCAATAAAAAAATACTTGAGCACACACCTCCAATGTATGTATATTCACTTATAAATTATATGCATGAACTGCTGTACTAATAGCTGCATTATAAAACATGCACAAGAAATAAAAATTTTAAAAGTACGAGAGAAGGATTAAATAATATTTGAAAATATTTCACTTTGTTAATGGCAAAACCCTCCTTTGCACTCACGTAAAATTATTATGAATATTCTTATATATTAAAATCCTGGTTTAACACTTTGTGATACAGTGGTGTGAAGATATGGTTCTAAGTGCAGTTTATGTTGATACCTCACAAAAATACATGGATCCAAATGGAAGAAGTGCATCATTGACTGTGCTTACTAAGTCATGGTACAAATTTTTTCAACCTCATCAGCTATTTATGCAATGTTCTTTCTTAAAATTTGGCTAGTAAATTTCCATCTGCCCTAGCATCAATCAGTTCTTGCAAATTAATCAGAAGGGGTTGCAGTTTTATGCAAAGGGGTTCAAAACCCACTGAAACGTTTTTGAAGATTCTTAAACAGGTTAGAAATTCCTGTCTCCAACTTCTTAAGTGTACAGACATGATAACTTTTATAGGTGACACACATTGTTTTTAGCAATAAAAACACATTATGTTGGAAACCTTTCCAAACATCAGTTTTCATTATGCTATCTCCATAGCATGAGTTTCTTTAGAAAAGCAGTTGCTTTCTCATTGGAAAGGTTACACTAAGTGTGTTTATTTTTTTGAAAATACCTGCTAAGTAGCATACTCCTGGTGACCACTTGTTTTCACAGAAAGGGTCAGCAAATTTGGAACACTTGTCTTTGTTTTTAAAAAAAACAAACCCAGACCCCACCCCCACTAAAAACTAATCTTCAAGGTCAGCAATGCTTTTAAGCAGCGAACCTCTCTCTTAGTACAAAAGATGTTTATGGTCACTCCCCATGTCATTAAAGTATTGTAAAAATTTTACTATTTAATAGCCTTGTTTTCATAAAATTAACCACATTGTTGACATCCTTTCACACTTTGTATGCTTCTGGCTCCAGATTCTTTGATGCAGTGATGAACTTCACATGTGGTGCTAGCTCTGTCACCCTTACAAGAATCCATTTTTTATTCCAGTCAAAGCAGCCATTCCATCAGTGGTTACACTTGCAGTTTTTCCATAAAACTTTTTTTTTTGTTTTATTAAAGGAGACATTTGCTGTTGAGAACATATCTTCTCCAGTACATCTTTCTTTCAGTGGCTCACATAAAAGTAGTTCTTTGTGTATTTAATCATTGAAACTGAATCTAGCAAATACCCTGAGTTGGGACATGTTAGAAGCATCTGTACTTTCATCCAACCATAAAGCAAGCCTCCTACAGTGCATGATTTCTTCTGATACTTGTTTCTTCAAATCTTTACCAATGTTTTCTATGTGTCTTTCAACAGTGTTTGCTGACAAATAACACTTTAGTTTGTCACAGTTGTTTTCCATGCGTTATTTTAGCCATTTTTACAGCAGCAAGAAGTAAATTCTCCAGTGACGTGGCATTTTTGTCCCTTGCTCTTAGGTAGAAGGCTCTCAAAAGAAGGTCCTAAACATTTATCATTAAATTTAGTGAAATTTTGTAAAGTACAAGATTGAGTATCACATGACTTGAAACACTGCTGGAAAAAAACAGAGGTTTGTCTTTGTGTTCTGGATGGTTAAGTTTTCAAATGTCATGCTGATTGGGACGGCTTTATACTATTGTTAGCTAATACCTCAAGGCACAATATACACTTAGGATGAGAATAATTGTTAACAATAGTGGATATAAATACATATTTCAGATAGTCTTGATAATTCCAATTTTTTTGGTCTAACATCTTGTCAGATGAGATTAGATTGTCATTGTTTTTTACCTCGCAATGTGGCTGATGAGGAGCTTGTACTAGGAGTAGAAGTGTCAGCTCTGCCATTTTCTTGTTGTTTGCTTGTGCTTACAGTATTAGTGTTATCTTCAGTCCACTGTTTCTTTGCAGGATTTTTTTTAAACCACTTCTCCATTTTGTGAGGGTTAGTTTCATTAAAACTAAGTAATATAATACATAAATTCACCTAACCAGGCAGAGGCAAAGTGCAGTATGTTGCACTGCACGGAAAAGGAATGAATGAGTGATTGCGCCACTGTTGTTCTTCCGTGTTGTGGAGCACACACTTCGCCCAGGACACCTCACCTACCATGTGTGACACTGAGTAAGACTGCCAGTGTCAATCGATATATTAAATGTTTGTAAAGCTGAATTTGTGTGTGGGTTTGTTTTTCTTTTTTTTTTTTTTTTTTTTTTCCCCTGGGTTGTTGTTTTGTTGGGGTTTTGGAGGGTTTGCTTGGGTTTTTTTGTTTGTGTTTTAGATTAAAAATAAATCTAAATGGCAGTCCAGATATTTTCTTCACATACCCCCGTGAGTTGTCTTGCACACCTGCTGGAGACCACTGCCTTTGTGTGCCAGTAGTTTTGTCTTGACAATGAAGTGTGAGGCAGGGAGAGGAGGGAGCTGTTTCTCTTTCATGAACACCTAAGGGCAAATACTATGGCTAAAAGATTAGGTCCCTAGAGGATGGTAAAGCCTTTAGTTAAATCCTGGCATTCCTCACGTCAATTAGCAGAAGTATGGATTGTCTTTCTCACCGGGGAGGCTTGCTTTCAGAGATACCTTTCTCAGTTAAGTCCTGAGGCAGGGTGGCTCTGGGTCTTGCTCATGTGATAATGAGAAGCAATGACTCATTGTTAAATTTTGTCTAGGTCAGCACTACATGTGAATCAAAAATAAAAAGCCAGATACAGATAATGTCCCAGTGATTTTACATCTGCAGAGGCCAAGTGCTAGAAAAGGTTGGTCTCTGGATGTTGAATTGATGGGGTGTAGCAAACTGCTAGTGTCTATGCTGAATAGAAGTTGAAACTGAAAATTACTGCTACTGTAGTGTTTCAGTAAGACTTCATTTTCAGTAGCCTATTTTTTTCATTATGGACACAGCTTAAGAGACATGACTAGAAAATACCATAGAAACATTTTACCTTTCAATTTGTTGTAAGGGGAAAGGTAGTTCTTTTTTCTCCTTTTTATGTAACACTTCTTCCCTTGTTCCAAGCAAGTCTTTGCATGTTGTGGCTTTCGTGATTTTTAGAAAGTTAGATAGGTCTATGTTTTTACTTTATTGCTGCTGCTTTCTTATAAATGTTATTTAAAAAACAAATAAGGTGCTCTATATCAGAAGTTGATCGGTAGTCTGGCAAGTTGGTAGTCTGGTGTGATGCTGGTCTACAGCTGTTTCCTACGAGAGATTAATAAAACCAAGAAAAAACACAGTTAGTAATCGAGTCTATTCTTTCTGTCTGCTTTGTCGGTATTTACCTTTAAAGATAATTAAGAAATAAGTCTTAGGCTGAAAATTTCCATTCAATTTCTGTTTGAATAGGTAGCTAGTCCTGATATGCAACAGAGGGTTTTTTGGTGGTGTTGATACAAAAAAATTTTAACTGCTGGCATTTCCAGATAGTTTGGTTAGGGAATGAGTTTTCAATTTTTTTTTATTCCCCCCTCCCCCATTTAAGAAAAAAATTTCTGCGAGAGCAGAGGCAGTGACTTTGATAGAGGGAATGGCTGAACTAAGTAACTTGTTCTTCAGCCTTGCCATGATGACACCTGTGTTAGTGTAAAATGACTTGGAATTAGCTAGTAGTAAGTTTTTCTTCTAAAAAATAAAGATAAAAAATCAGTATCGTAGTTTGAATTGATGATAGACATTGTGAAAGAAGATTATCATTAGAAGTGTTAGACCAAACTTTTTTTTTTTTAGTACAGGGAAAGCAAGGATGCAATCTGCATGCAGAATTGTGTGATATTTTGATCCTGGCATAGATCCCTGTATGTTCTCTGTGAACATTGAACGCTCTGATCACGTTCTCTTTTGGATCTTTGACTACAGAGACTGAAGTGATAAAATAGCAATTTTCTCTCTAGTTCTGAAAATATTTTTTTATGCTGAAAACTGAGCACCTACCCTGTGACGCTTACTGTATGGTGTGTGTTTTGCCTCAGGTTCTCCGTCACTGTTACTGTTGGTTCAAATCCTTTAAATTTCTCAGAGGAAAGTTCTTTGATGTATGGACTGCTGCAGCTCTTTGGGATTTATAGGTATTACATGTCACACGGTGCTGCTCATTACTGTCTCAGTGATCTAAACTATGTCTTTATTGCATATGTTTCTGCAGAACTTACTCGTGTATTACCCCATTTCTTACCTCCTTTGCAAACAAGAACTTCAGATTTCGGGGTTATAGTACTGTCTTTTTAGAGGTTGTGTCTTAAAGTCAATGTTCTGCTGAAGCTCAGGTTGAAACATAGTGTGCAAGGACACAGTGAAATAAATATGTGTTAGTAGCTGTCAGAGCCTATCAGTTACTTGTCCTGTGGCCAGTGAACAGGAAGGTTCACAATTCAGTAGAAATGACATCACATCTGTTAATCTTCCCTGTTTTTTTTTATGCGCTGTAGTTGCATCAAGACCTCTGGGGGTATGTGGTGCATGAGAAAGTATACAGGCAGAAACTCTAGTGTAGTTTCACACATCTGTATTAATTTGGATGATTAGAGTTGAAGTAAGCTCTGCCCAGCATAGACTGGTCTTGTGTGCTTGACCTCCTATAGTGCTTTTTACTAGTTAATTTCAAACTCTTTTTAGGCATGTATGAATACTACTACAGTATCTTAAGATTTGGTAAATGTTTTAGCAAGTCACAGAATCACAGAATTGTAGGGCTTGGAAGGGACCTCTGGAGATCATCTTGTCCAATCCCCCTGCTTCAGCAGGTACACGTAGAGCAGGGGGCACAGGATGGCGTCCAGGTGGGTTTTGCATATATCCAGAGAAGGAGACTCCACCACTTCTCTGGGCAGCCTGTCCAGTGCTCAGTCACCCTCACAGTAAAGAAGTTTTTTCTCATGTTCAGGTGGAACTTCAAGTGTTCCAACTTCTGCCCATCGCCCCTTGTCCTGTCATTGGACACCACTGAAAAGAGCCTGGCCCCATCTTCTTGACACCCACCCTTTAGATATTTATAAGCATTGATAAGATCCCCCCTCAGTCTTCTCTTCTCCAGGCTGAACAAACCCAGGGGTCTCAGTTTTTCCTCATAAGAGAGATGCTCCAGTCCCCTGATCATCTTCATAGCTCTCCACTGAACTCTCTCCAGTAGTTCCCTGTCTTTCTTGAACTGGGGAGCCCAGAGCTGGAGGCAGTACTCCAGATGTGGCCTCACTTGGGTGGAGTAGAGCAGGAGGATAACCTCCCTCGACCTGCTGGCCACACTCCTTTCAATGCACCCCAGGATACCGTTGGCCTTCTTGGCTGCAAGGGCACAGTGCTGGCTCATGATCAACCTGCTGTCCACCAGCACTCCCAGGTCCTTCTCAGCAGAGCTGCTTCCCAGCAGGTCAACCCCCAACCTGTACCAGTGCATGGGGTTGTTCGTCCGCAGGTGCAGGACCTTACACTTGCTGTTGTTGAATTTGATTAGGTTGCTCTCGGCCCAGCTCTCCAGTCCAGGGCTTGCTGAATGGCAGCACAGCCTTCTGGTGTATCAACCACTCCTCCCAGTTTTGTATCATCAGCGAACCTGCTGAGGGTACACTCTGTCCCTACATCCATGTCATTGATGAGTATGTTGAACAGGAGTGGACCCAGTACAGACCCCTGGGGAACACTGCTCGTTACGGGCCTCCAAGCAGACTCTGCCCCGTTGATCACAACCCTCTGAGCTCTGCCATTCAGCCAGTTCTCAGTCCACCTCACTGTCCTCTCATCTAACCCACACTTCCTAAGCTTGTCTGTGAGGATGTTATGGGACATAGTGTCAAATGCCTTGCTGAAATCAAGATAAACAATATTCACTGCTCTCCCTTCATCTACCCAGCCAGTCACGCCATCGTAGAAGGCTATCATGTTGGTCAAACATGATCTTCCCTTGGTGAATCCATGTTGACTACTTCTGATAACCTTCTTTTCCTCTACATGGCTGGAGACTACCTCCAGGATGAACTGTCCCATCACCTTTCCAGGGATGGAGGTGAGGCTGACTAGCCTATAGTTTCACGTGTCCTCCTTCTTGCCCTTTTTGAAGACTGGAGTGACATTTGCTTTCCTCCAGTCCTTGGGCACCTCTGCTGTCCTCCTTGACCTTTCAAAGATGATGGAGTGTGGCTTGGCAAGAACATCTGCCATCTCCCTCAGCACTCGCAGGTGCATCCTGTTGGCGCCCATGGAGTTGTGAGGATCCAGTTTGCCTAGGTGATCTCTAACCCAATCCTCCTCAACCAAGGGGAAGTCTTCCTTTCTCCAGATTTTCTCTTTCACCTCTGGGAGCTGAGATGCCTGAGGGCCAGCCTTAGCAGTAAAGACTTGACATCCCTTGCCAGATTGAGTTCCAAGTGGGCCTTGGCCTTCCTCATTGCATCTCTGCATACCCAGACAACGTTCCTATATTCCTTCCAAGTGGCCAGTCCCTTTTTCCACATACTGTAAATATCCTTCTTCCATTTGAGTTTTTCTAGAAGTCCTTTGCTCATCCATACAGGTCTCTTGGCTCCTTTGATTGACTTCTTCCTCCTAGGGATGCATCAATCTTGGGCTTGGAGGAAGTGGTGCTTGAATACTGACCAGCTCTCTTGGACCCTGCTACCTTCTAGAGCCCTAACCTAATTCCTCTAAGCAGGTCTTTGAAGAGGCCAAAGTTAGGTCGCTTGAAGTCCAGGGTTGTAATCCCGCTTGTTGTCCTGCTTCTACCACACAGGATCCTGAACTCCACCATCGCATGGCCACTATAGCCAAGGCTACCCCTAACCCTTACATGCTCAACCGGACTTTCTTTGTTCATTAGTATAAGGTCCAGCAGCACATCTTGCCTAGTTGGTTTCTCCACCACCGGCATCAAAAAGTGATCCTTGATGCTCTGCAGGAACCTCCTGCATCGTGCGCGCCTTGCCGTGTTGCTTTTCCAGCAAATATTAGGGTGGTTGAAGTCCCCCATGAGAACCAGGGCCTGCGATTGTGAGGCTACTTCCAGCTGTCTGTAGAAGGTTTTGTCAACTTCCTCTTCCTGATCAGGTGGCTTGTAGTAAACTCCTACAACAATGTTGCACATATTTGTCTGCCCCTTAATTTTTACCCATAAGCTCTCGACTCGTTCTTCCTCCACCCCTAGGCAGAGCTCAATACATTCCAGTTGCTCTCTCACGTAAAGAGCAACTCCCCCACCTCCCCTTGTTGGCCCGTCTTTCCTAAAAAGTATGTAGCCATCCATGACAGCATTCCAGTCATGCGAGCTGCACGTTTCTGTAATTGGAGTGAGATTGTGGCCTGACCACACACAGATCTCTAGTTCCTCCTGTTTATTCCCCACACTGTGTGCATGCGTGGTGTACAGGCATTTCAGAGAGGTAACTGAGCACGCAGGTTTCCCTGGAGGGTTGCATGAGGTTCCAGTACAGCCATACACACCTTTGAGGTGGTTGGTCTTCTGACTGTCATCTTGTGAGGCAGCTAAGGCACTTTTGTCACTGCTCTGGTTGGCCTGGCTTATTCCCCCATTGGATGTGATGGCACTAACATTGCCACTTTGGCTCCTGCCCCCCAAGTCCTTCAGTTTAAAGCTCACATCACCAAGTTGGCCAGCCTGCTGCCAAAGATTCCCTTGCCCCTTCTAGAGAGGTGAATTCCATCCCTCCCTAGCAGGCTATGGTTCCTGAGGAATGTCCCATTGTCATAAAAGCCAAAACCCTCATGTCGGCACCAGCCACATAGCCAAGAGTTGATCTGCATTATTCATCTGTTTTTGGCTGCCCATTTTTCTCCAATGGGTAAGATGGAGGAGAAGATGACTTGGGCACCAATATTTTTCACTTGCTCCCCCAGAGCTTTATAGTTGTCCTTGGTTCTGCCCAGGGTCTGGCTTGCAGCATCATTTGTGCCCACATGGAAGAGTAATAGCGGATAGTAATCTGTGCTCTTGACAAGTTGTGGCATCCTCTCAGTGATGTCTCAGATCTTAGCTCTGGGAAGGGAGTAAACCTCTCGTGACAGGTCAGCAGATGGGCGCATTGGTGCCTTTTAACAGAGAGTTACCCACTCACTACGAGCACTCATCTCTTCTTACAGTATCCACTCTGTGCTGCTGGTACAGTTGCACCTTGCAGACCTTGCTCATGAGTGTCTACAGCTGTTAAAGCTTCATATCTGTTGTTGGTAGTGATGCTGGAGGGTGGAGACTGAAGCAGAGTCCTGCTTTTGTGGGTCACCAGGGTCCAAGGTGCCTCGTTCTAAGTGGTGTCTGCTACAGGAATGTGGTTCTGAAACAACCTATCTGTCTCCACCTCAGCTCCACTAATGCTGCGCAGCCTTTTAATCGTTTCCTGCAACTCGGCCATCTGATGCAAGAGATCATCAACCCGTGCACACCTTGTGCAGGTACTTACCTTTACACAAGAAGGGTCTGGGCACTCACTGCAACCTACAAGTTGCAGTCCTTGCTGTTCCCCTAGTTTTAAAATTACCTGGTGCTACTCAGTTTGTCTTTTCCCATTTCCTTGTGCTGATTTAACACTGTCAGATAAGGAAGCATAGTAAGATGTTATCAATGCTATGGCCTTTAAATATTATTTTTCTGTTTTTTCTCTGTTCTATGTACTAGTTAGCTGTTAGTCTATGGTAGTAGTCCTGCATTGTCCTTCATGCACGGTATCATCTTAGGGCAGCCCTAAATCAGTTGTGGTGAACATAATTATTTGTTTGTTCTTCTTCCTTGTAATTTCCTTTCTTTCTCTCCCTATTCCTTTTACTTCTACCTGCAGGTTTGTTCTGCAGTCATGTATTTATTAGCAACATGGTTGAATATTGACTTTAACATTTTTACTCTTGTCAGATGTTACTGTGTCATGTACCCCAGCCAGTAACTTAAGCACCACACAGCTGCTCGCTCACTCCCACCTGGTGGGATGGGGGACAGAATTGGAAGGGTAGAAGTGAGAAAACTTGTGGGTTCAGATAAAGACAGTTTAATAGGTAAAGCAAAAGCCACACGCAAGCAAAGCAAAACATTCACAGCTTCCCATGGGCAGGCAGGTGTTCAGCCATCTCCAGGAAAGCAAGGCTCCATCACGCATAACAGTTACTTGGGAAGACAAATGCCTTAACTCTGAATGTCCGCGCTTCTTCTTGCCCCAGCTTTATATACTGAGCATGACATCATAGGGTGTGGAATATCCCTTTGGTCAGCTGGGGTCAGCTATCCCAGCTGTGTCCCCTCCCAGCTTCTTGTGCACCCCCAGCCTACTCGCTGGTGGAGTGGTGCGAGAAGCAGAAAAAGCCTTGGCTCTGTGTAAGCACTGCTTTGCAGTAACGAAAACCTCTATTATCAATGCTGTTTCCAGCACAAATCCAAAACATAGCTCCATATTAGCTACTACAAAGAAAATAAACTCTGTCCCAGCCAAAACCAGCACATACTGTTAGTTGATATGCAGTTGGGTTGTATTAGTCTGCTCTTGCCAAAATCAGGCCAATTTATTGTGAGAAGCAGCATTTATGAAATAGCTCTTACTCTGCTGGTTCTGTTCATAAGCCTAGTGGGAGTTCATTTCCAGACTCCCAGCTTTGTTGAGAGCTAGTTGGCAAGATAAGGAGTCTTTGTGTTCTGTGTGGCTAAAGAATATTGTATGTTGGTATTACTTAATGGATACCTTAGATGATAGCTAGCTGATCTCTTCATAAAGAAAAAGATTTGCAATTAGTTCGGTTTTTGCATCCAACCCCAGAGCAATTAGCGTTATCTACTAGATATTTTTTTTGTATCTCAGTGCCTTTGTTTTTGAACTTATTACTTAATTCCCCTGTTGAAGAACATCAAACCGCTTAAAATTTCCCATAAATTCTGAATCTGACTGACATGATTTTTGCTTACTTATCTAAGTAAACTGGATTTTTTTTTCCTCACCCCCCCCCCCCCCCCCCATATTGGTCTCTCCACCTTTCTCTCCTCTAGTTGGTTTACACGTTTTTTATAATGTTGGCAAGGTGTTTGACCAATATGGCTTATTCCAGTGTCAGTTTCCTCATGCTACCTTAGAAAAGAGGTACTTTTTTTTGGTTGCTTCTAGCTCTATGTGCAATTGAAATTATGGTTAGCACTATATTAGTGTGTATGAAATATTTTACTGCTGTATGGAAAACTAACTTAATTACCATCCTTATGGCTTAGCATTTTGCATCTTTTTTAGATTTGGTAATCCACATTATTATTGCCCTCTTTGAGCAAGCCTTGTCCTGCATAGAATTATTTGATTTCCTTTCCCTCCTCCAAGGTTATGTAGGATTTAGACATTTTCTGGGGCTTTTTGTCACTGGGACTTGTCTTATAGTGTCTCAAGGTTTCTCCATGCTGAATTTTCTTCTATTTCTCTTCATTTATAGTTAGTGTTGACTTCCACAGTCCCCCTGACATTTACTTATGGCACTTTGCTATGCTGAGAAATGCAGTTGTTTTATAATGGTCTGATTTACCCAGCAGTTAAGGTAAGGTAACATTTGTGTACAAGACAGCTATTAGTATTAAAATGTCTTCGGAATATTGTGATGGAGTGCCGCTAATTTTTGGTAAACAGTTTAAACTCTGTCATATTCTGTAGCATGCACCCTGCTTTATTTGGCAAGTGAGGTAAGTGTAATAGCACCTTGCCTGAAGTAAGCCTTTGATGACAGAAATAGGAAGTTTAGGACCAGCCTTGTTGCTTCCCAGTGTTCCTCTTGGCAAGTGCAGGGAAACCCAGCAGCAGTGTGTTTCTCCGTACCTCCCCCTTCAGAACAATGAAGCTTCACCATGGTCTATTTATTTCTTTCTTTCAAAGTTGACAGATAGAGAGATGGCTGATTGAGGTGCAGTCTACAGGAGTCTGTCTATGAATAGCTTCATTTCTTCTTTACTGGTACAGTTTTGTTGGTGTTAGTAAAAGCAGAAAGACGAGTGATTTTGCTTTGTTTTGTGGTTTTAAAATGTTGTCAGTTCGGTATGTTTAGGGCAGAGGATGATCAATCTGACCTCCCCCCGCCCCCCACCCCTAGCTGACTTTCAGCCGGATGAATTGTGCTGGCAGAGATTGGCTAGGTTTTGATACTGCTTTTGGTTTTATCTTTATTGATCCTGGCTTTGTGTTTACTCTGTTTTTTAAGGATTTGCAGTCAATGTGTACAAAATTTGAATTTATTTTGCTGTGTGGTGGTGTGATACCAATGTTTTTACTCATGATATCTTTGAAATACGGTAGTATTAACCTAATGAGGAATCTTATTAAAGTTTTAACTCAGCTACTTTGTGAAGATTTTCTAGAAAACCAAATGCTTCTAAGTTTTTGAATGATCCTAAAATAAATATTTAAGTATTGTGATTTCTAAGTATATTAAATCTGGTATAAAATGGATATACAGGTGGAATTATTTGGCAGTTCAAGTATATGCCAAGGAAAGCACCTTGGCACAAGTCCTACCATCAGTGATAAATTCAGGGTTGTCTGCATGGGGAATTTTACTGCTGTTATTTTAACAGAAAAACACGGTCTGCGTAGCTTTTCTAGAGAGATATGTGCTTCTAAATTCTTTTTTTTTTGTTTTAAGGAGTACTGCTGATCTATAAAGATTGATCACAGTCTTTTATATTTTAGTTGGACAGGTCTTTGTGGAGTAGACTTAACTGTTAAGAGGTGTGTATGTATATATGGAGTTCGATGGAGCTAAGCAAGTATTTTGGAGGGGGTGGGGATTGAAAGTTTGCATGGGTAAGAAACATTTCTACCACTTTTATTTCCCTTGCTTGACTCCTCAATATTAATTTGAATGCTCTTGCTTTAGCTTGCGTTTTTTAGGCTTCACAAAGAGTATCTGATTACACTCTGAATTCTCATTTCCTATTTATTTTTAACTTTATTTAGTCAACTGCATCCATTTGTGTGCTACCCAGTTGTCTGTTCGAACCTAACAATTGATTTATAGGTGAAGCTAAGGCGACTTTTTTTCTTTTAATCCTGTTACCTTGGCAATTGTGTAATATCCTACTAACTTCTCTTTGCAGCCGATCAGATGATGATTCCAGGTCAGCATCAGGTTCTGGATCTGGTTCAAGCTCTGGAAGCAGTAGTGATGGAAGCAGCAGCCAGTCAGGCAGCAGTGACTCTGACTCTGGTTCAGAGTCAGGCAGTCAGTCAGAATCAGAGTCTGACACATCTAGAGAGAAGAAACAAAGTCAAGCTAAACTGCCAAAAGTTGATGGATCTGAGGTAAACAAAACATATAAATGAACCCTTTGTGGGGGAAAAAATTATTAAAAAAATTGTTCTGTGCAGTTAGTTTCAAGAGCAGTTTTCATTTAAAAAAAAGCAAAACCAAAAAGAGGTTATGAAGCGGTTTTAATTAGATTTTAACTTGGTTGGGTTAGTGAATGCATCTGCTTAGCTGTCTTAAACATTGGGCTAAGTTTCTCATTGATAAGCACTTGAATAGACGCTTTTAAACTTCTCACATCTGTGTAAGTATTTTGACTTAAATACTTAAATTTCATCATGCAGAAGCACGCACTAATTTACTGGAACTTAAGGAAGACAAAGGCACACATAATGTTGTGATTTTGGAAAATCTATTTTTTACATTGTTTCTCTAATGCTTTGTTTCCTTGTATCAGTAAATGATTGTATAAAAATTTCAAGCTTACATACAGTTGGCTTTTTTATCAATAAGTCAGCTAAATTCAGGAAAAAGCGGTGTTTAGAAATCTCTTAAGTCCAGTGGGCCAAAATTACGTGCACTCTCCTCTGTTATATAGACTTAATTGGAGAGGTAGACTATATATATGAAAGGTAGTCATATATTACCTCCCACAAGAATTGAAGACTGTTAAGGATTTTCTGTTATGTTTCTATTCATGTGCTTCAGTATTACTGTATGATACAAAAACATATCAGCTAAGTGGTCTGAAAGGATTTATCTGGGTCAGTTTAAAAATGTACTTTATAAATGCTTTACCTTAACAATACCTACACAGCTATTGTTAACCGTACTGTAGAAATCATCTTGGCAATTATTATATAACATTCTGTTCCGCAGAAATCTTACTACTTTAAAAAGCTACCTGATGTTATTAGTGTATGCATTATTTTGTAGTGAATTTTTTTAATTGATAGAATTTAAGATCAGTCTTAATAGCAGTGCTACTCAGGAAAAGTAAAACGTGGTAAACTGGAGACTTTTCAATATGTTTAACTGCCTCTTGCATCTCCATTTTTGTACAGTTTTGGAAGTCTAGTCCAAGTATACTTGCTGTGCAAAGATCAGCAGTGCTCAAGAAGCAACAGCAACAACAAAAGGCAGCCTCATCAGACAGTGGTTCAGAAGAGGTGAATAACATAATGTATATTTTAAAAACATAAACATGTCCATCTCGTTGTCTGATACGTTAGAATAAAATTGCCTAGAGCCAAGTTCTATTCTCTAAGTGTACATAAAAGTCTGGTTTTAGTCTATAAAAGTAACATTCAAATAACTGACATTTTTGTAAAGAAAAGTAAAAATATGTCTAGTTACTCGTTTTCAAGTGAGTTATGCCAGAATTATAGCAGCCTCAATTCCATGGTATTTTTAGCTAGATACTCTGATTTATGGACAAAATTTTCAAGCCACACAGTACTGACTTGCATTGTATTTTTATCTTCTCGAGTTTTGTATAGACAGTTAAAAATGTTGAAAGATTTTTTTCAACTTGTTTCTGTATAAAAGTAGCTGCTGTGGTTTTCAAACATTCTGTATGGACTAGAAAACTGTATTTTTGCAAATTTTGTAACAGTTACTACAAAAGAATTCTTGCATTTTAAGAATGACACCTGTATTCTAGGCATTTTAAAACCTAAATCATAGGCTAAAGAAATGATGACTCTGTGCAGTAGGATCATCTTTTAAGGACAGTAGTCACCATGAAATGGAATTTATAAAGCAGACTTCCCTTCATTACAGAAACTATTAAGTATAGTCACACTGGTGTTTGGATTTCTCTTTTTGTCTGGTGTAGCAGCTCATCATTAAAACTTAAACACAGAACTTAACCACCTATCATTAAAATATTAATTTACAGCTGTTGTTAAGTACTCGTTTTCTGAAAGATGTTTTTCAGGATAAAACTTGATCTAAAACTGAACTTAATCTTGATGAGATTAGTTTTAGAAAATCCAATTTTAAGAGGGTTCTTGTTTTTTCTTTGAGCATAGAGAAAGAAGAAATATGCTGTTCTCAAAACTTTCTTAAACTGGTGTTTAAATGTGAAAGAATATGGGAAGTGAGAAAGGACCTGAGGGTAGGAGATGTTAATTAGGATTTTAACAGAACCATCATCTTGATTACTAGGGGCAGCTTAAACCATGACTGGTTTTATGTAGGCACAATGGTTAAGACAGGGTTTTTTGTGATGTTCTCTAGAGCTGTGCTGGCATAATATATTCATAGATGGATAAATACAAAAACAGTAGCAGTCCTTATCTTATTCTGTATTAACAGCTACACTGCAGGGGATGAAGAGGGTAAAACATGAATAATACACCTCCAGTTTGAAAGTGGGAGCTGATATATCTTTTTAATGTTAGAAGTACTTCCTTCTTTTTGTGATAATGAATTGATTTTTTTTTCCTCACCTGCAGGACTCATCAAGTAGTGAAGATTCTGCAGATGACTCATCCAGTGAAACCAAGAAGAAAAAACATAAAGAGTAAGATATTTTCATAATATCACATAATTTGTCATAGTGACATATGCTCATAATTCATGCTTCATTTCTCCACACTTGAAATGCTTAAGTTCTCTTTTTAATTCATCTTGATCTTGCATTTCCAACTTTGATAAACATTTTGGAATATTTAAAATAAACTCTCAAAGGGACATCTATATCAAATTAATTTCTGAGCAAAAGAGTCTGCCATATTGTTCAAAAACATTCATAAGTGCTTTTATTTTTAAAATACTTTGTTGCAGTTTATTTTTGAGCTGAAGGCCTTCCCTAAAAATTCTTGTAGAAATGGGAAACTAAGTAGGTTGTGTCACAACAAATTCAAGTTAGAATCCCTTAGTTTATGTCAAATTCTTTTTGTTGTTTTTTTTTGGTTTTTTTTTTTCCCCTCTGACATGTTTAAACATCACTATAGTTCTGACAGTAATTAATTATTGACTAGCAGAGAATTTTAACTGAAAATAAGCTCCAAGTGATAGATCAAAAAGTTTGTGAAAAGGGTAATATGTTGTTGTTGTGGCAGTGAGAGGCAGTGACATGTGCTTTTTATGAATGGTGTGTAGAAATTGAACTGTTCTGTCATTCCTCCTCTCCCAGTTCATGAATCATCTCAGTGTTCAGGGTTGCCAGTATAATATCTTAAAGAAATGGTAGCTAAAAAAAAAAAGAGGGGCACAAAAGAAAAAGCACCAACTCTGCAAAATGGTACTTTCCTAGCAATGAGCTGTTATTCACAGTCTTTTGTTAGTTAAGGATTTGATTGCATCTAATAGCATATGCTGTTACAGGAAGGATATTTAAGTTTAGGAACCCATAACCAAATCACTTCATATATCCAGTGCTTGAATTTTTATCCTATCGCTCTTCTGAACAAGTGTGACTGCAGTTCTTACCTGACGTGCAGATAGGAGATTTCTCAGTATATAACTTGGTACATGATCAAGCCTTAGAGGATGGTGCTTTATATCTCTTCTTTTATATTTCCAAATAAATACAGGTCATGGATTTATGTTATTTTTTAATTTATTGCTTGCAGAAAAAGTATTTTAGTAAGACATTCTGTACCATTGGCCATGTGCTGTCTCTACAGTAGACACATATGTGTATTTGTCTTGGATGACTGGAACAATGGGAATACAATTTCCTCCAGGACCGAATGTCCTTGAAGACAGGAAAGAGAGAAGTGAGGGGTCAAAGCACTGATACCTGATACATGATTGGAAATTTAAGGAAGAGATTTCTTGGTAATATTCCAGCTGTGATGAACAGTACTACTGCTCTGGCACCTTGGTCAAGTAAACCTAAACCTGATGATAGTGTAAAAGATATAGCAACGTTTCTATAACGTATACCAGACTTCTTTTTTTTTTCTTTCTTTTTCATTAAGCTATTAAAATTAAACTTGCCTGTATAAAGTCAGAGTTTGAAGCAAGATACTGTTCATCAGTGGGTACGTCTTTCCTGTTGCAAAGTAGAAGATCTCAATCAAGCAGGAAAAAGGAGATCCTGCTGCTCAGTCACAAGTGTCTTACTCAGTATCTTGCCTGGTTACAAAGCTACAAATCTAGGAGCACAGTGGGAGCTTTTCGGAGTCAGTGCCACTCACAGGTTGCTGCAGTTCAGGTTTTTCTGGGTGTTTCTCAAATCTGCCCCTATTATTTTTTGATTCCTGTGCCAAAGTTGCTGGTTCTTCACGTGGGCCACAGAGACCATAAGCATTAGACAATATGGGACTCGCCAGAATATAACATGCCAGGGCTTTATGATCTGAGCATGTGTAAATTCTGATAAATATGTATCTTTCCAGTTAGACTTACTAAGTGCTTTGTCATCTTAATGTCATTTTAACTCATTTCTTCATGCTGAAATTTATATAGAAATCGAGATTTTTGTTTTATTTTGGATTTTAAATGTGGCTCTTTATAACAGAAAACTTAGTCCAACTCCCTTTGAAACCATTGGGCATTTTTACTTATCTATGATTTATTGATGACAGTTTTCTGTCTCATCAGCTGAAATAACTCTTATGAGATTTTTATTTCTGTGAAGAATATTGAAATTACAGCAGATACTCTGTGGATGAATACCTGATTTAAAAGAAAAAAACAACAATGTAAGCTAATCTTTTCTCTTTCAATATGTACAGTGAAGACTGGCAAATGTCGGGATCAGGGTCAGTATCGGGAACTGGTTCTGATTCTGAATCAGAGGAGGATAGGGAGAAAAGCAGTTGTGAAGAGAGTGAATCTGACTATGAGCCAAAAAACAAGGTCAAAAGCCGGAAACCTCCAAGCAGGTAAGAAGTCATGCATTTGGATACTCTGGTACTATTTCTAATAAGCAATTGAGTATTTATTACTACTATACATGCGAATGAAAACATTAATGCATATTAAAAAAAAAATGTAGTGTTTTTAAAGCTACATAGGATCTAAATATACTAATGCTTTCTGCTGAACAACTTTTCCTGTCTGCTGTAACTGAAAGCAGAGTAACTGAGCATTCATAAAATACATATACTCAGAAAGCAATACAGAAGATTTATGTTGTCCCTGTTGAAACATCATTGTTGTGTCATATCTTACTGTCTTCAAGAATTAAGCCAAAAAGTGGGAAAAAGAGTGCAGGACCGAAAAAGAGGCAACTTGATTCATCAGAGGACGAGGAGGAGGAAGAGGAGGATGATGATGATGATGATTATGATAAGAGAGGATCTCGTCGCCAGGCAACAGTCAATGTTAGTTACAAAGAAGCTGAAGAAACCAAGACAGATTCTGATGATTTGCTGGAAGTTTGTGGAGAAGATGTCCCACAAACTGAAGAAGATGAATTTGAAACTATAGAGAAGTTCATGGATAGTCGAGTTGGCCGAAAAGGAGGTATTTTTTTTGTTGTCCTTGTTCTTAAGGTCCTGGAGTGCATTGTGGTGCAACTTCAGCAGATGTTCCCAGCTGTAGGTCACCTGCGAGATTTAAAAACAGCAATAATTGTAAAGTTACCAAGCAGTCATCTTGTTTTGTATTTCATATTCATAAGGATGTTCCTTTTTAAAGTCCTTTCTAAGAGTTGCAAAGTAAAATGTAGAAGAATTGCATACCTAAGTAGAAAATAAAAATGAAGTGGAAGATAGCTCTGTTTTGCATGAATGCATACCCTATTGTTACATTACTGTTTGTACAGTTTAGTGATACTCGGTCGGTATAGATTATATACAGTGGCATGGAGAAAGTGGAGTAGATAGGAGAACTGACCAGTAAACTGAACCCTGAAAGATGGTGTGGGCAAGGCTTGAACCACTGAAGTTATGATTTCAGTAATTGCTGTACAGATTGTCTCAATAAAGTGCAGTGTGTGGAATGACTACAAAATGCATCTAAAATATCAGTGCTGCACTTGCATGTGAACTCTTAAAAGTATTTGTAGGCATGTCATATTTCCAGTGATAATGGGATGCAGTATCTAGCAGTTCTGCTTATGTGCTTGAGTCTGCAAATTAGGACTGTAATTATAAAAAGAAACATAAACACCCTTCCCCAAACACCACAACCCCCCCCGCCCCAACCCTGGGCCCCTTGCACTTCAGAGCTACCTTTCTCCATTAGTTACACCCAATGTCTAAAGTTTCTGACCCATCTCAGAACTTGCACTCTTCTTCTTCTCGACTTTCTTCTCCCATGCTGTCCCAAATTCTAGTGTATCCTGCTCTAATGCATAGTGTTAACTGCTGTGGTCAAAGCCTTTGGAACTAAGCTTCTTATATTCTTCCTGCCCAGATGTTGTTGCTGCTTGTGCTGTCTTTTACTGTTGCCATTCTCTGTTGCTTTATCTGGCCCCTGCAGCTTGCTGGGCTTATTTCCTTACCTGGCTGTCCTCACAGAAATGAGCCTGTTTCCTGCTGCTAGTATGCTTCAGCTGTGACACAGGTTGTAGTTAATTAAAAATTTTCCCAGGTAAGATAACAAAGGCAGAAAAAGTAGTAAAACATGTCTAGGAAGAAATAGATTTATAGTATCCCTAGTACTACATTATTGATGTCTCAAGGCTGACCAAGCATAACATCAGATGTCTTTTTTGTGCTCTGAGATGAGAGTAATATAACAGAGAAGATGACAGGCAGTGTTAGTGGAGCATTCCCTGGTTATCACTGTAACAGCTAGGAATGCAAAGAAAATTCTCGTGACAAAAGATAAGATATTGTAGGTTAGGTGCAGAAGTTTTGGTCCCTTTTTTGATTCTCTTTTGAGTATTTGTGCTTGTGTTAACATATCTCTGTCATACTTGTTCAAATAAGAGTAATGACTTGAGAGCTGGAGATACTAGTCAAGTATATGGCCATCTAAAGGTATCACTAATTGCTTTCTACACCACATTTCTTACTGGTTAACCTGTGACAATGTACACTTAATTAAGGCTTATGATGTGGTTTCTTTCTCAGCCACGGGTGCTGCAACCACCATCTATGCAGTTGAGGCAGATGGTGACCCAAATGCTGGGTTTGAAAAGTCAAAGGAGCCAGGAGAAATCCAGTATCTTATTAAATGGAAAGGTTGGTCACACATCCATAACACTTGGGAAACTGAGGAAACACTGAAGCAACAAAATGTTAAAGGAATGAAGAAGCTGGACAACTATAAGAAGAAGGATCAGGAAACAAAACGATGGTGAATATTTTTATGTAGACTTTCATGGTACTTATTTTGTAATAATGTAGATGTTCTTTTGTGTTTCTGAGACCCATCACCTCCTTTTCAGGGCATAATTTCAAGTGTCTATGCAACAGGAGGACAAAAACTTTAAAACTTGAATCCTCCTTAACATGATCCTGTATGATAATCTTCTGGACCTGATTTTGGTGTGTGTGTGTTATAGAGTTTCAAGAAGACGGGTATTGTTTAGAAATAAATAATGAATTGTAACTTTACTGATTCTGTCATTACACTTTGATCAGAGTTCTTCAGGAATCGCTGCAGAAATTAGTGTTTCTTGGTGCATTAACCATTTCAGATTACTTTGAAGAATTCCGTTTTCTTGGCTCAAACCTGAGGTTCAAGCCTGAGAACAAAAACCTGAAGAAATCTATATATTTTAAAGTCACCTTTTGGTGTTCAGTTTTATTAGTATGTTTTAATACAATCAGTGAATACTGGTGGGATTTTTAGCAACTTAATCATAAGATGGATTCTTATAGAGTGCGCCACCCTGAATACCATTCCATGAAAATATCCTGGGAAGTACACTACTTATTGTTGAGAATAGGTATTCTGAATTAGCTGCATGGCTAGTACCACCTGTGGCTGTAGTAGTTATGTCTCTTGATAAATATTCTCAGTCATTAATGAGGAGGCACCTAGTAGGCCAGATGCAACAATTCTGTAGCAGGAATTTCTAAGTTGTCCCTTCGAAGAAACTCTCTAAGCAACATTCCTGTGATGCTTACATTCAGAGCTTTAGAGTTGTCAAATTTTCTTAATTTTAGAACTATGCAGTGTAATAAGTGTTGTAAATGAATTCCCATTACAGGCTGAAAAATGCTTCTCCGGAAGATGTGGAATATTACAACTGCCAGCAGGAGCTTACAGATGATCTACATAAACAATATCAGATAGTGGAAAGAATAATTGGTATGTTACAAACTTGCAGACACAAACAGTGTTGAGAATTCTGTATGTTCATTGCTTATATGTTGCATTTGTAGTTAAGAAATTTAGAATATTAATATAACTCACTTTTTAATCCAAACCAAAATTTCGCGTAAAGAGAAAAGTTGTGATACTGCCTGTGCTATAAAGCTAGCTTATGATGTCTTATTACCTAAAATGAGTGTTTTCCTAAGAGATACAGGTAAAATGCTGATCAGATATCTCTGGTGTATTTCTGCAGCTCATTCAAATCAGAAATCCGCAGCTGGTTATCCAGACTATTATTGCAAATGGCAGGGTCTGCCTTATTCAGAATGTAGCTGGGAAGATGGTGCTCTCATTGCCAAAAAGTTTCAGGCACGCATTGATGAGTACTTCAGCAGAAATCAATCCAAGACCACTCCCTTTAAGGACTGCAAGGTAAGTTTGTAATTTGCAAGGGATTTATAATCAGCTGTACTGGGCCTGGCTACAATGGAGTTAATTTTCCTCACAGCAGCCTGTATGACCCATGGTTCAGATTTGTGACCTAAACATTGTTGATAACACTCATATTTTGGCTGTTGCTGAGCAGAGCTTGCACAGTGTCAAGGCCTTCTCTGTTTCTTGCTGTGCCCTCCTCGCCATGAGTAGACTGGGGGTGGGCAAGGGGCTGGGAGGAAACACAGCCAGTATAGCTGACCTGAACTGATGAAGGAGATATTCCATGCCATTTAATATCATGCTCAGCAATAAAAGTGGGTGGGCTGAGCAGGGGTTTTAAAGGTGGCTGTTGCTTGCAGACTTGCTGGTCATCGGTCTGCTGGTGAGTTAATGTGTGAATCCCTTTCTGTCACTTGTGAGGTTTTTTTTAGGTTGGTGGGGTTTTCTTCCTTCGACCAATAAACTCTTTATTTTGACCCACAATTTTTTCTCACTTTCACTTTTTCAGTTCTCTCTCCTGTCCCACTGGGGTGGGGAGTGAGTAAGCAACTGGGTCGTGGCTTAGCGGCTAGCCGGGTTCAAGCCAGCACATCAGTTGTGATAGTAAAAATGTGAAAATCTTCTATCAATCTGGAGATAAGGATACATATGAAATATTTTTTGAAGGTGATTCAGAATAGTAATAATGATATATAGTAACACGTATGGAAAATACCACTACTAAGAGTAGCTTTTCGTAGATACCAGTCCCCTGCGTTTTTACTGGCTTTCAAAGGTGGGCTTATTTAGTACTGTAGTTTATTTTAAAAGTAAACTTCGAGTGAGTTAGTGTCACTCCTGTTGTGAAATTTAGGTTAGCAATCAAACTAATTTCAACTTGCAAATTGCTTGGTGTTTTTATATGGTCTAGTTTTTGTTGATGGATAAAGACTACACTTGGTGACCCAGTAGATGCCTACTGCTATTTTCGCTATAGGAAAACATTTTGGTAACTTCCGTCAGTAGTAGGACTGTTGATCAATTTGCTTTTGACAGGTTCTAAAACAGAGGCCGAGGTTTGTTGCACTAAAGAAGCAACCATCTTACATTGGAGGCCATGAAAGTTTAGAATTGAGAGATTATCAGTTAAATGGATTGAATTGGCTTGCTCACTCATGGTGCAAGTAAGTATAGTCTGAAATGAGTTTTTCTGTTTGTATATTGTAAGCATTTGTAAAACTTTGAAATTGATTTTTCTGTTGTTTTTTTTTTTTGGAAGGTGGAGTGTTTCATACAGTAAGCTCAAAGTAGAGATCTGAGGGGCGTGATTTTGCTCCAAGTAGTACCAAAGCTTATCGTTCCATGGCTGTTCTCAAAAAACAGCTAAGCTTTGTTGTTGCTTTGCTTTTAATTTTATATGGGAGAAAGTAATATTTTTAAAAACAAAACAAACCTAAGACAATAAAACCAGAAAACCCAAAGCAAACTTGTCTGAAATGTCAACATTAGTGTTATACTTTTAAAATTAGACTCATGAGGAATACTTGCAAGCTTTTTGTTAATTTTGTTCACGTACTTCAAGTATTGTATGGGGGGTTGGAAATAGTTTTTATGGAAAAACAATGGAAATAAACTTCTTCAAGACGTATAGTTTCAAAATTTTGCAAACTTGTATGAGTGGTTTTATGTTCAAAAGGTAATAATTTCTTCTTGTCCAATTCATCCCCCTCTCCACACCCCCACCCCCTCCGAATTTTTTTTTTATTTTTTTTTAGAGGGAATAGCTGTATTCTTGCAGATGAAATGGGTCTGGGTAAAACAATACAAACAATTTCTTTTCTGAACTACTTGTTTCACGAACATCAATTGTATGGGCCTTTCTTGCTGGTTGTGCCACTTTCTACCTTGACATCTTGGCAAAGAGAGATTCAAACTTGGGCGCCTCAGATGAATGCTGTAGTTTACTTAGGAGATATAACTAGCAGAAATATGGTGAGTATTTTTCTTTATCATTGGAAAGGCTTGTAGATAAATGAGTCACTTCATATTCCTGTCTTCTGCTAATCTCCAATATTTTGGTTAGGACTGAGCAAATACTTATTGAAACACTGTGTTTAATGCAAATTGCAAGCTTAGATTTTGATCTAATATAAATGTGTGTGAAAGATTTCTTTCCTGCTTAAAAGTGAACAGGATTAATAATTTAGTCTTGCATTTGAAAACAAATTATCTTCTGCCATATTATTATTTAGGTGGATATAACAAAAATAAATATGTAAGCAAGCTAGCCATGATCTTAATTTATTTTCTGAAAGGTTGTTGCTTTGTTTTCTTAACATGTTTTCTGAATGTTAGTATTCTTATCCATTAAAGTAAGAAATGTTTTGTAGAAATTCTTTGGTGTTTATTCAGAAGTTTAAACAAAATGTTTTTGGAGTGCTTATGTTGGAAGTTCAGTCTTGTGTATGTTAATATGTTCTGCTTCTGTTTTGTGATCATATTACTGTATGTCATTAAACCTTTACATTGCTGCAGTACTTAAATTCATCAACAAGACCTTTTTTCTCTAGTTTATAGTTCACTTAATTCTGTTTTGTAGATAAGAACTCATGAATGGATGCATCCACAGACCAAACGGTTAAAATTTAACATACTTCTAACAACATATGAGATTTTGCTGAAGGATAAGGTAACCACTCTTCTTCAGGGAGATAAAAATAATTTCTCCAGTGTAGAACTCTCTTTAGACTTGCATGTATTTGGGTTGTGGGTCATTAAATTTATGGAGAGTGTGATAGCTTTTGCTTTTGGAAGTATGACAGTGCATGGCTTGGGTTTTGGGGTTTTTTTTGTGTGTGTGTGGTTTTTTTTAAGCACTTTGAGATTTTCTGTATGAGTGGTGAGGCTTCCAGCCTTTTTCCATTTTGTTAAGTGGGTAACAGATCTCTTTCCTCAGTTTGCTTGGGATTCTCAGTACTGTAATAATCTCTTCCCATCTTCAAGAGCTCTATTCCTTTGCAGACAACCCATCAAGGAACTGAAAAAGAACCCAACCTGTAGCCCCAAACATGATACAGAACTCTGAAATCCCATATAGTTTTTCTTTGTTATTGTGCATACAGTAACGTGTACATTTATTAATACTGTCTCCATAGTGGTAACACACAGAGTTATTGTTAATCCTTCTAAGAGTATATGGAAATTTTTATAGATAGTCAAGAAGCAGAACATTTTTACTTCATTTGTTTGCACATGCTGGTAAGAAGAGGTCAATAGTGATTTTTTTTTTTCTGTCATATAAAAATTAATGTGGGTCAGACTTTTGGCCATATTTTTCCTTTTAAACTTAATTTATACTTTCTTGGGATGCTTACACAGCCTTTCATTGAATCTGGCAAATGTAAAAGCCATAATTAGTACTAAAAACACATAGCTGACCATATTTTATTAAAATAAACCAAAAAGCGATGGTGTTTATAGCTTGATTATAAAATGCGGCAAATTATGCAATGTGTTTATTCATATAATGTTCTCCCCCTCCTCCATTTCTTTAAGTCATTCCTTGGTGGTCTGAATTGGGCGTTCATAGGAGTTGATGAAGCTCATCGTTTAAAAAATGACGACTCTCTTCTGTACAAGACTTTAATAGACTTTAAGTCTAACCATCGTCTTCTTATTACTGGAACCCCTCTGCAAAACTCCCTCAAAGAGCTTTGGTCTTTGTTGCACTTCATCATGCCAGAAAAGTAAGGAAGAGTTTTTTACGTAATACTTCCTAACATTTTTTTGGTCAAGTTTCTTATTGTGAAGTTGTGCAGTGATTTGAAAACCAGTAGAGGTAGAGAATCATACTGAAAGATAACTTAAATATTCTGTCTACTTTAAGATGCATATATTTTTTCATGGTGCTCCTGATAAGTAACGCTGATAGCAGATGTCACCTTTTCCCATTTTAGCAGTCCACAAAAATGATGGATTGATGTCTGGGTCAGAACCTGGAAAAAAGGCTTCATCTTAGCCTAAGAGGAAAACCCTATGGATTTACTCTGGGGAAGTAGAATGGAATCTTTTTCTGTGTTAGTTCTATTAATGAAAACAAGTTTGTACCAAGATGCCCAATATCCTGTAGTTCCATCAGATAGCTAGTTCTCCCATGCGGTTTGCATGTAGTAAGCTTACTGTATTGAGCTTATTTTGTACTGACCTCTGTTTATACCTAGGATAAATTAGAGCTCATGTGTGAGAGCACATGTTTCTGTCAGAAATCTTGTGAATGCAAGCACCATAGCTCTGTTTAGTTTGAGCTGTGGATTGTACTCATTTCTTCAGAACCTTACAAGCAAAGCCACTATGGTCTGGTGCCCATGCTTCATTTGATCATAAAGTCTGTTCTCCTAGTCTGTTAGCACAGAGGATAGTTATGCTTCAGTTAGACCATACAAGCTGCAAAAAGTACCTTAAGTAGTCTCTTGTTCTCTTGCACACCCTCCAGCCATGCAGCTGGTTTTTCATGCTGCTCTTGATAAATGTAATAACGTACTTTCTGTAACCATCTAGATGATTATCCTTGCAGAAAAAGAAAAATGTTGTGTTTTCACTGAGGAAGTTAAAATTCAGTAGTTTTCATTCTGTAAGTGTTTTTGGAAAATTCCATTCTTCTATTTACAGTAAAGTATTTGGAATTTGTTATGAGATGAAAATTCACAAATTGGATAAAGGAGTGGGGAAGAAATCCAAATGTATGTGTGCTCTTGTTGTATATTTATACACGTTCTGTGTTTGTATTCTCTTCTTGAATTTTCCTTCTTCAGGTCATTCACAGTATGTCACTATTTTGCGCTCTTTCTCTGTTACGTTGAAGGTTTGCCTCTTGGGAAGATTTTGAAGAGGAGCATGGCAAAGGGCGAGAGTATGGTTATGCAAGTCTTCACAAAGAACTTGAACCATTTCTGCTGAGAAGAGTTAAAAAAGATGTAGAAAAGTCTTTACCTGCTAAAGTTGAGCAAATTCTGAGGATGGAAATGAGTGCATTGCAAAAGCAATATTACAAGTAAGTAACAACACTTTTTAAATTGTGCTGTTTTAGTGATACGTCTACATGCAATTTACTAAAGTATAGTAGTTTTTATAATGCAATTTGAACTTGAGGCTTCTAGGGTTTCACAACAGTAAAATTCTATGAAGCAAGGGCTCAAGAATTACACCGGTCTAATATCTATTCATGTAGCTTCTTTTGTTTAGCATGTTAGTACATTCTTTTGGGAGCTGCTTTTTTTCTTCAGCTTTTTTATATTTTGAGAGCTTACACATGTCTTGCTTCCACATATGGTTAAAAATTACTTATATTGTACATTTTATATCATAGGTGGATTTTAACCAGGAATTATAAAGCCCTCAGTAAAGGTTCAAAAGGCAGTACCTCAGGCTTTTTGAACATCATGATGGAACTCAAGAAGTGCTGTAACCATTGCTACCTCATTAAACCGCCAGATGATAATGAATTCTATAATAAGCAGGAGGCCTTACAGGTAAAGTCACTTTTTGATTAAAAAAAAAAAAAAAAAAAAAAAAGTTCTGTTTTACATCTGTAATATTCACACGATTTTATGGTGCTCTAGCATTTTACTAATTCTTATTGAAGTACATTAAGAAAAAACAGGTTCTCTGGAAAATGTGTATCTTGGGTCTTACAGGTAGGTGAATTGATTTTTGTTTCTTAATTGGATCTGAATAATTGACAGATAATTGACAAAATATCTCCAATTTTAATTACAATCAAAGTAAAAAAACAGTTTGAAACAGGCTGTGTGTTTTCATGCAAAATAACCTTGAGACCTATTTTAAACCTAAGTAAAATAAAGCAGCTAAGCAGGTAAATGTAATGTGAGTGGAAATGCATGTGACTGGCGGTGATACCTACGCAGTCTATGTTATGTCATAGCAGAAAGTGATCTGCAGAATGCTTTTATGCCTTTTTTAATAACCAAATACTGTTCTCTGTATGCCTGCAAACAACCAAAATGAAAGGAAATGAAAGTAACAAGCATCCAAAGCTCAGTCTGATTTTGTTGTTGTTGTAACAGATGAAAACAATTATAATTTCATCTGTTGTTTCTCTTCTTTTCTTCCTTTTTTTTTTTTTTTAAGGTTAACTAATATTTGTACCAAAACTGTTCAGAAGCACAGCAACAGATAAGAAGACTGTTGTTGTTGCAGTTTATACCAACGTAAATGTTTCTAAGCATGATTTTTTTTTCTGTAAGCTTTCACTCGATCATTTAAATACCTTCCTAAAGCTACTAGTTTGTGCAGTGACAAATATCGTCCTCCTTTCTAGCATAAAGAATAAAAGCACCTAACTCAAAATTCAGCATTCCAGAAAATTCTGTCCCAAGTGTCTTCACTTAAAGAGGTTTCATCATTAAATTTCATATTTGCTTGAGTTTCTCTTCTAGTTATTCCCAATGATGCTGAGAAGGCTTAACAGGCTTTAGGTGGGTTACAATGGCACCACAAACAAGATTCCTCTCACTTTTTCTTGCCTGAGAAACCTGACTGATAGGCTTTGTTCAAAAATACTTAGAGGGCTAAGCAGCAGTACTTGTTTCCCAAGAAAGTAGTACTACGATAGTTTCATCTTTATCTTGTATTTTGTTGGTTACCAAGTTTTATTTTTTACTTGGCAGAAAAGAACTTGGGCCTATATCATAACTGCTTAAATTTTTAAGCCCATATAGTTACTTCATGTTTTGATGAGATGTTAAGGTATGACTTTAAAAAAGGGAACTGAATAATGCATTTCCTTTAAAAATATGTGAGTTAGTAGTCCTGTTGATTTCAGTTAGAATCAACTAAACTAAAATCAGATTAAACTTTTGTGTTCAGTTAATGCTGCATGCTAGTAAATTTATATAGCAGTGTTGTCTTATGGTCACATGAATTTGGTGTTTTTTTTTTTTTTACGTCTAGCAGACTATATGTTGTATGCACGTTTTAAGCTATAAAATTCTTAAGGAATGTCAGAACCTCAGATGAATGTCTAACCAACTGCAGTGTTTATTAGTGTTGAGATGAACTTATTTTGTAATATGTATTTCTTGTTTCTTGTAGCATTTAATACGTAGCAGTGGGAAACTAATCCTTCTTGACAAGCTACTGATTCGTCTGCGAGAACGTGGCAACAGAGTTCTGATTTTCTCACAGATGGTGAGGATGCTGGACATCCTAGCAGAGTATCTCAAGTATCGTCAGTTTCCCTTTCAGGTAAGAGTCTTGGAGGTAGTAGCCAAGAAGTTTTGATCTTGAATGTAAGAAAAATCTTTTCTTCACCATGAGAGTGACAGAGCACTGTAAAAAGTTGTCCAGAGGTTATGGAATCTCCATCCTCTGTGACATTCAAAAGCCACCTGGATATGACCTTGGGCAACCTCTTTAGCTGCCCGCGCCTGAGTAGGGGAGTTAGAGAAGGTGATCTCCAGAGGTCCCTTCCAACCTCAGCTGTTTTGTGATTATGTGATCTTTACCATTTTGCTTAAGAAAAGACATAAGAAAAAGTGTGCTTTTTCTAGAAAGACTGGCAATTGCTATATGCTAAATAGTATTTTGAAATTAAACTGATGAACTAAAAAATTATGTGAAGTGTTGGATTACTTTTATTCTCTTCATGTAACAGTTTTGGCAGTTGAGAATTCAGGTTGCTCTGACTTTGAATATAGTGTAAGAATTACTTTTTAACTGTAGTATTCAATCTCTTTAGAGACTTGATGGATCAATAAAAGGGGAATTGAGGAAACAAGCACTGGATCATTTTAATGCAGAAGGATCAGAGGTATGGTATTTTTTTCCTAAGGAATCTGTTTTATTTTTTCCCAAGAAATACAAAAAACATTGCACAAAAAATGAGGGCTGAGAAAAGTGAGGAATCAGTAAAGTTGAAAATTCATTGTTATTGCCTAGATGATAAGGTTTACATCTGCTAATTTTTTTTCTTTAAGAAGAGGTTCAGTGGAAAACACGTAACTTATGAAAATGGCATCTAATCAGTTGTGTAGCTATAATTTTTCTCTAATGCAAAGTAATTTTAAATACTATATAAGTGCTGCAGAAATTTAACCTCAGCCTTGTTGCTGTGTAGAACTTAACCCAACAATGTTGACAAGAGCATTGAACTTACACAAGCAGTTACCATCAAAAACATCCTTTGGCAATGGGCAGAACTAACTTGTGTATCCTTGCATGAACAGCATCTTTAATTGTTTCAAATCTGGCTTCTGTTACCTTGATTTGTTGCCAGCTACTTCCCCTGGAAGAAATAGTGAAGAACTGATTTCTAGCCATTCTTTGTGAGCAACCTGTGAATGTATAGATGTCTGTTACAGATTCTTTATTTTCTGAGTTGGAAAATTTGTAGCTTACTGAGCATTCCTAATACGCAAGCCATTCCATACCTTTGATCAGTTTAAATCTTTTGTCCTACACTGGCAGATTTGGGGGAGGGGAGGTTGTGGGTTTGGGTTTTGTTGTTGGTGGTGGGTTTTTGAATCAATAATTGAAGGATAACATTTGTCAGTTGCTGCTGAGCTTGTTTCTGCTATGATGGAGGGAGAAGGACTTAACTCTATAATGTAAACTTAAGGTATTTGTTAAATACGGAAGTTAATTCAGTTTCAAATTCCTAGAATAGACGCCTTTTTCTGAAATCTTGGCAGTTACACTGTGCATTTTTTGAGATGAAGAGAAATTCAAACTTCATGCATTTCAAAAATGGAGGCAAACTGTGCATTTATGCAGCAACAAAATTATGTTCTCAGTTTCATTTTTTTATTTCTTTCCTAAAAATTCAGAACATTCTATATGGTTTTTGGCCATTACTGAGCTAAGGTCAGCATGGAAATTTCTAACACAGTTCTCAGGACTCATTCCTGAATGGAAAGGTTTGCTATTTCCTGTAACTGTACTGAAAATAGGAATTTTTTTTTTTTAACCTGTTTTACTTTTTCTTGAATTTCATATGTTGTTTTATTGCATGTCTCAAGATCCTTCTGCAGTCCTTCATAGTTTTCTCTGAATTAATTATTCTATATCATCTACAGGCTTTTTCACCTCGTTGCTTATTCTGTTTTCATATTGTTCATGAATATGTTGAACAGCATTGAACTGGGCAGAGGACTTTTGCTTCCTGTCTCTTAACCAGTTACCTGTAGACTCAAGCGTCTTCCCCGCTCTGACATGGCTGCTTAGTCTTCCAGGGCTTGGGGCAGGGGATGTGGGAGAGGGACATTGTAACATACAAGGCTTTAACAGTAGGGTTTTTGTACTTTTTGGCCAGTCTTTTGTTTGGTTGGGATTTTTTTGTTAGTGATCATCTTCTAGAATGCTGCTTCCTTTAAACTGTTGCGAAGTCATTAACTATTTATGAAAGAAATTGATATCAATGTTTGCTTTATACTTAAAAGAAGCTTTAACTATAGAACAGTTATGGAATTGGTAGTGTATGATTTTGTAGTCTGCAACACAGACTGCATAAATAAGTGTCATATTGGTTCCTTTAAAAATATTACACCTATTGTATATAAAACTGTTTCTTATTTTATGATTTCAGGATTTCTGCTTTTTACTGTCTACCAGAGCTGGAGGATTAGGTATCAACTTGGCATCTGCTGACACTGTAGTTATATTTGATTCTGACTGGAATCCACAGAATGATCTGCAAGCACAGGCTAGAGCGCATAGAATTGGACAGAAGAAACAGGTGTGCACATTCAGCTTTAAGCTCCAAACCTGAAGGAGGGTTCTGTACAGTAGCTGTCCACTCTGTCTGCACCATTCAGTCTTCATGTATTTTAAAGAATAACTAATACTTGCCGTGTATGTCCAAAAATGGTAGTAATGCTCACTTAACTTTCTTTTTAAAAAAACTCCCTATATGGAGAGATAATATGGCAGCTGTGCTATGTGGATGGGAGAGGGACAAGGGCTGTGGGCTTGTCTGTCCTGCAATCATTGGCATCATGTCATTGTAAAAAATAACTGCTACATCAGGCACATCCCCCTTGCTTAAATATTTCTTAGTTCTCTTCAGGTGTCTCTCTTGCAGAAGACATACAGTAATAATTGGAAATATGACAGTTTTGCTTGTAGCAGTGCTTGTGCCAAATCACTGAAGTTTAAAAAAGGTCTAAGACTTTACTTCTCTGTTTTTTTTAAAATGCTTATTTAAATACTCTGCTAACATGATTGAACTAGTATTTCATATTTGAAACCAGTCAATAAATTCAGAAAGTATGTAGTGAAGACTGACATTTCTCCTTGTTGTTGCTTACTTTTTTTAAAATACACATAGGTTAATATTTATCGGCTAGTCACAAAAGGATCAGTAGAAGAGGATATTCTTGAAAGAGCCAAGAAAAAGATGGTATTAGATCATTTAGTGATTCAGAGAATGGACACTACAGGGAAAACCATACTACATACAGGCTCTACTCCTTCAAGGTATATTTGTTTTTATTTCCGTATCAATTTACCCTTAAGTATATTTGACAAGTAAGTCAAAATGTAAGTTATACTAGGTTAATGAAAGGCAAAATAAGGTTAAATAAGTAAGGATGCAAAATGTATAGTCTTTATAGATTTTTATTTGCATATTAAATATATATTATAAATAGTTTAACAGTAAAAAGAAAGCTTAATTGACTCAGGATTACAGAGAACTTTTTTCACACTACTAAGATAAAATGTTCTTCCTGAAACGTCCTTTATTTCAGCTCAACACCTTTTAATAAGGAGGAGTTATCAGCGATTTTGAAGTTTGGTGCTGAGGAACTTTTTAAAGAACCTGAAGGGGAAGAACAGGAGCCCCAGGTAAGTAGTGTTTCTGGGCTAGATAGATAAAACAACTGAAAATATGTATGAATTATTTCATTGTAAAGAGAAACTTCTTCTTTTTTAGGAAATGGATATAGATGAAATCTTGAAGCGGGCTGAAACTCGGGAAAATGAGCCAGGTCCATTAACTGTAGGAGATGAGTTGCTTTCACAGTTCAAGGTATTGCTCTGTTCCCTCCCTCCTGCCATAATTACACTTTCCTTTATAAACAGTACTATTTTTCTTTTGTGTACCTATGTGTCTCTTCATTCTTACGAAATAGGTGCCTCAGTAAGTCAACTCTTCCTAATAAAATGTCTTTTCAGCTATACAGGATACCTACTATCAGTATAAACATTTAAAAATACATGATGTATTTTGCTAATAAAATAAGAGATATTATGAATGTCTTAATGATTAGAATTTTACGTAGTTTTGTGTTTTATTTGCTGCCTTTGTTGTTAAGCAGCTGTGGTATTGTTGAATGCAAAATGTGAAGTTTGTATTTCTTACTTGATGACTTCTAGAAATAGCTTTTAGTCCTGAAGTAAGCTTGAATGCCAGGTATTTTAAGCATTGTCAGTTAAACCTATTATAATTTGGGTGAAAAAAAAATAACGCAGAGCGTGATGTATTTGTTTAGATCAGCAGATTATTAAATAGTTCTCCTGCTGATCATTCATTTGCAATATATTTTGATTTCTACAGTGTATTAATATTTGGTTAGTTTAACATTAACTCAAGCATTGCAATGTCGTTAGCCCTGTTTTGAAGGAAGTTAAACAACAATCATACAGCTAGCAGGGAGGTGTTTCATTATGCATCTGTATTGGTCAACTTTTAGAATAAGAATGAGATTCTTATCTTTTCTCATATTAGCCCATGTTGCCCTGTTGTCTGTGTCTGTTTCATGAATGAATAAAAATACTTTCATTAGAGACAGTGTTTCATGAAGCATTTTGTATGTAAAAATTTTATATACATTATAAAACAATAGCATATATATAAATATATAAAATATATAGATGCATAAAATATGCTATCTAGAACTTTGTTTTCCTAAAATATTAGTCACTCAGTCTTTTTCAAATAAAGTCTTGTATTATTTAATGAAAATACTTACCTTCTGATATACAAGGTGGCCAACTTTTCCAACATGGATGAAGATGATATTGAGTTGGAACCGGAAAGAAATTCAAGAAATTGGGAAGAAATCATTCCAGAAGTGCAGCGGCGAAGAATAGAAGAGGAGGAAAGACAAAAAGAACTTGAAGAAATATACATGCTCCCAAGGATGAGAAACTGTGCAAAACAGGTGTCTCTTGGTTCTGACTGACTTGTACTTTTATGTTGCTGTTGGTTTAGTTTGTTTGTTGGGGGTGGTTGTTAGGTTTCGGGTTGGGTTTCCTTTTTCCTTTTCTGAACACATGTTTTTGACAGGCTAAGTGAAACTTCACTTAAAGCTATGTGATTAACAAATCTGAACTATTTACTCTGAAATTCCAGATCAGCTTTAATGGAAGTGAAGGGAGGCGCAGTAGGAGTAGAAGATACTCTGGATCTGATAGTGACTCCATCTCAGAAAGAAAACGGCCAAAAAAGCGTGGAAGACCACGAACTATTCCTCGAGAAAATATTAAAGGATTTAGTGATGCAGAGATCAGGCGGTAAGATATGGGGGGACATTCATCTTTAAAGGGACAATACAAATTATTTATAGTAGTAGTGGTAGTAATAGTAGTAGTATTAAGCTTGGAAGTACAGAAGGCAGTTTATTTTTACTGAATTTATTTCAATTTTTTCTATTCTAGGCGTTTAATATTTTATCTTACGTACTTTGTGGTGCTGACATAGTGAACTGTCATGGCAAGGATTTGAACCAATTTTAATGAGGGATAAAATTAGGTTTGAAAAATATTCTTGATTGTTCTGAATTTGTTAATTCCTGCAACTCAAGAAGACAGTAGTTTCAAAAACCAGTTGTTACAATGGTTGAGCTTTTCTTTTAACATACAAGCAAAATAATCTGCTTCCCATCATTTTATCTAAAAACTGCAGTGCTGAAAGAATATGTAAATCTTTTTGGTCACAACTACAAAAATTTGAGTGGATTTTGTCTTCTTTTTAAACTTCTTGACACTGTAATTGAATCAATGTTATATCATGCTTTTTTAAACTAAAAAAAAATATAAATTCCTATTTGAAATTTGTACAGCAGGTCCCTTCAGTATTTGGTGCTAAAATATTTTTTGGTAAAGGAGGAGGAATTGTTTTTTTTGCCTTTTCGGGTTTGCAAAATGCTACTTTGCTTCTGAAACTTAAGTATGCATGCTTCTTTAAAACGCTGTAAAGCTTTCAGAATATTTTTGGTGAGAGAAATAAGTTTAAAGATCCTTTTTGCTTTTCCATTTCATCCAACAACACAGTGAATTGGTACTTTTTACAAGGCTATTCTTTTGCTTGCACTAGCAATTTGAGGCATTGATTGTTGAGGAAATTTCCTTTCTTTCTTTTTTTTAAATTATTTTTATTAATTTTATTTTTATTTCATTTTCTTTCTATCCCGAGTATCTCCAGTTTCTTTCCATTACTTACACATTCCTACAGAAAGTATCTTTCATGTGATATTTTCCGAAATCTTCAAATCACCTGTTGCAGATTGCTTCTTTCACTAAGGCAAAACATAATGTCTGAAATCTCTACTTACTCTAAATCTGCATTAAATTTTTATTAGACACATCCAGCTGCTGAATCTTCTGTCTTGTGAAGTTAATAAAGCAATTTCAGAAATAAACTGTACCTTCTATTGTTTTATTTACATCAATTCTTAAACCAATAAAACTGACTTTATTTGGGTTATCTGCCTATATTAAGGTGCCCTACTCTCTCTACTTTTTTTTTCCCATTGTCCCTATAGCATTATACTAAGATTAATAATTGTATTAATACAGTTTTAAAACTGAAGTAGTTAGTTAAGCATACATTTAAATGGCAAAATTATTTTCTGTTACTAGGTTTATCAAGAGTTACAAGAAATTTGGTGGCCCTCTTGAAAGGTAAACTTGTTTGATTATTATTTGTGTAGCAACTTGGAACCTTGTTTTCATAAAAAATTAGAACAATATACCAAGAAACCTTAGGCTGAAGAGAAAATACAGTGTCTAGTATTTTGTCTTGACTATAACATGACTTTAGCTTAATACCTTCCCTTTGTTTATGTATGGTATGTATGCAAACAGCCACACAGCAAACCTTTCACTTTGCAGGACTACTTACTCTCTTTCTTTTTACTTTACCTGCTGTTTAATCTTAATTGGTGATAATTGTTCCGTTGTCTTGTTTGATAGCCTGTTGAAAGCCTGTCAGTTCATCCATTGTGACTGTCAAAGTTAGTTTTGCATTTTCCTTACTGTCAGTTATTTTTAAGCTTTCTTTATTATTCCGTATTTTAAGAAAAACTTCCCACCCTTATTGTCCTTTAAAAATATTTATAGTCCATATGAACATATTACATGTAATGATTCCTTTTCTTTTTTTAAAGAGACGTACAGTAATTGAAAACTGTAGGGTTAGGGTCCTTTACAATTCTTTTATTGTCCTCTGATACCTGAATCACTTCTTTTTTTCTTGGATCAAAATTACACACAGCATGGCAAGTGCAGGTGACTGATAACTTACATGATCATTTCTCTAGTTTCACAGACTGAAGAAGTCATTCACAGTTCCTAAAGCTTCTGAGCTATAAAAATGTATTTGTTTTATTACAGATTAGATGCTGTAGCTAGAGATGCTGAGCTAGTTGATAAATCAGAGACAGATCTTAGACGTTTGGGAGAGCTTGTACATAACGGATGCATTAAAGCTTTAAAGGACAATTCATCTGGACAAGAAAGAGCAGGTACAGTGTGTTCAGGGGACTTGGGCAATAAAAAATGTCAAGAAGGCTGAATTATTCTTGCACTCTGATCGTAACAGAAAACAGTTCTGCTGGGGGAGAATATAAACAAAAATGTTGGCATGCTGGTTGATTTTCAAAAGGGGTTATAGTAAAGTGGCTTCTTGTTTTTCCCTTTCTGTGTGTGAATTGTCATTGGAGAATGCAGTATGGTTTTGCTTTACTGTGAAATTTTAAAGTGATCTGTTATTATCTGTAAGACCTTTTGATTGTAGAGCTTAATTCAAGCATTTGGTTAAGAAAAAATCAGTTGGTATAATTGAAAGTTTGCTGCTAGAGCATCAATCTGACTTGTTTTCTTTACATTTTTCTGTATGATATTCGTAAAGGTAAATATTTTAATAGCTTTGTCATTTATTTTAAGGAGGTAGACTTGGGAAAGTTAAAGGTCCAACATTCCGAATCTCAGGCGTGCAGGTGAATGCAAAGCTAGTCATCTCTCATGAAGAAGAGTTGGCACCATTGCACAAATCCATTCCTTCAGATCCAGAAGAAAGAAAAAGGTATTGAATTTTTTTTTAAGGAAGTAGTAATGTAGAAAATTTTTCAAGATTTACTAGCTTTTTTCAGACAACTTTGACTCAAAGCACACTGTGACGGCATTGTCCCTCTATTCCCTGTAAGGACTGGCAGCAGTAACCTGCTCCACATCTGTTCTCCTTTCTTCCCTTGCTGTAGAATCCAGTACCAGCTTTGGCTTCTCAATTATACTCACTGGGGACTGTGTTCAGTTAGTAATAATAACCAGGACTAGAATTCAGGCTTGCTGAGGAGCTGCTGTATGTGTCAGCTCTGCTTGAGGGGAAAGCAGTGTCTTATCAAAGTGCAGCAGTTCTACCGTTGGAACCTTTTCCCTTGCCACCTTGTGTATCATAACCCCTAAACTATCCACTTAGTTAGCAGTTACACTTGGATGATGATATATGCTTTTATTCATGGTTAGCCAACTCTGTGATGCAGCTCATGGCCACAGACAGATGTCTGTTGTTCTTCATATTTTAGTCTTGATCAGCTTTAAAACACTTTTCAGTGCTGATTTCACTAAATATTTTATATATAAAATATATTCTTTATATAAGAAAATGTAACAATAAATATTTGGATTAATTTCCTAAATATACCAGCATCTTAGCAGAGAAAATAAATCTAATTACATGACTTTTTAGTATGTTCCCTTTCCCCTTGCTAAGCTTCAGAAGTAAAAATCCCTTATTTGTCTTTCTATTTTATTTCTGCTAGATATGTCATCCCATGCCACACCAAGGCTGCTCATTTTGATATAGATTGGGGTAAGGAAGATGATTCCAATCTGTTAATAGGCATCTATGAATATGGTTATGGCAGCTGGGAAATGATAAAAATGGATCCTGATCTTAGTTTGACACAGAAGGTATGTCATCTATAACATTTCATCAAGGACTGTTTTTGTTTAGGTAATAATGCTACTAAGAACAGTTACTGAAATAGCTTATTTTATGATAACTGAAACTGCAGAGACATTATATGTCAGTTGTACTTCTTATATCCTTCCTGTGGTATATTACTAGATTTTAAGGTCTTGTATATTTGGTTGAAGTATACCTTCTTACAGTCAATTATGTTGCCATATTTCCATGTAGTTGGACCTTTGTCATTTGTCTTTTCAGTCTTTTGCTTCTGTATTTTAGATGTTCTAGTTTTGTCCATTTTGTGTTCTTGAACTTTTGGAAGGGAGGTTTTTATAGAGATCTAATTTGGTTTCCCCATTCCCACTTAGTCCCCAGGTTCTTCAATTGAAGCTGTCTTTCACTCACAGCATGAGAATAGCTGTACTAGAATTAGTGCAATAGCTCCTTAGCAATACTGAGCAACAGGTATTGAGGTAGGGTGAAGTAAACTTTGTGACATTGCCAACAACCTATAGTTTGGGGATTTGAGGAGCCAGGGTTGTGTCCAGAGTCATTTAATAATGATTCCTACTCGTGCCATCCATTAATTTGCCTGTTTTTTGAAACCACCCATTTATATTTTTCACATCTGCAATACCCTGTAGTGAAGATGAATGAGGCAGAGCCAGTTCTGTGGATGACTGGTACAGGAGCTCAGAATTTCTTAGATAAAGTATCAGAGTGGAAACAGAAATCTGAGGCTGGTTTCTTGAGTTCGCTTTAAACTGTGAGGCAATTTCCAAGACTGCAGTTTGCAATGAGACAATTTCCATTGGCTGCATGATTGGAGAGAAATGAAAACATTTAAGAAATTTTCCATTGCTTCAAGCATGCTGGCATATTTGCTAGGTAGAGTTGAAGTGGATTGTTTTCCACATTCTTTTACTCAGCTTTTTCTGTTCTGTGTGATCCAGGCTAGCATCTTCCAAACTTGATAATATGTACTCATAGCTGTGATACTACCATTGTTCTCCTCAGATTTTGCCTGATGATCCAGATAAGAAACCCCAGGCGAAGCAGTTACAGACCCGTGCAGACTACCTCATTAAATTACTGAACAAAGACCTTGCAAGGAAGGAAGCACAAAGGCTTGCTGGTGCAGTAAGTAAAATTTGGCGTTCATTAGTGAGATAAAACAATATGCTTATAGGCTTGTCAGCTGATCCTTTTTTTATTTCTGCTCTTTTTCTTTGTGTAGTATTACACTGTATTGCTAATCATATTACATGAGACTAACTCAAGAAATTATTTGTGAGTTTCATATTGTATTATTCTCTTATTATTTGTGTGTATTCTCTGCTGTTGCACTATGCTCTGTCTCCAGTCCTGAGAAAAGTCATGGTCATTAGTGGCAATAAATAAAACAAAATGAACCCTCTACTTGATGTAAAAAAAAAAATAATCTTTTTTTGCAACTCTGATGCAAAGGTGCTTGTCAGTTGACATATTAAAGAGACCAATTTGCATTCAGGGAAATTCAAAGAGGAGGAAAACAAGAACTAAGAAGAATAAGGTGATAAAGGCTGCAAAAATAAAAGAAGAAATAAAAAGCGATTCTTCACCACAACCCTCAGAAAAATCTGATGAAGATGATGATGAGGATAACAAGGTAAATTCCTTTCGTATGGTGAAGATGCCTATTCAGTTCTTCCTATTAGTATCAATTTCTATTTTATGTTCTGCTTGACTTAATAAAATTGAAGCACCTGAATGTCATCCTTCTCCTGTGGCCACTACAGTTGATGTTGTATCAGTACAAGCACATGGAAGACTATATCTGTTTTAATTTAATGATAAGCCAGTATCTGAGGAATTATGAGTACTTTTCCAAATTATATTATAAAAAAAATGTTGTGGTCTAATTACAAGTGGCACTGCTCAGTTTCAGCATTCTTTAAAGACTTCAGCATTATATCTGCTAGAAAAGCAAACCTAATGTAACACACAGTTATAAAACTAATGTTTCTGGCTAATGTGTTATTACTACTGATAGTAATTTTTCAGGTAAAGTTTTTTATTCAGGCTCAGGAAAAAACATCAAGCTCAATTAGAATGAGCAGAATGAATAAATAATATTTCAAGACTCGCATGTGAAAGCTCCTGTATATGGCATGGCTTTCATTATCCAAAAAGACTATTTAACCGAGTATTTAACATTATTGTGTTCTGTTACTTCTGTTGTGTTCCTTTAGGCCTCTGCTTTTGTAGGATCTTTTTATTTCTTGACATTCATCACACAGTAGAAACCACTAGACGTAAAAATTTAGGTGAAGTTTAGTGTCATGTCACACCTAATTTTATGACTTAGAAAGTAGCTGAAATAAATCGGTGAAATCTATGCGTATCATTAAAATACTTACTACTTGTTTTAAAACAAACTAAATTGAAGTGTCTTATGTAAAAACCATTATAATTGTCAACTCACTCTAGAGGAAAAAATACTTATGTCAATACATAGTTAAAATGGAGTCAGCCTTAGAAGAACCATGTTACATCTGTAAAAAAATAGTCATTTTTAACTAAAGCATTCCTGTATATATTTGAATTGTACTATGGAGAAGGAAATGTAAAGCCAGAAAAAAACAAAAAACTTTGATGTAGAGTGGCTTATGTTTATAGATACAATAATTTGTTTGGAATGTGAGACTAAGAACTCTTAAGTGTTGTCAGTGTAAGTGTTCCCAGTAAATTAGCATGGGCAACTGAATCCTAAAACTAAGCAAATCAAGTGTTCAGACTGCTTAAAAAATGAGTGTTAGACTTCATCTTCACTCAAAACAGAAGACACTGCCAGTCAGTTGATTGATTTGTTATGTTTTGGGAAAGTCCCTAGAATGCTGTTCCCTTTTGTATATTTAATAACAGATATGCATCACTTTAATGCTTCTGGACACAGACTAACAATTGCACTTCTGGAAATGGAACTATATACCAAAACTGGCTTTAACCACCTAAACAGTTGACTTTAGCTACTTAGCTGCCATACTGTGTGCAGTGTTTAAAACTTATCTGTTTAACAGCTAGAACATTCAGGAAACTCTTGAAGTCATTGGTTTTTTGCTGGGAAGTTTCCACAATACCTAAATACTGAAGTCCTGGTTGGGCTGATTGCTTGATAGCTCATCTAAGTAACTGGTTCGGATTAATGTATTAGGCATTCTTTCATCTGTTTTTTCTGCAATGGATTCTATTTATGCCTTTCCAGGGTGTACTTCAAATCAATTCATAGATAATGATACTTGCACCTGTACATAATACTTTTGTTATGTATTACAGTATTTTTCTGTGTCTGAAAGAATTTGAGTTTCCATGTCAAACCTTCTAAGTGAATATTATAATGAGCAGAGGAGTGGTATTTTGTTCACCTTCAAATAATTAAATGGGCCTCTATCAGACAATCTGTAACTAAGACCGTTTTTTAAGCCTAATAAAAGGAACACCTCTGGAAAAGATAAAGTTGGGAATTTGTTACCTTCTCCTGTGGATGTTTAATATGGGATTGGTAAAAAGTTACTGGGACAAAGCAAACTAAAACAGAGGTCTTCCAACATCCCCATCACTTGAGTGTCCTGACCAATCAGCTCAGTTTTGCAAGACCTACTTCCTTATAGTTTTTAGCTCATCAGAGCCTAACTACCTTTTAGAGGGACAGATTTCTAAGTTAAATGGACATAATTTTTCACCCCCACTACCACTGCCAAATCAGTACTTGCTTTGTCACATCAAGGAAGTGAGTGAGTAGTTCTCATCTTTCTTTACAACTGCATTCAATCCTATTTGATAGATGTTAAATCTCTGTCCAAAAAGAAAAAAATGCACAGATAAAAAGTATGTTTTAATCTGATGGTGACAAAACTTGTATAGGTAGGAACTCAGTTTGATGTGACATATATGCTTGCGTATTGCAGGATGAGATTGTTTCAGTGAAACATCCACATAAAAAAATTAAAGCAGAAAAGGAGAATGAAGAAAAGCCTGAGCCAGATATTGGTATAAAGAAGGAAGCTGAAGAAAAAAGAGAGACAAAAGAAAAGGAAAATAAGAGGGATTTGAAAAGGGAGAAAAAAGAAAAAGAGGATAAGAAAGAATTAAAAGAAAAAGATATTAAAGAAAAGAGAGAAAACAAAGTAAAAGAATCCACACAGAAAGAAAAAGAAGTGAAGGAAGAGAAGGTAACTAGGTTTACTTATCTTATATAGCACTAGAAAAGGCCACTAGGTTTTTGTGAATGATTTTGAGATGAAAAGGTGTTTTGGATCTGATCAGTTGTTATTTCATTGAAGTCTTTTACATCATTTGAAGTTTTATTTTTACTACCTGAAACTGTGAGGACAGGCATATGAAACGTGAAATTACGTCTTCAATGATACATATCTTAGTTGGGCTCAGAGTACAAGTGTGTGCAAGCAATTCTTTTATTCCTTTTCCATTCTCCTTTTCCATCCCACAGAGAAAGCAGAATGTAGTGTCATTGAATGTCTGCATAGTTTTTATTCTTATTATTGAAGAGAATATGGTAGTTACAGGGATTGTCATATATTATGGGATAATTCCAGAGCCAAAATGAAGTTTAATTAAATATTTTTATACCTTGTTCTTAGGTAAATGAAATCAAATCTGAAAATAAAGAAAAAACTAAAAAAATTCCATTGTTGGATACTCCAGTTCATATTACTGCAACTAGTGAACCAGTTCCTATATCGGAAGAATCTGAAGAACTGGATCAGAAAACTTTTAGTGTGGTAAGTCCCTTTTTGATAAGCTAGTGTCTATACTTGGTAGTCTAAATGAGGACAATTTCTGATGTTCTTGATTCTGTTATTAGGCACAGTAACACAGGTGATCTTTTGCTAGTAAAGTCTCAGATCAAGGAAAGTTGCTGCCACTGTACTAAACTAATTTTTGTCTTCATTCCAGTGGTTTTATTTTGTTTACTGTATTTATGCAGGATAGTAGGAAAACTTATCCTGTGATCTGTCTGCTGAATAGATTTAGAGTATAAACTAAAGATATATCTTCAAGAATAACTTGTGTATCCTGCTTCTTAAAGAGCAGACAAGAATGAACTTTGGTGCAATTGCTGGAGTCTCTGGCTTTGCCTATTCATAGATGCCTTTCTTCTTTGTAAGATAACAAGAGAAATTAAGTTTCAGCACGCCCCTCGTGAAGTATTGCAGACTTAAATTAGTATACACAGGAAGGAACAAATGCTAAAGCCCTTAGAAGTACCTTGCTGGAGTAATCTCTCTGACACCAAAAGAATTTCGTTTAATCACTACTTCTGACTAAGAACAGAATCAATATTAGAGGAAAAAAGGTATGTACACACAATTTATGTGAAGTTTTATAGGTCAGCTGGGGCCTTTGGAAAGGTATCAATGAGTTACTTTGAGCAGCTACTCTTCTGTGAGTATTTCATCATTTAGATTTCAAGAGTTGTTTGCTTCTGCCAGCCAGGCTTTATTGGGGCTGTTGTGGGTGCTGTCTGTGACATGCAAGTAAGATTCTCTTGAGTATGGCAGTGATTCGTCTATGTATGGTTTTATTCTAAACGTTCCAAGTAACTTACCTGTGATTTCCAGGATCAGGCTTGAGTGATTCAGGTCGATATCTTTGTGTGGCTAAGTGACAGAAAATCACTTGCTTTCCATGTACAGTTACAATTTTCTGATCACTTCTATACTTAAGCAGTGCACTCTGTAAGCTGTCTTTTAAAGGCTACTTTAAGCTGTGGCTAGTGCAGTATATAATGCAGCTTTTTAATTATATAGAGGCATGAACTGGCAATGGAACAGCTTCCCTGATATTTTCCATGATATTCCATTCTATTCCGTTCCGTTCCATTCCAAACATTTGTTTGGTTTTTCAAATTTTTTTTTCCTGATCTGCAGACTTCCTTTTGGTCTTACTGGGTTGGGTCTCTGTATAGAAAAACTTCTTTTTTTTTTAATCCAGCCTTTTTGTTCTGGAATGTGTGTTTATTGTTATGCCGTGGTTAGATGCAGTCTAATTAGCATATTTAACTACACTTTCAAATGGAAATACTGCTGTGGATTGTTCAGGCTTAACTAATTTGGCCCTTTGTGACAAGCAGAATGTGCATTTCATCTATTTACCATACCATTGTAGTTGGATGGTATTCCTAAGCAAGTTTCTGTAATTTACATCATGCTAACTGGTTTTATCTGGATTTATTATTAAAACACTTGATTCAAAGTGTGAAAATTCAAGAACCCGTATATGACATGTATGTGTGTTGCCATCACTGTTGTTACTAATCTAGGCATACCCAAACTAGCTTTACTCTAGATAGCACAAGTTCCGCTGGTATTTGCATAGGACTGAGGTTTAAAAACTGGTCAGAGAAGCAATATTGATCCTCTGCTGAATGCCAAGTTTAATTGTTGCAGCAAGTATCTCTTTGAAATGTACTGAACACTCTCATATTTAATTTTGACATTGAGTTTGTATAGCTTTCAAGGTGTATGTCTCGTCCTATATGCTTGTGCTGAAAGTTATGATTGCAAAACCTAGTTGTAATCAGTCTTCTTTCCTCAGAAAATCCCTTATAATAAATCAGTGCTTTCTTAAATCCTTGATATCTGTATTCTGTACAATCTAATGCTTTCATAGAGGAGTAAATTTCCAACTGGGCTTAAAATACAACTTTTTCCAAAGGAAACCTGTAAAACAGTTTTAAGAGCTGTGAGCAAGTCTTGTGTTTCATTTACCTTGTAACAATACTGTCTTTGCCTGTACATATATATCTCTCTCTCTCTCACAGTAAGAGGTGGGTCATGTTTTAGAATTCTTTTTTTTTTCTTTGAATTAATACATTCCGTTTTTCCATTTTACAGTGCAAAGAAAGAATGAGGCCTGTCAAAGCAGCATTGAAACAGCTGGATCGACCAGAGAAGGGCCTTTCTGAAAGAGAGCAGCTGGAACATACTAGACAGTGTCTAATCAAAATTGGGGATCACATTACTGAATGTCTAAAGGAGTACACAAATCCTGAACAAATTAAGCAGTGGAGAAAGTAAGTTATTCTCCTCGTTTTTTCTTGAAAAAGGAAAATTTATAATGGCTTCTACCAAGCAGAATACTTTTAATTATTTCTCTTCCTTATTTGCCCTTTCTTCTATCTTTCTGCTGTTTTAAATAGGAATCTATAGAAAGATGATTATAGATGGTTCTGACTTTTAATGCATTGACTTTTTCATACTGCATGGCAATGCATTTTGTCCAGTAGGTGGAGTCATCTCACTTCTTATAACCAAAAGCAAATACTAGATAAGTTGTGACTTAAACTGTGTTTAGTGGAAAAGCATTCTTACCTTTAAGGATCTGTTTTTTTCAACTTCGAGGGTTTTCTTTAATTCCTGCTAAAAATATGCAATTCTAAATTTGTGCTAAACTTTGTATGATTTTGAGTTGCAGAATTCTTTATTCTTTTAAAAATACACTCTAAAATTAAAATCTCTATTGCATATTAACTATGACTTGATAAAAGTATTTACCATAACTTACTTGTATTTTAAAAACGAAAGAAGAGTTTGCATCTTTGTGAGGTGACAATTTAAAAAAAATCAAGAAAAATTGTTGGTTTGTAAACTTCTTATATTACATTGTTAAGTTGCTAATGCAATTTGAGTTACCTTTATCAGAATGTGCACTTTAATGATTGAAAATACATCCTGCACTTCCATATAAAAAAGTCTGTTAAGTGTGTAATTTTCTTGAAGACTTCTGTTAGCGTAGATTGCTTCTGCTGTTTTTACTTGCTTTGCTTCAAAATAGTAAGGTGTTTTGAGATACAAAACCAAGACACACGTCATACATTTTGCTAAATGTAACATTTCTTTAAGTGGGAACTTGTAATAGAGCTATTATTCATAATAATGCTACAATATTATATGTAGATTATTCATATATGTATTTCAGTTATCTTTGATAAGAAGTGTAGTTAAGCTGTTTAGCTTATATGAAGTTATACAGGTGTTATTAGGCACACCATTGACTCATTGTCTCCTTTTGCAAACCTCTAGACTAAAATTATAATGTTTAAATACTCACAGAGAAGGAGCACGCTGTTGCTTCCTGAGCTTGCAAGCTTCAGATACTTCAGAACAGTAGTATTCTGTAGTCTCTTTTAAGCATTCCACCTGTAAATTTGACTAAAAGAATTCTAGACTTTAAATCTGTTACCTGTGATCATAGAAATATTTTCTTCAGAGTTTTGGTATCTTGACAGCAAAAGACTTGATTTGTTCTTCTTTCATTCCTTTGAGCACCTCTTAGGCACAAATTTATTGTCATGCTACTTCCATCCTCTTTCACAGTTCTCATTTGGTTTCAAAAGCTTTGATCAGGCTTATGTGGAAAAATTCTGTCACTAATATTTTCATGAAATAAGGCTTGTAGGTCAAATGTCTACACTGTAAGAGATTTCAAGGTTTTTTTACTTACTTTACTTAAATTTTTATTTACTGAGTGGTAGATACTCAAAATTCAAACAAACTCTCAGAAGACATTCATAAACTGATAGCTACATTTTTAAGCAGTTTCACAAATCATTCTGTTAACACAGTTGTTATTAGTCCTACCTACTTTCCATGCACTTTGCACTCTGAAGTACTTATGATAAATATGATGAAGTGACAAATTGTTAAAGGAATTAATCTTTCAAATGTTTGAAATACAGCTAGGTAATGTTTGCTGTGCAGCTAGGCAATACTGTGTAAATTTCATAGTGTTTCTGGTTTGCTGAAGTACTCTTCAAACAATTTCAGTTAAATCCTTGTTCTCTTGCATCATACAAGAAAAACAAATGTTTAGAAGAATTGTAACTTCTCTTTCCTTCTTCCTCAGAAATTTGTGGATTTTTGTCTCTAAGTTTACAGAATTTGATGCCAGGAAGCTGCACAAACTATATAAACATGCAATCAAAAAACGCCAAGAGTCTCAGGTAATATTTTCAGACCCTTTCTAAATATACAAATATGTATTTTAAGTATCATATCTCTTTTATTAGATTTAAAGGATTATAAGGAACACAAATACGCTTAAAGTAGCATTTGTGTTTTTAGTAAAGTAGGATATTATTCTAATAGGATTTGTTAGGATATTTTTCTAATTAAGTCAGATGAACTTTGGGATTTAGCAATGAGTTTTTGTACTTGTCTCTTTTAGCAACACAACGACCAGAATATTAGCAGCAATATGAATACACATGTAATTAGAAATCCAGGTAAGAAACCTTAAGTATATTCTTGTGTTAGATGTCTTAGTTTTCATGTTTATTTCATTTCACATGTCTCCTAGATCTGTCTCCCACACTGCTAAGTATCATAGAGATAGGCTGATTAGGAAAACTTTACTAGTTTGCTGATAAAATCCAGAGTGCAGACTGAAGCTCTTACTTAATGGTTTCAGTAGCAAGTTATTTGATCATCCTTTTAAAAATATTTCGGAAGCATTTTTTGTGTTTAATTTTTGGGAGGGAGAGAGGTTTACTCAAAACCTGTAAATATCTTGGAAATTCTGTGCTTATTTGTAGCTGTTGTAATGTCACTACTGTGTAAGAAAGCAACCTATTCCTTGAAGTCGTTGTTTGTAATCAGTTACATGGGCTGTCTTTTGTTGTTGACAATAACACTGATTTTTCTATGCTCCCTCACCTGCCTTCTTGTAATACTTGCTTTTATCTATCTAACACTTTGAGTATATTTTGATGGACTTAAAATCAACATACTGTATTTTAGGAATACCACTGAAAGTCTTTCATTGACAAGGTGTACCTTTAAAACTCTTATTCATGCTAAGGCCATCCTTAGAGAGGAAGTTGCTACCATTCTGTTTAAAACTGCTCTGCTAAAGGCACCCCTACTCACTGCTCATTTGGACCACACTTAGCTTTGCAGACTGAACGGTGAGGTTAAAAAATTCAGTTTCCAAGTCCTATACATCTACATTCTAGCTTCCTTCCCTCTAACTTCTGGGTTTCTTTCAGTTCACTCACATTAGTGCATTTGTCTTTGAACTATGTAGATCTTTTTTTCTGTCAAATTATAATGTCACTTTCATACTGCTTTACATGTGACAGGTAGAAGTGCTGTTTGAATTAGGTGAAGAAGAGACTTTATGAGACTTCCTTTTAACCTCTGCTTTATTAAACAGATGTGGAAAGACTAAAGGAGAATACAAACCATGATGACAGTAGCAGGGACAGTTATTCTTCTGATAGACATTCTTCACAATACCATGATCATCATAAAGACAGGCATCAGGGAGATACTTACAAGAAAAACGACTCCAGGAAAAGGCCCTATTCAGCCTTCAGCAATGGAAAAGATCACAGAGACTGGGATCACTACAAACAAGACAGCAGGTGAGTTTCTTCAGCAATTTTAAAATCTGTTCAGAATTCCCTTCCTGTAGTTCTAGAATGTTTGTAGCAACAAAACATATTTTTTGAGTAATGCAAAATTGCAAAGATATCCCTCTAATGCAGTTCTGTTGATTTGACATAATTGTGGCTCTTAATGTGTGTTCAGTAACACTAATACAAATAATTTCTATTTTTTAGATACTACAGTGATAGTAAACATAGAAAGTTAGATGACTACAGGAGCAGAGACCACAGGTCAAACCTAGAAGGAAGTTTAAAAGACAGCCGGGCTCATTCAGATCACCGTTCCCATTCAGACCACAAGATACATTCAGATCACCGTTCCACTTCAGAGTACAGCCATCATAAATCTTCTAGAGATTATAGGTACCACTCAGACTGGCAAATGGACCACAGAGCTTCGGGTAGTGGCCCAAGGTCACCATTAGATCAGAGGTCTCCTTATGGTTCAAGATCTCCCCTAGGACACAGATCTCCATTTGAACACTCATCAGATCACAAAAGTACACCTGAACATACATGGAGTAGCCGGAAAACATAACAAAGACTGACATTTTCTGGACCTTCTTTTAGCCATATAGAGTAAACTAACACAGTAATTGCCTTACATGACTTGAAAGATACGGACTGGATATTCTATCAGTAACAGTATTGTTACTTCTTTCCAGGATGCAAGGTCTATTATCCCAACAGAAGAAAAATATTTTTGTATTTAAAGTTTATGCTGCACTGTGCTGCAAATGTTGTGGCACTCTTTTTTAAGAAATGGAAGATGTTTACTTTTACAGGGACCTCAACACTGCCCCTTTCTGACTGGATCTTACTATAAAACTCTTCATGTCAAAATGGTTTTAGGCTGAACACGTTTTAAATTATGTTTGTAAATGAACTTTTAAACACTGACCTGTGCTCATATTTCAGGAAGGAATGAGGAGTTTATTTTCTTTTGTTTCTTAGTAAAGAACTCTCAAGGACTTTGTTCACTTTCCAAAGCTACTTGTTTACATTGTACACTGCGACCACCTTGCCGCTTTTCATCACAAGCTTGAATATTTAAATTCTGTACCTGTAACTGTAAAGTAGCCAGGATTTCTCCTGTTTGTGATCAGTTATAATGCCTTTTTACAAAACAAACAAAAAAAATTAATAAAAACAAAGCAAAACACACAAACAAATGGCTGTAAATTATTGTAAATTAATTAAATGAGCTTTTTTCCCTCTCAGGCTTTTTCTGACTGTTCCTTTCCCCACCAACTCAGGCTTTCTTGTCACAAGTATGAAACAAAACCAGTGTACTTACATGTTTTATTATCTTGATGGAATCACTGTTCAGAATGTAAAAATGGGGAAAGGGAACGTTTTATTCCATTTAGTTCTCCTTTTTTATTGGATACTTTAGATACACATTTTGGTTTTTTGAGGGTGTTTTCGGCTGTTTTTTTTTTTTTCCCCTGCCGTATTAAACTGTCAGTGTTGTGATTGTAATGAAACGGTAAGAAAAACTAAACAGCTAAACTGTGCTCTGGAAAGTTTTTCAGGTGCATTGGTTTTCCAGATGGAGTGTTAAATATCTGAACACTTCAGAATCCAAATCAGCCAAAATTTATTGTAAATCCATTTGTGTTCCCTCTTCAACATGGGCAATAATGTCAAATGTGCTATGCAGCCAGTTAATATTTTAGAAGATTTGAATGACTTTACTGACAGAATTGTTACAATGCACACTGATTGTACATAGATAACTTCTATCTGACAAATTAAATTTAAACTAAAAGGATATGTGGGCTCTTGTAGTTTTCTGCTGTGTTTTTCTCTACAGCGTTACTTTTTCTCAGGTTTACCCATAAAAACATTAAACTTTTAAGTACTAAATCTTAATACATGATGTGATAATTAGGGAAGCTACCTAGCCTGGCATCTGGTTGGAGCTGTATCTGTTGCTCCAGTTTTTCTCTGCTCTTGCAATGTTGAGCATTTTTTCCAATTAAACAGGTTTATATGAAAGCATTAATATAGCACCAAAATCTATCTACAGAGTATCTGTTAGGATCTCACTGTAGGCATAGTAGCTGCACATTAAGTTTTAAGCTTATTTAATGTAGGCTGGGACTCAGTTAAGTAATGCTGCTTCATTTCTTAACCCTTCATCTTCCCAGGATCTGGAGGGTTTTGAGTTGCTCTGCTTCTGAGTTCAATTACTGAAGCAGTTTTTAGGCAGTGGAGAGGTGCCTGATAAGGTTGTACATGTATGCCATGCATCTTCCGTGTCCAATGGTGAAAATCTAGAAGTTGGAGCATCTCCAACCACTGACTGATTCTTACCGCTTGGGTAGTGCATAGATCCATCAATAGTGCATAGACAGAACAGTCCCACTAAGCCTGATTCACCATCAGTGTAGCTGTATTATGGCATTGTGGCTGAGTCTAACATGACATGGTTAGTCTGCATCCGTTTTTGTTAAAGGTATCTCAGGTATCTGATATAAGACAAAATATTTACCTGGTGGCTTTGATGATTAGGATCTTTGGCAATTAGTCTACTTAGGTTGTGTTAACTGTTACTCAACCATATTTACAAATCACATTTGCAACAGTTTAAATTTTTCCCCTCTGGTTTCAACTAAGTCTTAAGTATAAAGTTTGATGGTGGAGATAGCCTCCATTGCTTATGAGGCTGACTGTTACTGTGTCTCTTACTATTTAGGAGAATCCTGTATCCTCTGCAATAAGCCATTTATAATTCATTTTTCATGCATGCAGATTTGATCCTTCTTTTGTTCATTTGTAATGAAAAGTCTTAAAGGAGTGTGTCCAGTTCCAAAGCATCCATCAGATACTAATGTTGCCTGTCAGTAAGAGGATCTGGGAAGTAAGAATTCTGGTGACTGCAAGAGAACTCCTTGTATGGCTGTTCATAAAAATTCAGGTGTTTCACCTACCATGCATGGAAGTCTAAGATTTCCATCTTAATCCTGTTATGTACTTCTAATTTACCATTCCCAGTGCTACCTAAAAAGAGTATATTGTTGGTCTGAAAAAGCACGTTAAAAAAATTTATTGCTGCTGTTAGTTTCAAAGACAGAGAAATGCATGCTCTGGCTGGTTGCCTTGAGTTCATCAGTTGCTGTGTTGGTACCATCATTTACCTCCTCACAGTCCGTGTTTTCCCCATTTTGATCTTTAGTGCAGATGTCCTGGTGTCTGAGCGGTACTCAGACAGCTTCTGGTTTCTGAGAGCCTTTCACTGCTCTCAAGAACAGGACTTGCAAAGCATTCAAGCACCAATCACAAAAGGATGACAGTTTCTGCAGAAACATGATGCTCCTCTAAAGGGAATGTGCCCCAACCACCCTTTGAGACATGGACAGCACAGCAACCTAGAGCACTGACTCCCTAGGCTGAATACCTTTGATGCCTGTCTTAGTTCTTTTTGAAGCTCAATTGGTTTTTGTCCCTGTATGATGTTCTGTCATCAACAAATGGATCTTGTCACCTCCACAACTCTTGCTGTTCAGCTGCAGGTTTCCTTCTTAAGTGTAAAATCCCAGTGAAGTACTCTTGTAGTGATGTATTTTAAGGAGCTGTTTCAATCTCCAACGCTTAGTGTTGTGTTCAGTGACAACAGCTTTTTTTGGTAGGAAATTACTTCACCATTACTTGGGAAGGTGGGCAAGACTGAAGACACTAAAGGACATCATCCTGATACAGCTTTTCTTCCTGATGAGACATTTTATTGCAAGCTTCTCCATGATCCAAGTTTTATTTGAATAGCAAATTAATTAAATCCTAGCTTCTTTTTGTGTACTATGGCTGAAATGAGGTTCTCTCATGTTTACCTTTACAGAAATAAATGTAGACAATCTCTTGCTTCTATTAGAGAATAGTAAAGACTATTAAAATAGGTAACACCTGGTATGAGTCATCCACTTGTACTGATCAAGGTTTGTTTTACTCAGTTATGTTGGGACAGATACGTAGTGCTGTCACTTGTATATCTTCATTATTCCAACAAGCTGCTATGGTTGCACCTGAAATTTAAGCTTTGTTCTTAAAACTTTATGCTGAAGCTTTTATTTGAAATGCTCCAGAAGCAGTAGCTAAGAAACAATTGTGTGAGACACTGCCAGGAGCAGAAAGAAGAGGTTCATGGAATTAGTTACTTGTTTCTTATCATATTCATTTTTCTCTCTAGACCAATTATTCTTAAGATACAAGTTGAGAACAAAAGAGTAATGGGGAGCACATTCTGGTCCACCCATCCTTATACTCTCACACTGTATGGTGTCGGTGAAAGATCTTCCTTTGGATATGGCCAATACTAAAAAATAGAATGTTTCTAGCCTTAGCCCTACCAATTTATTGGTAAATATCTTATTTTTTTATTTTCAAAACTTTTAACAAGTAAAAAATTGCTTTGGGGTAAATAATGACATTTAATGATGATTGTTAATTTGCATAAAAAAGTAAGAATTGCCATTGTCCTGTTGAAAACTATTTCTAGACCTAACATACAAAAAAAATAATTCTGCTTTTTTAAATTATTTGTAGCATCTTCATTTTACACTCTAAAGGTGAGTCAGCATTAGGCTTTTAATTTATATCATATCAATATAATTCCCACTTAAAATATAGCAGAATATAGCAGAATAAATTTCTTAAAAATCTTAGATATTTGTTCATATTCTGTATGATATATATTGTAGAAAAAATTGAGAGGCGGTGTTGTTTTACAGAAAAGTGGTAAGTCCTGTCAAGTGCTTAATTTTCAGTTTACTCCAAAACTTCATTATTTACATTAACTGATAAATACAGAAAATTTGCATGCATTTATTGTGGATTATCAAGACTGCATTTCAATTTTTTTTTTCTTCCATTGTGTAATACAACTTACCTTCATGAATCTTAATCATTCACAGGAAGTAATCTGAGCAATAGTCCCCTGAGGTACATAAGTGGATTTTATGAAGAAACTTCAAAGCAATTGATTATAGTTCTGTGTTTAGTCAACACCTGAGATCTAATTGTAACCCCAAACTACTTTGTCCAAGCTTAATTCATTACAGTACTGCTTTTATTCTAGCTGTAAGGAAAAATGTAGCCATATAATGGTCTACAATAATGTGTATGAATTATATGTAAAGTAGCTGCTCTCTGAACCTTGCTTAGCTGCTTAATCTTTCTGTAACACATGTCCCACAACCTTTGGCCACAGCAAGTAACGTGGCCTAATACGGAAATTCCTGTGCACATGAACCTCTCTTTCATAATGGGACTAACACAGAAGATACTCTGGCGCATATCATGGATGTATCAATAGTCAGGCAGTGGTGGTCTCTTTCCTCCTAAAGTGTTACCTTGGCAGTGTATGGTATCTGTTATATGATGAATATAAAGAAGACATTAACCAATTTGCCTCCCAGCATGTGGCCACAAAGGACCCTGCAGCACTTTGAGAAAAGGGCAGCAGGACACAGACTGCCAGAACAATTCACACATTGCACAGGTCAATCTTGGGCCACATCTGAAGGGCCTCTGGTAAAGAAGTCTGCAACGGATGGGCCATGGGCCAGATCTGGTTTGCAAACCACAGCACGGGCATATTCTTATTGAGAAAATTAATCCAGCTGTACCAGCTCAATTCTGGAACTGATTCACAAACCTTCACACAAAAAGGCACTACGTTGTGTTAAAGGTTGTAAATGAAAGCCAGTGAAAATACACACTACTGACTAAAGCCACATGAAATATTTTTCTGTTTAGAATTTCCTGCCAAAAATATTATTCCTAAACTTGAGCAAATTGGTGTAGTTGTGAGAGCTGGGCATTACCACAGTTGATCCTGTGTAGTTAAAGGTACCATGTTTGCACCAACAGAAAGGAGGGCATTACTGAAGGATGACAGTTTTACAACTATGTATGGGGTGCCTGGCTACACTTTGTGGGAAAGTGGAGTCAGGTGAGCATGTACTTCTTGGGTGCCAGCCAAGTGATCATCGGGTAGGTGGTGCCTCAGGGTACTGCCAGTCCCTCCGACCCTTACTATTCAAACCTGAAGTACCCAAGCCCAGCGTGGTACTGATGCCCCTGATATTCCCAGCCCAAATTCCCACCCCACAGCTTCACCCTCAGTGTTCCTCAGTGGGTGTTTTTGTCAACCTACCCGAGGCAAGGAAGGAAAGCCTTTCTCTCAGCCTTCCTCTCCCCCTCACCATTGCTTTGCATCTGAATCCATCTTCCCAACCTTATTCCAGCTTTCTACCAATGCCCCAAATTAACTGCATCCTCCAACCAGTTTGTTTTCTCCAGGGCCTCCAACTCAGTGCACTCATGCGTGTACCCTGCAGCCTCTCTACAGCTGAATTTTTTTGAAGTGTGCTGTTTCTATTGCTAGCCAATGCCCACCTTTACTCTTGGCTGGCTTTTGCAGTTAGCAAAGCTTGTGCATCCTTGTAAAGTCAAAGCTTGAGTTCTCATTTTGGTGAGGATTTTGGTAACCCAGGCAGATTGCTCTTCCCCAAAATCAACCAAGAAGTTTTCAGAGAATAGAAAAGGAAGACATCCCAGGGGAAAAGTTATTCATGTTAGATATCTAGGATTCTGTGAAGCATGTTGTGTACTCGGGAAATGTGTAAGGAAGAATTCATATCTGACTGAAGTTCATACAGCTGAGTTCATAAAGCTATGATGGGGGCCTACTGTAGTAACTGCTAGGCTAAAAAAAATCATGTAGAGGAATGAAGGTGAGAATGAGAAGGTGAGATATGCTGCATGTCTGTTCTTAAGCTGTTAAGAAGGAGCTGGCAAAACTGCTAGAGCTGGTAAAACCAGAGTGCTCCAGAGTGCAGAGGTTTAATACAGATGCTGTTTAATGTTGCAACAGCCCTGTTTTTGACAGTTCTGCAGACCATCAGAGTAGTTCAATGGTGGATGAAACACTACAATCAAAAAGTTGTCATCCTAAGAGCAGCTACTGTCAGAGTACATTTCATGAGCTTTATTGAAAGTGAGCTGAAAAACACATAATTATTGAAGACTTAGAGAAATTGCTGATAGCAGACTTTGAGAGGCTTTAAAACATAAACTTTTGGTCCTGTTAGAGGGCTTAAATTTAGACGTAGATTTTGAGTTCATGCACTAAGGCTGAAGCCCAAAGAACATACTTGGACATTATTATTTTTTATTTGTGAAAAGTAAATATTTTATTTGTCACAGGTTTTTTCAGAAAGCTCAGTTTTAAGTCTGTCTTCTCTGAAAATAAACATCTGCAAATCATGTCAGAAAATCACATACCACTGATCACATGTAAGAAATTAATCAGAGAGCTTTTATTACTGCATTACTCTAAGACCTCAACTGAGTTTTAACTGCAATAGGTTTAGTATTTGCTGAAGCAATTAGACTATTTGGAAAATAATCATCTTGCTCATCATTTAAAATTAGCTACTGGGTTTGGTTTGCAGTAATCCTAGCATTGATAAGGGACTACCTGTCGTGTACAGACCCATTAAAATTAACAAAAGTTTCTTTAACATTCCTTTTAGTCACAGAGGAAAAAGAGAACTTCAAAGCTCTGATTTTTGTGAGCATATCAAATCATCATTCTTATAAGTGAAGCTTAGTTTAATCTTATATTAGAAGTTTTTGAGATGCTTAAAGATATATTCAGTGAAACTATCTATGCCTATCAGTATCATAACTAAGTGCTATGTCTTATGAATCTTGGAACTGTGGAATGTAGTCAATGACTGAGCAACACACACAACTACCGTGGCACTGAACATCCATAATAAAACTGTTAGAAGTTCACAGCCTTAAATGCCTTTCAGTTCTTTCGTGTGGAACCAACTGCTCCATTTCTTTTTGGTACTGTTTGCAATGGAGTTGTTAATATGAGAGACAGCTTTCTGTTTTAAATTCTTAACTGAATTAGACTGGGAGGAGAGAGGATGTTGATGATATTCTTCCTGTAATGAAATCTGTAGATGGATTCTCTATCCGGAACAGAATAGGCAGGAGATCAGTTTTAAAACGTCTCGAACAGAAAATTGTAATTCTACCTCACTGAAGTCTATCAAAACTATCAAATCTAGAAGGGTAAGGTCTAACCCAGTCTTTTTTTCCTGGTGTGAAAGTAAACAGGGTGGGAAAATTACCCTTACTGTCCCAAGATCCTAAAGGTTCACTAAGTCATGTCAAATTCCAAATGCATCTGATGAGTTAGGATCCAGGTATTCATTAACCTTAATGCTGGAGGGAAACATGCAGGAAAGAAATAATCCATGAGCTTTAATGTAAAAGAAAATACAGATGAAGCACTGCGTTCTCTAGTTTGGTGCTTTAAAACTGTGTTCTTCCCTTCAAATGTATTGTACTGTGACAGTCTCTAGCTCGTAACTGAAGAGAGATATTTGGAGTATATGTCCATGAGCTAACAGAACAGATCACCCTGTAGGTCCTCCATATTCCAGCACGTTCTGGTCAAGTTTTAGTATAAACTTCCATTCTATCTGGTATGTTATCTTGGATATTGCAGCCTTCCCCATTCTGTTTTAATTAAGTGAATTCATTATAAGATGAATAACATTTACTCTCAGACAAGAATATGACCAGAATACTTAGAACAAATGAATATGAAATTATCGGAAAGGCACAGAATGCCCAATTATTTCAGCCTGCAAGTATGTATATCTCTTGAAATAGTTACCTTTGCGAAGTTCAAGGACGTAGCCTCAAACAATCATAATCTCAAACTGCCCTTCTGCAGTTTTAAAATTCTAGAGAAACTCCATAATCATGACTGCAAGTGAAAAAAACCCCAACCTTAGTTGCTTTGTCATAGAGACATGATGGGAGAATGTGTGAAGTTTAAAGAAGTTACAGTATTGAAAACAAGGATCACTTGTAAATGATACAATTTGCTTTTAAATTTGTGAATATTACATCTATACTTACGGATCACTCTTGTAATTTGGTGGAAAATTATTCTTAATAGGGAGAACACCGTGTTATTTAAGTACAGAACTCAAAACAGACCTTATTATTAGAACTACAACCTATGTTTCCATTATTACAAAAAAGACATTGTCATTATTAATATGAAATTTGCTTACACTAACTGTGAGTCATTTTTCCATTCATAAGCTAAAGGCTTAATATATGCGTTTGTAGTATAGTAACATACATAATAAACAGATGGACTGACAGCCTACCATTTCTTTATAAAAGAAATGTTTTCAATAAATACACTGTAAACATTCAAAACTGAGGCAAGAATATCTTTATATGACAGTATTTTAAATTTTTTTTGCCATAAATGTAAGAGTGATTTGACATTTAGCATAATTGCAAAACAAACCACTTAAAAGTTAGGAGATTCCAGACCTAAGTTTGCTTGCAGAATCTTAATTCAGACCCCTCTATGCAATTCTTATGATGCAATTTTAAAGACAGAGCCCCAGACTACATTTTCTAGGGAAGCCCACTTCATCCACTGCAGAGAATACATGATGAGAGTAGAGTGTATGAAGTAAATTCAGTATTTCTTTTCTTTTATTACTCAGTGTATCATAATGGAATAAAAACCTAATAATTTCTTCTTGGGTGCAGTGATGCACTCAGTGCTGCTAACACTTTAAAATATATGTTTTACGAGATGAATTGGTGTTATTCCAGCATAACAAGGGGGACACGAGACACACGTCAGTTAGTAGTAATGTCTTTTGAACACCAAAATACTTTAATGTGAGTTTTTTATTTTATCCTCACTAAGTGCTTCCAAATACAACAATTTATTCAGTGTTTCTTTATCCCTGAATATCTTCTTTCAGCCATCAGGTTTGACTCAGACCTCTTGGCCTAGGATTTTTTTCTCCTAGCTTGTTCCTGTGTCATCCAGGAAGGATCTCCAATTGTAGCAGAAAGGCAATCATGGCTGGTGCCAGGTGTTCCTGCTGGGGCGAGCTGGGAGATGAGACAAGCTCATATGCTTGTCTGGAAAATAGCATGTAGGAATTCTGATCGCTAAACCAAGTCTCTTCATTGGCTCTTGATTTAAAAAATAAAATACTCAGCAGATGTGAGAAACAAAATGAGGAAGCTGAAAGCAGGCATACTGAGGGAAACCTGCTCCGAGTTACGCATCAGTTCACAAATGTTGGAAATGAACTGGGTACAGATGTGGTCCTCTTTCTCTACGGTAGGAGCTCATATGTAATGCTCTTCCTCTCTTTTTCACACTTTGAAACTTGAGTGCTAATTTGGATGGAAATTTTGAAGTTCTGCTTCAGACTTCCAGTGCACCAATGTTGTTGTGACAAAATTGCGTCATCTAGAATTCTTTTTGAACAGAAATGCCCATCAGGGTCATGAGTGAGACTCGGATTCCTGCCTGTACCTCTGCGAGGGAGCAAATGTGGAACAGCTGCAACCTTCCCTTGGCTTTCTCTTCCCATCTGTTGTAGAGGTGGCAAGTGGTTGAATGTAATCTTAAAACTAAACACATTAGGGATGGTTGGTGTCCCACATATAAATACCCTGCTATTCCCAGATGCCAAAATTACACAGAATAAGAGAATAAGCAACCTTTGGGCTATGTAGTTGGCATCATCTGTGGAAGGCATTTTCTCGAAGTAGTTAGTTGTCTCACCAAACACTGTGGATGACTACTCCAGGATATCTTCCATCTACTTTAGGAGTGTGACAGCAAAGTAAATCTCTAAGGCATCAAAACTTCTGATGTTTGCCAAACACTGAACCTCGCTGCAAGGCAGATACCAGGTTTGGATGACTGGCCCTGAAATAACTGTTACACAGAGACAGTGAAAAAATCTGAATTTCAGCCAGCTGTGAAAGAAATTGCTCCATAGTCATTCATGGGAATGCTAGCACACAGCTGCAGATGAAAGAGCTCATGAGTGCTCTGTGGCAGTCAACAGCACCCAGCTCTCATGGCCTGCCCCTCCATTCATGCTTCTTGGGAGCATGGGAGAAACAGGGAATTTAGACAGAGTTCTGTGGTTACAGCTATTTAAAGAAAACACGAAACATACTCCGCCAGCATCCTCTCCTTGCAACCCAAATAGCAGACTGGTGGATGCTACAAGAAGGTATTCATGCTGGCGTAACTGATTTTTGAACTCCAACATCTTTATGAATCATAATTACTATGGGGGGGGTAAATAACTATAGCACCCACAAATCAGCAATTATAATTATTTATTTAATAACCATTTGACCACCTATATTTGAAGGCTTCAGATTCTATGGATTGAGATTTTTAGATGACAGGATATTCATTTAGTCAGATGTAAAAGGAAAATCTGTATTATTAGTTGAAGTATTCTTTTGGGGAGCCTAGTAAGGAAGAAATGCCTTGATTCCGCCCCCCCCCATCCCACCCAGATCCTCTTGTCTCAAAATACCTGTTGTCACTTCTGCCTTATTACTTTTATTACATTAGCTTCAGAAGGTTTGAGTTCCTCACTGTTCTCAGGCTCTTTTGAGCCAGGTGCCTGATGTTATCCATGCAGGTGTGCAGAAGCTTCCAGAAAATATGAAATACTTGGCAAACACCCCATGCATCTACAGTAGGATTTTAGATTGAGTAAGGAGTGGATTTTTGAAGTGCATTTCCTGGGCCCTTCCACTGTCTGCTCTTTGATTTGCACTGTAGAGCAGTCTCCCTCTGCACAGGGCTGGTTAATTTCAGACAAAGCCAAAGGGGAAGATAGCCCCCAAGCACCCAGGCCACAGGAGCAGAGTAAAGCTCGGCTGGTGTAACCTTCTCCTCCCCAAAGGTCTGGGGGTGTTGATGTTGGGGCCTCAACTTGTTTTTTTTCTCTGTAAAACAACTGCTATTGCACTGCATGACTTGCTCATTTAGCCACAGCTTTCCTTCCCTGTAAGGAAAGCAGTGAAATAGCACAGAAAAACAGAAAAGCACACTCCATCCTGGGTAGGTCTCATCAGACTGGCGCTTCCCAGCAGATGCAGGGATGTCATGTCTGTCCTTTCCGTGCCAGTTCCACTGCTTTCATGGTTACTCCAGGTCTTCCACACAGAGGTATAAATTAGGAAAGTTCTTTCACAGCTGTTTTTTTAGGCATTGTTTTAGGCATTGTTAGCTTTTAGCTTATTAATTAAGAATTTTAATGAGATAGTGAAGTACTTTCCATTTGCACCAAATATTCTGTAGTCTATTAAAAATAATTGCTTTCTCCTGTCACTTCAGTAAAAATGATTAGACAGAACAATTTACCGTACTTACTGAATGCAGTTGATTAAGTGGCACATGCCTGAAAAGACATGTTCTGATGGATTACCCTGCTTTCTTCTTCAGGATTATTTCTTCCCTTCATATATGTTGCCAAGAAACAGCCCTATGGCAGCTACTGTAAATGCATGCTTGTACGTTTTAAATCTCTCAAGTGCTTTATTATTTCTATGACCATTTTTTAGACACTAACTGCTCTGTTTTTGTCTTTTAAGATTATTTTAGAAAGTGAAAATATGGAGAAGTTTTTATGAGTGAGCAGAAATTATTGCACTATTTGCTAATCAGAAAGTACTGAAGTGCAAGATGTTTATTTACTAAGCTCAGCTTCATTTTGTTTCATAAATTCAGTTTAAATTATGTAGTCTTTGTAACAGGATATACTTTCTTTTCCCCTTTACTCTGCTATTCAATCTTCTTATATAATAGCGATACATTTTTTATAATTAGGGTTCCATTTTTCATCTTGAGTAGAAGATGGGGGGGGTGGGGTGGGAACGTACCCTCTTGGCAGATATTCAGAGGAGCAGTTTGAGCCACTAGAGGGGGCTGCACTTCTAGCTATGTCACACGGCAAGTGAGCGGCTGAAACGCTTCCCTCGGAAAATTGGGAGCACGGTTTCCGTTTTAGGACTGCATGACCGTGAAAATTTAATACCTAAATGGTTAAAAGAAATCTACTTACAAACGTTTGCATGAGCTGCCATATGTAAATAGTAAAAGTGGAGTGATTTCTCTAAACTTACTAGCAATTGTCAGTAATTTCAAAGAATACAGTACCCCAAATGCTTTTAATATGGAAGATTTCTTTTCCTGAAGCATTGGGCGTGTTCAGCTGTTAATTACATGTTAAATATGTGATGATTAGCCATAAGATTCTTTGCATTTATTTTCAGCTTTGTAGGTAGTTCAATTTGACAGATGAGATTTTCATGCTTCCTATGGTCTATGTATTTCTCTCAAACCTAATTTGTATGTAAAATATGTTAGCTGTACTTCAAGTTCCAGAATGGAGCAATCTTCTTGTAATGCATTAAATAAATGAAAATTTGAGAAGTAGATGGTTGGTACAATTAGTTTCAGATCTTTCTAGATTGTGAAGTGAGCCCTGTTTTATCTTCCCACAGAAAGAACAATCAGATTCTAAAATGACCGCTGTGGCACACATACAAGGAGGTAAACGTGGCTATTTCTGATGTACTTTATTGTTTGAAACACAGCATCATTGTCTGAAGTACAGCATCAGAAAGAGGGATAAGAACAGAGGAGCAAAGCATCATAGAATCTAGAAGACCTTTAAAATCAATGTTTCATCTGATGGATAAAGAAAGTGAAACTTCCATCATGGATTTGGATATCATTGTGCAACCCTTAGGGTTCATGAAAAAGAGCAAAGGAGACAAGGAGCAAAGGAGGGTTTTTCCAGCAATCCACCAATCTTAATTAAAGTCTAAAGCAGTGCCTCTCAGCTTTGTTAACCTGTGCCTGACCTCACTTAATCATGTCTCCCGATAGCAATAAGGGATATGTCAGCTTCTCTTAGGTGCTGTGGCTTCAAAATTCAAAATCCCTGCTGTACTTGAGGAAGCAGGCAGAGTCTGTGCATACAGGTGTGGGAAATGGAGACCCCCAGGGGAGCAAAGGCTGGAAACTGATGGCTTTCAGTCCCAGGAGGGTATTCTGCCCCACGTGCAGGTCTGCACATATGGAAGAGATTCAGTGCCCTGGTAGCAGATGAAGGACTGGGAGCTTCATCTAGTGAAGTGCCCCAGCTGGCTGCACCTGAGCCCCACAGCAGCCAGGGGAAGTGGCAAATGATAGCAGTGCGAAACTGCCTGCTGTGTGGCAGAGGTCTCCATCTGCTGACCTGACCTAGGTCAGGACCCAGGGAGGTTTGCTCCTTGTGGCAGGTTCAGATCCAGGACATTGTGGGGAGGCTGCCAAGGCTTCTCTGGCTCTCGACCTATCCCCCCACTCCTACTCTTCCACACGGCACCAGCAATGTGGCCAGGGGAGACCTGGAGCATAGCAAGAATGACTACGTGGCTCTGGAGGTGAGGGCCAAGGGCAACAGGACCCAGTGGTGTCACTTGCTAGTGAAAGGAGCTTGAGGGGGATAGATAGATCCTGCAGGTCAACAACCACTTTTGCTGCTGGTATCAATTATAGGCTTTCAACTTTTATGACTATTGGGCTATTTTGAGGATCAAGGACTGCTAATTGGTCCCACCTGACTGAGTGTGACAAAAAAAATCCTGTTAGGCTTGTCAAGTCTGTCCAACCTGGTGAGAAGAGCTTTAAACTAGAAACAGCAAGGGAGGGAGATGATGATCCCCAATCAACAGAGGAAGTTGTGGCCTGGATTGACAAGCAAAGGGCACAGGGCGATGTGGACAGGAGAGACCTTGAAGCCAGCAAAATAGGGCAGAAGGGGGCCCACCCCAAGTGTAGGCACACAAATAAGGATGTGCAGAGGACTGCATGATGGCAAAAGCTCTCACACCGTTTCTGGAAAATCATCATGACTGGGTGCCTCTCTACACGCATGTAGTCACTAGGGACTTCACCTGACTGCCATGGCTTTTCAAACGTAATGGACAGTGGCTTAGTGACTACATTTGCCAGATCCCTCAGGATCTTAGGATGCATCTTGTCAGGTCCCATGGATTTGTGGATATTCGAAATGTAGGTTCATCTGCAAAAATAGGAGCTTGTTAATTTACAGGGATTACAGCATTTAATCACTGAAGAATTTAGGAACCTAGATTCAATACTGCAGTCCTCAGAGCCTGCACAGAGCTGTTGCCTAATCTAGTAGTACCTGAAGGGCCTCAATTTTCTATATTAGAATTTACTGCCTTTCTAAATTTCCGCTTCTGATCACATGCCCATGCTACCCCCTGTCTTCAAAGGTCTGAGCAGTTCAGTGGTAGCTCCTGCCTACATCCAAGAGGATACATTTCTGTACTTGTCTTCTTTCAGAGTTCAGTCTTGTAGGCATTTTTGTTTGCTCCTACACTGCCAGATCTCAAGGTTGATGTTTTTATTTTCCCTTGTGGCTTTGGTAAGACATTTCTTGACATAACCCCAGAAATGGGATAGGTATTATCCATGTGCAGAAGACTATGCTGTGAATTTCTTCCAGTCTAAGTAGAAAATCTTTAGGTGTAGGAAAGTGAGAACACAAAGCTCTGTTAACTTCACAATGAAACACAAAATTTTTCTTGTGGGCTGCATATCTACTTTCTTAAATTAGATTTGTGGGTGTTGGAGTGGGAAGGCATCGCTGAAAACCTAGAGATGAAATGGTAACTTCACGTCCACTGCTTCCTTGATAGGATAAGGCATTCAGTGTAAGCAAGTTATGAGAAGTGTTTTGATGCTTCATAGAAAAATGCAGTTAATGGTCAGTGCTATGAGCTTGAAACAAAGCTTGGGAGGGCACAGGCAGGGGAAAGAACTTCCCTGAGATTCAGGGATGCAGTGCTCCAGCCAAAGCTGATGCACGATACTCTAATCCCTATATTCAAAGTTATGTGTAAGGGTAAAATAGATGAATGGAAGAATTGTATTCCCCCTTTAAGAATATGACAGACTGAATGCTTACTCTGTGGATAAGGAACAGAGGTGAAAAGGATTGGCAGTGGATACGCTCTTTATTCAAGATGGAGAAATGCCTAGTTGTCTTAGAGGATCTAAATCACCAAAAAAGTCACTCTGGCACATGAGAAAATTATCTGCTGAGGCTAAAAATCAAGCAGACTCTCTATGTACACATACTGATCCAAACACACACTTAATCTCCAAGAACCCAGCTGAAGGGAAATTAGAAAAAAAAAACACCAAAACACTTAAATTGTTATCTAGGGAAATTTTAGTAATGATTTTCAGATAACCTTAATTGTCCACAATTAAACTGCAGTTAGCAGCTCTATTTTTAAGGCAAGTATTCCACCAAAGGCCAATATATTGCCATTTAACTACTGACAGTTTAAATATCCAGTAAAAATATTCTCTGAGCAAAGCTGAAATTGGGGTTTTTTACTTCCTGTCATTAGACTAACTAGTTCATTATAAATCAACTGCTTTTAGATTGTGGGGTTGCAGGTTTGGGGTGTTGTTTCTTACCCAGAGAGATATTACATAGCATGTTGATTTTAAGATTTGCATTATAATTGTTAGCACTACCAGGCAAGTGATCTTTTCTTAATGTTGAAAGAGCTGATAAGATTTTTGCTTTTGAAGTGAACCTCCTTATATCCTCCTCCGTCTCACCATTCTTTGGTTCACATCTCTGACTGGATGAAATGGATCTTTCCTGGTGAATCTACATGGGAATAAATGTTCCAGAAGATCATGTCATGCACTCCAGCTGCTGATAGCTTTTTGCTCTGTTCAAGCCAGTGTAGAACTAAGCCAAAGCAAAATCCTCTGAAATGTGCAGAACTAGAGATTTGACTATACACTTCTGGTCCCATCAGACAATGTAGGAGCAATATCCTACTTTTTTGAACAAAGTTGTATTTGGCTCATTTTTCATAATTGTGCAGTGAGTCTAAACCCAGCAGTAGAAACTGCTTCTATTTGTAGGGGTCCCCTATTTCAGTCAGTGGAACAGCCACATCAGGATTACCAGGTTTTCTGAACAGGTCAACAATAAAAAATAATGCATCTAGAGAAAGCCAAAAAGTAATCCTCAATTTTAAAACAGTTAGCTGAAGCCCTGCTGACAAAGAAACTCTTAGCATTTCTGTCAATGAGCATGCATGTCTCCTTGTAGAAAACTTTCAAGGACTCAAACACAGAAAGTCACCACTGAAGGACTTGATATTTTTTGACTGAGGAGCCTTAAGTAGGTGTGGGGAGAGGGCAGAAGACTGATTTCCTTAGACACATCTGAAATTATTTTTCACCAATTATTCTTATTATAGAGGAATATCTATATCCGATTTCCCAATGGGATTATTTATTGATCTCTTTAGCATACATAAAGGCGATCTCATCTGCAAGAAGAGGTGAGACGTATGACTTTTTTATATGCACATTAAAAAAACCCCTCTGAATTGGTGGCATTCCAAAGAGTCACTAACACTACTTGTGCAAGCCACAGTTTAACTATTAGGGTCTTTTTACAGGATTTATTATTGCTGAAGTATTGTAAAATTACTAAATAAAAAAAAAAACAAAAATTATTTTTTCAAAAAGACTGTTCTGGTATCACCTATCTCATAGCTTAGTATCAAATTACTTATTTTACAGGGAATTAGTTCATCGTGTTTTAAGCAAGCTAGGGAGAGATGATTGCCAGCACCTGAAGAAGCAAGGACTAGGTGAAGGCAGGTCATGCCAAACCACTGGCACTGTGTCAAGCTCAGGACAAAGGGATTAGAGATGCCACCACAGACAGTGATAGACATTACTTTTTAACTCGTCCCAGCTGCCAGGAGAGTTTGCCACTGTTGGGCTATCTCTAGAGAGAGACAGGATTAGAGAGACAGTTATTCCTCTGACATGAGATGCTACCCCACCTATAGAAAGTAGGAGTGATGTGTTTCAATCCTAAAGCAGTCTTTGAAGGCAGGCCTCATATGCTTCCAAGCAGACTGGTATGAAAAAGCTGAGTATTTGTTCTGATAAAGGACAGCTGCTGGATCAAGCCTCTGGGGTTCTTATAAAAGGGAGGCCACATTAAATGATTTAATCAGATATAGCTAGGTACTGAGCTATTTGTATTGAGGCTGTTACAGGCATCTGCACTGATTTCAGGAGTAAGCTAGCTTTTAAAATCACTTAAATCATATACTGCACCTACTGTTCAGGCACTGCAGTACTAAAAAGCATAGCATGCAGACATTTGGGTTGCACTGCTATCTAGTTAGACTTTTTGAGAGTGAGATACCTTGGAGCAAGTAGGACTGTGAGGATCCACAGCAGGGGTTTGTAGCTATTAGCTATACAGTATGAAATGCTGGGTAAAATTCTCACAGGACTTGTCTTGACAACTCCATCTCAGAGGTAGTGCTCTCTTCCACCACAGTTCCCAGCTAAGGAGGCAGCTTGTACTGCCAGATACAAGCTGATAAACCTAGTAGGATAATGATTGTGACAGTCACCCAAGAAGGAAGGAAACCTTTGTTTAAACATCTGCTTTACATAGTTTAGAGTGAGGATTCCAACAAAAACAGACCTCTTCCTTTCTAGTCAAATACATTAATAATTTGGCTGCAGGGTATTTAAGGGTTTTGGCAATCTCACCTGTTGAAACTGTTCTGCTTTCCGTAAAACACTTGTATGGTAAATAGCAGCAAGGGACACACCAAAGGACAGCCTAAAAGATAAAACACACTGATTAGAAAACACAGCCCTTGGTCCCCTGCAGTTTTATGTTATATACTTTGTGGCATTCATTGGAAAATGTAAACAGTCTAGGAATTAAAGGCCAAAATTAAGATTAGAAAGCTTACTCACTGTGATCCCACTTAATCTCTTCTTTCCTCTTTGTCCCCTGACTCCTGCTTTTTCTCTATTTTTTTTTTCTCTCACATAGAGCTTCTTTGGGAAGGGAGAAGAGGCGAGTACAGAAGGGATAGGGTGGCCTTGTCACCTTCTTCAGGTATGCTTTCAAGAGAAATCAAATATTGAAAGTTTCAGTGTACAGGCCAGGCCAAGGTCAGGTGTGAGGCTTTCAGAGGTGAAGGTGTATCCATCAGTCAGGCCTGGGAGACAGATGTGGTGCTGTGCAGGAAATGCTGGGTCAGCTGGCTTGTCTCTAGCAAACCTAGGAACCTAGGCTGGAATTTAAAATGTACCCATCAGGGCTGGACTAATTTCATCCGACTTCAGCTATTTAAAAATTAGCTGCCTGGGTTTCCCCTCTAAGGAAGGGCATCAGTAGGCACATCCAGAAGACAAGTCAACCCGACCTACAATATTGCCATTTACTCCACTGACTACAGAGAAGGCCTACAGGTTTAGTATACTGAATTTAGGTGAAATAACTCTCAAGTGTAAAGTATGCCTCCAATCTCTTTCAAGGCACTGAAGACCTGTTTTGGATAAAGCTATCACTTTATAACAACACAGAATGGCATTCATCTGATAATGGCTCCCCAGCTGTTAGGGCACTGGCACTCTTGCAAGATATGAAAGATCGAGGCAGAGAAGGAATTTTAACTTGCGTCTCCCAAACTCCAGCAGAATGCTTACCACCACTACACTACAGCAACTCTTACCATCATCTGCCAAACATGAGAGAGCAGATCAGGTACCTGCCAAAAAAGTCCTGCAAGTAAACCAGGCAGATGAGCAACATGTGAAACTGGCTAGGGTGCATGTACAACTCTCAAGACTGCATTTTTCTTCTCTGCTCACCAGCAAAAATACAGGTTCCTTGAGGGACTTCACTGGATTAAGAAAAGAGAGGTAGAGATCCTAAAGAAATGTTTGGGTTCAAGCTGAGAAGGCTTTACTGTGTATCTCAATTTTGGATTTAAACACTTCACACACCAACTAGACAAATAAAACCTTTTGTAGACCCAGCCCTCAGCACATACTAGTATCAATGAATACACACACATGTTGTGTATATAATGGATTATTATTCTACTGTTATGGTAGAGAAAAAAGTTGAAATTAAGCTCTAGAACTACAATAATCATGAAAATAACTCCTACAAATAAAAATTATTGGCACTCCACATATGACACATTAAGTCCTTTTTATATCTAGTTATCAGTTCTGATACATACCCCTGCATGTATCCAAAGCCTGTAATCGATCTTACTGTTCACAGCTGATTTACTAACCAGCAGCTTTTAATTTCAATAAAGTGCAATTTATAAACATAGTCAGACTAAAAGAACTCTGAATCAGATCAGATGGCATTGTTTTACATCAGCATCACAATAAATTTACCTGCATACTTGTACTATCTGTGGCGATGTTGCTCTCCCAAACAAGCTAATTAATAAGAATGGTAAAAATCTAATAAACAACACTGACCCACACAATCCTTCATTTTGAATATAAATACAAAGAACAAGCAGCACAACACAGAGAAGGCTTAGCTTGTAAACAACAAAGACTACCTTTTTAAAAAAAAGGGAGTCATTACTAGTCGTGCCTAGGCATTGTATAGATAGCAGTCTTTAATAGCTGGAATAGGGAAAGAAAGAATGAATACAGTTTATACAGTCAAGACACAGATGGGAATTAAAATAAGCATGAAAATTTCGGTGTAAAACACTGTAGCTGTACTTAGAAGAAGAAAACGAATGCATGATTTGAAACGGTGCTATGAGTCTGTCAAACAGGAAGAAAGCCACAAGCCATTTAGGCTTTTTTTCAAAACATGTTCACTAATGAAACCCTCATTAAGCAGTGCAAAGCTTGCTTCACTTCAGGGTGTATGTAAGTAAATAGCCACTTGCACATCCTCAAAACCCATAAAACAAAGGCACAGTATCCATAAAGCAAAGGTAAGAGAATGTAAATAGTTGGTGATCTATTTTATGGCAGTACAGCAGCAGTTTGAAAGGAAATGCACTACTGAAGGGCCCTAACCTGACCACAAGAAAAAAAGTCAGATTGTTCTTTGACCTTGCATTGTCTCAGGTTGTGTTCCACTTAACAGGTGCCCTGTGCAGATTATTCTTCCAGCCAGGTTTTCCAGGAAGAGAGAAGAAAGAATTTTTGGTTTGACAGTCAGTTGAGCATACTATTTCTTTTTATAATACCCTTGTTCAGGAGCCATATGTACATACAAAATGAAGGATTAAGCACCTGGATCTCTGCTCAGTTCTGTGACATGCTTCCTAGGAAAGCTGTCAGACTCCACAACTACAGAGAACTATCCTCACCTGCTGCTAGGAGCTCTGTTAGCACAGGATAAGGAAATACTCTGGTTAGAAATGCTCTAGAAGATGCTTAAAATAACCTTTTGAATAAGCCACTAATATCCAAGGCATCAGCCAACTTTTTAAAGACAGAGGCCAACAACAGATAGAATCTGTAGTAGTCTACTAGTTGTTGCATTAAAATACTGATGATCATGCTGTATTGCCTTCTGCAGAGCTTGTGGTGGTAGATCAACACCTTTGAAAGTAAGCTCTTACATATACAATGGCCACCTGCATACACTAAACACACATATTTAAAGCTCCCTTTGCTTTCCACAGTTTTCAATGATTTCTCTACCACCCAAGATTGATCCCCACACACCTCAAATTCTAGCTGTAACACATGCTTTGCAAAACAACACTCAAAGTTGGGCTTATTAGGTCTATCTTTCTTGGTATGCATCTGACAACTTGTTTTAAGTTTTGGCACTTTCAATTTACCTTCATACTGCATGATTAGCCCTGCAACTGAAATATTACAGCTCCCATGTATGCTCAGCAGATCACCTTGTTACACAAAGTTCTGTAATCTTATGGACACAGTTACGTAATCTGTATAATTTATTCTTTCAATGCCTCAATCTCTTCTTCAGTTTTACAGCAAGCAATTTTCTCTTTCAGGGTTCTTCTGGTCTGAGAGCTCTCCAGTAGCCCTAGAAGAGGATTTTCATAATGCTTCTCAAGATGGATGCAGCAATTATCAGATCACTGTGATAAAGCTCTGCTAAATATCTCCGCAAACACTGCAAAGGAACTGTACAAGTGGGATCCTCAGGGGATGGTTCCTGCTGTTGGTTTCTCATACACTCTCTCTCCAATAAACCAGCCTGGTTTGCAGCTGCTGTTCATAAATATCACTACACAGCTTATTTAGCAGACAAGAAACAAGTATCTGCAAGGAAGTCAACGACTGTACTCAGCATATTCCTATCCAGCAAGTGATGGCTAGGAAACAAACTGGGGCTTTGTTTACAGATTGCCTGCCCAGTAGATGGCCCACGTCCCCAGTTTCTCTGCACCCCACCAGGGGTTACTAACACCACATTACAGACATTCCTCAGCAGGGTAGGCAACTTTATTCTTCTATCATAATAATTTAAAGTATTTACACACTGCACAGCCACACTTCTACATGAACACATACTTACTACTATATTCATGAACCACATCTAAAAGGTTTTGTAAAGACTGACAGATTGTGGGATTTCCAAGCATGAAAAAAACCACCTGTAGCCTTCTAAAAGACAGCCATTTGGAGGGCCTGTGAAAAAAAGCATCCCCTCTAAGCTTAAGTCTCCCCAGAGACCATTCACTAGCTTCAAAATATCTATGTTTGGCATTAACTAAAGCTGTCTTGGCGATGGCAGACTTCAAGAATGAACACGTGCAAATAACATTTTCCTCAAGCAGGAACAAGAAAATGGTAAACTCTTTAGGGGAATTACTACATTTCTGAAATATTATTTATCTGAGAGGCTCACAACTCAATGCTAATATACATATATATAGCATATATATACACATACAGGATCCAGGGACAGAGGAAATTAACTAGTATGTGGTGCCTGCCCAGTAAGTATGTGCATCACTGCAAGCAACACTAGGTTCATCCATCAGCTTTCAGCCATGAGAACTTTAAATTCAGAGCACTGATGATGAAGTTCATACACACAAATCAGGGAGAAGCCTGTCACCATCAGGTGAAACCACAGAAGCCACATTATGAGACATATAGATCCCCAAGTCTAACTCATCTGAAATAGCACCATCAGACAGAACAAGCTGTCTAGTCTAAAATAAATTTTTACCTTCAGCCTTAACTCAGTTCTGACTACTTTCATCTCAAGTACTCCTAGAACAACACCTGCATGCAGTTACCCACCCATACAGGGAATTACTTAGTTTCTTTGAGAGGACTACTGCTGTTCTTACCAGTCATCAGTCCCTAACCTAGCCAGAAGAGTCTTCAAAAAACTAGGGGCTTTCATTCCATGAATAAACTCCATCTCCCTCCACCAAGGCAAACACTACCTCAAGTTTGCTTAACAATGGTAACCATTGTTTGAGTCTTATTCAGATAGTACTTCTAATCTATCAGTCCAGTCTCAGATGAACAGTTTTAAGAGTGAAATAAGCTCATCTTGGAGCTGGGTTTATTGTAGCATGTATTAAAGGTTCCACTTTTTGCAGCAGATTAAGGCAGTAAGTAAAATCAACCTTCAGGCCACCAAATCACTCTTCTCCTAGCTCCTCAGTAAATGTAGTCAGAGCCTGCGGCCTCACTCCCCTCCTCCTTCTGAATGTATAGATAGAATGAACATGTAAGCAAAGGACAGAATTCAGGCTTGTGATTACTCCAGTCCATCTCAGACAATGACTTAACCCTCAGGTTAGAGGCAGCTGCAATAGTTACATTACATGCTTACACAACTAGACCATTAATATCTTTTAAAGTGATCTTCCTACTAGTTCTGTAAAGCTATGAAAGTCTCACTCCAACACATTCCCTTTTCTTCTTTTTGAAACTCATGCCACAAAACTAGGAAATGTCAGAATTACCAAGAATGTTCTGTAATTCATATTATCCAAGATGGTCATATGAGCTAATGGAAAGAACTTCACTCTCTCCCTCCAAAGAAGGGAGGGCCATTTGTTTGAGGGACAGAATACAACTCCATTTTTAATTATTTTAACTAGTGAACCCATCAAAGCACCAGTGTCATTACAAGACAAGAGACATGCTGCCTCTAGAGTAAGAGAAATGATAGAAAAAACTCACAAATTAATCCAGTTAAAAAAATTCGTTAAACCAAGTAGTACTTAGAGGGAGCACGGAGTATTGTATGCACATGTTTATATGTATAATACATAGTTACTCAGATACATAAATATTTAATATATAAAAAATAAAGTGCTTTCTATCAGGTCCCAATGCAGAGACATTATAAAACATTTCACCAACTGCAAAACAAATAGATACAAAGAATACTACACCACACATACATGAAAACAGTTACCACAATATGTACAATCTGGTGGGTGTCCCAAGACAAAACATCCCTTCATATACATGGTATATACATATATAATACTCATCTTTACTCAATATATTATGACAATATATATTTCAAAACTTTGTTATAGACAAGAAAACCTACAAAAACACAACAACGACCAAGCACACAAGTCCAAGATGGACAAAGAATTTGCTACCCTTGCTCACACCACTACTTCCACTGCTGGGAAAGATATGCCAGTGTTCTTTTCTGGGGTGCAGTGCTTCCACATCCTGCAAGGCACTGTGAGCAGCAGCCGTGAAGTTAACATCACCAGTGGTGAGCAGATCAAATACACATGAGTAAAAATAGATGTCCTTCACCAGCATCTTTTCATGGCATTTGGTGGTGGCAGTTTCCAGTGTGTACACTGACCGGGGATGAGCAGCACCACCTTGAGGGAGCAACTGCCCCATCACAGGCAATGGTAAGTGGCCACTATCATCAATACGTTCAGTTGAAGGGCAACCATTCACACACAGCTGCAGATCCTGGCTCTCCTCGTAGGCCATGACCAACTCTTGAGGCATGCGAATGGCCAATGTTAAGTAGTGCCCAAGCTGGCGTACATACACCGTGGTCCCAATGTACTTGGCATGCATTTCGATGTATTTGCCACTGACTTTCTCCACAATTTGCAAGCTCTTGGTGTTCCCATCACCTCCACTTGTTGTACCATCAACAAAAGCTGCAGGCAAGTCATCAGTCACTGCTTGATATACTTTCTGATCTGTACAGTCTTGGTATGATTTAAAGATAATAGTTATCTGGGGGGGAAGGAGAGAGAAGGGAAAAAAAGGCAAAATTAGTGGAAGAAATCATTATTTCAATCCGTTTTCCATTCTGCAGCTGAACATATCTGGGACTGCCCACTAGCTCAGAGCTTGATAGTTGTCCCCAACTGTTTTCCCTAAAGGAAAACAGTCTGTACACATGCTTAAAGCAGTATTTTACCAGATGGCAATGGTTAAATTTGTTCTTAGGTTGGCCAGTAAGCAAGACTATTAACATGTGGCAACAGCCACAAGGTCAGGAAAGGAAAAGGCTTTATATTTAATTAAGCATCACAACTCCCTCCTGCCTGATTGTTTCTTAACACTTTGGAATGCATCCTGCAGTCATAGAGAAGTGTGAGTGCCAAGTAATTCCCACAATGTTAGCCACTACAGCAAAACCAGAATAAGACTGTGCAAAATCATGGAAAAGTACAAAAGAACTCAGCTTCTCGCACTCACAATATCCTCAACACTCCCTTTACAGTGACTGTATGACCCTTGTCAGGGTACTGTGTATTTGTTGGATGTGTTGTCAGGATTAGCTGTGTGAAACTACTTTAAAAGCACTGATGTATTTAGTGCTTTATTAGCCATCAACACAACAGGCAGTGAGAGGAGAGATGTATGACCAGGAAGAACAAGTAGTCAAATAATTGCTTAGGGCTCCTGGATCCGTTAGTCCTAAGAACTGAGAGATTTGATACTTCCAGCGTACTGCTGCTAGAAAACATGCCCATGGAGAAACAAAGCAAGACTGAAAGATACTCAAAGACATGCCTTTGAAGAGTGACTTCCAACACAGAAACCAGGAGCATAAAGCAATTGCTCATTCTTTTAAGATAGGACTGGCCTTTTAAACCTTTACATTTATTTGAATAAGCCACAACAGAAAGAGCACGTCCTCCAGTCTTACTCGAAGGGAATAATTAGGTTATTTGGTAGACCAAGTTTGGAGTGTCGAGTGGCTTTTCCTAAAATAAAAGTATAATGAGGAATCACATTTAAGTATTACAAACAGATATGCTACTTCCTTTATGGCTTCAGAGGGGATTAACTTCTTGAAAAGTTCAAAGGGAATTTTGCACCAGGAATAGGTATTTTAATCATTATTTTCATGAGTGAGTGTCTGCATCAAAATTACTTACCGTCTATGATTTAAGCAGCCTGCTACAAGATTCAGAGTACTCCAAAACATATTAGATGACATCTTCAATCTAACATTACATTTTTTCCTTAAAATCTACTCTGTAGCAACCCCACATTTTAATTTCAGTTAACTAGCACACTTCCGTGTAACAGCTTTTGTTTCCTGCCCTTCTGCTCTGAAGAGCTAGAGGTTAAATAAACAACTGATTACAGACAATCCAAATAAAACCTCTACCCTCATTAGCCTCACATCTCCATACCAGCTGTGTAAGACAAAAGTCTTCCCTTCTCCCCCTCCCACTGCATCAAGTCCTCCTTTGGAGTATGCAGACGTACCCTAAACAGCATTACATTAGTTCTCAACATTTGGTTTGTCCCAGATGGTTGACACTCTTGTCAGTCCTTCTGTCTCACACACACAGACCTTACTTGCTGTTTTAATTTCATATGTTCCCACCAGTACTGTCTGACTAGAATTTTCCAATTGTTTTTCTTTGCGTTCATTAGTTATACAGCTAGCTTGAGACCATTTGTAGTCAAGCAATTTGGTAAACTGATGTCTGTGGCCACAACTAAGCTTGAATGCCCATGCCCAAAATCCAGAAAATGCCCAAGTGCCCTTGTTGCTGCAAAGGCCATTCTATGCTTAGTGATGTAAGCTCAGCAACCGAGGGAAGAGACACCTGAGATCTGTCAAGTGATTCGTATTTCTGCCCATAATCCAGAGCCTCATGCTTTGGAAGAACCTCATCAGGTCTTATATTTTATGTAACAGTTTCAGTGAAACAGACTTCTACCTCAGCCTGTTCAGACAAAGAAGCATTCCTACTTCCTGTATTGCCCTGCAAGGAAAGAATGATTTACATTTCAACAGAAGTAAAGCTCTAAGTCTGCTCAGCATCTGGACAAGTCTGGAGTCAAAAAGACTTAAGGGTTTTAATGAGACACAGAACTGGCTACTTGATAAAACAGTTAAGCAATGCAATTGGCAAAATTTTTCAGGAAGCAGCCACCAAACTATTCTCTCCAAAGTTCCGTCCTCTGCAAGAATGAAACACACACAATTTCAGAAACAGAGAGGGAGAACAGAAGTCTTCACCCTAAGGCAAGATCAGCAATAACACACTGAATGAGGGCTGAACAACTATCAAGTGAATGAAGGCCTCCACATACCTTGCAATGATGCTTCAAACAGAATCAACAGAGACTGTTAAGACTTTTCAGGGACATACTCATATTTAAACACTGTGTCAGCGATAAGGTCTCCCCTCAGCCTCCTCTTCTCCAGAGTAAACAACCCCAGTTCCCTCAGCTGCTCCTCATAAGACCCTACACCAGCTTCCCTGCTCTTCTTTGGACACACTCCAGCAATTCAATGTCTGTCTTGTAGTGAGGGGCCCTAAACTGAACACAGTATTCGAGGTGTGGCCTCACCAGTGCTGAGTACAGGGGCATGATCACTTCCTTACTCCTGCTGGCCCCACTATTCCTGATACAAGCCAGGATGCTGTTGGCCTTCTTGGCCACCTGGGCACACTGCTGACTCATATTTAGGCAGCTGTCAAACAGCACCCCCAGGTCCTTTTCTGACAGGCAGCTTACCAGCCACTCCTCCCCAAGCCTGTAGCGTTGCATGGGGTTGTTATGACCCAAGTGCAGGACCTGGCACTTGGCCTTGTTGAATCTCATACAATTGGCCTCAGCCCATCAATCCAGCCTTTCCAGATCCCTCTGCAGAGTCTTTCTACCCTCAAGCACATCAACACTTCTGCCCAACTTGGTGTCGTCTGCAAACTTACTAAGGGTGCACTCAATCCCCTCATCCAGATCATTGATAGAGATGTTAAAGAAAACTGAGCCCTGGGGAACAACCCTTGTGACACACCACCAACTGGATTTAGCTCCATTCACCACAGCCATTGATCACCCAGCCATCGCCCAGCCATCCAGCCAGTTTTTTCCTCCGCAAACAGTACACTTATCCACACCATGAGCAGCCAGTTTCTGCTCCATAACCTCCCCTGGCACCCAGGTCAGAGTGGTAGTCCTGTAGTTCCTCAGATCCTCCTTCTGGCCCTTCTTGCAGATGAGCATCACATCTGCTAACCTCCAGTCAACTGGGACCTCCCCAGTTAGCCAGGACTGCTGATAAATGATTGAAAGTAATTTGGTGGGCACTTCCACCAGCTCCCTCAGTACCCTTGGGTGGCTCCCATCTGGCCCTATAGACTTGTGTGTGTCTAAGTGGTGTAGCAGGTCACTTACCATTTCCCCTTGGATTATGAGGGATTCAGTCTGCTCCCTGTCCCTGTCTTCCAGCTCAGGGGGCTGGGTACTCCGAGAACAATTGGTCTTACTATTAAAGACAGTGGCAAAGAAGGCATTAAGTACCTCAGCCTTCTCCTCAGCCTTTGTCACTATGTTTCCCCCACAACATCCAATAAAGGCTGGAGATTCTCCTTAGCCCTCCTTTTGCTGCTAATGTATTTACAGAAACACTTTGTGTTGTCTTTTACTGCAGTAGCCAATTTAAGTTCTAGTTGGGCTTTGGGCCTTCTAATTTTCTCCCTGCATAACCTCCTGACATCCTTGTAGTCCTCCTGAGTTGCCTGTCCCTTCTTCCAAAGGTCACAAACCCTCTTCTTTTTTTTATCTGAGTGCCAGCAAAAGCGCTCTCTTCCGCCAGGCCGGTTGTCTTCCCTGCTGGCTCATCTTTTGGCACATGGGGATGGCCTGCTCACATGCCTTTAAGATCTCCTTTTTGAAGAACGTCCAGCCTTCCTGGACTCCTTTGCCCTTCAGGACTGCCTCCCAAGGGACTCTGTCAACCAGGCCCCTAAACAGGCCAAAGTCTGCCCTCTGGAAGTCCAAGGCAGCAGTTCTGCTAAACCCCTCCTTACTTCTCCAAGAATCGAAAACGCTATCATTTCATGATCACTATGCCCAAGATGGCCTCCAGCCATCACATCACCCACATCCACCTGGGCTGGATCTAAAGCCCCTTTGCACTTTGGAAAATGGCAGGCAATACTATGATGTTTCACATCTGTTCTTCCACAACTGGCACACTGAAATAAGATCTTTCTCTTTCCATGTGCTCTCTTTAGATGTTCAACCAGTCCTGACATCATTCCCATCTGGTTCCCACAGCAAGGACATGCTGGATTCTTGTCCAGAACCTTCACCACTGGTGTGCCCTCAGTTGGTGGATCAACCATGGAGCCAGATATTGATCATCTAGGTCTTCGTGTTTCTTCCAACATCAGTCCCTTCAACTGGAAGGATAGAGGAAAAAACTACTTGGGCTCTTGATCCCTTAACCAGTCATCCCAGGACCCTGAAGTCTGTTTTGATCACTCTTGGAGTTCTTATTGCAACTTCATCACTGCCTACGTGATAAAGCAATAATGGATAATAATCCAAGGGCCATACCAGGGTAGGAAGTTTTCTCTTCACAGCTTTAACCCGGTCTAGCCCTCCCACAACAAGACACAAATGCAACTCTTGTATCTAGAAATGCAGTTTCAGGCGTTCAAGTCTCCTATGCCTACTACAGGTGAATTTCCTAGGAAAGTTTCAGAGAAAACGTGCCTAAGAATTAGCCTTCATCCAGATGTTAAAAAACACAGATATGAGGTACCACATGCAAGAAGGTGACACTAATTACTGAACTGGCAGTGACTCTGGGAAAATCTGAAGGTTGTTGGTTGTTCTTTTATTTTGGTTGCCTTTTTTTTTTTAAAACATAGGACAGAAGGTTCCGATCCTTTAATGGACAGATTTTGATCTTGCCTAGTTTCACTCATAATTTTACTCCTAGGAAATTTTTTCCTAACAGAGAGCAGCAGGGAAGTAGATGAGATCCCACAGTGTGACATGTCTGTAAGTCTGCATAAAGCACAGTAGGTCAGGCAGACTGCTGAGGTGGCACTGTGATGCAGCTGAGGAAACACCTTGCTATTCATGCTTCTCAGCTTTATCATCAGCATAGGTCTGCGAGCCCTACCTCATGCCTAGCATCATGAGAAAACATTCAGATGCTCTTCTTATGCACCATTTCAATCTATGGGAAAAGAAAGGGAAGGATGTTTAAAGAAAAAACACAGCCCTGATGATTTACTAATGATTTCATCAAGCGCTGGAGAACAGGTAGGAAATGCTTCAGCAGGAGGTTTTATGATACTAGACCAGTGGTCTGTCAAACATCCCTGGGAAGCCTGCAAAGGACTTAACAAGTGATCTGTGAAAGGCAGCTATTAAAGTTCATAGGTAGATAACTGCATAGCATACATTACATTTCTAAAGGGGTCCTATAATGCCATCCAAAAACTTTTAGAGTTCATTCATACATACAAATAGGAAAACTTAAACTTGACTGCATTAAATAACCTTCCAATCACCAACTGGAAGTGTCCAGACGCCTGCACAGGTGTGAAGCATGGAAGTTTATCTCAGTAACCAAGCATCACTCATCACCTATTGAAAAATGGCCTATGCCAAAAGGTGGAAGTAGAGAGATTTAATAAGGGAAAACCATAAGGACTCACTGTAAAATTTTGATTCAATAGCCTCATTTCAAGTTATATAACAGGCTAGTTCCTTTTTATATGCATAGCAGGTCTTTTGGGATGAAACAAAACTGAAAAGTGTGTTACAAATGCTAAGGACTGCTCAATCCATCAGACAGCACTAGGCATCATCCAAAGCAGGATTTCTTTGTGTTTCTTTCCATACACCCATGCTTTTGTGGTGCACTGTTTGCTGAAGTCGACATACCTCGAGGATGCCAGCAAGAGGTGTATGTGCAGAAGACACTTTGCTTCTTCCATATTGGGGGTGGGGAGGGCAAACTGTCCAGAGACAATTTAGGGACTGCCTCAGTGATGCTGCTGGGGCCCAATTCTTGGAAACAAGAACACCACTGTTCATAAATCACTCTAGAAATCAACCTACTATTGATTAATTTCAAAACTACCCAGAACTTGACCATAGTTAAACATCCTTAATTAACAGGAACAGTAGCTAAAACATTCCACCTCCTTTTCTCAGGTGGACAACCCAAGAAAAAAGGTTCTCCCACCCCTGCAGTGGGACTATAAAGCTTGTATGGCAACAAACAGGAAAATAAAGCCTGTTTGAGTGCACAACATTAATATTTAACTTCCATCACCATGTCTGAGAAAAAACTGCCATTTATAGTCATTAATTTATTCACTAACCTACTGCCCCCAGAGGTTTTAAAGACATTCAGATAGATGCTGCTGAGTACGTATGCATCTCCTCTCCACTGCCCAAAGGCAGGCGTTGAAGGCACTGAAATGTCTGTAAGGGTTGTCCAGCAGCCCCACAAACGCCACAGACAAGAAAACAGTTTCACGCTGGACAAACTGCCACAGCTTGTCCTACAAAGCCACCTCTAGTAAGGCCAGGCTATACTGAACAGCAGGAAACAGCGCTGTTTATCTTTACACCAGTGAAGCTCAGTAAGTTTGCAGACGACACCAAGTTGGGCAGAAGTGTTGATGTGCTTGAGGGTAGAAAGACTCTGCAGAGGGATCTGGAAAGGCTGGATTGATGGGCTGAGGCCAATTGTATGAGATTCAACAAGGCCAAGTGCCAGGTCCTGCACTTGGGTCATAACAACCCCATGCAACGCTACAGGCTTGGGGAGGAGTGGCTGGTAAGCTGCCTGTCAGAAAAGGACCTGGGGGTGCTGTTTGACAGCTGCCTAAATATGAGTCAGCAGTGTGCCCAGGTGGCCAAGAAGGCCAACAGCATCCTGGCTTGTATCAGGAATAGTGGGGCCAGCAGGAGTAAGGAAGTGATCATGCCCCTGTACTCAGCACTGGTGAGGCCACACCTCGAATACTGTGTTCAGTTTAGGGCCCCTCACTACAAGACAGACATTGAATTGCTGGAGTGTGTCCAAAGAAGAGCAGGGAAGCTGGTGTAGGGTCTTATGAGGAGCAGCTGAGGGAACTGGGGTTGTTTACTCTGGAGAAGAGGAGGCTGAGGGGATAACTTACCACTCTCTACAACTACCCGAAAGGAAGTTGTAGCAGGGTGGGTGGCAGTCTCATTTCCCAAGTAGTAAGTGATAGGAAGGAGAGAAAATGGATTCAAGTTGCACCAGGGGAGGTTTAGACTGGATATTAGGAAAAATTTCTTCACTGAAAGGGTTGTCTGGCATTGGAATAGGCTCCCCAGGGAAGTGGTTGAGTCACTGTCCCTGGAGGTATTTAAAAGACGTGTAGATGTGGCACTTAGGGACATGGTTTAGCAGTGGACTTGGCAGTGTTAGGTTTACAGTTGGACTTGATGATTTTAAGGGTCTTTTCCAACCTAAATGATTTTATCATTCTGTGATTCTATGACGTTCTCTAACAAAACTGTAGTATGTACTACTTCTGAGAAATAAAGCCAAATTAATCTTTACTTTAGGCAGGATGTCCATAAAGACGAAGAAACTAATCACACATGATCAGTTATCTGATGCTCCTACTTAGAACAGCTGAACAGTAACTGGAAGACAAATGTTTTAGTATTACTTAAAGGAGACTAAGTACACTGTGTTCAGTCTGCACTGATTTCCTGCAAAAACAGAAACCATGCTGCAAAAGAGATATTTACATGTTTTGACCCTGGGAAAAAGAACATTTATACCCAGTGTTACCCCTACCCTCCTAATACCACCAAGGTTCAAAGCTTTATGCCCAGTAAATCCACCATAGTAAAAGCTCTGTGGTTTTTATCTTCTCTATCCTCCCATTCACTCTCTCACCCTCAAGCTATCCACGACGAAACACCTGGACAGGAAAAACTCCATTTCCAATTACTGCAAACAAGAAGGAAAGGTTTCCATAGACAAGCCCAAGCATCTCTGCCTCATTTGCTATTCAGAGACAACTACACTAGCGATATACAAAACACCTCTCTCAGCAATGAAAGCCAGTAAAGACTTTGTACCCCTCCAAATAAGGCACACCATAAAAAAACCCAAACCCTTCTATTTAATGCATTCTACAATACCCTTCCTACCTGCTCCCTACCTGCCCCTTGTAATAGCCATTTGTCCACAGGAAATCCCAAAACAGCTCCCAAGACAGGGGAGCTCTTTATCTATAGCTGGAGAAATCAGAGGTAAAGACGCCAGTGACCTACACAGAACTTACACAGGAAGTCTGTCAGAAAGAAAAAGAAAGGAGAGATTGAACTTAAGTCTCCCAGCTACTTGGCAATGACACTTCATTCTCCATCTGAAAGGCTCTAGGATCCTATGCCAAGGGGCACAAGCACATCAGACAAGTTCAAAAAAACTGGAGTTTCAAGTTTCAGCTAGACCACAGAACATACAATAGCTTTGTTCACTGTGAAGAAATAGATGTTGTTACTATGGGCATCACAAATATGCAAAACACCTACAAACAAATTGCCAAGAGCATCTTGTGAATAAATACACAACTCCCACAAGAGGACGTACCCTTCCAATTAAGGAATTAAAGGAAGAGTTTTCCTGCTTTTCATACTTTCCTCCCAGGTGCGCTGTATGGGGGGAGGGAGTGGGGAAAACACATTTATTCTTCACATTCTTTTTTAAAATCTCCTCCCAGCATTTTCTTGTCCTTTATGAACTTACTCAAAAGCTCTCAAACTGTTAGGGTTACTCAAGTCTCATAAGTTTTGGAGAGAGAAGACAACTTACTTTATACATAATGCTTCCTTCATTGCTGGTTCCCTTAAAGCTTGGTACACCAGGCAGCTACGACAAATCTGAAGGTAATAACTACCTACAAGGCCAAATGATGGTATGACCCTTTCAAAAGCACAGTGCATGTGGGGTAAAGATTAAATACTCTGTTCCTTCAGCTTCTTAAATCACTTCCCCTAAAAAAGTGCATTCAGGAGAAACTGCATTTTCTACTCTTTTTGTCTTTGCTTTCATTAGGTCTGCTTTAGAGTCGATTAAGTAGGCTAGTTAGTAATTTAGTATATGCTTTGGCTTCTGCACAATTTAAGTTCAGCATAAACCTTTATTATTTCCCATTAGACATAAATATCCGTAATGAAAAAGCAGCAAGACTAACAATGGATAATGTTCTGGAAACTTCTTACAAAGAAGGCAGAAGAACTATTTGCATGCTCCCACCTAGGGAAAAAACACCACATAGAAAAAAGTCACTGAACTTGTCTTGATAGCTCTTTAAAGGTGCCTTAAGCTACCCTGTGGCCAAAATTAGGAAGGTAGACCCAGCAGTAGATAGTCCACCACCACAACTAAAATGGAATACTTGCAGAGAAAAATGTTAAGAGGATTGACACTAGCAATGGCAGTGTAGTTTAACAAGCCTTTTCTGTACCTTTTATAGCAGCCTACTCCATAAAGAAATAAAGGAGTCAAGAGGATGCATTAGAGATATTAAAACTTATCTTGCTACATTACTTGTACATTCAAACAACCTTCATTTCCTACGAACGGGTGTGCTGATAAGTTTGATTACCTGCCAAAGAAAAAAAACCTCAAGGACTGTACAACATGTAACATATTAGCATTAGAGACATTTCTAATATCCTAAACCATATATCTTATTTCACTTAATTGCTTCTGCACACTTTGCTGTACTTGTGCAACAGCAGGGGTGTTAAACCACTACTATAAAAGAAAAAAATGTATTACCACTTTTCCCAGAATGACAAGTCAAAGAAAAACACAAAAAACCGTCAAGAATAAAGACAGAAGGTATGCCTTTTAAAACATGTACTTTCCCACAGTACATACAGACATTTATCTCCTGAAGTTCTCCTCTTGGTTATCTGTTTGAGAAGACATATTCCAGCACAAAATACTACCATAGTCCATCATTTCTGGAATGTGGCTAAAGGGTAAGATAAGATCACTTATCTACTACCATCACACCATGGCCACCCACACAATTTGTCCACAAGACGACTCTCAATGTTTTCCTGCAGTACTATCAGGAAAAAGGAAATAAAGAACATTCTGCAAGACTTCAGCAAAACTGAGGATAAAAGCTTACTGCAGATTATGAAATGCAGCTTTTTCTTGTACGTATTTAAGTGTCTTTAAAAAAAGCCACTGGAGCAGATTTCAAGGGACCTAAGTCTCTTTTGCAAAGCTTATTCAGGTTAGCCTCATTCCCTCATTTTATACTCGTTCAGAACTCATTCATGATGCAGACTGTTCTTGGAACAGGCACAAGTTAATAAAAAGCGATTCTGAATTTCAGTGATGTATCAGTCCAACCTCTGTCTTCTGGCAAATGCAAAAATTTGCCTCACTGATACATGTATTGACATTAGTACCTCAGAATCCAGCATGAATGCAATAGCAAAACTCAGTAATATTACTGCACAGCCATCTCCAAGGAAGATGTGCAGGCTCTAACCTACTGTGACCAGCACCCTCTGCTCTTGACCCCAGTAATAAAAAAACCCACTTCTGAGCTTAACAAAACAGTGATAATTCTCCAATATTGATGGTCTTGAAACTGTGTACACATAGTCTGACATACCTTGACAATGCAAGAGCTACATCCCACAGTTAAATAAGGCCATTTCACTCCAAAATGGAACGAGATATGAGGCAACATCAGCTTCAAATATATGTTCAAGTAATTTCTTTTACTGATAGAAAGACACACCTAAAAGTTCAGAGCATTTTTCACCCTGGCTCTGGGGGTAAATGTAAGGACATCTCAGCCAGACTCATGCTTATACCTCCTCATTTTCCTCCTACAGACACATTTGCTATCTGCCTTCAACAGAAATAGACAAATACTTAAGGTAAAGAAATGACATAAGCTATGAATACTAGAGCATGTATTCCTTCTCTAGCCACCTCAAGTGGCCGAGAGGAGAGCAATCTTAAGTCTTGCTTGTCTGAACAGGGACTTACACTCTCTGCAGAATTTTCAGGCTGCCTCTTCTTTAGTAAAGCCAGGGTACTTAAACTTTCTGACAATCATTTGGCATCAATGTAATTTTTTTGCTACCTCCTCCCAATTCTCCATAGTTCCCCTCTTGTCTCTGCTCTGAACCCTCAGTGTCTTGGTAATTCATGTTGTGCCACTCTGTCAATATTTTTTGTTTTCTACTGTTATGGCTATACAATTTAGAGAATTAATGAAAAGCAGAGACTTACAGTCTTTCCTTGCTGCTTGCCTAGAATTTCTACTTAGTGCAGAGGCAGTCACAGATGCTGCAATCTGATAACTGTTTTAAAGTGTTACATTTAGTGTCCTTAAAGGCTTATGTGGTGATAGGTACAGGGTTTTCTTGTGGCGGGGAGAAGCAGAAGGAAGAAAAGGACCTGTTTTACATTTTGTTTGATTCTCAGAAGAGAAGAGGCTAACAGTTTTACTTTCTTAGACTACTGCATGGAAGATTCTCAAGCTGCTACACTTCTTAACTGTTAAGGGCTAAGTGACTTACTCTACTGTCTTGGCCTTTTACTTCTGTATGCATGCACAGTGCTTAAGAACAACCCATACCTTATTTGTAGCAGTAGCGCTGGATCCTGGGACCACAGGCACGTTGGTCACTTGCACTGATAAGTAGTTATTGTCTATGAGGGGCCAAGCACCTTCCACTTTGCATGTCTGGAAGTGATCCTTAAAAGTCCTCAGATGAGGATCACCAAACAAGCCACAAAATAGGTAAGTAGGAGGAGGAGTCTTCTCCCCTTCCTGATATTCTCTGGCTTCTGTGTGGCCGCTGTAATTGCAGGGATCATGGGTCACTTCAGGGTTGGTGGAGGATGTGGGTCCATCTTTGGAACAGTTTCTCTGGCTCATGAGGTCACTGATCCCAAGCACTGCAGAATGGTAGACTAGGTTTCCCCGGCACACTTTGGAATTGCGATAGGTACAGGCAGAGTATGCTCGCAGGGCCTTGCAGAACTCCAAATCAAAGCCCTCAAGAGCCAAGTTGAGATGTGAAGTTAAGGATACAAAATCAGTTGTGCACTTCTGGATTCGACAAGGTGTTTGCAGCTGGCAGTCACCTAAGCACAAAACAGATGGCAGAGAGAAATCAAGCAAACCTCTTAGACTGCAATACCCCATTCCACACCCACAGGTACTGTAAAAAACAACTTGAACTTAGAGTACTCGCCCATTGGGGAAACACTATATAATAGAGAAAAAGGGGTTGGGAAGCAGAACGATAGCAACACAGACTATATCAAAGGCTGACATGCCCTATGCATGACTTAAGCCATTACTTGATCTTGTCTAGACGCAAATCAAGAGCACTAACTCCTGCCAAGTGTGAGCCCAGCATTTCTTTCCAGATATCAAGGCGATGCAATTCTGTGCTTAAGTTAGTAAGCAAATCTCCATTTAGTCTTTCAGTGCTTTAGACAAGTTACCTAACTTTTAAACAGAATTCTGCCCCTCAGAAGGATGTGGTAAAGGTGGCAAGTGATACATGTTTAGACAAAAACAGACTGAATGAAGCAGAAATCAAAGTTTCTCTTCTAGAAAGCAGGGTGGGGGGAATGAGGGTAGGGATGTGGGCAGGCCATAAATTCAGTTTGCTTTGTTTCCCTGGCACTGCCATAGCTAAAGCTTCACTGCTTGCTTTCTGGGACTAATGAGTGAGAAAACCCACAGCTGTCTGAAGTGCAAGTTGCCAGCTAAGGAATCCACACACTGCCATAGCAGTACCTCTTACAGTGTAATTCAATAATAAGACAAGGGGTGAACAAACCCTTTCCCCATGAAAACCTGAAGTACTTATCAGATGGATGCAACAGGTACACAGTTCAGTTTAATTGAACATTTAGACCTTATCTGGTCACCTGATTTCTGCAAAGAAAGCATAATTACCATCCCAGCAAGCAAACTGGAGCTTTACAGTCCTCTCCTCCACAGCTCTCACTGTAATGATCTGAAATCCTTCCAGATTCTCATGGCAGTTAACAACAGTCTTCTGCACGCAACTTTTATACAATAACTCATGAGGAGCAAACGAAACAAACGAGATTGCACTCCGCACTAAAGGAAACAGTGCCACACGTTCCAGGGGGGTTAAAACTAGGAGGACCTCAGTCAAAGGAGAGACTGAGTTCCCAAAGAGCTAAAAACAGCCAAAACAGAAAATGGACCTTCACAAAGAGTATGTGCAAGACTTCGTGCAATAGCTGTCCATACACCAAAAACTATCTACTAAAAACATGCTGTGCTTATTTGTTGCTTTCATGACCTGTAAAATTCAGCTGTGCATACATTAATCTGTAATTTCAAACTGTTATAAAACAGATTTTGAACACCACAAAAAATGCTTACAAAGATACATGGAAGTGTGAAAAAAAGGGAAAATACAGTATACCTAAGAGTTACTCTCTTCCTTCTCCTCAAACCCCTCTTTACAACATTTCCCACTTGTTTTGTGTGTCCTCAAAGTAAAACAGGCATGGGTCTAGTCTGATTTTAACTGCCTAATTAAAATGTTCCTAAACTCCTAAGACATGACGAGTGGAAAATGGACTGAAGAGTAATGTAGCACTTTTCATTTTTAAACACAATTGTTTTCTGCAATTCACACAGTCATGAGAGGATATTAGCAATTTCTTTAGATGACCCTCCTGTGCATCAGTACTTACAACTTACTCTGAATATCCAAACCACGAATTTATAAGGGCAACGTGTTTTGCCAGCGATGGGTAGCTAACGCAAATCTCCTGTCAAAATCCCAAGACAACACAGAGTAGAAGGAGGAAGTCTGTAACCTACAGTCGAGTGTATCCATGAACTGTACGAGTAAGCATTAAATTTCTCACTTGATCTTTGTGCAAGTGATCTGTAGCTTTGCAAAAGAAAAGAAAAAAATGCCAATCAAATTTTATGTTTTCAGATACACAAACAAGAGAGACCTATGCCAAGCAAAATGACACAGGCAACACTGGTTCAGAGCCTGACTTTCAGAGCATCAAAACTTTTCTTATGTTTCCCTTCAGTTATAATAAGTCTAGCTGAGCAAGTCAGTCAAGTTATCAAATAGCCTAATAAATCTGTTCCTCCACACTCCTTGCAACTTTAGGAAGTTTGCTTCCTGCTTTGAGTAGATTTTTGGTACAGAAAGGGGTGAAGGAGCAGCGATTTGCCTAAATTCGGATGACCTCTCCCTACAATTTATTTCACTAAAACTATGAAAAGCGCTCGAGCTAGAGAAAAACGTTTTCACAGAACTACAACTGCCCGGATCACTTCTGAGTTGAAAACACTGACGGCTTTAGCAAGCACCTGCAGCGTGCGGGGTACCTTCCACCTTCTCCCGTTTCCAATCCACCGAAAAAACGCTGTCTCTACCTGAAGCAAAAAGAAACAGCAGTTCCCCGCGCCTTCAGGCAGGCCGCCGCACAGCCCGGTGCCGCCCGGCGTTGCTCCCACCGCTTCCAGCGCTGCACCAGCCTTCCCACACGCAGGCCCCCGCCCCGCCCCGCCCGGCCCGGCCCCACGCAGGGCCGCGGCACGGGGCGCTCGGCGCTCCCCGCACGCTGCCCACGCGGGGGGCGGGGGGAGGCGCGCCCAAACAGACACCCCTCGGAGCCCCGCAGCGGCCCGCGCCACCCGGCGCGTAACGCTCCCCCCGCTACGGCCCCGCCGCGGCCCGGCCGGAGCTGCGGCCGCCCCGCCCCGAGCCCCGGCCCCCCGCGCTGCGGCCCCCTCGGGCCCCGGCGCGCCCCGGTACCTGAGCCCAGCAGCAGCCCCAGGGCGGCGAGGAGGCCGAGGGCGGCGAGCGACGGGCGGCGCGGCCCGCGGCGGCGCGGCGGCTCAGTCCCGGCGGCGCGGGAAGGCACAGCGCTCCCCATGCCCGTCCATGCAGGTCCCCGGGCTGGCGGCGTGACGGGGCCGCAGCATGAGGCGGCGAGCGGGCAACCTCCTCCTCCCTTTCCCTCAGCGGAGCGGCGGCGAGCGGGGGCCGCCGGGCCACAGCGGGGCGGCCGCGGGGCGGCGCGGCATGGCGGCGGCAGGAGGGGGACACAAAGGGAAGAAGCCGGTGAGCGGGCGCGGGAGGGAAGGACGCAGGGAGGGGAAGGAGGGGACAGCTGGCGGCCGGGCGGTGCGGTGCGGCCCGCAGCCCCCAGCAGCCCGCAGGCCCCGCGCCGCCGAGCGGACTGCGCCCACCCGCGCGGCCCCGCCCGGCCCGCCGCCTCCCATTGGCTGCTCGGCCTGTCCGACAAGCCCCACGACGTGCCGTCAGGGCGGCCGCGGCCCCGCCCCCCGGGCCGGGGCGGATTCGAGCGTGAGGGGTGTCCCCAACTCCCCCGCCCCGCCGCGCCCCGCCTTCTGCACGCGGGGCGCTGAGCGAAAAGCCCCTCCCACGTCCCGCGTGACGCGGCCGCCCTGCCGCCGGCCCCGCTGCCCGCGTCACTCGGCCGCGCGCGGCCCCCGGCGCTCCCCGCGGCGGTGATTGGCTGCACCGGCCCACGCGCGGCGAGAGGGACCGCAGCGCCACGCGCCGCCGCCAGGGGCCGCGCGCGGGTCCCGCCCGCCCCGGCGCGGCCGGGTGCGCGCGCGGGGGCGGGGGCGGGGCGGGTGGCACCGCGGGAGGAGCGGCGCGGGGGTCTCCGCCGGGCACGGGTGGAGCCTCCTGTGGGCGGGCCCGTCTCGGCGCGGCCGTGTCCCCGGCTCGCCGCAGCGGCGCGAGGGCCCGCGCGGCCCGCTCGTCCCAGGACCGGGCTCCGAGCGCGGCCGCGGCGCGAAATTAAAGGGACGCGTCAGTGCGAGAAGCACTACTCGAGTTTGAACCAGCCGTGCTTTACGTTTCAGAAGGCAGGCGTGATGCCTGAGCCGCTCCCCCGTGGGCGGCACCTCCGATCCCAGGAGCCAGCAGCACCGGCCGCTCCTCCCGGGCCGCCCCGGGCGCCGCAAGGCGCACCGTGTTCCTCTGCCCGCCCACGGGAAGGGCACAAGTCCCGGCGCTACGCCCCTGGTAACTCGCCCGCGCCACGCCGGGTACTTGCACCTTGTCTGAACCCAGTGCGCTGCGTGCGTGGCTCACTAGGGTCAGAGCTGCACCGTGCCCTCCAACTGGGTGCAAGGGGACGCTTTGCAGGTTAGGGCCTGCATATCAAATACGTGACAACATGGACACGGTGAGTGGCCCTCCGGCGGGGGCAGGAACACAGCCTGCACAGAGGTGGCTCCGCATCCACCTTGTGGAGCGTGCTGCTGTGGTCACGCCAGGCAGCGCAAGACACGTTTGGGGCCTGCCTGCCAGGGCCGCAGAGGTAGCGCGTTTCTTGCCCACTTCTTCAGGGAAACTCGCATCACCTTCCTGCCCAACAATATTAATCTCATCATGCAAAAACTGCAAAAACTTAAAGCACAGCAGCCTCACAGATGCACTGGCATTTTTGTTTCTTGCCTCTTTCCAGCTGAGCAAAGGCAGTCATTGCCATGCGTCATACTTAGGATCTCTGCACACGCCCTGGCCTTGCACCCCAGTGTTGTTCACTGTGTGAACATTGTAGAACTGTACAAGTTCTACCCAGCAGGGGCCTAGGGGGCCACGCCATGCTACCCACCTTTGGGAGATACCTGTGGAAAATGCATGCTGCCAGCACTGACCCCACCAGGCTGCCTTTTCAGCATCACCTGGTGGGGGCCACCCTCTCACCCACGTCAATGTCAAGAAGGGAACACGCTTTAGGCACAGAGCAGGGAAAAAACAGTGGTACCCCTGAAGGTGACATTCATGGGAAGCACTCTCTATCAGGAGCTGTTTGCTTTATAGGATGCAACCTGCCGTTTGCAAACTTGTGAGTGAATCCAGATGTGCTCCTGGACAGCTTGGCAATACTTCCCTTCCTTCTCCAGTCCCCAGTCGCCGAGACCTTGGCATCTCTGAGCACCGGCTGACCCTGCTTAAAGGCAGGTGGAAGAAACTCAACACAACGAAACAAGCAAACGTGCTATCTGAAACGCACCCTTGCTGCAACCCCAGCTCGAAGAAAGGCACATGACAAACGGCTCTGTCTGGACGCGGTCCTGTGCACCCTGCTCTAGGTGTACCTGCTCAAGCAGGGGGGTTGGACAAGGTGATCTCCAGAGGTCCCTTCCAACCCCTACCATTCTGTGATTCTGTGATTCTGTGACTCACCCCAAGCGTCCCCATCTGCTGCCTGCACCGTTGGCAGCAGGGCCCGGGCACAGCGGGGCCGGCGGGCAGCTCCCGAGGCAGCGGAGCGGGTGGGTGGGCAGCGGCCGGGAGCTGACGGGGCGGTCAGTGGGTCAGCGCCCGGGCGCGGTGGGTGGGAAGCTGCCCCCGCCGGTCACGGTGGCACGCATCAGGGTGGCAGAGGCAGTGGCCAGCATTGCAGGAGCTCCGGCCCTCTCTCTCCAGCATGGCACAAAGGGAGGAGATATGCCTTTAATGACAGCATGGTCTTTCTGCCACCGATAGAAAACTAATGGAGAGGAGGGGGGAGAAAGCGGGGAGCATGGGCAGCTCCCCTGGGAGTACAGGGATGCTCCTCTGCCTGCCTCTCCACTCCCCTCCCGGCCGGGCACCCGCGGCCCGCACTCACCTGACTGTACCAACATCCTCGGCCCGACTCCGGTCCCTGGTCCCTCGCCCCCGACAGCCAGCCTGAACCCCGACCAGCCAGGGCCGCCCCAAGCAGCCTCGTGGCCCTGCCGTAGCTCAGTGCATGTCCTCCCCAAACCTTTGGGCTCCGAGCTGCCTCAGCGGCAGCAGCCACCGATAGCTCCATGCTTATTCGAGTGCTGGGAGCCCACCTGACAAGCTGCACACACAGCATAGCCCCCCAGTTTGGGTTTCCCCCTTGTGAGGCTGCCCACCATTTCTTCTCTCTTCACACCTGCCAGTGGGCTTCTCTTTATGTTGGGCACCCAGTGCAGGGGCTATTCAACCCTGTAGAAATAACAGTGACAGATCGTTATACAACATCTGTCTGGAACACTGACCTCACAAAATGCAGAGGCAGAATGTAGCAGCTGGGCAGAAGGGCGAACAGAGAGGGGGAAAAAACTTCCAAACTTGGCCTTGTGGCTCGGTACATCTTAAAATGACCAGCCTTTTGCCTCCTCTGCTGCATGTGTCACTGGCCTCTCTGTTCCTCAGTCCAGCAGTAGGTGGATCTGAAGAAAGCCTGTTGGAAATTTCTTACAGGCTTCAAGGTGTTTGAGTGAGACCCTACCCCAGAAAGGAGGGAGACCTCAGTCTGTTCACAAGTCTGTACCCACAGCCTGCAGTGGTCTCTAAGTCACAAATCACTGTGTGGGGCAACGGGAGCCTAGAGCTCCTGAAACTTCCTTCCCCTTTCTGACAGTGGAAGCAAGCTCTTCTTGTCAAGAACATTTCAAACAGCCCCATTCCCAACATGGAATCCTAAAGATTCCAATCCACAGGAACATGGGATTTTGATTTACACAATTGCTTTGGAGCTTGTTTGTTGCAATCAGGAAAGTTGCAGCTTTGATTAGAAATCCTAAAGGCAAGACTCATGTTGTTCCTTACCCTCCTTATATAACCACAAAGGAGATTGGGTGCATAACATAATGATGAGTGAGAGTTCAAAGCAATCGCAGAAATATGGCCTTAGACATTGTTTTCTAATGCGATTCCAGCTCTTTACTATTCTTCTTTGTTGAGTAAGTGCCAACACAACAAACACAATTTACCAAGGCAAAGCCCTTTTCTTTCCAAAAACATTAGTCAATGTGTCTTAGAAGTCAGCTTGTCCAATCTTAAAGAAATGCAGTAATTAAATAAACAGTTTGAATAGGGTCTGAAACAGACCTTTTCACTGTAACCAAGGCAAGGGCCTGGTAAGGGAAATGTCTCCTCACATCTGACTTTTGTCAGAATCCTGAGCTGTTTGATGCCAAGCAGCATTATTGTTTCCAAAGCAGTTTTTTCAAGTGCTGAATAACTGGGGGGGAGGGGGGGAGGGGGAAGTGGAGGGAAAAAAAAAAGGCAAAAAACCCACAAAGAATAGACAGCTCTTCTCTTTTATTACCTTTCAGAGATGAGCTGCCTTGTATCTTTTACCTACCAATCTGGTATCTCTGCATTTTTATAGGGATGCTCATTATTAGCAGATTGAGAAGTACCTCTGATCATCACTCTGATTTTAGCAGAAGTGATGTTTCACATCTATATCACAGATATTTAAAGTCCTTTCCAAGCAGGAATTGATGTTTGGAATATCCCCCAAGACATGGCATTTTATCTGTACAGAAGCACTGTCATGCCAACACTGTCCTGACATACATAAGATGATAGTTTTCCTCTTTTCTAAAAGGCAAAAATGGAGGAGGAAGGTGAGAGAGAGAGATCAAGTACTAGAGACATAAAAAAAGAACTGTTAAGTTTCTGTTAAGTCTGTCAGAAAGTTAAAACTTTAATGATGAAACTTTATATTTTAATGTAAAAAGGCTATATGCCATCTTAAAAAATTCAAATTAAACATCCCAGCTAGCTTCTGCTCTAATACATTTCTTTGCTGTGAGAAACCCTACATACACAAGACTCAGGTCCACCTGTCTAAAGATTCTGTGCAGAACATCATCCCTAGCACAGACACTGTCCTAAGTAGTGTTACTGTTTTACCCACATTCTCCTTTACCAAAATCCCACTGCTCAGTGTCTGTAGTGGCAGCTGCTAAGGGCTCAGTGGTTTTAAAATTTAGGACACTATTGCACACAGACCTAGGCAACACACATTTTTCCCTGAAGAGCTTGATTTCCTCCTCAGTTACACTGATATACTTGCATTACAGCTACTCCCAATGCCCTCTGGTAATAAATAAAAGGAGGAAGGTTAAAGGAAGGCTTAAAACTAAGGAGTTTCTTTATGTTAGATGGAGGCCTCCCAAATAGTTGGATTAGCTATAAGTCTAGCAGCTGATGCGTGTGAAGCCAGGCAGTTTTCTGAGGCCAGGCACAAACCTGAAGGGCACTAGCTAGTGGGAGGTGGGCCAGTTTGACAACCAGAAGCAGTGTAACCACCTCCTGTGGAGGTGAACCCAAGATAATTAGTCCTGATGAGAGTGGTTAATTGTTGTCACTGAAGTGAGAGGGTATACCAGAGCTGGTATCTCTGCAGAGACATATCCTGAGTGTTCTTCTGCTAGCAGACTACAGACGTATATGTAATGCTGATCAAGGTCCCTTTGCCACTGGGGAATCCAGAGGTGACATTGACACCTGTGCATAGGCTATAAAATGGAGGCAGGCAAGGCATGTCTGAACATCAGCTACTGTCAGATAAGAAAAAGTTATTTCTTTGAGTACATCTACATCTGTGGTTTACTTTTGGAGACTTTCAGACAATCTTTTGGTATGAAAAGATGTGTGATCAGAGCCCACTTATGGAAACAGCAGCACAATTTTGCCAAAGGAAGTGCCAATAGATGGTCTCCCAACACCTGGTACAAAGTGCTTGGCAGCTGTTGGAAAGAAATCTGCTATGGATAGCAGAAGATTGAACCTGCAGGGCAAAGCTAGAAAGTTAAAGGGGCAATGGCAACCTCCAGTGGGCTCAGAATGAGCTCTAAAATACCAGTCCTCATTTGAATGGAACCTGGTTGATTCAGGACTTTTTCAGAAGATGCTCCTGGGAAGGGTTTTGGTTTCTTTACATTAAATGTTAGGGTCCTGCAACATCGAAGGCTTGCAATGTTCTTCCATATGAATCTAGGCATGACAAAGACTTTTGACAGGTGTTTAACTTAGAAGTCAGCTTGCAGCTGCTTCAAATAGAAATATGGGGTGTGGCTCAAGAGCTGTTTTAACTGGTTGGAATGTGGCACTTAAAGGTGCTGCCATTGGAGGTTGTGGATATCTGCCATTGAGGGTATCTGTCCTGTTTGCTGAGTGGCTGCCATTTTATACAAAAGCAGAACCCGTTTTGCAGATTGCATGGGATTTGAACGGGTATCCAGTAATGTAGCCAGTCATAATTAGGTCTTGAACTACACAAGGATTGTTCTTGCAGTGAGGGAAGAAACACGAGAAAAGCTTTTTTGGAATTAGATGACAGTGGATGGGAAAAGACTGAGTGACTTTCAGTAGGATGATTAGAGGCAGAGAAGTAAAACCAGGTGGAATTTGGCAGAAAAAAATCCAAAGCCAAGAGTTTTTTTAGAGAGCCAGTAGGCCAGAAAGATAGATATCTGTGAGACACCAAGTAGAAATCATGCCCTGGCTTTTAAATTGTTTCCTATTGGCAGTATATAAATACTTAGATTTATCTAAGAGAATCCTTTCCAAAATGGCATAAAATTATCTGAATGGCAGAGGAACATTATTTCTGTAGGTCTGGCATAACAGGTATGAAGGAAACTAGATTAAAGTTAAAAGATAATCTCTTATCTTGGGATACTGAGTCTCATATCAAAGGAGCAGATCCTGGAATATGAATGTCTGAGAGCATCAACTCCAGTAATAATATGATCAGCTATCAGAGGCACGTTAGGAAGCAAGTGTAATCATGACTTTGCAGTGTTCTGTCAATCAGAGTTCTCTGAGACCTGATGAGAGATGACTTCTCAATCATCACCTAGGGCATTCTTAGAGGATGAAGATGAATTGTTGTAAGAGATATACTGGAAGGATAAATTCTGTGGCCAAAAGCCCTCTGGGGTAGGAAGGATGATCTCATTCCACAATTCATTATAATAATTTTATTGTTCATAAAGCACAGAGCAAGTTCTTGAGTCAATGATAGGGGTGTGATGAAGGCTTTCCAACCAACACAGGGCTCCTCCAGGCAAATCTGGTAACTCCATACTCTAGGTGCCCTGTTTGTCCTAGTGGCAGAGATTTTGCATGGGAGGGCTGGGGGGAAAGCGGTCCTATTCACACCTGACTAATGTCTTTCTAGCAGTCTAGCAATGAATGAACATCATGGGGAATCATGAGAGGCTTATCTAAACTGTGGCTACTTTGCACACTGATTTTAGCCAGTCCTGCATGCGGTATAAATGCAGTCTAGAGAATGATGTATGTGATATGTCATGGAAGTGCCCATGGCCATGTGTCTGAGTACATTTAAACAAATCCTACAGTATAAGTTTGTAACATTCAAGCAATGTATGTTTGAAGTAGAGTGATTAGGTTGGACGTAATTTTTAACAAATGCTGTGGTAACTTGATGGATGTAGATACACCTGAGTAAATGCTAATCTGTACAAATTTCAAACTTCCTAGTTTTGCTAATTCTTGCTTTATAAGCACTGTAGAACTGCTTGTTATCAACCTAGTAAAAGGAGCCAAGACTACATTAAGAAATTCCTCATTAAAAATATGACTTAAAATAAGAGATGTGTGACAGATGTATGGAGAAACAGTGTTTGTTACTTGCAAAAATTGTAGGAAGATATTTGAGACTAAGTAATTTGCTTCTCAGCTGTTAGTCAGGAAAGGGTCTTTGGAGTCAAAAGCACAACAATGTGCCTTTTTAATTGTACATTGTTAATGTGTTTTGGCATATAGCTATACTTTTATACACTTTTGAAGTACATCTGTTTTTCAAAGGGCTGCCAGCAAAAATGGAATAAAGTAAAACGGTGATTGGAAGTTATCCCTCAGTTTGCTTTGGATTACGGCAATGCCAGATCTTCATTCCCTTAATTCATTGAAAGTACCTCTAAGGAGATGCTGTGTGGTGAAGTAAATGGCAGAAAAACTTTTCTTTATGACAGGTAAACACAAAAAAATATATTCTTCTCTTGAGCAATTGCATTCAGAATCCTTCCTGTGCTGAAGTGGATACACAGTCTTTCAAACTGAATATTAAGGGCGAGCTTGTTGACCTGAGATTATGCTAGCAGGCTATTTCTGCACCTTAGTATACATAAGTGAAAATAGTGCTGGGCCCAGAAAAGTTACATTTCAAGATATGGCAGAGACTGTGTGATATTTTTCTTTTCTTTTTTTTTTTTTTTTTTTCCTGAGGGTAACTTCCTTTTCATGCAGCTGAATCTACCTTACCCTAACTTTATGTTTGCAGTTAGATGAGAAGCATACACTTGATTCCTGGGTGAGTTCTGGGCCTGAGAGGTATGTAGGACAACTTCCATTGAGATTTAATGGGGGAACAACTATCTGATCCTTTGTTTAGCAATAATTGTGTTTGTGGAAACTGTGCCCGAAGACCGGACTGGATGCAAACCCCAGAGCATTGGAGGTAGCAGTAGCAGCAGCTGTCTGGCTGTGGATAAGAGAAGCCACTGGAGAGCAATAAGAAACCAGAAGAGAGCAAGAGAACAATTAGTGTGGCCCTGATAGAAAGCCAAGAGAAAGTGAGCTGTCAGGAAGCCTCTGAACTGGAATGACAGCCTACGAATCCGCCTCTTGTTTGAGGCTACCATGGTTACAGAAGCAGGCATTGTGCACATTCCTTGTAAATAAACAAGACTGCATCAAAGAACTGACTGACCCCCACCTCCTCTTCAGTAAACAACCTGTGATGGCCCAGATATTGTCTAACTTTTCAGGCAAAACTGAGCAACAACATTTTGGATTATTGCCTCAGGGGCAGAAAAGTCTAAGGTGGGCCAGGAGGAGACAGAAATCACGTAGTTGCATCCAAAACACTTCTGAGAGCTGCAGCTACTGTTGCTGTTTCTTGTCTTTCTGTCCCTGTTTGGCCAAATGAGGTATTCCCAGTGAAGACTGAAATAATTTCTGTTGTAGATGACATCAGTCTGGTGCTGCAAGCTACTCTATGACTGATGACCTAAAAAGATGAATATCATATTGTGCAACCCCTATTTAGATTTTCCATGTTTAGTTTCTCTCTTCTCCAAATAATATTGCAACTACTCTTCCTACTCCAGTCACCTGGACAGATTGATAGTAAACTTCAGAAGACAGTCTTTCTCTGTTTGTGAACATCAGATAAGCAATGAATATTAATGCTGTCTATGCAACAAAGTAAAGAAGTCATTCATTCTGTTGAAATAGCACATAAAATCCTTGTAGGGAGCAGACCTGGAGTGGTCATCCAAGATTTGTTTAGTTGTTCTTAAACCTTTTTTGATTGATGAGTGTCATGTATAAACTTGAATATGTGCAAAGACAGCAATTTTGCAGCCTCCATTGGCAACTTGCTCCATTACATAACTCATATTTTCATAATCTTATTGATCTCTAACCTCAATCTCATTATTTCTATTCTCATTGAGAGATGCTGTCCCAGTCCCAGATTCCTTGCTAGCATCGTTATTTGGCTATAGAAGAGATTAGTATATTTCCACTCCATCTTCTCATTTTTGGATAAATTGGGTTCTGTTCCCTAGAATAACTTCTCTTTATAATTTGCCAAAGCTTTAGTCCCTTTTGTTATTCTCTGAAATATCTGCAGCTTGCTGTTGTCTTTAAAGAAAGCTATAAAAAAAGAACCAGCTGTTGTCTAAAAACACTACCAAAGAAGAACACAAACCTCTTGTTAAATATAATATTGCATTCTGATGCTTTCTTTTATGACCATTTTAGTGTTAACTCAAAGATACTTGATCCCAATATTCAGTTTTTTCTTCCAAACCCCACAGCCAGCTTGCTTATTGTTTTATCTATTTCTACCTAGACACTTTGGGTGATAGCATAATAACGGTTCATTCCCAGAACTCCCAGTGAAGTTCCAAGTGATCACCAGCACTGGGACTCCCTTCTTTATTTAGCAGAAATCATATAGTGCCAAAATCCATGTGCTCATATAAGCATTTCTTACTATTAAAATGTAGCAGGGACAAGCAATGGATCATATTTAAGCAGAAAGCAGTAATGGTAGTACAAATGGAGAATCCCTTTCAAATAAATACAAAATAGGCTTCACAAATGGTTTGAGGCAGATTGGGCATTATGGCTGAGATTCTCTATGCAGTCATGTCAATTTTATCCTAAAATGGTTGAACTAGCTTTCCTGGAGCTACACCCCTTTGAGGAGGGAAGCACGATCTGGATGTGTTTATCATTGCAGTTCACTGGGGTTATTGAAATAATTATGCTATTACAAGTTTTTCTGCTTGTACTACTTTGTCTCCAAAAGTTCCTGTTATGGGCACAGCCCCATTGTGCTCAAAGGCTATTAAAACAAATCAGGAAGAAAGGAAAAAGAGAGAGTAGACTGGACTGGAGAAGGGCATGAAAGTAGGAAAAAAAGGAGCAAAAGTAGAATATGACTGTCTAGGAAGAAATGATATGTATGTTCTTCAGTAGGTGAGATTTATTGGTTAAGATCCAGTATATGGTAGAACCATCAGGAAAAACAGTCATGGAAGCCTCCCTTCTTGCTTTGAACTTGGATGACCCACATCCAGGGCAGGCACTTCTGCATCTGACTGTGCTGCCATTCAGCTTCAGATTTGGCTTCCTGGAGTAAATTCTCTTGTCATTTTATCACAGCTTACCCTCTGTCTTTCTCTCTGTTTTTATTACAGCTTTATTGCTAAATCTAAGCACCTGCTACAGGGCAATTCCAAGTAGAACTACAGGTTCTGCTATGCATCATGTGTTCTACAGTTATCATGTAATTGTAGATCTACTACTGCCACTTGTATTTCCCTTAAACCTGTATCCTGAGAACTGCTTCCACATAAGCATATCTGCATGGTTTTGAAAAGGGTTTTGCCTAGGCACAAGAGCTTCCCTGGATGGATCTATTTACAGGCTGGGTACAGGCTAGAGATAAGCTCAAGGAACAGTGTGGAAAGCAAAGCACTGTGGTGAGCAGAAGAAATGGAAACCTTCCCTTTGACCCCCCTAAGCCATTACTGAGCATCCCCCATCCCGGTGCCTGTTAACCCATCTCATGCTATTGAGTAGGATACTCCTGTAGAATGTCTTCTTTTCTTCAAGCACAAAAAGAGAATGAGCTCATTAGATCATTTAATCAGAAACAGTGATTTAACCAAGTTGCAATTCCTAGCCTGCACTCAGTCTTAGATGGAAAGTTAAAAATTATACATCCTCCCACTGTCCCACCTACTGATAAATCATTGATCAGTAATTAAGCACTTGCCTGACCATTTAGTATGTATGTTCAGCTGCAAAAACAGAGGCTAAACTTTCCAACTGAATTCCAAACAGGAACATCTGACGAGTACAGAGCATATAAAAAAGGGACATCTGAGGGATATTTTTTTGTAGCCATTGTTTCGGTGGCACTGAAAACTAATTACTACAATGTTAATTATTAAGCACATAAAAGATTTAAAACTCTTTTCTTTTTGGGCAATTTATTCTATAAACATTTAATTTGAGTAAAAAATACCTATATTTGTTTCATTGTTTTGATGCATTAATAGAGGTGTGTTGGGTCATGGTAATTATATAGGTCTGTTGCCTGTCCCTGCATTTTTGGGCAGCTTGCAAAACAATTTTTCACCTGCTCTGACATCTGGAAATCATACTGTCCTTACTGATGACATCATTAAGTGGAGGAGCGAGCTGCTGTTGAGGAGCTGAGATAATGATGCATACCAAACAAATGATTGGTTTACACTTGAAAATACATTTCTTTTACCCTTCAACTTTCGCTGCAGTTCCTGGATCCTACTTAGTCTGTGCACAGTTGCTGGCATGCTGGGATCTTCCCATGTCAGACATAGAGGTAGGGGTACCAGTGCCCTGTCCCACATGCAGCTTCTAATTTTAATCTTTTTTTCCTAATGTTAATAAAGGATTTTTCATGCTGTTGGGGTTGACCTGTATAGTCCCTGCCAAGTACACAGGAGTAATCATCCTGCAGAGTCTGAAGTCTTGATTTCACAGGGTGAGGTGATGTTGGCTGGGTTTCAGGCTGGGAGACCTCAGTTTCAGCTCCTTGCTGGCACATTCTCCTCCTGCTTACAAACTGCCATTTCTGAGAAAATAGGTTATGCTGGCAAAGGTGAGTTTCAGAGAAGAAGCTTGTAGGGATCATGTGTGTCACACATCACTGGTGTTATCATTGCTGGTCCCTCAGCATGGATGAACCCCACTTCTTTCCTCAAGAGACATGGACAGTCAGGATTTCCACAGAGTATTAGGACCAGCCATAAATGACTGCACTGGAACAAGAAATCGGTGCTTGGGTTTCTTTTACCCGTAAAAAGAGGAATGTTGGGGAAAAATAATACTTGCTGGGTCTTGTTCTGGCAGGAGCTGGCAGGGCAATTCTAGGGTGTAAGAGCTCTGCAGTGCCTCCTGCACCCAGCTTGTGCCACAGTCTAGGACTGCTCTATAGCACTAATTGACTATACACTAATTCACACACAAACCTGCCAAACATGATCTAATTCATTCTTCCTGCTACAGCAATATGATTCTCTATTATGTGTTCCTGCCTGACTTTAGGTATCTGAGTGGCTACTTAGAAGTTTGACCCTTTCCTGATCTATGGGGAGAGAGGAAGGGCATAATCAAGGCACAGCACAAGGCTGGAGTGCCAGAGAGGATTGGAAGAGAACAATTAATTTTTCTTTTCATAAGCATTTTTTATGGAGGCCCCCATTTCCCCTGCCAGAGAACCAATCCTTACTCAAGGTATACTTCTTTAAATCCTCAGAAAAAGTTACTCTAAATGAAATGACTCAACTGAGCAGGATAGTAACCACCGCATTTTAGATCAGAATTAAATTGTTAAGGTTTCTGCATTTCCTGCTGAGCTTAGGTTTGTGAATGGTAAAAATGTTTTTTTTTTTTTTGCTTTTTGACTGTGATCAGCTCACAAACAGTTGGATCTGTGAAACACTGAGCTGAATAAAAAGCATTGCATATATGTTTTCATTCTGTATTCATTATCTGAGTGCATTAAGGGAGTTATATTATCAGCTGAGTTAAACATAGATGCCAGGAACTAAGAAAACTGTGCTTTCTGTTTTCTTCTTTTAATAAAAGAAAACTGTAAAATTATTACAAAAATGTGGCAGCAAGGAGAGAGGATTTTTTAAAGATTCTTTGAAAGATATTTTAAGTCAGAATTAAAACTCTAAAGCAAGCTGGCACATAGTATGAAAGAGGAAAAGCCTGTTGTTATGTTAGTCATTTTCCTCATATTAATGACATTTGTTTGCAGAGTTTTCCAGTTATCCTCCTGTTCTTTGTTTCACAGATGTTAATTTTTCATCTCTATGCCATAATTTAGTGACACTGAATTTCTAGTATATATTTGAGGTGAGTTATACCATAATTGTTCTGAGATACATAAAAAGGTGACTTCATTACAGCATAATATTTTGAATTATTAATCCATTTATACAACAACACACAGTGCTTAGTTCTAGCCTGGATACCTGAGCACATGCAGACATCTTATCTTTGATTGCTCTACTGTCTTTGATTTGACCTTGCTGTCAAGAAATGCTTATATAAAAATAAGTGGTAACCTAGCATGCACCTGCCAGTCACTGAAACCTGCCAACGTCTATGGTCCACAGACACAGGATGCATCCATGAAACCTCTTGGTCTTTCTTAGCTATTACACCATGAATTATTTGCATAGAAAGCACATGGTCATCTATATGTATTTTTCATGTTCAATACATTTTTGTCTTCTTACATCTACTTCATGTCTTTGTGTGTGATTCTGTGTACACCTGTTTTCTGTCTACCTGAGCCCTCACACTTAAGAAGACAATTTTTTTTTTTTGGTCATTGTTGGACTTATGGAAGGAACAAAGTCCAGGAGCATGCAGTGACACTGGCTTCTCTTGCTAAGTTGCTGGACAATCTCCAGATTTGAAGGTATCCTTTCCCCTTGCTCCTCCCACCTCTTCACCTCAAATCCTTGGCCTTATTTTAGTAAATGTGGACCTGCTAATACCCTGGCCTTGCATAAATCTTCTGCTTCAAAACGTGGTATAGAGGAATAGGAATATAATACTGGAATTGCTGCTTCACAGCTTCCTTTAGCTGGGAGAAATTCTTTTGTCCTTACAGCTGCTTAGGCATTAGAGTAAGTAAAACAACTTGTGTAGCTCTCAAAGCCCTGAACAACCATGACAAGCTGATTAGTTAGGTATCAAGCCACCTGATTTCCAGTGGAAATCAACTATCTCCTAAGAGAATTAGATATTTCACAACAAGCTAATGATAGCCTCTGAGATTTACATCAGGAAGTGTCACACGATCATCTGTATTTTTGCAAGGAGAGGATCTGTTTGAAGGACAGCCTTGCCTTTATTAATTTCATTGGTGAGAGAGTTTTGCTTGGGTTACTATTCATTATTTATATGATTGCATGTCACAATATTATTGTTGTGGTAATTTGCACAAGATTATTATATGGTGTGAAAGAAGTAGTAAGACAGCTTCTAAGATATATGATAGACTAACTCCACAGATACCTTTAACTTTAGTGGTGCTGTAGCAGGCACAGTGACTCTATGCGTGATCAAAAGACCTTGTCTTCCATTGTTTTCTATTAGTATTGGGGTCATAGGCAGTGAATAACATAATGATAAAACAGAACAAAACCTGCTGCAGGTTCTGTTCCTACAGGTACAAATATATGCCACACTGGGTTATGATACTATTCACTGCTTTGTTTATGTTGGTAAATTACACTGATAATCATAGCATTTCCTTTGTGATAATATGTAGCCACTATTAAATCAGGTCTTTACAATTCCATTTTCCTTCAGCTTCAGTTGCCAGTCTCACATTGGTTTAATAGTTAACAAAATTACATCTCTGGATGTTGTCCTACTTCCATATCTACCAAGCAAACAGTGTCCAGCAAATGTTATTTAATTACTGTTACTGTAAAAGTAGGGATAAAAACTATATTAAGTAAGGAAAAGTAATTCCATCTTTAAGTTCCAATCAGTCACAACCACCTCACTTACTGTAACAATATTTGTGAAAATGGGAAGCTCTTCACATTTAAATCACCTAATATGTCTGCATAGTTTAGATTATACTGCCATGGGCAAACCCAGTGGTCACCTCTTCCTAGCTGTAGAGAAATTTAAAGAGTTGAAGAAGCATCTCAGTACATTTACCTCAATCTGTGTTATGTTCCCAGAACCTCTATTCTATTTAGATTCAAGTGCTTACAAGCTTCTGACAAATTCCAGTAACTGCTAAACATAGCACAGAAAGATTTAAACTTGCTACTGTCCCATGTTTTCAAATCTAACCATCAGATTGGAAATAAGTTAAATACCTATCCAAATCAACAGTCTGGGAGACATTAAAATGCCTCATAACATTTGGCATTCAATGTTTAAAAAATCAGCAGCCACATCAGCCTTCATACACACCCGCCCATTTTTAAACTAAATCATTATTATAACCTAAGTTGAGAAAGAGCCTTGCTGACCAATAAAAAGAAAATGCCAAGGAAACAGAGTAGAAGGCTGTCAGCTTGTAATAATATCTGCCAATTTGTAGCATCTTCCCTGAGATAACTGAACTGATCCTAATCCAGGCTTACTGCAAATTTCTTGGTCTAGATTACAGTTTGACAGAAAAATGTAACCCATGTTCAGTTATCTCTTTCTACCCTTGTTTCTTACCTAGTCCCATCACTGTAGGACAAACACTCATGTTTAAACTCTTGTGTTTAGCTTTGTAATACCTTTGTGAAGAGGGGAATAATACCCTCATTCTACTGATAGCTGTTGTAGAGAAGGTAGGATTCATCCCAGCTGACTGTTGCCACCTGGAAGTAAGATGTCTGACATAAGTTAGATGCCTAAACTCCTTCTATGGCCAAATAAAACAGCAGATATTGGGGTATAGTTTGTTCTTTCTGTGTTAGAAACCTATTTCAGAAGCGTTATGCCATCCTTTGGAAAGGCCAAATAAAACAGCAGATATTGGGGTATAGTTTGTTCTTTCTGTGTTAGAAACCTATTTCAGAAGCGTTATGCCATCCTTTGGAAAGGCCAATCTCTCTCCACTGGAGCTGAAAAGAGTACTTGGATCAAACAGCTATCTTCTTGATGTATGAGGTTAAGTGAGATGAACTTAGCCAAAAAGACTGAACTAGGCTGAGACTAGAGAACAGAGATTGACAAGTTGTGAAACGAAGGTCTTCAATACCTTGGGTTTACTGGAATTAACAAGGTTCTCTGTAAAAAGGAGAAAATGGGGTATCTGAGAATGGCTTTCACAAAAGAGCATGCTGACCCTGGGAGCCACCAGTCTTTGCAAACTGAGAATACCTGGAGGAGAACATGGCATAAGCAATCATCCTCAAATAATGTTAAACCCATGATTTCAGTATGGAGATTTGAAAGTACTTATGTCTGCTCGAATTTTCCAGCCATGGATATTCCATATTCTTCCCTCACTGGAAACAAGGTAGATCTACCCTGTTGTGTCATTACAATGCTGATCCCAAATTAATATATCCTGACTCTCATGGGTGTGTGCATGGGCACAGCACTGTTCTAACATGGCTACAGTTGTCTGAGTAGAGCTGTTTTATGCTCCTCTGGCTTGTAGTGTGGGTAAGTGAGAAGGTGTTTTCTGTACCTGTCTATATAGCCAACTTTGGGTATCCAGATATGAAAATTTCTAGCATTCTATGGGCAATGTTATAATAAATTTTATTCTTCTCTTCTAATTTTTCATGTTTCAAAAATGCATCTGTGATTCTAGGGTTAATCTGCCATGGGTGGATATAAAGCACAGGTCTGTTTTCATTACAAAAGGGATCCAGAATGTCTTTCAGGATTTTTAATGTTTGACAAGAGTTACTCCTGTATGTTGAAACTTTCTTGATGTATGCATCATGAAAACACAATATGCAACTGAGAAAAAATAATTTTCATCTTAAAAACTGTTTATTAAAGTACATTTATATGCAAAATCTTCTTTCCAGTCCTCCTGGACTGAACATGTTGAGATCCATTTTCTTTGTTTATAGAATGGCACCAGTAATAAATGCTTCTTTAATTTTGAAATGGTCTAGTCTGATCAATTAACATTTCCACACAGTGTAATAGTGTGGTGAAGGTTATCTAGACATTTGAAATGCTTCTCTTTGAATAAGTTGTTTATAAATTTGGAGGTCTGTTCTGCTCTTTGTTGAATGCACTGCATGAAAAATATCCTTTTTTATATTCCAACTTGTACACCCCAAATTTCCTGTGGCAAAAACATTCAACTGATTCTCTGAAGATCTTCCACTATGAATAGTTTAATGGTGTTTTAAAGCCCATGGAAGTTATGTGATATGGAAAAAAATCTGATCCGTTTGGAACAAAGATTATGCGTAGTTTCTCTCTGGAGGAGCCGAATTAAGAAGAATATCTGCAAGAGCAGATCAGTTCCATCATGTCATGATACTTCTTGAGCATCCAAAGGTAAACTTTCCCTTGAATTTGTCTGTCATTGAGAATCTAACAGAAGGAATATACAGCCCATCCAAGCTGTAAGTAAAATTGCTGCTTTCAGGCTATTTCTTTTTCCAATCTATTTCTCCTTTCTAGCCAACAGATTTCATATTGCTAAGATCAGACAAGATTCTGCCAGACTTCATAAACATTTCTGGTAGTTCTTGGTTTTGTGAAAAAAGAGAATGTTTTTTTAAACCACAGAAGTGAATGCTGAAAACAAAATAGCACTTCTACAAAAGCATAAACTTCCTCTCTTTAATGGGTTTATTAGTGTCACATGTTCCCTATATAAACGAAACCGATTTGCAGAGAGATCCACTTCTCAGTGCATACTGTTTATTTTCTGATAATGTTCCTGGTGAGTTTCCTTCGTCGTTGCCAACTTCATCTCCAAGACTTGAGTAACATCATGTCCATTATGAAATGCTTCGGAAGAGAGTTCAAGCATGTGAGGAAGGTGATTATCCCTTGACATGGGAAATGCAGAAAGAATGAATGTGATGAGACAATTTCATGGTAGTAAAGTCTATTAGTGTGCCTGCCTTGCATTCTGGCATGGGGTGTTAAACTAGGACTGAAGTTTACTTTATTATCAATTATCAGCCTTATGCAAAGGCAGAATTCTGTTTGTCTGTGTGCATTTGTGTGTGAAAGAGAATTTGACAGAGGAGAAGAAAGACTTTGACAACTGCTGCAGCAAACCTTAGTGAAGGGTAAAAATAACTTTGTTTCATATAGGCATGGTGTACTTTGATGGGTCTTCCCAGGAGAAAAAACACTAGAAAATATAGTTTATGTTATTGGGATCAGATAGGATTCTGTCGGACAGTTCAGATACGTGAGTGTTCTCTTTACTGCCTTCTATTATATCAAGTTAGCAACTTTCTGACCCCATCTTTATCTATGTGTATGCTTGGAAGTTTGCCCAGAGTTTACTTGCTCATCACAATTTTCTTGTAGGCATAGCAGACATATCCAGATGTCTCATTTTGCTGTAAGGAGTTGACCAAAACTTGTGAAAGTAAATTCCCATTTAAAGGTAAAGTCCTACAGATAAAACAGTGGAAAAGAGCCATGATCATTCAAAGCAGAAAAGGTGCAAGTATCTGAGACATTTTTTAGTATCTGAGACTTTTTCTTATATTTACGTGTTTAATCGGAGTCAAAAAAAGCCTAAGTTTAACCAATTTTAATTTACTTTCAGAGTGTATGATATGCATTAGAAGATATCGCTTTGGATATTTCATGGTATAGATAAAGATTCATGTACTGTATGGAGTGCCACACAGTACTTCCTACACCACACAGTACTTCTATACCAGGTTTAAGTACAGGAGGCATCATAGAAGAAAAGCAGGCCTGATAAGGACCACTTTTCACCTACCTCCCACAACCTCTATCTGTGACAATATATCTGGTTCCTCAGGAAAAGCATAATCAGTATTCAAAACAGTGAGTGACAAACTTATTCCCTTCAATTTCCCTTTATTACGAAAGCTTCTGGAAAAAAAAAAATCCAAGAAAGAAACTGTTCATCTTATCAACCATGCCTGTATCAACAGAATAAGAAAACAGAAACAAAAGTCTTATCTTCATTAGCAGTTAAAATGAATGTAAGTTGCCACAACCTAGGAAGAAAACCTTTGGCTTTTACTGTAAGTCAGTCGCTATCCATCAGTAGAACTGTGGCTGTAAGAACATATGTCACCTCTGATTTGCTTTTGCTTCAATGCTCTCCAGGAAATATTTGCACTTTTTCCTCTATTAAGAGGCAACTCCTACTTCCTTTTACTTTTATACTGGTCCAGCAGAATAATAATTTGATAATAGTAAGGTAGTACAGTTACTTGCATTTCCTGAACATGTCTTGGACTTTGGATGTTGTCACAGCCAGATTATATCTACATGCTCCTTTTGTGGACTGATATGGGCTCACCCTGTCTGTTCTCCTTGTGTTCGAGAAGCCATGTAGCTGTATTAGTGCAGGGCTTAGCTGGGTTATTTTCCATATTCTGTCTTAGAGGGGCTTAGCCTCACAAGACCCATGCCACGGCAACACTCCTGGGCACAGTTTTTTGTTTGGTTTTGGCTGACCTCTGGCCAGATCTGAGTAGAGGCAGAATCTTCTCATGCTGAACTACGTAATATGTGAAACTCTACAGTCTTAGATGTTTGTGATGCTATTTTCACCAGTTAACTCTATAAATAGCTTACCTAAGAAGATACTTCACTAGAGGTTATATGGCATATTTTCTTTTTCTTAGGATCTAAATATTGTGATACTGCTACAGACTTTTTCCACTGGAGTAAAAAGTATAAAGAAAGCCAGATACCTGAACAGTGTGATACAGGAAATTGTGTTCCCTTGACTAAATGATAAGTAATAATTCATTCTACAAGCATGGCCATTGATTTATAGACCCAGATTATGTCATCCTTTTTCAGGCTGGCTGATGTAAATCAAAGCTAAAACCAAGCAGTTATAGCTATAGCAGTATGTTTTCCTCATCTCCTCTAATGCTACCCTATTATAATTTTTTCATGCATTCAAACAACCAAGCTGTTACGGGAAAAGTTCCCTGGGAGTATGAGGATGACAAGCTTGTGCAGGGTGTTGATCAATGAGGCAGTTCTCTATTTTACAAGTCTGAAGGTGTCTGCGAAGTGCTTAGGGCTCTATTTTGAAATGTATTCCTCAGAGAGTACACATATATACAAATAGATTCTTGTGGTCGATAATTGACAAAACTTAAAAAATAAGCTGGTGTGTGAGGAATGAAGCCTTCTAGATAATATGGCCCACACAATGGGAAGGAACAGACATCACAGCTAGCAAGGAGTAGTTCCCTGGAGAAGGGAGACTGCTTCCTCTCTAGGGATTTGCTGGGCCAACATACTGAAGAAACTTGTTCTACTTGGAGAGTCTCACAGATAACTGAACAAGTTAATGATTATTTACTTGTATATTTCCTCCATCATATCATGGATTACATCCTTCTACCATGAAATATTTCTAATAGTCTTATTTAAGCAGAAATGTAGAGCTGTTGTGACTCATATGTAGTTATGTCAGTGAGTGTGCACTTAAGCCTAAGAGACCTGGCTGATCCATATAAAGACCTGATGTGTCATAAAGCATGTTTGTCATCTGTACTGGATTAAAAATCCTACCAAAGTTGGTGTTTTCTAAGATTAGATAGTGATTTCCAAAGTTAGATATAAACATTGACATTTTGCACTGATGTTCTGATATTGCTTGTCAGTGCAAAGCATGAAGAGCCTACTAGTGCAATGTGACAAAAGCAAATATTGCTAGGATTAGGGATGAATTACAGTTTTTGGTGCTGCCTGGCTTTATCTACCGTAGTGGTCTCCAGCATAGGTGAAACTGAGTTTTCTGAAGCATCAGAGTAGTTGCAGAGAGAGGGAATTCAACAGTCTCCTAGGTGGAAATTCCCACTGACACCACAGCTCTTTCTTAAGCTTGTCAAAGAAAATTAATAACATCAAACAGATTATATTTCCTGAGTGGGTTTGAATAGGATAAAATGTGAGGTGAAAGTTTAGATTTCATATGTAAGTGGGCAATTGTCAGAGAAAGAATTTGATAGCTATGTTGCTACCTATTAAGACTGTTCCTCTATGTGCATGTTGTTAAAAATATGCATTTCTTCTGGCTAGCAGAAACTACATTAACATTTTTCTCTTCATGGAATGGCCCTTCTTACTGAATTTTTCTTACTGAAGAATTCTGTACCAAAATATACTCTAAGTAGCTAATCATTCTCAGGGGCAAAAGAGATAAAAAACAAAAACATAGCACATCCTTTTGTATTGCAAATTAATGCCAATAGTTGCAATAACAAATTGTTAGACTAATTCCTGAATCCAGTCATACTAATGTGTTAATTAGCAGTCCTACTGTAACTTTATCTTACTCTGGTAGTGTAATTACTGTACTATGCTACTCACATGTAACCTGCAATGCAGTTTAATGTATTGTAAATAGGAGTCTGACCTACATTTTATGGCCAATGGATACAGTATATCATTTGCCATACATTCCTGCAAAACTAGAAAGATGTGAACAATGTTGTCATAGATAGACAGAGAAAGGTAAAATATACACGTCTGTATGTGTGATATGTATATATTTTAGACCCAGTTGATCTTTTGTTTGTTTACAAGAAATATTATACATCATGTTTCAATATAAAGAGTATCTTTTCCTGAAGATGTGTGCATGTAGGTTTTAGTTGTGTGTTTGAAAGAGAAGATGAGCTGCAATAATACTATCAACACTTGAAAAAGCCTTATGATTTGAATCAGGGCTTCCAAAAAAGCATCCTGTAGTTGAACCATCAGATCTGATCCTGGTAACAGTTAACACTTGACAATTCAGAGGGAGGAGAGCGCATCCTTCTCCACAAAGTGCTTCTCAAGTTAGATAATGCTCTGGGGCATAAGAAAGTACTTCAATTTATGTAAATTAAAGCTTGGTCCCACATTTGTTGAAGTCAACAGGAAGAGTCCAGCTGAATTCACGGTGTTTTGAATTAGGATTTTAGTGGCTCAAAAACTTAAAAGCACACTTGCTTTTTGACCTTTTACAAATACGCTTTGAACAGACTTTGTAGAGACCTGTATATTCTGTTTATTATAGTGCATTTTAACTTTACTGAGAAGGCAACTCTCCCAAGGTGTAGAAGAGAAAATGAAGACAAAAATAACCTCTCTTAATATCACTTTCCTTTTATGACTTAAGTTACCACAGTGACTGCAAACTTCAACTTGTTTCAAAAACTGTGTGTTACAAAGACGTCTTTTTATTGAGAGTAACTTGCTAGGTATTCACAACCCAAACAGGAATCCTCTACATTGCACTGTATACTTCCTGGTAAATAAGATGTAACATCTCTTGTGACAGATAGGTTCGTACTGTGTTTCTGTCCTCCTCATGGCTTCTAATTTTTCCAGCATCTTAGGAGTTCATCTCTGTTCTTTCACAACTGCCCCTTCAAGCACTAGTTTGAACCATGTTGTAGCATTAAACCACTGAACCTGCACCAAACACACACACAGAGACAAAAAAACCAGAAGGCTAAGACATTTATAGAGAGCATCTTATACTGAAAACTGTCCTCTGAAAAATCTAACCAAACTCAGTTGTAAGTGGAAGAAGACTTTTTAAATAGGCAGATGCTCCCTGCTCCTCTGACAGAAGCAGCTGTACAGACTTCTTGGAAGACGTCCTTAAACCACAGCTTCAGCAGTTGAATTTTACAAAGTCTCTTTCATCATCATAAGATTAGAAACCTCAGTGTGGGATTCTTGCAGTTGTTAGATTAATATGGGAAACATTTGCCCACACCCACGCAGAGATGACAAATCTGTCACTGTTTCTTGTTTCCTAGACTCCATGGGGCTGGCACAACAGTAGTTGCCAACTGTGTTTCTTACTTGGGGCTGTTGGACCAATCTGTTCAGTCCAAACTGTGAAAGGGTACAGACGCTTTGTTAGTATTTAAGAAGGAAAGTACTTAGGGAGAATTTCTAAGACATTTGAAGAAAAGGTCAATTCAGCAAAGCTATCCTAAGGAGCACAGATATATCATGCTACTAATAGCATCTAAGGAAAGCAACATGTTTCCACTTCGACTTGTAACTGGCCATGAGGATGTCATGTTTGGAATTCTAAACAGGGGACTGGTCCTGTAATCAAAAGTCATGGCTTAATCAAAATACAATGAGGTAGGTGGAAAAGCTGACAGAAACCAAGGAAGTTGTGCATCTGGACAAAATATGGATTTCTACTGACTTTTTCACTATGTTATCTCCAAAAATATCAGAGGATCTCCTTGCCAAGAGTTAGTTGCTTCCTCTGATGACTCTATAAATAATTTTTATGGACAGAGAGAAGAGTCACAGAAGTATGGTGTAGCCTGGTGAAGGTAGATAAGGAAATCTGGAATAGCGGGAGAGGTGAAACCCAGATAGTGAGTACTACAGTGGTGTTTTGCCTTTGAGGACATCTTTCCTTTGCCAAACACACGAAGTAATCAGAAGACAGGCTGGTAGAAAAAGACAGAAAGGGATTAGGAAGGGTAATGAGTAGAACTAGGGCAAAGTGTGGGAAACTAGCAAGAGAAAGAGTACTGACTCAGAAAGAAATGACAGTGGTCAGGATTCCAAGGGGAAGGAAGAACTACATTAAAACAAAAGAATTGTCAGATGTGAATATGAAGTAACTGAATACATCTATAGAACATGTTCTAGGCAGATGTGAACTTGCTTTTCTTGACCATATGACAGCAAACATCACGCTAATAAACTGTTCAGAGGCAGGTGGAAGACAGGGCATATTAACTTGAGTTCAGCACTGTGATAAATGTGGTCATATGGCTTTTTTCCAGCTCCAAGTAAGGACAGAGTTAATGCTTGTTTGCCTGGAGCATCATGTGTAAACATATTCTGACTTGAAGTTAGATGTTAAAGAGTTTTGAAAGTATTTCTCTGGGACATCTTGGCCTAAATCTTAGCTTTAGTTTAGGAATGGGTTGGCAACATTGAATATTTTGATATTATAAAAATGTGTTGGAAGAAGACACTGTTCTTAAGCTGTGAATCTGATTTTTGCAACCTGCAGTACCGAAACTGAGGGCCATGAAGGTCAGCCAGCTTCACTGTTCAAAGGAAACCATGAGGTTTTGATGGTAAAATATTTGTCCAGATCAAACACAGAGGAAATCTGCAAGCCATTACTACAACAGTCATAAGAATGTTTGTCCAAATGCACACAAACTGTTGGAGTGTATCAGTGATATTTCTAGGGGGGTATATCCTTTCACTTTTGATTCTTTTTGTAATACCAGAAATCAAATGTAAGACTGTATCAGATTCATTTAGACGTTTATTTGCTAATGGTTGTACTTTACCTCAATGTCCCATTGAGGCAAGAGTGGGAGAGAGGAGTAGCTCACTATATTAAATTTCTGTTCATTCAGCTTTACTGTATTGGAAACAGAAAAGCATCAGCCAGGGACTCAGCACCACACCCTCAGAGCAAGAAAGACTGAAAATACTTCTTTGTTTTTCAGGCAGAATTAATGCTGCGTGCAAAGACTGCCCTGAATTTGCATCTATATTTGCATCTATGTTTTTCAGTGATGAATGTGCATGACAGTATTATTTGATTGCACACATAACTTTCCTAGTAGTCACACTATTCCTCTTTTTTTAAGCTGAAAAGCAGTAAAAACTGAAATTAATTGGTTTTGTTCTTCCTGTGCATTTGCTGGAGGAAGTAGCAACTATCTGCACTTTGTATTCAAGTAGAAACAACTAAATGGCGTACTTGCGGACCAGGTGCTTTCAGACAGAGGACCAAAGGATGACTCCTTTGACACCATACTTACAATGAAAGGCAAGAGTTAAAACAGATTTACAAAAGAACACCAAGGTGAGCATGAGCACAGCAGCACAGCACAGGTGCCAAGTACTGTAGGCATCACAGCAGAAGGGAGTTTTTAAAAGCATTTAGAGAAAGATGCTAAAGCATATCTGTAGAAGGCAAATTTAGGTTAGTTGTTACAATGGCATTATTGTCCTCAAATAAGGGTGACAATTTAACCAGTACATCTTCAACTCAGAAGCTGGGGAGCTTCAGAGGAAGCTGTAAAGAAGCCTCTGATCTCTATAGGCGATCACTCGAGATAGTGATTAAAGAGTAAGAGAGAAAGTCAGACCATATTGTTCATGGTGTGTTGGTTCTATGGAATAGAAAGTAAGAACTTTCCAAAGAAATCAAAACAGTCACTTTAACAAAAACTAAAATCACTTAAACCAAACAGATCCTTTCTATTTTGTGGAGCTGCTACTTGAGTACACAGTTCTGTGGAACTGTGTACAGTGGTGAATTTGAAGATGATGATGTTTGTAGGATATGAATGGGTACATGAGTTGTCCTCTGTATTATTTAGTTACAAGTAAACATATGTAATAAGGAAGAAACACACATTGATTTTTCCATAAAAAATGGGTTTAGCTTTTTCTAGGGGAATGATCAAATCCTTGTATTGATACTCTGTTACTTACTGTCATTCTAACTTTGAAGAGATAGCACTTGAAATGGAAACCATTAATGCATAGAATGGAATTAATCATTACATAATCATTTTTGCATAACCAAATATATTATTTAGCTTTCCTGTGAAATTACAAAAAAGACCTTGAAGCATCCAGAGAAGCAGCCAGAAACTAGAAACATCCAGTTTTCTGTGACATTTCTGTGAATGCCTCAAAGATGTGTACAGGCCAATGTCTTAGGAACACCTTTCTTTTTCTCTAAAAACAACAAAGCCTTCATTCTTTCTATTTGTTCTCCCAAGACATTAGTGTCAATACTAGATGTGTTACAGATTTTCTTTTTAAAATCTACTTTCAAAAGACAACCCTAATGAAAAAATATTTTAATCACATTCCATAAGACATACGATTAGTTAAGCATCTTCACTTCTTCACATACCCATGGTCAAATACAGTCAGGGTTCTCTGTTCAATGTAAGAACTTCACATAAACATGTGTGAGAGAGATTCTGTGACACCTGACCAGGCCTGGCTGGGACATAATCATCAATACAGAAATGTAGACAGAAAATATTTAGCACATTTTCTGGTAATATTGTCTCACAGCCTCATGAATACTGAAAACACCCCAAGATGTTACAAATATAAATAAAAAATATTGCTGTGATACTTAGAAATAAGGTACTTTTTTGAAGCTTGAAACATGGCCAAGAACATGCTCTGTTCTATATTTCATACTTTATTACTTATTCCTTTTGAAAGAAAAAGGGATTTTGCATGAAACTGCCTTTTCCCCCCCTTTTCTTTTAGTCTCTAGAAACAGGTTCTATCACGTCAGATGCAACAACTGGCTGTGAGCACATGGCTTAAATATTTATGCTTGCATTCTATTTTTCCTCTTTTCTCTTTTCTGAGCCAGCCTTAGGATTCACTATAGTTATATGATGCTGCCTCTCACTTTTTGAATAAATATTTTATGACATAATTTATTATAAGTTTATACCTTCAGTGACACTTCTCTGGGATAACAAGCTACAGAATATTTTTGCATGGTGTTCTTGCAAGTTACTGATAATGAAGATAATTCATGGTAAAACTGCCTTTCACTTTCTTCCCAAGAAAATTCCATGATTAAGGGTAAATAAATAAATGATAAATCATTATAATGAATGACACTGTAAAAGTCTGATGGCAAAAATGGACACATTCTGCCCCAAGATGGTTATTCAATCAGGCCTTGCCCCTAGTCATATAAGCTTAAAATCATTGTTCTGGTTACAATGAAATCATGTTCAAAAAAGACAGAAACACAAGCAGAAGAACATCCATATGAACAGGTGCCATTGTATTTTTGAACCATCTAGGTAAGCATCAAGTGAGATCCAACCCAGCACTGGTCTGTAGCCTGTCAGCAAGGCTTTTACCTTGGTTTTAGCTTGATTATAAACCTCTGCTAACCACAGCTTGTGGGTCAGAGTGGGCTTGAGTCAGGCTTGAGTGTGGTCAAACAGTTCATTTCTCTGTCCATTTGTACTAATGCTGCAAAAGAAGAGAGAAATAGTAGGAAAACTTGATTTAGAACTTAAAGGTGAGGGGGGTTTACTGCCATTAAAAAGGTAATAATACTTGGGCTAAGGAAAGATGTCTTATTACCACTAAAACTGGTTGATACACTGTGCTCTCTTTTGGACAGAGGTGAACTCTGGACCTGATAAAATCAACAAAAAAACTTCCTCAGTTAAATGAGCCAAGATTTCAAAATTATTTTTTTTTTTCCTACAGCTTCCTTTGGATGTGTGTTCTATATTAGGATATGCATAATATCCCTTGCTACCCCTTTCTTTTCTTTCCTGAGCCATTGCAGACAGTCTCCAAATGGAGAAATGTGCCTGCTATGCAAATGAGGAGGAAGACTGAGCAATGGCTAGGCTTTATGAAAACTGCTGTCCTCTGAGACACAAGCTACAAATTCAGATAAATCCATTTCATACCTTATCATTCAGCTCCTTACATAAACCCAATTATTGTGTTACTTGTCAAGCACTTTTATGAGCACTGCTTGTGAAATGGCACCACCCTAGTAATCTTTGAAAGAACTGTCACGGAAAGCAGGTCTATCATTTATAAGAGTAAAAATATTTGTTCTGTTAGATATAAAAAAAATACAGTAGTTTCACAAATTTAGAGAAATGCCCCTATGAAGACTGTGGAAGCAAATGCTCTGTCCTTGTGTATTAGTAACAATCTAGATAAAAAACTTTACCCTTTTTGAACTTTTCACTGAGTCTCATGACAATAACTGAGCCAGTCATTTCTGATGATCATGAACTTATAGTAAAGTAGTGGCATGGTCTGAGTCTTCATTGGTTATACCAGTGAGCAGACTTACTTTCCAGAGTTGAATAGTACAGTCTGAATTAAAAACAGACCTATACAAATATCACAACTGTGTTCATTCAAGCTAAAGATCAGTTTATGTTTAAAATGATCTCTTACTGAACGGCAATACTCTGAACCCCATGACTGGGACACTACAGATTTGGTGCTGGATGATTCTGCATTACCAGAGGTCCTTTTCTGTAGCACGATAACAGAAAAAAAAATTAATACTAAAGTTAAAACAGGGAAAACTGAGATCCTGTTGCCTGCAGTTTCCTCGTGATACTGAAGAAATTCTCTTATACCTTGAATCCATTATCTATTTGGTTAGAAAAGAAGAGGTGCTGTACAGCAAAGGTCTAAGTTTCAGATGAAATCTATCCATTCAAGTACACAGGTATTCATCTTCCTAAAGGGCATAAATTGGATGTTGGATCACCTTGGTAAAATATCTATTACCACCAAACATTCTTGTCTTCACCCTACAGTTTACCATGACACAGTATCACAAATTGGCACAGTAAGGTTTGAAAAACATCCCTGCAAATTGGCCTTACCTTGGTAGGTAAAACTTCAGTGTAAGGAGTTTTCTTTTAATTATCTTTTAAGTAGAAATAATTTCTGTTTAAAAAAGAAAAAGGAAGTGACTTTGTCTAGTTCTTAATATAAGTGCAGCTGAGCAGTACTAGGCTTTACTCTTAGAAATTGTTCACAGTTTTGTCTATTTAGGACTTAGAAGAAGTCTCTCTTTAAAATTCTTCACCACCTGAGGGACTGATCATAGAAAGAAAATCTTCAAATCTCTGCTAGAAATAGGTGAATCAATCCCAGCTCACAAGAACATATGTAAAAACCTGTTTTGCAAATGAGATCTTTTACTGCACCTTAACAGATATTAAGTAGGTTACAAGAACTCTGGATGTGATGCTACTGTGCCAGATCAGAAGTGTGATCTGGCATAATACCCAGTGAAAACAGCTGCATGGTGGTAAGATTACTTTTTAAAACCAAAACTGTAGGAAATGTTTTCAATGAAAATGCACTCACACATCTTCCAAGACGACTTTCTTCTTTCAGATTCCTTTCTCTTTTGAGTTGTTTGACTTTGCTGTAGTTCAGATTTGTGTGATATTTTAAAAGTATATGGTACCACAGAGGTGTAGGTTCTCCTTATTTTTAACCAAAATTATGGCAAAAAGGGAAAGAATATTGAATTCTAAAGATTCTATGTTCAGTTTTACAGGTCTGAATTTTCAAATATCATACTGAACTCACATGGCTGGGAACTGGAAATTACAGTCTGCACTTGTAATATTGATACTGGTATAGTTTATTCCATCCAGTCATCTCTAAATTATGCAAATAAGCCTTACCACAACAGGCAGTTCAATATTAGCCAGTTATGCAGCTGACATTGCTGTAATCTCTTGTTCAGTAGCTTTCCATATTGAATGCATAGACTAAAAGGACATGCAGTGCATCGTTGGGACTGGGAAACAACACATGCTGCCCTGCAATATCCTTTACATTGCCAAGATAGTTGTGAATCTTTTCTTCCGTGACTTAAGTTGCTCCTTTGGCCTGTCATTGGCTGAATTTCTTCCTCTGTGTTCAGTTCCTTTTTCAAGATCTGTGAAGTTCCACTACAAAATGAACAAGAAATTATTGACAAACAAGGAGAAAGATGAGCATATAGAAATAATGATTGTGAGAGATCACATAGATTAAAGAAATCGTGTATTCTTTAATTGTACTTTTTAGTATTCTAAATGGATGATGCAACATTTAGATAATAAATTTTATCCCCTCTATTCTACCCTCAAATTCCTTGAATTCTCAAAATGACCTGGAAAAGTGTTGCATCTTTGTATTCATCCCTTTAAAACGAAAACCACAACAGCTCTGATAGATTGACAAACCTGTCCAATGGGGTGGGGGGATATTTAAATTAACAAATTAGCTGCTATATAGTCATTCTGTAGATTAAAAATATGAAACTTGGAAACAAGCTTTAAAAGTCCAAACAGTCCAATCAGTTCAGAATGAAACTCACACTGCCTATTTTGGTGTTAGTAGCCTTGGTAGGAAAATCTGGCCATTTTGGTGACAGCATTGCTGTACTGCTGACATCCTCTTAAGACCCACAGTACAGGAATGTATGCACACACAAACACACACTCATTCACAGAGTCATGATGTCAGATTAAATTTCCAGAAAATTGAATTCACAAAGAATCTTATGTCATATGGCAGGTAGTCTTTATCTCCCATGCAGAAAAGATAACTGTGCTTATTATCCTTAAGGCAAATGTACTTTCTTCACTGTCTTTTGATGATTGTCCTGACAAACTGTCACACAGCCTTATCAAACTCAGTACAATCTAAAAAGAAAAATAGGCAAGAACTGCAGCAGCATAACAAGATCCTACTACTGTTCTCTTGCTCCCTACTGAAACCCAACTGCTTATCTTTGATGTCTTACGGTGCTTTGCATGTATAAAATAAGAGAAGCTACAGGGTGATTTTTTTCTCAAGCATCTCCTAAAACTACTTTCTGTGCTATGACCAATGTATTTTATTGCTTGGAGGATAGTCACATATCTTACTGGAGAGGAGCTCATTGGGTTTTCTCTGCCTCCACAGCAGTCAGACAAAGCAAGTAGTAATTTAAAGAGACCTTGCAATTTTTTTATCAGCGAGGATGACTCAAAGCCCACAGCTTTTTGTTGTTGTTTGTTTTCAGCTTTGCAGATAGTTATCCACAAAGGTTTCATATTGCTACAACAGTAATTGAACTAAAGATAGCTGCACTAAAGCTAAACAGAAGAAAAATCCAAGGGAAGATCAATATCTGAGTGTCTTTTCTTTCCATTTGTCTACTTCCTTGGACAAAACAGTAATGGAAGAGGTCATTTCACAGAGATTTCGTACTAGTAACCAGCCATGCTTCCCCACATGATGCAAATCAGCATAGCAGAAACCTCTCTGCACTCTTTTCTTACCATGTCTTGGGATTAGTGACACCAGAATATTGCTGTGCCAGGCCAAGAGGCCTTCCTTGCCCATTACTGAAATTAATTCCTCCCTCCTTTTTGAACCTCCTCTCTAGTTTCCTCCCTCAGTATAGACAGAAGAAGAAGCTTGGCATTTCAAGTGGCAAGACAGCCTGAATTCCAGACATTTCTCTGTGTTTCCTGATTCCTTTGACTTCTACGTAAACTTCCCAAAAAGCACTAAGTGTGCTTTTACCACAGGGTGCTAAGGCTCTGATAATGGAACTAAACACTTGTTTCAGGTCTGAGCTGTGATGCAATGATGATAGCACTAATAACTCATTGACTGGCTTTGGCTGAGTAGCGTGTGAAGCATCATTTAATCACCAAAGAATAGCAATTCTGGCTACCCAGAAAAAAGTTAACTTATTCAGGGCCAGAAATCTCTCTTTCTCACAAAAGACCACAAACTGTAATAAAGTATTGGAATTACTGCATTGTGGTGTATTACAAAACAAAACCACATACTTCATATGCTGAAGTTTACAATACACTTTTTATGTAAGGATTGACAGAAAAGTGCCAACACAAGGCATTAGGCATGAGAGTCTTAAAAGAAATGCTCCCTCACTGTGATTTTAAGTGTCTCAGGAAGTGAGAAAGAATCCACTTGAAAGTAGTCAGTGTAGTAAACTGGAAAAACTACACTCATTTAACTGTTTTTGTGCATGACTACTGACACAGGGGCTTACTCCATGTCACCAACATACTCAGCAACACGTCATCCACCTATCTCTATTCAGCCTGACTTAAGTTTTCAGACAAAAACCATGGTAGTAACTCCCAAAATACAGCTCTTTTAACTTCATTCACACACTCCTCCCTAGATAAGTGCTTCCAAAATGAAAATGACAAATATTATTGATGATTAAGTATAAATAGTTCTTCTTTTAAAGATTCAGATTAAAACACAGAAAAATCAGTTGTAGTTTATATCTTAATAATTTAGAAAGGTACCTCGTAAATAATGTCAGAATGCTACCCTCTTCAGTTTTCGGGCTCCTGAACAGTCACGGCTGGAAATCATTCTAACTCTTGCCAGCCACCATGTTAAAAAAAAAAAAAAATTACACCAAAATAACCCTCTCCTTCAGTTTCATTATTGCACAAGGAATTAAAATGCTTAAAATAGACTAATTTTTCAGGTCACTAACGAGGCTAATGATCACTCCTGTAGTGCCCAACCTAGTACCGTTTTGTCTTCCAGAAAATAACACAATGCAAATAAACGGTGATGGCTAGCATGACCAAGTCAACAGCTGTGATTAAATAAGTCACCTTCAAAACCTGAAGAACAGAATTACAGAGCGACATGCTTGTTTGATAGGAACTGCTGTAGCTCCAGTGTCAGTCAAGCTTTGCTGATTTACTACATCCAGAGAAACATATAGGACTAACTGCTACATATTTTAAAATCTGAATAAATTTAACAGTCAGACCAAGGTACCATTCTGAATGAAATACATTCTTTCATGTAGAGAACTTTGGAAAAATAAGTGTCCTGTATCAAAAAACCTAATTATTTTCCCATCTGGAAACTGGGCTATTCATAATGGAGTAGCTGACACAATGGTACCTAGTGATGGTGAGTGGTAACATTGGAATAATTGGCAGCCTGCAGTGGCTAAAGCTATTTACATGAATTATTTATGGGCAAAAACTGACAGAAATTTTCTAAGAGCAACTAAGGCAAGTCTAGGGAGTGTTGTTCACATGATGCAATCCCATCTGATTGATTTGGGGACTCATCTGGAGCCTTAAAGACCCTGGGAAGGGTTGATTTCATGACAGTCACACATTCTTTGTAGTACCTCATCATAGATTAATTATTCGTTCATCATCTGGCTGTCATACAACACCAAAAGTGTCCTGACATAAAAAGTACTACTCAGGGCATTTTTTTTTTCCTTCCCCCAGGTAATTCAGCATGTGTGTGTGTGTGAGCATATGTTGCCACATTAGAATAAGACATCATATGGCTTTCTTTTGGACAAAATATTTTCTTATCTCATCCACCATTTCTCATTCAAGGGAAGCTCCTTTGTTATTGTTCCTAAATATAGCCCATAGCACAAAAGGTAGACCAGTTATTTCATGTCAACAGCTTCAGGCTCACCAGGAAAGTCATAAGGCAAGTGAAGGAAATAAGTATGCACAGTATATCTTACAGAATCTGTAGCTGAAACTTTTTTGCTGTCCATTGACCATTTGCAGTCTTGGAACTAGAGTGGTATAGTTTCTTGCCACAGCTCTCTGGGTATCAGTCTGAATTGCCAAGCTGCCCTTGGCACTGGCATTTTTTGTGCCTTAGCAAGAAACCTATGAGGGACGGAGTCCAAGCTGCTTTCTCAGCTCTAATAGTATTTTAGTATTTTCCTATTTATGCTCAAGATGCACTGACAAAACTGTGGGAAAGCTTGCAACACTCTTGCCCAGGCTCTGACCACTCAGAATTATTTAGAACAGGTTTAGAACGATTCCTAATGTTTATACGGCACTAATGCTTTTGAAGTTGATCAAATATTGAATTTATAATGAAAAGCTGCTTTGCTAATTCAATTTTTGAGGAAAAAAATCCCCATTATATCTTCTACAATGAAATTATTGAGGCAGTTTTGTACCTTCCCATTTCTCCTTCTGGTCATCACAATCTTTGGAGTAACTCACCAAGTGACTGCTATAATGAGCTATAGACACATGGTTCAAGTTGTATATCAGTTCATTACTCATATGACAGTAGTGTTTCTGTCACTGAAATCTCACTACCCAGTCACATATATATATATACACATACATATAATACCCAGCCACTTCAGTGTTATCAGTTCTCTCAGAGAAAATACAGTTAGCTGTGCTTCACTGCCAAAGCAAAGGTCAGCGTGTCCCAAGAACTCAAGCTACTCTGGTGTAACTGGAAAACTTCTGGTTATGTTATGGAAAACCCAGTGGCACAGAGAACAACGAAAGTTTGGCAAATCCAGAAAAACTGTACTAGAGATCTGCAAAAACATGGGAAGGATATCTGTACAAGGTTACGAGTTTATGACTGCACTGAAAGAGGGTTAATTACCCTGGTTACTAAGCAGGCTCTCAGTGATGCACAGGCACAAATCATCCTGACAGTAAGCTGCATCTGCAGCTGTGCACAAATGGTATACATACTATATCTCCCAGAGAGCTTAAAAGAGCTCTGTTCTGTTCCCCCTGAAATCAGCAGGAATTTGACCACTGTTTTAGAAAAGCTGATGTAAGCCAGCAATAATGAGACAGTGTAAGCTGAGTTAAAAGTCTGTCCTGTCAGTCTCCTGTCAAATTTGGGCTCTAATGAAATTCAGTCTGCAGGTAGTGTTAGTCTTCAGCAGCTTTATAAATCATTCAGCTGCTTGGACAGATATCTCAGTATTGGTACCAAGATGTGGTCATTTAGGTAACAAAGTGTTGGCTTTCTTATTTACTTGTCTTTGCTTTATATTCTTTATGCCTTTTACTGCAGAGAAACACAGTTATACACACACCCCAGTATGGGTTGGATGGATGGTTGCTACATGCTGAAGATTTTATCAATGTCTTTTCTACCTTTTCATTAAAATAACTGCTCTTTAAGCATTTATACCACCTTGAAGTAACAAATGTCTTAATTTAGTAGGGCTTGTTTTGGTTTTTTTTTTCTTTAATATTTGTAGTGGTTTTGGCTGGAGTACATGTAGATATATAAACTAATAATTTTAACTTTTATTATTATACAATATTATACATTATTATATATTTTATATTAAATTATAACTAAATTTATAATTACTGTAAATTATATATTTATATTATAAAATACATAAAATATAATTTTCTTCATAATAGCTCATATGGTGCTATGCTTTGGATTTGTGACCAAAACAGTGCTGACAACACACAGATGTTTTGGCTGTTGCTGACCAGTGCTTACACAGCATGAAAATCTTCTCTGCTTCTTATGCCGCTCCCCCAGTGAGTGGCTAGGTGTGCACAAAACCTGGGAGGCGGTGCAGCCAGGAGAGCTGACACCAACCAAAGGGATGTACCATACGGCATTGTGCTTGGCAACAAAAGCTGGGGAGAAGAAGGAGGTTGGGGGCATTTGGAGTTAAGACATTTGTCCTCCCGTGTAACTGTTACGTGTGATGGAGCCCTGCTTTCTTGGAGATGGCTAAACACCTGTCTGCTGATGGGAAATAGTGAATGAATTCCTTATTTTGCTTTGCTTGTACACAGAGCTTTTGCTTTCCCTAATAAAGTGTCTTTATCTCAACCCATGAGTTTTTGCACTTTTACCCTTTCAATTCTCATACCCATCCCACTAGGTCAGAATGAGCGAGCTGCTGCACAGGGCTTAGCTGCTACTGGGCCTAAACCACAACAAGGTTTTATAGTTTTAGGGTGAAGCCATGTTTAAAAGTGTAGAGTGAACACTACTTGAGAAAGCTAATTATTATATGTACTGATTAATGAACCGAATATTTTATTTTTGAAAGCTGCATGAACAGATTTTTCACTATCCCTGTCCTTGTCATCTATCTAGACACCATCGGTCCACTTCTTCAGAGCTTCTTAGATTGTAAGGTCACACAGAACATACAGAGCCACTGCTTGCTTAATGACAAGCAAGACCCTGCAGATCTTTCCAGCATTAATATGCAGATCTTTCCAGCATTAACTACAGATTGAAATTCAACAGTAGCAGCTGAAAAAGCACATAATTTTTTTAGAAAAGCAACCAACCTTGACTAAACATTTTCCAGTAAGGAGAAATCAATCATAATACTTGTTAAGATGTTCTCATGATTAGTTATGGATAAAGATGATACCTTACCCCTCTATTGTATATTTTTCCAGAAAACCTTGGATATTGTTAAATCTTTACTTGTTAGCTACACAGTCCTTCTGTTAGCAGGTCTCATATAGATTTCTACAAGAGCCTGATGCTGTGCTGTCCCTTCAGGTCTGATACTAACAGTACACTGCTCTTGGCCTAGAGGAAGAGGAAACTCTTGAAGGTAAGTTTTTACATGCTACTGGACATGCACTGAGGTGGCGAGTCTGCTGACTTAAGTAGACAGTTAGATACTCTTATCCTGTGTAAGGACACACTACATTAAAGAAAAGTGTGCCACTTCACAGAGTCTACTCCAATTGACCACTATTCACCCTGAGTCCTTGAAACCAAATTTGTTCATAGCACTGAAGTTTTGGTGACACCAGAAATGCTTATAGAAGAAAAATAACATTCACTTTTCTAATCTGATTTTTTCCGTTCTTTTTTCAAAGCCTCAATAAGCCCTTCATTTCATTGGAGCTCAGGTTCAGCAGTTGGGTTTTAGCAATAAATTTTCACTTTCTTAATCTTCACCATCCCATTTCTGTGGCATACAATTTTTTTTTTTTAACTTGACTATAGTGTGCCTGAGAGCATGTTCAGATTCTACTGGTTTTTGAAGGGAAAGTACACACAAGAAACATTTCATTGTGAAATGTATCTACATAGAAAGGATTACAATTTTTTTTTTTTTTTAATGCCACGAACATCTGAACTTAGTTTGTTGGTTAATTTTCTCATTGGGTCTATGCAAAATGTTGGTTTATGTCACCTCATTATCACCATGTAGACGTCCTGAACTAAGCCCCTCCCAAGAATGCCAATTAACACTGAAAGATCTATTAATCAGCACTGTTGCCAGGAAAGTCTCAACCATTCCAGTCACTGTTAAGACTTTTGAAGACAGTTAGTGGAACATCTAGAACACAGGAGTGATTGTCTGCCAATTCAAGAAGTTGATTTGTTCTAGCAACCTTAGGTGATTCATCCCATTCCATCCTGCATGAGATGGTTTCTGTTCTGGAATTGCCTCTCTGCCTTGACAAAAAAGATGGTTTAGGTTACAATGTTATATAAATAACTCCTAGCTAGGCAAAATTAAGTGATGAGAATCTCACCCATCTCAAAAAAAAAGCAGTCTTGAGCAGTATGTAGATAATGTATCTACATCTGTAATAGGATTACTTAGAGTGTATTAACAGCTTGAGTTACTGATTTGATGCAGGCAACAAAACCTATAAAGAAATTTTCTTAAAATAGTGATACAGTAACTCTTGAAATGCTGACCAGAAGAGAAAACCACACAAGTAGAAAACCACATTACTCTACATAGATGGCAACAAGTTGTTCTAACCTAGGCTCTTATTTTATGTACCTTTCTCCCAGTCTATGTTCCAGGCTGAGGACTCCCCTTTAGTTGTGAAATACTGTTGTAACAGCTTGGAATTCCTGCTGGAGTTAAAGAAATACAGCTGTCAGTATTCCCATTCTGACTGTTATTCATGGTAGTATATACCCAAAACAATCTTACAGTAATTACATATATAAAATACCAGTCTTCAATAGACATTTTTTAATTACATTATAGCAACATTCAGACCAATACTGATAAAACAGTTTGTATTTGGGAAATGAATATACAGCACATAGAACGTACAAATAGTTTAAAAGTGCAAACATCTCACATCACTAAATCTGACAAGTGGTAAAAGAAAAATCTAAAGATCTTTCTCCTTCTCCTAGAAGGTAAGAAGCATACAAGTAAAGCAAATCTATCCTTTTCCTATCAGCAAAGCCTAAACCTTCCTTCAGCCTCACCACTGTCTTTCCAGTTTTTTGCCTTTATTCTTGGTGTCATTTCCCAAGATGAAAGAGCTCCAGATGTTGCCACTTACCCCTCTGTTTCTCAAGCTGTGTGAATGTGCTAATAAAGCTAAGTCAAGACAGTTGGTATAGAGTGGGTGATGTTGGAGCAAGTATCTAGAGGCTTTCCAGATCTATGAAAAAGCAGAACATCTATTCAGTCATTAATATTGTTGTTACTTTCACTATGTCAAATACCAAGGGATGAGAGAGCCAGTTATATCATATTAAAGATTAGCTGGGCTAGGATAAGCATGTATTTCTGCTTCAACAAGAAGACCTCATATCTCTGAGTTTAGTCAATGATGTGTTTTTCTTAAGGGAACAATAAATGAAAACAACTTAAAAATTCAAAAAGGTAATTCAAAGAATATCTTTAACAGAGTAGGGCATAGAATATGGTAAGACTATTGTGAACTATTTGTTTTTTATTAAATTATAATTTATATTTCAAATGGCTGAAATACATTAATATGTCTTGGTGATCAAATTGTTTTACAGTGGCAGTTAACTAATAAAAGACAAACTTCAAATGTGGATTTATGCAGCTAATGAAATCAATAATAATAATACCATGAGTGAAGAAAGCATTGCTGAAATCTATTTCAATACTACAGGGGTGGGATGATATAGATCAGCATTACCACTGTGATATCCATTACTGTGGGAGAAACTTATAATTCAGTCAACAAGCCAAATTCTTTGAAATGCAGTCATATCAGCGTTGACTTGGGGAAGATAATAAAATGTGGGTTACTCAGTTGTTGCAGCTTGTTGACACTGAAGTAACTGTGAGAATGCCATGCAATAAATAAGCTTAAGAACAGAGTTAGAAAACATAAAATTCATTTTGCCAGAAATGAGAAAATTCTCAAGCTATTCAACAAACCAAAGTTTTTCAGGTCAGACTTCAGGCAAGTTGCATCTTCACACTTTGTTAAGATGCATCCCAGCAATCCAGTCACTATGTAATAGAGTACACCATTATAATCACAGTTGTTTAAGATAGAAATAGGCAAAAGTAACTTAAAACTGATGGGGGAGTGCCTTTGTCAAAAGACTTAAAAATGTAAAGTTGTTTCCATTGTGCTAGGTTTGAAATGTATTAATGTTCTATGATACTTTTAATTTTTGGATAAAATTTTGTTAACTGAAAACTATAAAATATTAGGAATCTTTAGCTTATTTGTTTTTAATGAGTTTAAGTTAAAAATTTCCTGGGAAGATTAAAAGAAAACAAATATATTTTTATAAAGTAATTTTGAGAAACCTTTTTGTTTTGTTTGAGAAACAGGTCAACTTATATTGAAAAAACAATACAACAATTTTGGGGGAAGAAAACTCTAGAAAAAGGCTATTTAATTCTATTCTATTTCACTAGTATATCCCCCAAAGATTTACCCAGACTTATTAAACCCATAGCTTAGGAAGGACATTTCCAGTATTTCTTATATAAGACAGGAAATGTGATATTTTTTAACATCAGAAAGATTTCCTGATATTCTCCACATTTTGCTTTGCTAATTAATCCAAATAATTCTTTACTTTTATTACTGTTACAAACTTCTAAAGTGTCAGCACGCCCTTTTTTATATTTTTAAAGAATAATGATAGATTTTTATCATTCTTCCTTCTCAGTCCATGAATATTTTTGTTACTGACTTTATTTTCACAACATTTAAAACTTTTTGGTATTTTTTGCAGATGTTTTTTAAGAAGGAGAGGAAATACTGCCTGCTTGATTCATGCTATGAGAAGACATCTGTTTAAGTTGGGCCAAATTCACATTGTAGAAAATATGAGTAAGTCATATGTTTCTCTTCCATTAGATATCTATTTCAGATGACTTCTTGCCACCTGCATTTTGTACCTATTTTTAATCTCTGTTGAAAACATTTGTTTATATTTTTAATCATTCTAGGAATTCTTGTATTTCTTGTGTATTATTATAAGCGTTTACAACTCTCTTGAAGTTGCTTCTGTACTCTCTTGAGAATAGCATACTGCAACTTCTGGGAAATGCAACTCAATTCCAGTGTTCATTAAAATATATTATCATACTTCTCTGAACTAGTATTTTACTAACAAACACATAACACACTGCCTTTAAAAATGGGGTTATCTTCTAGTCTCTTTAAAAGCTCCTGCAGAGGCAGAAGACTGGATCTTCTATTTACCCATTGATTATTTAGTTGCAGGTTCATTTTTCAATAGCTAGTCTTCAGATTCACCTTTTTTTTTTAAGAACTTCTGCACAGCCTTGGATCTCCAGGTGCAAACAGCTTAGAGGATTTAAATGACAAGTGGCTTCAAACTTGTTAAGAATGTCCTTGGGTGAAAGTTTGAACAGACCTGCAGATTTGCTTTTATTTAGCTTCTGCAAAGTGTTCTTTTAGCCCTTTTCTTAAATCAACTGCTTATTGGCCATTGCTTCATTACTTCTAAACTGCTGGTGGGCAAAAGCCTCAAAGATAATGTGAATTTAATCATGGACTTCAACAGGACTGGGATTTTAGTTTATACCTCTGCTTACCCAGTCTTGAAGATGGATTTGAATAAAAAAAGCCACATAGCTTCAATATTTTATTATTTATTACATTTCACACCTCCTTTCTTAGTATACACCTACTTTCTTTCCTGTTTTCCTTGTTCTTTACATGTAAAGAGGCTTTGTAGGGTCCCTTCTTATTTCCTTAACACTTCAGAATGAATTAACTAAGCGTGATTCTCAGTGCCTTTAAATTTTCCTTGCCAACATTGGTGTTTCTTGTACAGCTAATTCCTTGATTTTTCAGTATGGATTGCTTTGTTTTTTCACTGTTGCAAATACAAGATGACCGTCTTAAAATATTACACTTCACTCCTTCTCAAAGCAAGCAGAATTATTTCAAAGGGTTATTTTTTTCCTTACATTCTTGAGAAGAATCTTTAGTTCTGTAGGTGCTTCCTTTGAGATTTTCACAAGAATTGTTGTCTGCTGTAATTTCAGGGAGCCTCCAAACCCTAATCTCAGACTAAGCTTTCATTGTGTCATGTACTGTACAAACATGAAGCAAAAAAATCCTTAGTTCCATTTTCCCCAATTTGTGCTGCCCCAAATTTTTTAAATGTCTACAATGTTGATGGTAGTTCATAATTTTTCTTTATCAGCTCTACCAGTTCACTCTTTGCAATCTTTTTGTGATTATTGCCTGTTTATATACTTGTGAGACATAAATTTGGAAAAGTCTGACACTGAGGCTCTACAACTCATTATTATTTAGGATGCAGAAGGTCCACACATTTATTACAGTAAGCTTTTAACCATTTACTTCACACTGTAGTTTGTATAAACTCTCTTTAGTGATCCCTGGCATTCTTTAGTTCATTAGTTTTTTCGTGCTCTACTTACAGAAGGTTTGGGTTATTTTCCCTCCAGAGCCCTCTTTTGTTAGTATCCTAGACAACTACAGCAAACTGCTAAGTCTGGCTTTCATCATTTCTTAATGTATGTGCATGACTTAGAATATCTCTTTTTATGGTGAACTCTGTTTTTCCTTGTTGACTTGTGCCTCTTTAGGAGTAACAAATTGGCAAAAAAGACATTTTACCTCCATGCAGACATAGTAAGAGAGAACAGGTCACCTACTGAAAACAAATGCTAACTATTCTTTCCCAGTGAAACTAATCCATTCCACTCCTAACTGAGGTTTCACAGCCTGGAGCACCTCAAACCTTCATTTTGAAGGAAGATGTCAGCTTTGGGTTCAAATTAGTGTTTGTTGCCTTTGATTTTAACCAATACTCAATACTTTCAGAAATCAGTTTTAACACCTATGTTAGGAAGGAAATAGTTCAGAGGCTTAAGAGAATCCGTTACTCCTACACTTTGAAATGGAAAGATTGGAAACATTTTGTTGCTGATGACTTAATGGAGGACCAGCCTGTGTAAATAATGTACTAGAGATAAAATAGTTGTGTTTTATGGAAAAAGAATAGAATAGAATAGAATAGAATAGAATAGAATAGAATAGAATAGAATAGAATAGAATAGAATAGAATGGCATAGAATTGCAGAGAATAAAATACTTTGGCTGGAAGGAACCTGCAACTATCATCTAGTCCAACTGCCTGACCAATTCAGGGCTGACCAAAAGTTAAAGCATATTATTAATGGCATTGTCTAAATACCTTTTAAACACTGACAGGCATGGGGCATCACCCACCTCTCTAGGAAGCCTGTTCCAGTGTTTGATTACTCTGTTGACAAAGAAATGTTTCCTAATATCTAGTCTGATCCTCCCGTGATGCAGCTTTGAACCATTCCCACACAACTTGGATATTGAGGAGAAGAGATCAGCACCTCCCTCTCCACTTGCCCTCCTCAGGAAGCTGTAAAGAGCAATGAAGTTGCCCCTCAGCCTCCTTTTCTCCAAACTAGACAAACCCAATATCCTTAGCTTCTCCTCACAGGACGTGCCTTCCAGACCTTCCACCAGCTAGGTTGCCTTCCTCTGGACACATTCAAGGACCTGAACATTGTTTATAAATTGTGGGGCCCAGAACTGCACACAACACTCAAGGTGAGGCTGCAACAATGCTAAATGCAGCAGGATAATCACTTCTTTTGACCGGCTGGCTATGGCTGTGTTCGATGTACCCCAGGATGCAGTTTGCCCCTCTTGGCTGCCAGGGCACGCTGCTGACTCATATTGAGCTTGCCATCAACCAGCACCCCCAGATTCCTTTCTACAGGGCAGCTCTCCAGCCACCCCTCTCCCAATTTATACTTGTGTCCAGTGTTACTCTGTCCCACGTGAAGAGTCCAGCATTTGTTCTTGTGAAATTTCATGCCATTGATGATTGCCCAATGCTCCAAACTATCTAGATCTGTCTGCAAGGCCTCTTGTCCCTTGAGAGAATCACCAGCAAATTTGCTAATAGCGCATTCAACGCCTGCATCCAGATCATTGATAAAAATATTGAACAGAACTGGTCCTAGAATTGAGCCCCTGAAGAACACCAGTGGGTACTGGCCATCAACCGGATATAGCCCCATTCACTACAACACTTTGACCTCTGCTGTTCAGCCAGTTCATCACCTAGTGCACCATGTACTGTCCAGAAGGATATTGTGAAAGATAGTATCAGTAGCCTTCCTGCAATCTAGAAAGAAACATCCACTGCCTTCCATTCATCCAGTAGGTGAGTGATCTTATTGTAGAAAGATATGAAATTAATTAGACAGGGTTTTCTCTTTGTGAACCCATGTTGACTGTGCCTGATGATTGCATTGACCTCTAAGTGCCTTTCAATAGCACCCAGTATGATCTTCTCCAGATAATACAAAACGTTAGTCTGTTTCTTGGTGACACTGATGATTCACACCAAATTGCATTACAGGTTGTGTTGATGCAGAGTAAAAGTTATAGAACAGATATACTGGGATAAGTAAGGAGTGCAAGTATGAGGACAGGGAGATGGCATTTCAGGCTCTAGAAAAGTCACATTTCTTCATCACAGAAAATAGAGGAAAAGAAATTCATATTTCTATGTTGTAACCATCCTCTGCCTGCAACTTCCTCCAACTCTGCAAAAAACACCATCTGATGATGCCCCTGCAAATTAGAGAAAAGTTTTACATTTAAAGTAATTACTTACAAACACATTTAAAGAATTTAAAGTCTGCAGAGTTAAGATGCCACAATGTAGGAAACAGCAAAATAAAGTTTGCATATGCAATTTTTTGGGGCCCCATTTGTATATGAATTATTAGATCAGTTCTAGTTACATAACCACACTCTTGTTTTTCACCCCATAATCAACAGCAGTTTAGTATTTTGTTTCATCCTCATTGCTGGTTGTGTGGTGGAGAACTCATCTGTGGCCTGCTTTCATGTTTTCAGTGAGGTCTGAATTATTAATGTCATTCTGAACATTTCATTGACTCATCAGTGTAAGTCCTTTGACAATGTTTCGTGTACCTTGAAGATACTTTTTCACTGAAAAGGGAATAATAGTATCTCTCATGTCAGCATAAGCCAATGCTTTCCAGCAAATGGAGGTATTTTAGTCCTGACTCCATAGTCAGAGAGTCCATCCAGGCAGTTCCAACTGACGGTCTAAGAACAGGACTGAAAGTGCTGGTAAATCCATAGGTCCTTCACTGGATTAGTATTTATATAACTTTCCAAGACAGCAGGATAGCTGTGGTTAACTGTTGGGAAGCTTCAATTCACATTTCAAATCAACATTTTTCTTATCGTCCATGAGACTACTCTCTTCATAGCATACAGGCCATTTTGAGTTGATCTTTTCTCCAACACTAATGCTAAAAATCATGTAGCTCTGTAGAAATTCATTCATTAGTTCAAACAAGGGGTTAACATGTTCATTCAGTTCTGGTACTTAAGAATTACGTTACTTCCAGAAATGCAACGCAAGTCACATGAAAAACAGTAACTAAACAAAAAGATTCATAACAGCGTGAGTTCAGATGAATTTTCAGAGGGCTGTCAAAAAGCATGTTCATGAGTCTAATGTCTTCTTCTCTTCCTCAAACTTGAAACACCTGCTCCAAAATACTGCCTGCCATCCTCAAGCTGTTCAAATAAATAATATAAAATAAAATCATAATGGCAAGAAGGGACAAAACATCACTGTCCTAGACCTTGTTCTGAAAAATTTCTGAATTTCTAATTCCAGTTGGAATTAGGTTTCTCCTGAAATGTCAACTTGACCCTAAGCAGACAGCTGGTATATGAAACTTCACCTCATTGTTAAAGTTTGGTACAGGATAAACAAATGAAAACCAAGTCTTATTATGGGAGATGCTGCTCTTCTTTCTTGTCACTTGACAGTTTGGTAGGAGTGGAGCAGTACTCAGAACATTGAAGGAGGCAAAACAACTTACAAAGCACGTACTGTGAAAATTGTACCTCATATATGGAAAACAGTATTGAAAAAACAGCAGCTGAATTTATTTGTCACTTTATCACTGAAGACAAGTATTTGAAAACACTGCATTGACTTATAACACCTCCGCTGCCGCAGTAAGTTTTAGTAACTTTCACCAAAAGACAAGAGTGCAGCTTGTTCAATTTTCTGCTGCCAGAATTATAAGTACTGACAAAGACAGTTACCTGAACAGCTAGCATTATAGAAACAGGATGGAGAAACCTACTATAATGAGTTGGGTTACACCTCTTTGACACAGATACTTGGTCACCGACCTTAATTTAAATCAAGTCTAAAAACCCATTTAGTTGAAGCAGGAGGAGTACAATTCTCAAGTACAACAACAGGAGGAAAAGAAAGAATAGTCAGTACAGATAGGGAAGAAGCCAGGGAGATAGCACAAAAAATACTGGTCATGTTGTCCTATGAAGAATGAAAAAGGCAGAAAGTTGTCAGTACACGTGCTGGGTGAAGGACATTGAAGAAGCATAATACAAGTCCCTGTTCTTCAGTTCTTTCTGGATCCTCTGAAAGAAGTCTTAGTGTAGCCATCGTAAATAAAGAAGGTCATATACGTGTTACTTGCTCCATTTTCTCCTCCAAATGGAAGCAACAGCAGGGTTCTGAACTTTGGCTAACCATTTAGATCAAAAAAGGGTAAGTGTATAATTCTTCTGATCCACCTATAAAGAAGCTTGGAGATCATTGCCTAGTCTATTATCCCAGAAAATATGCAATTCAGTTTGCTTTCGATAATAATAACATGACTGCTTCTGTGTAAAGCTTTATCCAGTTGATTCTATTGAATTGTTTGCTATTTAAATACACCTTTAAGTTTCCATCTTTGGGATGCACTTCTGCAGGAAGCACAAGAACAAGTTAAGGAAAGAAACTGATACCTTTTAATACCTGTGGAACTTTCCACTAAAACTTGTGGAAAAGCCCTGCAGATTCTGTTTTGCCTCAGGATTGTGTCACTTGGAAATATTGCTAAAATTAAAATAAAAATATTGCTAACAAACCCTAGCAAATCCTTTAGTTGATTCCGAAGACCTTCAGTACTTTTTTAAAACAGTTTAGGCAAAGGAAACAGCTAAATGCTATGATAACCTTGTAAATCCAAGCGATCCAAAGATTTGGGCTATTTCTAAACGTCTCTTGAGAACATAACGACCAAGGCTGAACACAGATTCACTTCTACACTGGAACTCTAAAATCCAGGGGAAGCACTGAGAGTGGTGTTTTCCAGTTTACCAGGGAACTTAATTCCGTCCTGCTGTATCCAGGGCTCTAGCAATTGCATTTGTCAGTAACTTTATAGTAGAGTTTTAGACATTTAACAAAGATGCAATCCCTATAAGTTATCCATAATAAAAACAAAAATAGTAATAACAAAACTGTGTCAACAATTAGCTGAAAAAATCTTTCCTTGTGATATCAAGCTCTCTTCCTTTTTCAACATTGTCGTTTAAAAGCAAAGTGACTGGAGTAGTCAGGGCCTGGCGCAGACTCCCCCACACTTGTCAGTCTAGCTCTCTGCACTCAAGGCCAGCTCTGATACAAGAGAAGCCTCAGCCTGCCTTGATGGAGACAAAAACAGAAGCCTAAGGGAGATCCTCATCTCCTTCCCTTGGATACTGGCGGCTCTCTGGCTTGGTGTCTGCCTGAGCTGACATCGTAGCTTTGCCCTTGCATAGCCATTTGCCCCATTGACCCATGCCCAGACTCTGGACCTGTCCCACATCCTTCCTTACCAGTTTGACCTTGAATTACCTGGCAGACTGGCCTGCTGTGGTGGTGGGCCCTGCCTGCTTTGTCACTGCACTCAGCTCTCTGCTCCCATTTAGTTTCAGAGCAGCATGACAACATGTGCAAATGAGGGCATCCTGAAAAGTCACATCATTGTTCAATAACAGCTCTTATTGAACCACACCTCACCTCCCTAAGCAGACACTTGTGCATTGCAGAGAACACTAACCTGAATGTAAACTGCTAGTGCACTCTCATTGTGAATAAACCAAACCACATATGGGGTTATGCTACGATAAGCACCGCCAGCAAACTGAGGAAAAACATTACGTTTCTCTGTCTGCCTAGCACTGGTAAGACTGAGCCAGGACTACTGCCCAGTTTTGGACTTCCAGTTCAAGTGGGATGTGGAAAAACTGGAGTATCCATCATAGTCCAAGATTGTCAGGGATCAAAAGCATATGTCCTGGTAGGGAGAAGCTGAGGGATTTGGATTTGTTTAATGTGGTAAAAAGGTAGGTAAGAGGCAATCTAACAGTTAATACAGATGTCAGAAGGGTAGTTACAACAGAACCAAACTCTTCTATATAGTGCCAGACAATATAACTTGAGGCATAAGCTGCAGTCAGGTGTTTCAGATTTGAATGTTAGGAAAGTTTTCATCACTAGAAGGATTGAACAGGACTGGAACTGATTGCAAGGGAAGTCACGGAAATTCTGTTCTTGGAGAGCTGCCTTTGCTAGACAGAGACACAGCTGACCTGATCAAAGGCTGGTGATAATCCCACAGCAAGCTAGGGGACTAGAGGCCCCTTGCAAGCATCATTTTTATAATTCTGTGAGCAGTGAGTATGTTGATGGACTGAACATCTTAATGGTGAAGACTATTTTTTCTGTGATTCTCTGAACCCCTTGGAATGCAGACTTAGTTTTTTATTAACATTTTTACATTCTTCACTTTTTAAAACCCCTTTTTTTAATGTTCAGAGCTTTAAAGAAATTGTTTTTAGCAAACATCTACAGATCTAGCAGAGCTGGTAAGAACAGGATTTATTGGACCTGCCTGGCTACATGAAGGAAGCAAGAGAGGAGAGAAAACCAGGAGCCTCATGAGGGGTCAAAATACACATTGTAGATATATCTTTCCAATTTTGTCAGGGCATTTTTTCATCCCAGTGGACTCTGTTCTTCCTATGACTAAAAGCTCCTTTGAGGTAACATTCAATAAGAGCACTTGGCAGTCTGTACCTCTTCCTTCGCATTATTTGTGTTCCACTTGTGTTTAGAAGGTATAAATAAAATTAGGGCCCTACTGCAGTGGGCACTATATATGCAAACTGTAAGGGACATCCTCAAAGGGCGTATAGACTGAATAGAAAAAAAAGGATAAAAAGCAGAAGGCCAATCAAAAAAGACAGGCAGCATAATTTATCCAAGGTTGTACAGTGTATCATAAACACTAAGTGCTGTACATATTTCTGGATGTTTGGGTTTCTTTTTTTTCATGGGGAGCCATGCACTTGATAAAGAAGGAAGTGCAAATTATATCCTAGACAGAAATTTAATTTCGAATGCATTTCATATGTTTCAGAAATTTAGATCTCAAGGTCATAGTCTAAACCACAACATTTGTTTATGTGCCCCATGAAATACAATGCATTAGGCACAAATCTCTACTATTACAACTCTTTTTTGCTATTTATTATTTTATGCTACTGAAAATGACGGTACTGGGATATACTCTATCAGTCTGGGATGGAGCTAATTTTCTTCGCAGCAGCTCATATGCTGCTGTGTTTTGGATCTGTGACTAAAACAATGTTGATAGCACACCAGTGTTTTGGCCATTGCTGATCAGTGCTTGTACAACATTGAGGGTTTTTTCTTTTTCCAACTCTTTCTTCACCCAGTAAATAGTCTGGAAGTGTGCAAGAAGTTGGGAGGGGACACAGCTGGGACAGCTGACTCAAATTGACCAAGGGGATATTCCATGCTATACATGTGCTGAGGTCCCCCTTACCAAGAAGTGGCTAAGCATTTACCTGCCAACATGAAGTAATGAATAAACTCCTTATTTTACTTTGTGGGCACATGCAGCTTTGCTTTATTTATAAAACTGTCTTTATATTGACCCACAAGTTTTTCTTCCTTTTGCTGTTCTGAGCAATGACCCATTAAAAACAGACACTGAACTGTTGCCAGGTAAGTCCCTGGTATGAGTTCATCTGGATTAAAGACTACTGCTGTTTATTGTGCCCACACACTGACTCCATATTAAATATTCAATTTGGAATGTGCTGTCACAGTCAGCAAACTTAGTTCTCAAAGAAACTTAAAAATTGGCGATGAGTCACAGTAAAAGTCAGTATTTCTCTTTATACTAAAGTTTATTCCAAATACAGAATAAGTTGGTTCTAACAGTATCATAGCAAGAAATTTTCTCCTCGAGTTTTTGCTAAGCTTATTGCTTTTCCTAGCTAATTTACTTTGATTTTTTTTCAACTATCTACAGCCTTAGTCAATAGTATAGATAGCCAAGTAGGTTAGAATAAAATTAAAACTTTCAGATCCTTTATATTGAATTTGAACAGAGCCTTGAAAAAATTTCAAAGTTTTTCATATTATGTTTAAATTCACTGGATTTTTCCTCGTTTAAGCCAAGATTGAAGACAAAGTATATGTGAGAAGGTTTGTAATATATAAGGTCGTGGATGCAAAAAACCTGGCCTGTACTTCTGAGCTTAGTCACCTGGCTTAATGGATGTTTACTTAGATGTTCAAACAGCATTAGATCTTTATTTGTCAACTGTGAAGCAACAGTGCAATACTGTGCAACAGTGAGAAAGTTTTCTTCAACGTAGAGGTTAGCCATTCTAAGCAAGATGAACTATTGTATGAATCTATCTTCAAGTTCAGCACAATCCAAACGTTACTAACTGCAATAAAGTTCCACAAGGATCAAATAGGAATTTAGGTCTCAAGATGATATAGAGGATAGTAAATGTGATGAGAGATACAAAGTTTGTCTTAGAGTCATCTTAATCAGTATCAATCAAGTATAGCATTCCTTTAGGTCTAGTCCTTCTCTATGAATGTAGGAACACTGAAAAGGGAACAGAAATTAATAAATAGATATGACTACAAAAATTGTCCACCCCAAAATACCATTCTTTTCAGATTTAATGTTTTAATCTGTATGTTCAGGAGCACAATTTTGTGAGCCAAAAGTAAAATTAAAACTGTATTTCTTATTGCTGTGCTCTTTTGAGGCTTGTGAGAGTTTGGCTTTTGATATGAAAAGCATTCTTTGTGCTCATAAAAGACATGACACAAATAGAAAATGTTAGTATTATTTTTCATCTAAAATAATTTTGAAACAAACATCAGACAGAAAACAACTTGACAAATCACATTGATTTTCGTGGAAGACCTGCAGTAGAGCAGTTCTTTCCCAATCTTTGGCCCCCTGGGAGTGAAATGTACTCAGTTATTCATATTGGGGCTTTCTCTTAAAGCTGCCAACAGGTAATAACACCAATGGCATCTTTTGCTAGTTGCCAGCTGGGCTGCCTACTGACACATTAGCTCATCACATACTGGCTATAGTACAACTAAAAAGTGACATTTACTATTGTTCCCCACCATTCCATGGTTCCAAATGTTGACCCAGAGGTGGAAATTTGCTGGTGCCATCATGACATTCTGAATTACCTAGAAAGGCTTTATATAGCAATACAAAGCTTTGATTACTTCAGAACTGATCCTTGTCATCTTAGATAACTGACTGTAAAATGACAAGCAACTGATAACTTTTACAAGCTCTGGTTACATACTTAAAATTTGGTGGAATCTATTTCCACTCCTTTACCCAAAAAGCCAAACTGCAATAACAGGCTCAAATATAAACAAATACTGTATCTTTTGCATCCAATAGTCCAAGAGAGAAAGGAAAAAAAAAAAAAACCTAGACTGTGAATCAATCTCGAAATTCCTTTGGTCATCTGTGGAGGATGGCAGTTCATAACCCACAACACCTTCTTAGCCTGCTCCAGGTCTCAGACCTTTGATCTTGACCTGGTCACTCTGAAACGGTACATCAGGCTATGTGCAAAAACTAGCTACTCTTTCTCACATGCCAAGCACTCAACACTCAGGGTAAATATCTTCAAATGTACAATTTGATTTATGTGTGACTCTTGAGTCAAGAACTGAAGTGGGCAATTTGTTCACTGTCTCTGAAAATCAAAGCTATCAAAGCTGGGCATTCAAGAAAGAATCAGAAGCTATTTTTGAAATAGTTCTGTTTTAGAGAAAAAGCTGATGCATTTATTCAGTGCCTTGGTTGCTGGAAACTTCTCTGGCTGAAGTCTTGCCTGTAACCTCATTCCCCTGAGTCCTCAATGTGGCTCAGTGATCTAGAACATGAATTCTTCCTACTTTATTCCACCTCTTCTTTCTCCAACTCACTGGTAGTTCTCCAAAGTTCAGCCTTTTTCTTTCTATCAAATCTTCTGTTTTACTGCATAGCTGACTTCTATCAGCGCAGTGTTGGCAGTCTTGATATGTTAATGCTGTCCTGAGCAGTAGGACACCTTTCTGCTCCTGAGCAGAAAAGATCCAAACTTGAATACCTAAAACCATCATTTAACTTTATGAACCCCACTACCACCACCATCAGGGCTTTTTCATCAGCCATGCATTAAAATAAAATCTGAAAATTAGTGTCCTGGCTGGCTCCTGGCAGCATTTCAGCTTTCTGTTTTGCCACATACTGAATTGGCTTAGCAACTGGAAATTCTTTGGGGTAGGGCTTTTCACCTCTATATCTTTGTGGAAAGTTTAATAAAAAGGGCTCTCAAACTAGCTTGCCTTGAGAGGTTTTCACTGTGTGCCTGTTAAATTAAAACAGCAATGGGAATTGTGATAGCTGATGTAGCAGGTGAAAATTCTCTGGAGGATTCTGGCAGCTATTATTTTACTGCCTCCTCTGAAGAATGTTAATAAGAAGATCAACAACACCTGGAGAATATCTGCCAGAAGAACACATTTTGAAAACTATTTCTTTTCAGAACTGAAACAGCAAGTAATTTCTTTTCAGTTACTTGGCTGCTTAAAGAAATTCTTCCACCTCCAGTTCTCTGCAACTTGACAAAGATATCACCAGAAATGGAAAATGGTAGCAATTCTCATTGGAAAAAGCATTGAAAGTAATAACTAATAAAACATACATATAAAAAAACCCAGCTTAAAAATATTTTGGCTACTGTTGAATGCCTCCAGTTGAACTGATAGAAATTGTCTTTGAATGACTCTTGTCAGGGAGGTAGCTGGCCAGGTTAACCTTGTCTGACTTGTGGACCTGAATTCCGGTGGGGTACAAGAATACACTGGTGTTATGATTATAGAAATATCAGAAGGACCTTGCATAGAATGACAGCAAACATGCAAAAGTCAAACTACCCAGATTGTAATTTTAAAAAGGACACTTGTTTGTTTGTTTGTGTTTACTCATTTTTATAGAAAACATCTTCTTTGTAGCAAAGCATTCTACCTTTCTGACAGCAGGAGACTTGTGAGCCAATGGGCATAAACATTGCTACCACCCCATGATTTTGCCAATATTGGGTGAAGGGGGATAGATTCTGAGGTGAAGGGTCTAGCTCAAGAGAGTTTTTCTTGAAGATGGGACTAAACACATCCGTTTTCTTTGTACCCAGGAGTGAATAGTTCTTTAACTGCTACTGTTAAGTGTAACTGTCACCTGCAGGTCATTAAATTGAGCTGCATAAAGCTGAATATTCTAGCTAGATTTAGCCCACTCACAGGAAAGATATTCAGGGGTAAGGTCATTTGTTGTACCTAGCTGCTGAGTGGCATGCACTGTAACACGTGCTGTGAGGACATTCCTTTTTTTCCTCATGACATTTTTGTTTATACTAGAAAAGCATTGCTGTCGACAATGGACACAAATCTGTTTATCCCAAAGTAGATGTAGCCTGGAAAACAACCAATCTAAATAATTTCAAGATACTATGTGCATTTGCTTCAGCCGTAATCAAAGTATGATTACTCTTTGGAGACAGACAAGTTGAATATTTGCCATACACAGAGTTGACATTCTAAGCTAAGGACACCAAGCTTCTTCAGCTGTATCCCATAACTTACCATATGATCAAGCATTACATGTCATGTGGCCGAAATGCATTTGTCCCTGCCAGTTGATTCCAGTGCACTTTCATGGGCTAAGCTCAGCACAAGAGCAGATACATTTTTCACCACATCACCTGAAGTTTATGCAATGTATTTCCTAATATGTCATTTTACCTCTATCATATGACTAAATGCACATGTCCATGTTATTGGAGTCCTTGGGGAGAGGATGGCAGCCCATTATAACAACATCCATATCTGTTGTCTGCCATGTTGGTCACATTTACTGACACAAAACAACTTGCTACAGAGAATTGTAGCAATCTTTCCATTTTTCCCTCCCTACTTTAATGCCTGACTGTACTAAATGTGGAATCATAGTTATTTATATCAGGATAATACAGAGTCACTATATATAGGAATTATAACAGAAACAAGCCAAACAATTTCACTCACAACAAGACTGTGGATGTTATTAATTTGGTAGCACTGGAAACTGTTCACAGACTGCAAAGCAGTTCCCACCCAACTCCCATTTTAAATAAATAAAGTTGCAGCTTTCTAAACTGTGTTGAAATGCTTTCCAATATTGGGTTTTAGTTTGAAGGTGTATAAGTCATATTGCAGAATGAACAGCAAAGCTCTTTTATTCTTTTTCTAAAGAATACAGGAAGAAAACATGCTCCAGTCTTAAAAACAAATCATTCTGAGCAGCTTAGTTTGAAAAACTGTTGGCAGGTAATGGGAAATGTTTAATATAGTAACTATTCAATTTATGCATTATTTGTTCTGGGACTGTCTTTGATCCAAGTTAAAAGACTTTGAAAGTTGTGTTTTGAGCATACCTGGTTACACTATTTTTAAACACATCTCAGACAATTTGAACAGCGGTTGTGTCCTGCAACATCCAGGAAACTGATGTGGAAATCCAGAAGAGGCAAAGGACAGCTGTGGGGTTTTCAGACTGTCAAAACCAAGAAATGACTACAAATGTAGTCAAGCAGTCATGTACAGGTAGACATTCCCACAAAGTGCTATGACTTTTCCTCATATAATTCTGTGTCTAGCTCTTGAGTGCCTTAATCCTTTTGTGTACATGTGCTGGGGAAATCCTACCATTTCATATTGTCAGTCAGAAGCAGTATAAACTGCTCAAAGACAGCCCGGAGTAGCTTAGAAATTAATATGTATTTGCAAACACATTGCTTAAGTCGCATAGTCATCTGTAGCTGTATTTCTCTTTTAACTTGTGAATATTTAAACTCATTTATCATTGCAATGTATGGAATTTTTATGGAAAATAATATGTGATGGTTCAGCATATTTTTCTGTTTTCCAAAGCCTTTATAAGGTAATTGTCTGCTTTGTGAAAGTAATTAATTATTGTACGCAAACACATTTTTCGTTGCCACTACATGTTTTTTTAAAGTTAATATGGAATATATGCACTACATCAAAACACTTCACACTGGAATTTGGGATAACAGGTGAATTCTGAAAATAATTTCTTGCTAGCCTTTACTTTTGAGGAAGGTGAATTTTGATTAATATTACAAAGCGTTTCCACAATATTTGCTTGAGTTTAGTTTACATTGGATTTGTAATTCATGAGAGAATTTGCTTTAGTTCTCTTTGGATATTCCAAAGCTTGACAATGAAAACTTGCAGAGTTGAGTATTTTCCTCACAAAATCATTTGAGTCAGACTTTGTCTTTGTGTTAAGATTAGGCCTCCCTTGAATCCTGGCATGGACCAGCAAGGATGAGGTAGCATTACATGCAAGTAGAATATGTATACCTTCACTATCTGTATGAGAAAAAGTTACACTGAAGCTATGTACCCAAACAATACCTTTTATAAGGACCATCACTGTTACTGCAATGATGTTGTCAAGGGCCCTGCATAGTGATTTATTCATGCTTCATTCAACAAACCTGAAAAAGAAATTTCTCTACTTCTATTTGCTACATAGCATAAAAAGAGCTACAGCACTTCAATAATCCAGAATGGGACCAAGTACACAAATATTAGAACATTAATAAGAAGGAAAGGTATGGAATTGATGTTTAACAATTTTAATTATTGCATTATTAACTGTTATATATATATTATTTTTTAATTTATAATATTTATGATTTATAAGTTTTGTTTTATTTATTAGTGTATTCTAAAATACAAATTATAAATGTGTATGTATTTTTATTGTCTACAAATAATTATTAAAGTTCTAAAATTATTATGTTACTAAAATAATGTGTTATTGTGAATATATAATCTCATTTCACTGTGATTTATGGAGTATAGGCCTAGGTGGTTCAAAGTGAAATAATGTAGCTGTGCAACTTAAGCCCTCTTAATTCTCTCACATGCTTTCCATGACCACTTTTTAAAGTCCCATGAACAAATATTTAAGAACTTAAAATAGATTCTTTTATAGAAGTAGCAGAACTGTGGACCTTGTTCTTTGTATTCCACAATGCTCAGTGTTTGTTCACTATTTCTGCTAAAGTTTAGAAAAAGACAGCTCTGCTAGAAGAATTGAAGATTCAGAAAGGGGGAAAATACTAACTCTGTGACAGTGAATAGCAGAAATATTTGAACCTCCCTACCCCATTGATATTTGTGTTGTTTATTTTGACCTACTCATTGCCAAACAGCTAATAAGCAGGCATAATGGGCAATCAAATGACATATACATCCTTCCTGAAAACTACCTGATTATCTAGGACTTGACAGCTTCTAAATCTGATAAAAGAACCTTACAATAACAGGCATAACACCATTCATAATCTGAGTTAGTAAATGTGTCAAACCGGTAGCAAATCATCACCCATTTTACTCACCACCTTCTCAAAAAAAAAGACGTTTTTATCTAACAAGGAGATATAAAAACTGCAAAGGCTATAAGAAGTCAGTTCACACCTACAGAAAATTGCCTTGACATGTAATGAAAAAATTACAATTATATACTTCCAACAGCAGTGAATTATGCTTTCTTTGATTTCTGTTGCCATTAATGTATATATTTTATTAAGTAACAGATGTCATTTAGACACAGTATCTCATTGTACTGGTTTTGACTGGGATAGACTTAATTTTTTCCATAGTTGCTTGTATGGGACTATGTTTTCAATTTGTGCTGAAAACAGTGTTGATAATGCAGAGATGTTTTCGTTATTGCTGGGCAGTGGTTACACAGAGTCAAGGCCTTTTCTGCTTCTCAGACTGTCCTGCCAATGAGTAGCCGGGGTGCATACAAGAAGCTGGGAGGGGACACAGCTGGGACAGCTGACCCCGACTGAGCAAAGGGATATTCCATACCACATGACGTTATGCTCAGCAATAAAAAGCTGGGGGAAGAAGGAAGGGGTGACATTCAGAGTGATGGCACTTTGTCTTCCCAAGTAACTATTATGTGTGATGGTGCCCTGCTTTTCCTGGAGATGACCAAACACCTACCTGCCAATGGGAAGTAGTGAATGAATTCCTTGTTTTGCTTTGCTTGTGTGCGTGGCTTTTGCTTTACGTATTAAACTGCTATCTCAACCCACAAGTTTACTCTTCCGATTCTCTCCCCATCCCACAGAAGGGGAGTGAGTGAGCAGCTATGTAATGCTTAGTTGCCGGCTGGGGTTAAAATTTGAAACTCATTAATTTAACAACTGAACAAGTGATCATGCTGCTCTGCATATTAGAATCTTTTGTTCTCTCTCCCTTCTCATCTCTGTCAAACCTATATTTCTAAGACACTAATACTAATTTTTAATTAGTGCTCAAATTTTAAATTAAGTGATTGATAACTAGAGAGATAGAGAGAGGTAACAGCACCAGCACAATACACAATTGTATTGACAGATACTGTATCACATCTCTTCACTGTTGAAATCACCTTTTTTTGTAACAGCAATATGTGTAACAAAGAAGTATTTTTGCTACTGCTGTTAAACCTCATGTGGAATAGAGCACTTTCTGAGGACAAAAAGAGAACACAGTCCAGACAGATACAGCAACTAAAGGAGGAGCTCAGCAGCAGGACTCACTCCTTGTCAATATTTCCCCCACCCTGAGTTGTTGTGGCTCCCACTGACATACAATCAACATAAGGGAAACCACAAATAATGAAATAAGCCAGGCCTCATTGAAATTCTCTGGACATACAAATACCATCCCATTAACTGAAACCATTTTTGGCTACAATATTCCCCCTTCCAAAGAAAAAGTTTTGCTACAGATTTGTCAGAAGATTTTCCTCAGTTTTGTAGCTGCTTTGCTAAAGATTTAAACTGATATGACAGTTGATTGGCAAACTTATGCTACTGCACCCCCTTTTTATTGCCCTGTGGTGGCCTCAAACAGGGAATCCCATTTAAGGGCATTACTGATCACAAGCCACTTCCCAACAATTGCTTTCTTGGGGGTGGAGAAACTGTCTTTCTTTAGGTCTCATGCCTTCTCTTTAAGCCATATTTAGACCATAATAGATGCTAAAATTTTAATAGTTATTTTCCCCTTCATGTGTCAGTGTGAACAGAATTTAAACCCCTTAAAATCAGTTTGCTAGTTATGCCAAGAAAACGGCTTTCTAAATATACAAAGCAGGTCACCAAAAAGGCAGGTCTCCATAACCTCACTAATAATTAATACTCTGCTGTCAGGAACATTTTTTCATGTGTTGCATGTGCCTGTTTGCCTTCCTTCACACTCTGCTAAGCAGACACAGAGAACAAAGAAGCCTCTGGGCAAAGCAACAATGAGGATATCTATAACTGACAAAATAGCCATAGATTTGTCTTGTTTCTGATGGTCATGCATTCTTTCCCTGCTTAGCTCAGCACTCTGCCTTATAGCAAAGACTATCTGGGTGGTCTCCGTGTATAAAGTAAATAATAGTAAATAGTAATAGCAACACTAAGCAGAGCCAGTGACGACTGCCCTTGTTCAAGCTCTCAAATTAACTTTTAACAAATGAAAATATTGATGAAACTGCTTCACAGTACTCTTAAAAAGAAACGTTTAATGTAGGTGGATAATATATATCCCCATGCCTCAAGCCTTTGATCTTAACACGGGGCTTTTCTCACAGCTAGTCCAATAGATGTCAAGGGATTAATCCTGAGAAAGACGTTAATTCATGTTATTAAGATGTTGAAAGCTTGGATCACGTACACCCACAGTGAATTATTCTATAATAAAAGATGACAAGACATAGAAAGCTGACTTGAGGGAGCCAAGAATTTTAACTCAGTCCAAAAATCAAAGAGCAAATGCAAGAAATGGTGGTTCCATTTGACAGAATTAGTTGCCAAAGCTTCTGTACCAGTGCTTACTTTACAGAGATTACTGCTTATGAATTGTTTTTGCTAATATTCAGACAAGGCTTTGATGAATGTGAACAGTGCATCTACCTAAAATTCCAGCAGAAGAGTCACAGATGGTTATGCTATGCAAGAATAATTTTTTAATGGTCAGAGATACCTGATTTTACATCCCTTTTTTTGAAAACTGAACATACCATGGAGTTGGCACAAAATGGTTGACATGTAAGAGCTGTGTATTTATTTAAAGCTGCAAAGCAGGTATCATACACAGGATGGGTTTACAACACGTAGTTCTAGATGAGCTATACACACATAGCTGATAGTGTCTCACAAGTGACATTGTATTGCATGTCTGAGAGCACAATAATTGGTTATTAAGACATTAGTGTAAAAATATGCTGAACAGTACTAAGTTTATGGAATATTTACCTCCCAAGCTATATACAATAAATTTAAGGCCCTGGAAATTACAGTGTTATCATCAAATTAAGCAGCTCCAAAAGGCTGCAGATTCGTAATACAAGAGGCCATATCAGAAAGCATTATTATGCAACCTCTAGTTTCAACTGCCTAACCTTCAAAAAGAAATTCTATGTATTATTCTTCAAGTCACCTTTTCCAAACCTCTTAACCAAAAGGAACATTTCCCCTCTTCCAAACAATTTGTATGTAGTTTTTCAAAGCTGCAAATGCCACCCCAGCATTTGACTTCAACATTTTCTTGTTGGCAAAATTATGCTGTTATTTGCTTCTTTTGTGGGGATGCTTTCTCGTTTTTTTCTTCTTATTTATTTACTTCCAAATCTGGAGAAGCTTACAGTAGAGCTAAATAAACTAGCAGAAACCTTTGAGAACTGCAAGGTTTATTGCTTTTTTTTGACAGATGATTTTGTACTTTTGTACAAAAGGGCATTTGTAGGCTATGGTGATATGACAGCTGAGCTGCGCACAACTACTTATTTGAAAAACTGTATGTCACATATACCCATTACTATCAGCATTGATTGTAGTCAGGCACACAGGTGGGTAAGGCAGAAAAGTACCCGTTAAGCTGCAGGAACGGGAAAAAGAAGACACACAGACCAGCTGTACTGCTTTTATTGAGCCTATCACTCAGGGAACCCTAGGAAAACATATGTTCAAAGACCTTAATAACAATTGCTGTTATTCTAGTGAAACAATGAAACCTACTTTAGCCAATAAACACCATATTGCCTGCATATGTTCTTGGGAGGTGCATGTGCTCAACAATTCAGAAGTCAGAACCTCAAGATAAAGAATATATATATTACACAGGTATATTTAACAGAGAAAAATGCTTCTCACTAGAAAGGAAGCTGAGAAAATGCTGAGGAGTGCTCTTTACATGTAAAAGCAAGGTAGTAGCAATAAACAAGCCAAAAAAAAGAGTCTTTGGAGTCCTGTTTTGCAGTGGCCAAGTTACACCCAGTATCAGCCCAGTGAAGCAAACCTGGCCATTTCTTTAACTGATGTAAAATAGTTTGATTCCTTATGTAAAAATGTTGGTTTTGTTTTAAAATCAGTTGTGGATCTGTTCTTTCCAACCGTAAATGAAGATACACATTTGAAGCCCATCTTTGTTCAGGCACAGCAGTTCCATCCTCCTGCTTGTAACCAGCTCTGTTTCCAAGGTGGGCAAGAGCATTGTTCCTCTCTCTTAAAAAAAAGAAGACAAACATCACATTTCATGGGTATTTAGTGAATACACAGGATTTGTCCATAGCTTTTGTATTTCTCAAATAACTTTCTTTTCCAGTTGTCTTTTATTAAGACTCTGTTTTCACTCTCTTTCATAGTATTGAAAGGTTCATTGGAGCATTTTATTTCTAAAATACAAGCAAATTAAAGTTCTAAAAATAACTTGAGATAAAACATGTTTATTTATTATGTTTAGCTCCCAAGTGTAAGTCAAAAGAACACAATAAATATCAGGGGGTTTACGACCCAATGGTGAAAGGAGATACTGAATCAATGACTGTATACAGCCTCAGTATTAGTGGCTCCTCTTCATGGGTGACCAACTTCTAATGTTGACAGAAATCTTATGGTCTCCGAATACAGTGAGATCATCAAAGTTCTAAAATACTCTATCATTATAAAACCACAGGCATGTTGACTGTGGAAGTGAATGAATTCAGTTACATATTTTGATAAAGACTTTAGACTACAAGATTGTTCAATAAGAGTAACTCAAAACATCCATGGTGATCCCACCAAAGCCAGGGGATTGAGCGTGTACTTTCAGTCATAAAATGAAAATGCAGTTTTTGCATCAGCACAAAAACGGGATGCTAACTTTCCCCTTGGGCAAGTCTGTATCCATTTTTGCAGAAGAATCATAAGGCTCAATTGTTAAAAACAAAGAATAACTAAGCCTTGGAAGAGATTTCCCTGAAGTGTTGTCAATTACTTGGAGAATTTGGAATGAAATTTGACTTTACTACCAGCTATTGGGCTGAATGCAGAAAATGCTGAATGAGATACTAATGATCAGTATGCAAGAGGCCTTAATGTCTGAATTTCTGTTTCGAAGTGATCATAACTGCCTCTGCTTCTAAGAAATAATTTCTGCCTTCTAATGTGAGTGGTCCAGAGACTTTAGCCATAGGCAGCAGTGCTGACCAGAAGACAATAGTCATTATTTGCATAAGAATACCAGGCTTCCTGTCTGCATATGCATCCAGAAACATCTTTTCATGTAGATGTTCCTGTAAGATGCTTGTATGAAATGCCCTTGAGGTGACCCTTTCTTTTGCAGTAGATGCAGTACTGGAAATTAGAGTTGTGTGTCTGTGTTATTAAAAATTACATTTGGAGGCTTTGCAGATGCTTTGCAGAGAGTTAGCAGGGTTCTACAAATTGATTTACAGACTGCTTGAAAGGTCAGAAATAGAAGGTCAATGTGGAGAAGAAAGAGTTCAGCAGTAAGAGATTAAAAAAAAAAAAAGGAAAGTTCCCCAGTGGAAAAGGACCTGGGGGTGTTGGTTGACAGCTGGCTGAACATGAGCCAGCAGCATGCCCAGGTGGCCAAGAAGGCCAACAGCATCCTGGCTTGTATGAGGAATAGTGTGGCCAGCAGGACTAGGAAATCATCCACCTGTGCTTGCATTGGTGAGACCACACCTCAAATACTGTGTTCAGTTTTGGTCCCTTCACTACAAGAACATTGTAGTGACAAGATATTGAGGTGCTGCAGTGTGTCTAAAGAAGAGCAATGAAGCTGGTGAAGTGTCTAGATATCAAGTCCTACAAGAAGCAGCTGAGGGAACTGGGTTTGCTTAGTCTGGAGAAAAGGAGACTGACAGGAGACCTTATCGCTTTCTACAGCTGCCTGGAAGGAGGTTGTAGCAAGGTGGATGTCAGTCTCCTTTTCCAAGAATGAAAGGAAATGGCTTCAAGTCGTGCCAGAAGAGGTTTAGATTGGATATTAGTAAAAATTTCTTCACTGAAAGGGTTATCAATCAGTAGAACAGACTGCCCAGGGAAGTGGTTGAGTCACCATCCCTGGAGATATTTAAAAGACATGTAGACATGGTGCTTAGGGACATGGCTTAGTGGTGGGCTTAGCAGTGTTAGATTGGTGGTTGGACTTGATGATCTTAACGGTCTTTCCCAACCTAAATGATTCTATGACTCTATTCTATGATTCTATGATTAAGTGGGGTGCCTGCATATATTAATGAGAACATACATATTGTTTTTTGAAGTCAATAACATTAATGACTAATGGATTTTTTCTGAGCTTGTATTATTTGGTGGTACTGGAAGCAGAGTCTAAGAAAAAGAATTTGTTTTAAAATATGAATTAATGTATCAGGATGGCAACCAAGTTAAATCTAAGTGGAGAGGAAACTCCTCCCCTTAATTTCTGTCCATGTGCATCACATTGTAAAATGACCACAAAGTATGTAGCACATGAATACATTTTTCTGGATGGTAATTCAGACTTCAGGGAGGAACTCTCTGTAGTTCTGTCACAGTTCCTTTGACATCCCGCTCCTCTGTTAGCTGTCCCACCTCCTCCACAGCATTCTTTCTCTCCTTCTTTTCACTCTTGCCTCCTGTTTCTGACCCTGTAAGTTGTTCTTGAAACAAAGGAAATATTTTCTTCATGTACTGAAGGACTCTGCAATCAAATGGTCACTATTACAGGTGCAGCTTCACTGGAGGCTTTAGTCCTGTTGCCTTCATCAAATATCTTCATCTCGCTTGCTGTGGTGTCAATGGCTCTGTTGGAGCTCAAAACCGTACTCTCTACCATCACAGTACAGGCATGGTGAAGAAGATTGATGTAGTAGTGAGGGAGGCCTGAGATATGGGTCTCCCCTCATCAGGGGAAGTCATGAGGGGTAAACTCACATCATGGACTACAACTGCCCATCCCCATCACATAACTCACTTCAAAGCTTCCTCTCTCATAATGTGATACCAGGATACAGTTGCCCGATACAAAAAGTGCTGTTACCCCTGGCTGTTCAAGAGTCAGAATTGGCCTGTTTTTGGTTTGGTTTGGGTTGGGTTGGGTTGGTTTTGTTTTTGTTTTTTGTTTGTTTGTTTGTTTGTTTGTTTGTTTTGTTTTGGTTTTGATTTTGTTTTTGTTTTTTTTGTTTGTTTTTGTTTTTGTTTTTTGATGGTGGTAAATTACAGAAGGGTTCTTAATACTACTTGTATGAGAATTATTGTTAAAAAATTAATGAGTGGTGGTCATCATTTGGATACCTGGAAGTTAGAGTTAGGTTCTTGGAACCAGATGCTCCTGTATAAAAAATGCACCTGTAAACAAATGCCCATATGTAGTTTTCCTCACTTCTCACTTGCACTACTTTCCTTGCATTTCTGCATTGCCTTTGCCGGATCCTGAAATCATTGCTTCTGGTGTTGTACTTCTCTCTTTTCATGTGTTTTTGCATCCTGCGTGAACTTTTTGTGGAGAAAAACTGGCTCAGGCCTTCTTGGCCAAATAGCTAAAGCTAAATTTTGAGGTTAGGTCCTGGTTAAGTAAGCAATAGAAAGGGAGAAGTGTTGAGATAGAGAGCTCTGGAGATCCTATTCTCACATAGGTCTATCATCTCCTATGTAGGAGTCACTGAAGCAATGTCTGCTTTGCTTCCCACTTTACTTTTCATGTTTTAATTGCTCCAGCTGGCATGCCCAGCAGTGATAAGCCATTTGCATGCATTGTGAAGCATTACTTTACACTCACTCTGGAGTACAGGAGTCATGCAACTTCGCTCATAGCAGCTCCACAGCCACCTTACATCAAGGAGAGTCTTAGTATGAGGACAGTTTATCTGTCACCCTTGTGGTAGTCTACATGGACATACATACTTTGAGACACATACAGAGAAGAATGACAGTGATCTTCATTTACGTGCAGGCGTAGAATCTTCGGCTGCATTTCTCTCAAAGAAATAAATGTATATATAGCTATTAGTTGAGTCTCATATATCCCTGTTCTACAAGTGGTGGAACTTCTCTAAACTTCTGTCTCTCAAGGGACTCAGACTGTGGCTGAAACCACTGTTCTGATGCCTGGGACAGAATTCAAATCACCTCAGATCTCCTTCCTAGCTTCTCAGAAGGCAGTTATTTTGAAGCACAACAACACAACAGCTATATTGATTTTTTAAGAAAGAAGGGACTATTCCTGCAATGATGAGCTGTACAAAAGAAACACTACTTAAGGGAAAGTAAAAACTAGAGAATGAGTGAAAACAGCAAGGAGATGAACAAAAGCAAAAAGGATGGTCCATCAATTTTGATAGGGTAAGAGGGGCATTTTCAGATATTTCAGAGAGTTAAGATTCAAAAGGGAACAGAAATAACTGATAGTGATATTTCAGGCTTCTAAGACCTTCACTCAATTACTTTCTTCTTAAATTTTATGGATAGAATTTCTATAGCCTACTAAAGTTTTGTTCCTCACTGGCAAAGAAAAGGAGAGACTTAAAGCACTATCAGTAAAAAGACCTCTTGCAAAGGTTGACAGATATATGCTCAGATGAGATATACTCAGCTGGTCTTACCATGCTCTGTACTACAGGAAAAAAGATGGAGAAAAAACTAAAACAAAGCAAACAAAAATCCCTACTAACCTGACCTGTGGGAAAAACATTTCACAAAACTGTCTTTGTTGCAAGTAAACAATTAAAAGTCTCTGTCAGGGTTCATAACTGAAACGTATCTTTAATATCACATCAGGTTAACTAAGAAACACAAAAAGCTAGTAGTGAGAGTGACAAGCACTTCTTTCACTTAGGTTGCTGACAGCTTACCTCACCTACAGGAAAAATTCACTCAGGTTATCCTTATTTCATCCTAAGACATAGAAGTCACTCATCCCTACAGTCTAGTGATGAATACAGCCCTTATAAAGTGAACAAGATGTGCTAAAAAAAATCTTTTAACCATCTCAGAGCACTGCCTCGCTGACCTGACAATGACTCCCCTACTGCTATAAGTCTCTGATATGCTAGAAGAATAAAAAGCCCTATGCCAGTGAAAAATCTTTCGTGATGGCTATAGCTAACTGGCAAAAACCCAATATGTGATTCTTGTTAATGATAACGTATTCAGTACAGATCTGCAAGTGTTATGATTGGGCTATGAGAACACAGGCAATCATCTTTTCACAGTTCAAGAAGTAAGAAGTTGTTGAAAGGATTCATAGGCTCAGGTTTAGGATGGAAAGAAGAGACCACTATAACCATCCAGTTCGAAGTCAACTTAAACATAAAAAGATCTTATTTAAAGTTTATAAGTAATGCTACTCAATACCACCAATGCATCCAATTTCAAGGTTGATTTTTTTGTTCAGAAATATATTAAAAAATAAGGTTAGATAAATAGAACTTATTCATTTTTTTAACTGGGATATATACATGTTAAACCAAACTTCTTGGTACTCCACCTGAGTCATCATCTACTATTCTTTACCATTAAATAAGCAGTAGTTAAACTTTCAAAGACAATCACCTAACTAAAATCAGTCATACTTAACTGGGTTCTAATTATCCAGTTAATTCATCACAAACTCTTGGGTCTTTGCGTCATTTCTTTGAAGGGAAAAAATGAAAATGAAAAAGAAATAGAATGAATAGTGGTATATTAATAGCAATAGACTTTCTCCTGAAAGATACACAGCTCATCATGGGTCATGGTGAACTAGTGAAGTGAAAAGGTAAAATTAAATTCCTAATTATGCTTTTTCAACCTTCACACTTCAGTGTAACTTAGGGCAGAATTAGATCCAGAGGCAAAACAGGGAAACAAAGGAGATCACAACCATTCGCACAAAACCATTATCATTGGAGTAGGAAATAAAAACTAAACCTTCTCTGACATGCTAAACTCACCTCAGTAGAACTACAGTGAGTGACACAAAATACAGCATAGAGACTAAACTGAACATTGGGTAAAGAAAGACAAAAGACAGGAAAATAGACTTTTCTGAATGGTTACGTGAGCACACTTAGGAGTGCCTCCTGGATTTATCAGTTGGACAACAGCTTAAAATCAAGAAAAACAAACCACATCATTTCTGCAGAGTAGTTCCCTAAACGCTTACCCAACACCAAACAAAATTAGTAGGAAACTATAAAATGAAGGAGAAAAAAATGGATGCAAACAAGGCAATTTACTAGACATTTCTTATGTGTTTTCACATTCTAATCACAGAGCAGTAACAGTACAAAAAATTATAACAGTGCTATAAAATTGGACAAAAAAAGGATATTTTAAAGAGAATTTTAATTTTCCATAGTCATCCATTAACTTCACTTGAAAGCCAACCACTAAGATTCTGATTTGTAGTTTACCCATGGCCCAGTTCTTGAGTAGTTATTTTTTGTGATAAAGGAGAAACTGCCTGCATGTGTTGTATTGGAAGTCAGTACCTATCACCAACATCCTTTTTGGTCTGTAGGTCTTGAATATTTCAAAGCAGCAGAAACTGCTTATAGTGCAGATAGAATACTACTGCTCGCTAAGCGATTACAGCTTGCTGTTTTCTCTTCTGCAAAAAGTGTCCATGATAGTCTGAAATAGAGTAATAGAAAAACAAGTTATGTCCTTTGAGAGCCTTAGACTTCAGCTGTCACATCTAAAAGACGTATCCAGAATTTAGCAGAGATTCAATGAATGACAAGGCACGTAGTATTCTTGCTGCTTAGCTCCAATTACTGCATTGAAGCAAGTCAGTGAACAAAAAAATAAAGTATGTTAAATACGTATCCTCCAGAACAGTTAATCTTCTGAAATAGCCCTTATGATTTACTTGTACTCATGGCTTGTTAGCAAAAATTGATTTAATGAATGGGTTTATTTCTTGTTGTTGATGGTCCAGAAGCATTTTGTCCACTAAGCACAGGCTGTGATGCAGACTCTATACTCCTGCAGATGTGGGGAGACAGTTCAAGCACAATTTGGACCTTCTGGATCAGCCTTTTGAACATGAGAGGAACTAATACGTACATTAACAACACTATCTTTCTGCTGTGGATGCCAGTTCATGAAAAGAACACAATGGATTTTGCTTAGTCAGCCCAGTTACAGTTTGCTATTCTTAAATACTCTGCTATTGCAGGAGTTTAAATAGTGCTTTACAGGCTATGTTCTACTCCCACTGAGATCAGCTGGAGTTTCACTTATGACTTAATGAGACCATGAAAAGGCAGTCCAACACAAAATACTTCTGAAACACCAGTAATTTGAAGTGTCTCGTATTACTGGGGAGTGGCATAGAGAAACAAACACTCAGTATATATAAGCTCAGTTTACAGAGTTAAAGAGATAGAACATAATGATTGTGGAAAAGAACAACAGGTTACACTCAGTTTCAGTCACTAATAAAACATGCAGATTCTGTTGTTAAGAAAATGACATGTTTTTAAAATGATTTCTAGTGCTTCAAGGCATGTTTGATAGCTTCACTTCATACATCTATTCTGTTCTGGAGATAGTGCATGTTTGTTTCTTTTAACCATAGATAATCATGCTGCTTTCACTGAAGTGAAGCTATCAAACATGACTTGAAGCACTAGAATCTTTCTTGTTGGTCATTTTGATGCTACAGAGAGATACCTCTCTGAAAACGTCTGTTCAAAGGAAGCTGAGGAAACTTTAGGGGACATTAAAAAAAGATCTGTAATCAAAAACCTTTACACATCTTTACCATTTTCTGATGCAATTTAGATGGGTCAACAAACACTAGCTTAATGGGATCAGAAATTGAAACCAGAAAAAATAGGTAGAAACCTGTCCATCCCTGAGCTCATCCTAATTTCCAATTTTTTCACCATGTTTGGGGAAAGGCTTAGGATTTCATGAATTTGCCAGTGATCTGCAAAGTTTGATTACTATCTGTTGGCTCTTCCCATTTTATGTAAACTGAATGCCAGCCCACATTCACTTTGCATTTTTGCCAACAGTGTATTTAAGTGTTCAGACAATGATGGTAAACAAGCCTCAAAGAATAATCACAGATACAGCTCTTAAACTGTTAAATATAAGTTTTCATATCAGAAGCACTTATGTATTTAACTAGTCATGGAATGGAAGCAATAACATTTAAATTATCTTAGCAGAATCAGTCAACACAGGTCACATACCTGGAAATTCACACATATATTTCTGAATTAACATTTTCAATATTAGAAAAATCAGTAGTGATTATTTTTAATAGCTGTGATATTTGAACCATTTGGCATGTTTTAAAAAGTTACTGTCTTTGTGTGATAATTATCACTTACCAACTGAGATCACTAACTAGCTGCCTTTGTGCTACTGTTTTTGTGAAAATATATGGATTGACTCCATACACATTCAGAGGGTTTATACTGCATTGCAACAGGTGTGACCATTACTAGTCATAACTAGGCAAGTGAGTGATTCAAAGGAGGAACTCTGCTGAACCACACATTATCAACTTGTGAGCAATCTTTTCCTGCACTGGTTATAAGGGAAGCTCAGACACTGGATTCATTAGAATAACATTAGCTTTGAGGAATCCCTTACCCTCATACTACCTTGCCTTCAATACATACATATACCAGCTCGGCAAAGACAAGAACAAAATTTTCTTCTTAACTTTAAATTGGTATATATCAACATTAAATACGCGGTGTGATTTGGTGATACCAGTACATCTCCAGAGACATGGAAAAATATTTTAAGAAAACATGTATTTAGGAATAGAAAAGAAAGAGATACTTTTAAGCAAGTTTTCCTGTAATTTGGTTTTGTTCATTTCTTTTTTTTAATGTAAAATGATCAGCAATTCTCTAACTAGAGGATTTGGAATCAGAAGTAAGCAGTAAGTTACTGACTTGGGATTTCACTGGGCCTACTGGTGGCAGATGGAGTTCACCTATCTCAAAGGGGGAAAAGGATTCTTGCACATGAGTTGGCTGGGCTCATCGAGAGGGTTTTAAACTAGGTTTGAAGGGGGAAAGGGATATAGCCAGGCCCACTAGAGAGTGGTGTACCAGTGTTGGGGGTGAAATTGACAGCCCAGCTCAAGTGCATGTACACTAATGCACGCAGCACGGGCAACAAACAGGAGGTGCTGGAAGCCATTGTACAGTGGGATAGCTATGACATAGTCGCCATCGCAGAGACATGGTGAGATGTCTCTTACAACTGAAGTGCTGCAATGGATGGCTATAAGCTCTTCAGAAGGGATAGGCAAGGAAGGAGAGGCAGTGGGGTGGCTCTATATGTTAGGGAGTGTTTCGATTGTCTAGAGCTTAGCAATTGTGATGATAAGGTCGAGTGCTTATGGGAAAGGATGATAGGGAAGACCAACAAGACAGATATCCTGCTGGGAGTCTGTTATAGACCACCCAACCAGGATGAAGAGGTAGATGAAGCGTTCCACAAGCAGCTGGCGGGAGTATCACAATTGGTTGCCCTTGATCTAGTGGGGACTTCAATATACCAGATGTCTGCTGGAAATACAACACAGCAGAGAAGAAACAGTCTAGAAGGTTCCTGGAGTGTGTGGAAGATAACTTCCTGACACAGCTGTTTAAGTGAGCCTACCAGGGGAGGTGCCTTGCTTGACCTGCTGTTTACAAACAGAGAAGTACTGGTGGGAGATGTGGTGGTCGGAGGTTGTTTTGGGCTTAGCGACCATGAAGTAATAGAGTTCTCAATTCTTAGTGAAGTAAGGAGGGGGGTCAGCAGAACCACTACCATGGACTTCTGGAGGGCAGACTTTGGCTTGTTCAGGGCACTGGTTGAGAGAGTCCCTTGGGAGGCAGCCCTGAAGGGCAAAGGGGTCCAGGAAAGCTGGGCATTCTTCAGGTAGGAAGCCTTAAAGGTGCAGGAGCGGGCTGTCCCCAGGTGCCATAGGACAAACTGGTGGGGAAGACGACTGGGAGGCCTGAACAGGGAGCTTTTCCTGGCACTCAGAAAAAAAAGGAGAGTTTACCACTTTTGGAAGAAGGACCTAGAACTCAGTCTGGCCACTGTTGTAAGGGATAACAAAAAATGTTTTTACAAATACATTAACAATAAAAAGAGAGCCAATGGGAATGTCCATCCTCTATTGGATGTGGGGGGAACATTGCCACCGAGGATGAGGAGAAGACTGAGGTACTTAATGTCTTCTTTGCCTCAGTCGTTAATAGTCAGACCAGTTATCCCCAGGGTATTCAGCCCCCTGAGCTGGAAGGCAGGGATGGAGAGCAGAATAAACCTCCCATTATCCAGGAGGAAGCAGTTTATGACCCGCTGAGCCACCTGGACACTCACAAGTCTATGGGACCAGATGGGATCCACCTGAGAGTACTGAGGGAGCTGGCAGAGGAGCTTGCCAAGCCACTCTCCATCATTTATCAGCAATCCTGGTTAACAGGGGAGGTTCCAGACGACTGGAGGCTTGCCAATGTGATGCCCATCTACACGAAGGGCCGGAAGGAGGATCCGGGGAACTACAGGCCAGTCAGTGTGACCTTGGTACCAGGCAAGATTATGGAGCAATACGTCTTGAGTGCGCTCACCAGGCAAGTGCAGGACAACCAGGGGATCAGGCCCAGCCAGCACGGCTTCATGAAAGGCAGGTCCTGCCTGACCAACCTGATCTCCTTGTATGGCCAGGTGACCCATCTAGTGGATGAAGGGAAAGGCTGTGGATATTGTCTACCTGGACTATAGCAAGGCCTTTGACACTGTCTCCCACAGCATCCTCCTAGAGAAGCTGGAGGTTCATGGCTTAGACAGGTGTACTCTTCACTGGGTAAAAAACTGGCTGGGTGGCTGAGTTGTGGTGAACGGAGCTAAATCCAGTTGGCGACCGGTCATGAGCGGTGTTCCCCAGGGCTCAGTGTTAGGGCCACTATTGTTTAATACCTTTACCAATGATCTGGATGAGGGGATTGAGTGCACCCTCAGTAAGTTCGCAGACAACACCAAACTGGGCAGGAGTGTTGATCTGCTTGAGCGTAGGAAGGCTCTGCAGAGGGTTCTGGTCAGGCTGGATTGATGGGCTGAGGTGAGTTGTATGAGATTCAGCAAGGCCAAGTGCCAGGTCCTGTACTTGGGTCATAACAACCCCACGCAACACTACAGGCTTGGGGAGGAGTGGCTGGAAAGCTGCCCATCAGAAAAGGACCTGGAGGTGCTGGTTGGCAGCCAGGTGAATGTAAGCCTGCAGTGTGCCCAGGTGGCCAAGAAGGCCAACAGCATCCTGGCTTGTATCAGGAATAGTGTGGCCAGCAGGAGTAGGGAAGTGGTCATGCCCCTCTACTCTGCACTGGTGAGGCCACACCTCGAATATTGTGTTCAGTTTTGGGCCCCTCCCTACAAGAAGGACATTGAGGTGCTTGAGCATGTCCAGAGGAGGGCAACAAAGCTGGTGAAGGGTCTGGAGAGCAGGTCTTATGAAGAGCAGCTGAGGGAACTGGGGTTATTTAGTCTGGAGAAGAGGAAGCTGAGGGGAGCCCTTATTGCTCTCTACAACTACCTGAAAGGATGTTGTAGTGAGGTGGGTGTTGGTCTCTTCTCCCAAGTTACTAGCAATAGGATGAGATGAAATGGCCTTAATCTGCATCAGGGGAGGTTCAGATTGGATATTAGGAAAGATTTCTTTACTGGAAGAGTGGTCAAGCATTGGAATAGGCTACGCAGAGAGGTGGTAGAGTCACCATCCCTGGAGGAGTTCAAAAAATGTGTGGACATTGCATTTCAGGGTGTGGTTTAGGAGGCATGGTGGTGTTGGGTTGACAGTTGGACTTGATGATCCTAGAGGTCTTTTCCAACCTAAATAATTCTGTAATGCAAGAAAAAAAAATACCAGGCTTGATAAAGTTCTATGAACTCTCATAAATCCACAGTAATCTGGTGAAATTAACTGAATTTGTAGTCATTCCTTACCTATTCTGCTAGTCAGACCTGAAGAAATTGTGTCCTCAAACATTCAAAAGGTAACCTGAGGACTTCTTCTGGAGAGATCCCATTTCTGAGAAGTGCTCAGAAGTCCGTTTTCCTCAAAAAGTTTAAGACTATACCCAATCATAGCTGATTTCTTTGTAGCATCAGTAATGCTGCTTCTATCACTATTACTCATTCTGCATAACACATGAGAATTTTCCAGGGAATTTTATTGTTGAACCAAGTTTCCTTGCCAGTCCTTCCATCGATGGAATGCCAATTGATTAGCTTTGTCCATACATCCTGAGAGCATGAAAGCTATCTATCCCATAGCCCAAGGAAAGAAAGAGTGTTATATTGAAGGAAGATGCCTAAAATATATGGAAAGACAAACGAGATTGAATTCCAGCTTTATTAGAAAGAATCAGCAGCGAAAAGAGGAAAGAAGAGTTAGTGTCACCCTTTTCTTTCCCTCAGGTGTCCCATGCCACCAGAGAAAAAAACATGCACATGCTGGTTACAGTTTTATATTGAGACCTAATCCAAGGCTTTACTTGTTTTAGCTTCAGGTTTCAAGAAAGCTACAACCCAAAGTTGTAGCTGAAAATGGCGACTGTACAACAATTTTAAGATACTTAACACATTAAACAGTTGGAAATAACACTACTTCAGCTTTTTCTCTAACAACTTTTATTTCACATCATAGAAGCATGACTATGAAAATATGCCAGCAAGAACTGCATGATACTTTAGAATGTTTGTCACCATGCAGTCAGATTAAAAAACATTTTGCAAGACCTTTATGAGTGACAGTTTTGTAGTCAATCTAGGTGAAAGCTAAAGTTTAGCAAAGAGTTTTGATTCACTGTGCAATGATATGGCAGCACAGGCTGCAAAAATAAAAACAGGTACAAAAACTGTGAAAAAAAAGCTTATTTGAGAAGGACAGAGAAAGGGAGATAAAGGGATACAGCTACTATAAAATTAAACAGTAAGATTGAAAGTACAGTGGTTTTCTCTCTGTTGAAAAGTAAAACTATGATCTTAATTTATAAACACCTAAATAATTTTCAACAGAAATACTTTCAAGTTCTGCTCTGCTTATTAAATGTAAGAAATCTCCACATAGGCAGCAGATAATTTTTCACAGTGCAAGGTACTTAACTATGTGTCTCAATCCATCTTTACTCTCCATCTAAAGATGGGAATCGTGAAAAAAGAAAAATAAAAGTAGTAACAAAAAAAGGCCACACAAACCTTGAACTGAAGCTATGTTCTATTTGTAGGAGATTCAGGCAATTATTTTTGTTTTGGTTTTGAGTGTTTTAAAAACATTGTGATTAGTTTACTTGCATAAATGTGGGAAGACTTCAATGAGGAAACCATTACACATGCAAGCCACTACCTTCTGTTGGGTAGAACTGGAAGTTTTCAGCGACATCATTGGTCCTGTTCTGAAAACAGTTTCTGGATGTGTTCTTTTGCTCAAGGAAGAGCTGCATTTTCCATATTTCCCAGTTCTATCCCTGACACTGAGTGAAGATCCACTTGGCCCTTACATACAATGTAGAAGAAGGCGAGGTTTCTTGGCAGACATAAAGCTGTCATTTAAAAGCAAACTATGGCACTTTCATCTTAGGAGCCAGAAGTGCTGATGTTCAACAAGTACCCAGTTCAACACAGCTAGTGGTCAAACCTGTGTCTTCACTCAGAATTCAAAAGTTAGAGTATTTGTTAACACTAAACTGCTGAACCTTGAGGACCACAGCCATCACATCTACGCAGATACTGAATGCTGTCATGTGTCTGTATTTAGAAATTTTTCTAGGTTTCATGATGGTCCTACAGCTCTAATATAGTCAAGCTGCAAAGCAGTCTAGGCGAATATTTTCTTTTCCTATTGATCCTAGCTAAGTTTAATTAACAAGAGACACATTTATCTTTGGTTTGAAATCAAAATTGCACTGGGAAATCTCTGTGCATTCGTCATTTGAATCCAGTTGCCAGGTAACACAACCTTTATATTATTTCTAGCAATTGATGTAAGAATTAAATGGTTGTTTGAAATTTAAGCTACTTTTGATTGGAAGCATGATATATGTGGTGTCTCACTTTCTTTATGTAAAACTAAATGTTAATTCTGCTGTAAGCATTCATGTTTATGAATTTAAAATTTACTTGACAGGACTATTCTCCAGTATTTGTTATAATTCCCTTTTTCCAGAAACACTCCAGGCAGCAGGATCAGGCGAGCAATAATTAATTGAAGTTGTATTTAAAAAAATAAAAGATGTAACAGTCAAAATAGATTCATTAAATGGAATGGAATAAATATATATAAGGAGATTGTTACAGTATTTAGCCATCCCTAATCTAAAACAGAGCATTGCTGTTACTTGGAGGTACATAGTTTGCACTTTTGCATTTAGCTTTGCATTGATTTAGCTTTACCTTCACATTCATCCAAATGTTCCATCAAATCATGCAAATCCTAAATTGATTTGTATTTACTCATGCACCTAATTTGAATAAATGTAAGTTAATGATCTGTAGATGAAATTGTATTTAATTGTTTTCAGTAACACTCAGTATCACCGGCTTTCCTTTCCTTCAGAATTAGATTTGGTGTCAAAGACGAGAGTTAAAGAAATGCAATGCATTTCCTATTTGAAAGTGTACTGCTTATTACTAAAGTACAATTATCAGCATGAGTGTATTGGGTGTTTGTGCCCAGGTGCTGGCAGTAGGGGGCTGCAGGAATGGCCCCTGTGAGGAGAGGCCAGGGTTGGCCCATGCCAGGTGCAGCGAGTTTCAACTGGCTCCAAAAGATCCACCACAGGGCACAGCTGAGCTCCTCAGTCAAGGTGGTGGCTTCTCTGGGAAAATGTATTTAAGAAAGGGGAAAAGATGCTGCAAAAGGGCTGTGAGAGAGATAAGTGAGAGAAACAGCCCTGCAGACACCAAGGTGAGAGAATAGGAAGGGGAAGGAGGTTCTCCACATGCCAGAGCAGAGATTCATCTGCAGCCCAAGGTGGCCAAGATGGAGCAGATATCCACACTGCAGCCTATGGAGGAACCCGCACCACAGGTCAGGTGGACATGCCCTGAAGGTCGCTGCAGCCCTTGGCTGCAGGAGGTGGAGATCCCATGCAGGAGGTGGGTCCTGGCAGGATCTGCTGCCGTTGGAGAAGAGCCCACACAGGAGAAGGTTTTCTGGCAAGAGCTGTACCCTATGGAAAGGAGCCAGCTGGATCAGTCTGTTCCTGAAGGAATGTACCCCATAGAAAGGACCCACACTGGAGCAGTTTGTGAAGAACTGTATCCCATCAGTTCAGTTAAATGTTAAAAGATCTGAAAGATGCCTTCAGGAGGACTACCCTTTTGAATTACCTACAGCTCTAGTACTTGCCAAAACAAGCAACAAAAAAGCATTGCTCTTTCATATTCATCACTCATGAGAAGAGTTTACAGTAGTTATAGTGAACAGTGTCCTTCAATGAAGTTTATAAGATAAGCCACCATATGTAAAGCACCGGAACAGAAAGACTTCACAAGCTACAGCTAGAACTGAGATATTCTGAGACACAGTGTTTCTGAGAAGTGAGCAAGTGACACATGAAAGGTTCCAAGTTTTTCGAGATGTTATCATTTTATTCTATTGCTGTTATAATGATAAGGATCTGACATTTATAAAGCCCAGCCAGGACTTTCAGGCAAACATGGCAGCTGTTAATCATATAGTCCTCCAATGTCTTTATAGCATTTTGACAAAGAGTTCAGTTTGGTCGAAGACTTAATATTAGAATGGGACTCAAGGTCTCTTAATCTTAATCATGCCTTGTTACCAAGTTCCTCACCATATTAGATGATGGACTTTGATAAGAGTCCAGAAAAAAATTTAAGTGATGTCAGAAAATAAGAAGAGATTTACACAGCTAAGATCCACTGTCGTATCTAGGTAAAATATAGTTGCTAAACAGTAGCAAAGTTCTACATAGTCAAAGTGCTATCTAGTTAATACTATAGTTTTATTCCTGCTCTACATTTCACTTTCAAAACTATAGGTCAGTGTTCTTTTTTTTTTTTTTTCTTTTTTTTGGCTGAAAGATGGAGATTTCCTTGTCAATCATTTGATAAGCATTCTGGGGTGTTTATACAGTTTTCCCAAAAATGTTTCAGCCTTTTCAGTGCTCCATTTGTCATCAGTTTCCTTTCAGGGGAGAAACATTTTTCCATATGTTTTTTTAAATTTTGTTGGTATGAAATCATGTAGAAACCATATAGGAATCAACTATACAGAATTCTCTGTGTGGCCCATCCACAATTATCTGTAGAGAGGTGGGTACAAACTGTGACAATGACTTCAGGTTTTTCATTATCCTTAAACATGTCCTGTTTATCAACCTACATGATGGCATACTGTCCTGGTAGCATGAAAAAAAGCCTTTCTAGGGTAGATGCAGCATAAGATGACTGAAATAATCCTTTAGCAGAGAAACTTCGGGTAATCAGCTGTACTGGATCTGGTTGGAATGGAGTTAACCTTCCTCATAGCAGCAAGCATGGTGCTGTGTTTTGGATTTGTGCCTAAAAGACAGCAGTATTTTAACTATTGCTCAACTCTCCTTGCTACAGCATATAGGCTTTTTCTCTTTCTCACTCAGGTAGGCTAAGGGTGGGCAAGATGTAAAGACAGCTGGGACAGCTGACCCAACTTGGCCAAAGGGGAATTACATGCTCTATAATGTCATGTGCAGCAGTAAAAACTGGGAGGTAGTTTTTCCAAGGTAGATGTTGTTTGGAGAAAGACTGGGCATTGGTCTGCTCATGGGAAGCAGTGAATGATTGTATTTGCAACACTTGTACTTGTTAGAGTTTATTTTTCCGTGCTCCTTTCTTCACTTATTAAACTGTCTTCATCTTGATCCACAAGTTTTTCTTGCTTTTTTTCTTCCAGTTCTCTCTTCTATCCCACTGGGATTGAGAAAAGAGGCAGGGAGTGAGCAAGCAGCTGGGTGGGTGTTTAGTTGCTGGCCAGGGTCAACCCACTACATCAGTGATCTTCAGAAATTGCTGTAACACCATTGGAAATTATGTTCTCAGTAAAGATGAATGTGGCTTGGTTTTCTGTGCAATTCATAAAATGTATGAGATCTATAATACCCATTAAGTGCAACACTTACTTCCTGACTTTGGATCAATCTCAATAAACACTAAGTGTTATTTAAAATCATTACTTCAAAACATTGGCTATCCAACATATTAAGTGAAGATCAAGACATCTAGCATAACTGCCTTAATTGCAGGCTTTTTGAGCTTTATTTATAGGTGGAAAAGAGGAAGGAAATGAAGCTTAACTGGAAATCAGTTTAAAGCAAGGACTCTGTTAGAAGGCAATTTGTGAACTACCACAAAGACTTAAAAATGTCCTGCTTTATCCCTGGTACAATAAAGTGATGATAGGAAGTAGTCAATACCTGATTTATTATTATTATTATTATTATTATTATATTATTATTATTATCTCCTCAGTTTGTGTCTATTATTTAGCTTCAGAATTATCTTTCTCCAGACACTCATTCTTTGTATATTACTCCAAGTAAGTAACAGTTTTATTTTACAAAGCAAACAATTAAGTAATTAGCACGTTTGGAACAAACCAGCCATCAGCATCCCCTCCACTGACACAGAACGGTAGACAGTGAAGATGGAAAACAGATTCATAACAGAGACAGCTTGATTTAGACTGTAGAAGATATTCAAGATTCTTTTGCGTAGTAATCCAGACCACATATATGAGTCTCCCAAAAGAAAGAAGTAATGGCCTCCCTCTCCAATTTTACTACCCTACAAACAACAGATTGTACTTTAAAGCACATTTGATCTCAGACTCAAGACCAGTCAGAAAGAGTAAGTGGATGTTCCTCCTCTCTTTAGCACCAATAGCTTAAGGATCTGCACACATTAGCTTTATTGTGGACTTGAAAGTTCTGTTTTTCAACTGTAAATGTAAATTAACTCTCTTCTTTATGCATAGTATGGTTATGTAATGATAATGATAATTTCTTTCTTCTTCCTTAGTCTAGACTACATTTATTATGCAAGTGATCATGTGACAACAGAAACCCTTTAACAGCCAGAGTTATCAGTTATTTAGTTACTACTGTAAGTGAACTTGAACTGCTGGTACAGTAATTTTTGTGTGCTGAAATTCATAAAATTAATCACAATTTTAGGTGTTGAAGATTTCAACATGTTCTATTGTTTCTATTTGATATGATTTGTTTGAAAGCTTGTCATTGCTTTGAAGATGAGTTCTAGTAACATCAGATCTCTAAACAAGTTTGGTCAAAAATGCCAAATTCTGAATAAAAACAATGCAAAATCATCGTAATTTGTAACATAACAAATTCCTTGAAAATCAGTAGAAATTAACTTGTGTATTTCTTGGTAACTCTGATGATAAGTAGCCCATGTTCAAGTATTTAGTCCACTGAAATGCTTGCAAAAACATCTCCTATGCTCAAAATGACATGAAAGTATTTTAAAATAAAGAAGAATACATGTTTTAAATCTCCAACTAGATCTATATATATAAAAAAAAAATCCTTCTTTGGAAAGACTTATCAGCCTATGCATTGTCCTTCTGAACTCAGCGCTTTGCATACTGACTTCTCGGACAGAGTTCAATAGTTTACCAGAAATCTCTAAATAATGGTGCTCCATTGAAACAGCTACAATGTTACCAAGAATCAGTAGTAAAATATCAGTCTGCATACCTTTTATTTGATTAATCACTACTTTTTTATTGTACTTTTTATATATAATGAAATATGCTGCATTACAGTACCTGGGGAACACAGAAAAAGGATCACAGGATAAAAGAGACATTGTGAATATCAATAAGAATAAATCTGTTCTGAAGATTATGAAACCAGTTGAGTCATATCATCTGCCATGGATAAATTTTGCTTTACTGAGTTTATGCTTTGCCAGCGTAAAATTGTGTCATACAAAGAATTCTGTTGTGTTCCGATGAAGAAGGAAAATATTTTCATTGAGGGCCCAGTCCAATAATTGATGGGACTGTTTTGTTTTTTTTTTTTTCAGGGCTACATATCTGGCCAGACTTGGGATGAAGGAATAATGGATATTGCATGTACTCTGGTATTCTAGTCAAAGAGGGAATTTTTAAAAGCCAGCAGAAAAATAACTTTTTTTTGAAACAGACTGTATGAAAAGACAGATATGGAAGGCAGAGGAGCATAAGTAAATTTTTGGCTCCCCATTAAACCAAAAGGGAGAGATGGTCTCCTCTCCTGTTGAAAAAATGGAGATACACACAGCCTGTTCTGCATCAAACAAATAAAAAAACAGCCTTTTAGGTAGAGTCATGACGGTCTGCCTGGATCTGACTTCAGCCTCAGTGGGAGAAATCACACTTTGATAACTGGGTGTTTAATCAACTAGAAAACACTTGTTTCAGCACAGATTTGTGTCCTCCTGCTCTATTTTCTTTAATGGCAGTCTCTCAGGTGTCTACACTTGTGCAGAATTTACAGCACAATATTTCATTTCTATTTTTTTGTATGCAAAACACTCTTTTGCCTATTGAAGGAAGACAGATTGGCTCTCATAGAGTTCCTGATCCTTAATTTAATGTCCAGTCATTGGGAAAAATAAATGGAAGAGCTGCCTTAAGAGAGGAAGATTTTTTTTTTCCTTCAAAGAAACTTGAATAGAATTTACAGCTCTCTGCCCTTAGACTTTTTTTAAATTTCTTTTACTCAAATTTATCATACATACTTTTGCCTTTAGTTTTTAGCTCCTGCTTTGAAACTATATCATGTCTATGGCTTCTTCCTTATTGTCTGTGCTGAAGAAGACAAGTTAAATTCTTCACATGGAAATCAATCTTGACCCTTTCCTTCTCTGATCAGCTGCAGACATAATGCTTTCAATAAATTAATTTAATAAACTGAAAGAGGAGAAATAAAAAAAAGGTATTTTAAAAAGACAAGTGTAAAATTAGTTTTCCTGGCCAAAAGGAGAAAGACTTTTTTTGTTTAATATTGTTGCTAAATTTGGAGGGTTTGCGTATCTATAATACAAAGCCTCAGTGACTGATTTTTTTAAAAGCTCTGCAGCATGTAATAAAAGGTATTCCATATGATCCAAGGTTTAGTACTTTTCTACATCATTAAATCACCTGCAGTTCTTCTGCAGCTTCACATGCAGTCCATTTCCTTCTGGTGCAGTAGTTTTGGAATTACACGCCATTTACATAGCTGGACTGAGGGGATCAGTGAATACCAGCCCTCTTCTTTAATACACAGATATTAGTACTGAGATACACTGCTGAGACTTGGTTGGTCTTAAAATATTGGACACTGCTCTTAGAGGGATTGTATGCAGTTTTTTTAATGTTTATGAAAGAAAAGTAGGGTTAGGTGGATGTATTACATGCTCTGGAACTAGCATATGCTCAGGAAATTTCCAGAAAATTTTGGGAAAAAGGAATGATCATAAGTCCATGGCAGAAAATAAAGCCTGATGTATATATAGAGTTCAGACAGCAGATTTTCCACCCCCCTGCATGCTAGTAGACATTTGATTTCAAAGCTTGATTATGTTATTAAATTGTTTCTATACAGTATTGTTTTTATAGCTCATACTCCAAATATTTCCAGTGCATTTGAAAAATGCATACACTTAAGAAAGGAACAACAGAGCTTGTACAATATAATAGCACAAAAACGAATTTATAGCATTCTTCAGAAGGCATGGAATGTATTACATTTAAAAATAAAAAATAATTTAAAGAACCCATAAAATCCATTAATGTTTTAAAAAATTAATAAACTCCATGACAATAATGACACTTCATATTTCTAAAACTATGTAATTGTAGAGCTGTAAAAAATGTGGCATCTATCAGCAGGAAATTCTTCACTAGACTTTTCGGCTTGTCACTTAGTTTTATAGTTGATTCACAACAGAAGATCTAGAGTTTGTGATGCCAGCTACAAAGAGCCTCAGATTTATTCTTTACTTGTGTTTTAAGACCACCTTAAGAACTGAAGTCTCTGTGACCCTGAATCTCTCTGTACCTGAATATCCTTGCCATGTCATCATTTCAACAGCCTAAGAAGCTGAGCACATATATCACTTCGGACACAGTCTTCAGCTTTTTGAGAATATCTGATGAAGTCTGAAGAACCTCAGGCCTTCACTCAATTTCTTCATTATTTCAAAAATATTCTCATGTTACAAAGCACCATTTTGAGTTTTAATTTTAGGCTGAAAGCCAGGAGCAGAATGAATTTTTTATTTACAAACATAAGATGTGCAAAGAATGTAACAGGCAGTATACCCATGAGAGAGAATAGTTTCTTCATTATCTGCTCCTACCATAATATATTCATCTGCCAGAGAAGACCAATCATTATCTGAAGTTTCTTAATAAACATCCAAATCCCACCTCTTGCAAAAGAGCCTCATAGAGTTCAGTAAGATTGCGGTAACATGATAAAAAGTGCTCAGAGGTAATACTAGTGGGAGACACTGATCCAGTGCAAAACAAACAAACAAAAAGTGGTTTTCCCTCTCTGATTTACTTCATGACCACAAAAACAGTTCTGCTGGTACAGCTGAGGGCAAAATGCTATAGTCTGGAGGGATAAATGAGTAGCAGAAATATCAATTTGGATCAAAGCATTTCAGTTGCAATTTAACAATAGTTAGTTCACAGTAGATTACTCAGCCAGATGTTAATGCTGTTTATTAAATTATACCAAGGAAACATATTTTTTCTTCAAGTTCCTTTTTCTTCTTTGTTGCTGAGCCACAGTTCTTGCCTCCATCCTGAACTCACTTCTTATTTTGGCCTATTCGCTGTGATGTTCTGTAAAAATCCGCTTTATTTACACAAACTGGTCTTTGAATCTGCCCAGAAGAACCTCTGCAGTGAACACTAAAAGCAATTAAAACTCACATGAAAGCTTCCCATCAAAACAAGTATGCTGTGGTTAATCATATCCTAGTTCATATTTTAGAGATCTGCAAGAGGTTTAGTTAGGCTGGGGGAACAGGTGAAAAAAGCTGACATTTCAGAGTTGAAATATCATCACTCTCAATGTTAAAAACAGGAGAAAGTTCTTTTTTCTTTTTTTTTTTTTGTAGTACACTCCCTCTTTTTCACCCAGTGCAACATGGGATCTCTAATCAGCTCGAGTAACCTTGGCATGATTAAGACTGTCATGCTTGGTCTTAAGACTAGCACAGAACCAATACATTGCCCAGTTCCATTTATAATAATATTACTCAACTGGCTGCTTGTCAAAAGCAGTGAGGCCATCTGTAATTTGATTTCCCTTTGACTTCTTAAATCTACATTTCAGTTCATTCATTTCTATATGGAAGGGGAAAATGAAAACTAAATCTGCTTATTGCAGATACTCAGAAAGTAGTGATCATTGTAATTAAATTTAGTTTCAATCCAAGAAACCCTTGAAGAAAAGCAAAGCTATTTTCTCAGATCCTTGAAAGATAGTCAAATATTACTATTCATGTGCTCTTCAAGGTATTTAACTGCACTTGACTGAGTCTTACCATTGCAGAGTTAAATGTATGGTTTGTGCTGACTTCAAGAGAGATTTGTCTGCACTTATGAATGGAACAGTGTCTGATTGTTTTCCTGAAAGTGGGTTCATTCACCCAATGTGCAAAATGCCAAAATACACACAGAGTGGAGGTATTTTATTAATTTCATATTTGTGCAAAGATGGGTCCTGGGTGGTAACTCCACAAAGCTAGCACACTGCACCAAGAAACTACAAGGTATTTATACAGTTAAATTTGTTAGTAACAGCTAATATTCATGCCCCTCAGCTAATCATTGGTTAGTTTCTTTCTCACTTCATCTTAAAGGTACAGCTACCTTTAAATTTGCCACACACGCTTGAAGAGTAAGGGGCCTCTTTGAGTAGGGGCTTTCTGACCTCTGGGCGTGATTTTTGGTATTATAATGAGGATAGTTCAGCTAAAGAGCACTTAGTTTTAGTTCCTATGGACATGCAGAAACATCCCAATTAGTCATCCTCCTTGACTTCATACTGTATCACTCAGCTTTTGGGGTCTTCTGAGGCAGGATGTTCCCTTTTATCAGTCTGTCCATTCTTCTTCAAGGATATAGTTGTGAAAAAAATGCTTCCCTATCGCTCAGTTCCCTCCTCTGTCCACCCAATTCTGTTTTGCAAAGCTCACATAGTCCATTATTATTACTTAGTGGAAAATTTCATTTTCTGTGGGGTATCATGATGAAATGAATGTTAGTGTTGAGCTTCTCCAGACTGGAGGGAGACAGGCATGGAATGTCTTTACAGTGATAATGCAAAGCATAAATCTAATGGATTACCACAACTAATTTGTAAAAATTAAAGTGGCAAAAGGCGAGACTTTTAAGACTAGAGAATTACTTTTGTTAAACCAACAGTTTGAACCTCCCTGACGTTTGTTCTTCGGAGAAGAAATACTACAATTATAAGTAGGGAAAAATAAAGGAAAATATTTTCATCAAATAACAAATACTTTGCAGAAGACCTAATGCATAGTTTCAATAGAAATCCCCCATGAATATCTATTTTAAAATAATTTTAAACTAGGAGCTTCTCTGCATTTTTCAAACTCTCAGCCAGATTTTTCCATAAGGGAAGTTACTATTTGTATTGGGTCTGACTGCAATGGGGTTAATTTTCTTCACAGCAGCTTGTATGGTGCTGTGGTTTAGATTTGTGACCAAAACAATGCCTATAACACAGTAATGATTTAGATATTCCTGAACAGTGTTTGTGTAGGGTCAAGGCCTTCTGTGATTCTCAGTCTGTGTCCTCCCACCGCCCTACCTCTAGTGAGTATACTGGGGGTTCACAAGAGGTTGGGAGGTGACACAAGCGGGCAGATGGCCCAAACTAACCAAAAAGATATTGCACGCCATATAAGATCATTCTCAGCAATAAAAAGGGAAAAGAGGGGTTTTAGGGAGGTTAGCCATCTTTTGCTCAGGAACTGGCTGGGCCTTGGTCTACCCATAAGAGGTGGTGAGGATTCCCTCTGCATGTCTTGTTTTGCTTTTTTTTTTTTCCTCTCTTCTTCCACTTCTCCTTTGCTTATTAAAAATTTTTATCTTGACACATAAGTTTTCTTGGTTTTACTCCTCCTTTCCTCTTCCCCTGATCCACCGGTGATGGGAGTGGAAGTGAGCCTAGCTGCCTACCAGGGTTAGCACACAACACTACTGTACCAAAGCAACTGGACTTTTTACTCCCGCTTTTGCTCAGATAAACTGCATTTTCACACGTGCTAGTTCCATGGAGACTCTGATTAGTGACTTGCAAAAGAAGTATTTTCAGGTACATTTGCTAAGTATGAAAGTCCTCCACTCTTCTATCAAGCATACAGTAAGAGCCAGGCAGCTGACCACAAGAATTGTTCACTTAGAAAACATTTACTTTTATTGCATTTCCACTAACAGTTTTAGACTTCAGAAATGTTTGTAGGTAGCTCATATGTTGAGGGCATACAGAAATAAGCTACAAAGCTCACCTTAGCAACTTCAAGGAAGGAATCACTGGCACCTAAACTCACTGCTTTAAAAAAAATGAGCAAAAAATTTTAAATTCTTCAGCATGTAAGAAGCACTGTTGCATCTCCTGCTAAGAAATAACTTCCCATTTTCTACATATCTAGAAGTCAGGAGAGTGTCTTCCTATGATCATTAAAGATAAGCCAAGTGTTTCAATGCACTTAGTAAATATTTTAAAACATTTTGAATTAGTTTTCCCCAAACAGAAATAAAAAATAAATTTTGGATTGTCACAAATCACCAGTCAAGATACTATGGCTTTTAGCAAGAACCCATACTGTTTAGGTCCCTTTCTGCTTGCCCCAAAAAGCTGTCATTTGTAAAGACAAGAAAGCTTTTAATGTAAAGCTCCTTTAAAGAATAATCCACATTGTATAGGGACAATGCCTGGTTGTCAAAAGATTCTCACATATAAACACTTTAAGGCTAAGAAGATATGCCAGTTTGCATCTAGAACAAGTCAAAGCACAGATAATCATGAGGCAAACATTTGATATAAACAAGGATACAACTCAGTTTTCCTCTGATTCCATAAATGTTGCTTCTAGATGCCACGATCATCTTTGACTATCTATTCTTTTTGCAAGCCCTTTTCAAGTATTTAGTCTAAATACCTTCAGCTATTCTTAAGTAACTCACCAATGGACAGTACCTCCCAGAGCTGCCCCCAAGCAATTCCTGGGCATTAATGCCCCGGACATGGCACATCACTGATTTGATGTGCTTGCAGTAGAGACATATGTGTAGAGACAAACCCCGCACTGGAAAGTTACAAAATTCCTGTTTTGGTGGAAGAGAAATTTGCATTTAAGTGTTACTCTCTTCAATAGTGTACACTTAGAGTAAACGCAGAGGATAATAATGTAAAGATACCATCAGAAATACTTTTGATAACTCTTCTTTGCCTTTCTTTCCCCTTTTCTTGTTTCCCACCATGTGACCATAGTCAAAGTCAAAGATGAACTCAAGCTAGTTTGCCTGTTACAAAAAGAAAGGCAAGCTGGTAGGTATTCTTCTGTGAAGAATCTAACATTTTTGCCAACAGATTAAGTGGTGGCATATACTGCTGAAAATAAGAGACAGTCTGGATACTTCAGAGATCTAGTTCCTTTAGGCTAGGTGCCAGGATTTTGTGTTTGTTCAACAACTTTGAAAACATTGCAGTTATGGACTATGTATCACAACACCTGAGGATAACTCAGAGAAAACCCAGACATATTTATAATTTTCAGTTCAATTTAATAGCACTGTTTTTCCAAAGCCCAGTCCTTTTTTAAAATCTTTAAAGTCTTGGAGCACGAATAGTGCAAAATAGGCTAGAAGTCTTATGCCATTTTCTGCTCGTGATTTCATAGCTAGTTCTTCTGGTTTTCTTGGTTCCTTCTTTAACTGTACAAGTTCAAAACCAAGCCAGCAAATAGCTTGTATGTGGGCATATGAAGTTATGTGACTTTTCAATTGCACAAAGAAAAAATAATGAATTTTTCTTTAAATAAAAGGAACTGTAATGATAAATGACATTTAAACTAGTTTTCATGTAATATGAAATATTACATTAAGTTTGATTAGGAATTTCAGAATCCAGCAAATGATGTACAGAGGCATGTCAGAAAAAGATTTAAAGTTCTTGATTATGTAAGTTTTATTATATTCAAGTGGTATAATACATATTATTTGTCTACTTTAGAGTGCTATCCTACAGAATTAAAACCAGATTACACTTGTTAAATAAACAAAATTAATACCATAGTGCATTACTATTGTCTTTTTATTGTGTAGAAGATAATTTGCATAATTTGCAAAGACTCTGCTAGTCATAACAGTGAATTCGTGAGGCCCATTGTTTATCTCTGTTACATTAAAAATGGAATTTCACATAGGATGATAAAAGCATTTTATGGCAACTTTGAAGGCTTTTGATGGTTTTCCATCCCAGAAGGGAAGGAAAGAAATGCCTTTGAAAACTTTCAAAAAATACAGTTCTGTCAAAATATACATTTTTGCTCCAAAGTTTTCACGGTATTTTTTTCTAGACTCTGCCTCTATCTTTCCTTTCTCTTTGGACAGACTTGATCAGATAGCCCTGGACAATAACTTCTAATGAAGGTATGTTGAAAATTGTAAATCTCTTCAAAAAAGTGTGTATTTTGAAAAATCAGTTTCTGGCAGTGAAACCGCTGTTAATAAGAAAATGTTCTAGTTATAGAATTATAGAAGCAAAAAATTTTTCTATTGCAATAAGCCAGGATGGCAAATTTCTACTTTGTATATTAAATGATCATTTTGGTTTTTTGTAGTGAAGTGGCACAAACCTATTTTAAAAGCTTACATGGAGAATTAGTAGATTTGTTATTTAAGACTGGAGGTAGACTATCTAGCTTTATTGGCTTAAGGATATCTACATAAAAGACATCTACTCTTTAAAGGGAGTTGTAGTTAAAAAAAAGAACAAATATACAGGTAAAAAGTCAGAGGATTAAATCTGTCTATTGACAGAAGTAATTGGTAAAAACTTTAAAAAGTTTAAAATTCTCATTTCAGTTTGCTGCAGAAATGTTTAAACTTACATTGTATTGAAAACCTGTGATAGCTAGTTTGCAACAAATGCAGACGTGCTCAGCTGTTGGGTTGAGATAAATATCCCATGCCTGTCTCGTTAATATGAATGAAATATTTTAGAATTTGTATTGTCCTGTCCTTATAAGGACACATGAGAAAGATATTTATGTTTTTCTGAAGCACACATCCTTGTGAGCGGGCAGGTGCTCTCTCTCCTAGGATCTTTTTTCTTTCCCTTCAGCTTTTGCAGTTGGTCAAACAAGACATTTTCAACAGTTTCCAACAGTGGTTTAAGGTATCCTGACAATAAACTGTTGCCTGCATATCTGCAGTAGGGCCCATTAGTCAGTAGCTAGTGAAACCTGGAACACATTAGGCAAGACTAATACTGAAAGCTGTATTGAGTGGACTTAAAACAGAGAGAGGGCGAGGAGGGTACTTCATCTGAAGAGGTGATACTTGTCCTGTTTTTCTTGTTCCATTTGCAAGTGTCTTTGTTCTATTGTTTACTGCAGTTTGGGAAGTGGCAAATATATAGTCATATTCATAGAATCATAGAATCATAGAATGTCCTGAGTTGGAAGGGACCCACAAGGATCATCAAGTCCAACTCATTTCCCTGCAGCGGACAAACCCAAATTCACACCATGTGTCTGAGGGCGTTGTCCAAGCGCTTCTTGGTTGTCAGGCTTAGCACCATGACTACCTCCCTGGGGACCCTGTTCCAGTGCTCCACCACCCTCTGGGTGAAAAACCTTCTCCTAACATCCAACCTAAACCTCCCCTGGCACATCTTCCTGCCATTCCTTCGGTTCTATCATTGGTCACCAGAGAGAAGAGATACGCACCTGCCCCTCCTCCTCCCCTTGTAAGGAAGATGTAGACCACAATGAGGTCTCCCTTAGTCTCCTCTTCTCTAGGCTGAACAAACCAAGTGACTTTAGCCACTCCTCATACAGTTTCTCCTCTAAACCATTCACCAGCTTTGTGGCCCTCCTCTGGACACTCTCTAGTAGCTTTATATCCCTGATGTACTGTGGTGCCCAAAACTGCACACAGTACTCAAGGTGAGGCCGCATCAGCGCAGAGTAGAGTGGGGCAATCACCTCCCTTAACTGGGTAGCAATGCAGTGCTTAATGCACCCCAGCACATGGTTGTCCCTCTTGGCTGCCAGGGCACACTGTTGGCTCATGTTCAACTTGCCATCCCCAGGTCCCTCTCTGCGGAGCTGCTCCCCAACCTTTCATTCCCCAGTCTGTATGTATATCCAGGGTTGCCATGCCCTAGGCGCAAAATCTGGCACTTGCCCTTGTTAAACTTCATACGGTTGGTGATTGCCCAGCTCTCTAATTTGTCTAGATCTCTCTGTAGGGCCTCTCTGCCCTTGAGAGTGTCAACAGCTCCTCCCAAATTTGTGTCATCAGTGAACTTAATTAGTATTCCTTCAAGTCCTGCATCCAAGTCTTTTATAAAGAGATTAAAGAGTACCAGCGCCAAGATGGATCCCCATGGAACCCCGCTAGTGACTGGCCGCCAGCCCGATGTAACCCCATTTACTATGACCCTTTGAGCCCGACGCATCATCCAATTGCTCACCCATTGCATTACATGTTTATCCAGCTGTATGCTGGACAATTTGTCCAGGAGGGTACTGTGAAAGACAATATTAAAAACTTTACTGAAATCCAAAAAGATATTGGAAGTGTTCACTAGCTTGCTTTAAGTATACATTCATAACTTCAGGTGACTGGACTGTTTAATGTACCTAGTAAGCCTTGAAAACATCCTTTCATAAAGAATCACTGAGAATGAGTCACGTGAAAGGCAATCTCTCTGCATTATTATGACATGGTCTATTTGTCTGAAACCCTCTTGATGAGCTAGTAACTGGCTTGCTATAAGATCTGTGCAGAAATTCCTGTTAGAGGATTTCAGACTGACAACATACTCTTTCTCAGTTCCAAGGGAGATTGGAAGAAAGCAGCTCCATTTCTGCTGGCTGAGCTGTTGAGGAACAGGGAATCTAAAGGAAGCATAGCTAACCAGGTTCCCAAGGCTTCCAGCATGCTCTGTTACTACTTGAAAGTTGTCAGAAAATAAATAAAATAATACTATTCAATTCAAATTTTTTTCAAATGTTTTATTATAGTAATTTTTTAGAAAGATTCTCATTTTGGAAGAAACCATTAGTTCAGAATTCTGCAACCTTCTAAAGAATATCCCCATTTTGCTTAAATCTCAATTCGCAAATATCTTTCAGTATCTGCTCGAGTTTTGTAAAGTGCAACCATGATTCTATTTCTATTTTTACTTTCAGTCTTTATCTTTTCTAACATGTGGACAGGTGTCATATTGCAGAATAAGTAAAAGGCATTATTCAATGCTCTAAACACTTCTATGTGAGATTGATAAGTAGCAGATTTCAATCTGAAGAAAGTTATTTTGAAAGTTTTCATTACAAATTTTCCCACCAGCTCCTGAGATAAAATTAAATTTTTGGATGCTGACTTTCTAGTACTGTAAAAAACATCCAGAGAAATATTCTTGTCTGTGATATGTGTAGCACTTCATCTCATGATAATTAATGTTTTTGCAAGTTCCTTTTAAACCATGTTAGTCTTGGTTTCTATTTTATTTCCTTTAGGTAGCTAATGCTATTACAAGGTACAGAGGTAGTCTTGGCTTCTTTGTGCATAGAAAATTTCAAATTGACTATTGAGCAAAAAGGTGTCTAGAAAGAAATAGGTAACACTTGCTCTTGTGTAATAAGAGCAACAATGATCAGTGAACAGTTCATGCTAATTACTTCTGCAGTGATTCAATCACATTTTCCATGTGCAATGTCCTACAGGAAAGCAGTAAAAGCAAGTGAAATATAATAATACATATTGTGAAATGTTTTCCATCACTGTAAAATTAATTGCAAAAGATATGGCTCCCAGCAGAGGTACCTACTATGTTAGACAGATGCTTTTGCTTTTAGAGGGTATAAAAATGTAATGTCACATGGCTGATTTGCCCTATAAGACAACCTGAAGTGATTACTTTTGCTTGTTCATCCTTCCAGTGATGATAGCAGGAGTTCTGGTTTTCTGAAGTTTGACCTATAAAAAAGTATTACTTTTAATGATCTATTGCCAGATACATGTATTTGCATGTAAAATATACAAAGCCTTAAGAATAGTAGTCATGGTGACCTCTGACCTTGAACGACATTAAACTGTTGTAACGGATCTTAATGTTTAAAAGCAATTTTTTTCTATTTCTCTTAGGTAAAGACACCTTTCACCCCATTTTCTTACTCCACAGACATTTCTATCAATTATTTATTTTGTACAACCCTCTCCCCCAATTTTCTGTAAAGACATGCTGAATGCTGGAGCAAATATAATGTGTAGGAATTTTCAGTTTTGTGTTTGTGGCTTTTGGTTACATTGAGTAATATTGAATTCCTGAATGTAAGAAAATAATTAACAATATAGTAATTTAAAAGCTGTTTGTTAAGAAATTTAATAATTATATTAATTCTCTGGATTAATACATAAATACAAATGCTGGATAAAGCTACTAAAAAAGAAGAATATCATAAATGCACCGATACTGTCTAAAATCTTTATACAAGTAATCAGACAAACATAGATTCATCCTCTCATTGCGTAAACTGAAAGCTTTACAACTTATTCTCAATATTTTTTTCCAGCTTGTATCATAAGTCTGAAGAATAAAGGGTACTTTCCCCCTTTTTGTTCTGATGAAATTGGTTTTGTAGGGTGACCTATGGTAAAATTCTTTAACTTGGACAGCAATATTCTTAAAGGATTGTCCAAGGGGAGATATAAACAGAAGGAAAAAGAAAAACTCACAACTCCTTTGCATACAGTCTCTCAAAGTTTCTAACTCACCAAATTAGATATTCAGCTTCCCTTTCTGTACTGTTTAAACTCTCCTTTCACTTCTTCCTACCAGTAAACATGCTATCATTTAAATGTTCTGGCAAACAATCATTTCTGTATTTATATTAGTACTTATTGTTTATTTTATCATTATTATTTACTCTGCACAATCCTCTATTATTAATATTTATTAATTATAAATAAATATGAAATGACAATATTTGAAGAAAAATCATGAGACATATCAGACACCTTCTTCTGCAAGGGAAATAATTTTGCACTAATTTCAGGAATCTTTCTGCAGTGGGAGGAAGAATTTAATGGACAAATTTTAGTGTGGATTTCAAAGAATTTCAGGCACAGTTTTTGAAGGTAGACAGGATGCATAAGCCCTGAGGTATGTTTAAAAAGCTATTTCCAAATTAGAGTTCCACCCTGATCCCATTTAAATAGTTTAGCAGTCCTTGGGAAAAAAAGAAAGATTATTTTCATAATAATTCCCATTGTAATCACAAAGGAAAGAAAGTCCATCTTTTTTTTTTTAACTATGCCACTGTGTACATTCCAAAAATCTCTCTTCTATGCATTGTTCATGCATGTTGAATAATGTGGATCTTTGATGCAGCTCCACTGGGAGAGTGATGCTCTCAGTTTCCCAGAGGACTGCAGTGTAATGCATGCTTTTGTCCCTCTTGCTCTTCTATAGCAAATACTACAGCCTTCCAAAGGAGTACATTAGTGCTCCTAGTGTCAGTGGCTGTGGCTGCTGTTAAGGGAGAGAAAAAAAAAAAAAAGCTTAAATGAGTATGGAAAGCATTCCACAGAAAACATCCCAAAGTAGAAGAAATTCCCTCCTGAATTCAGAGTGATGTAATTGTAGGGAAAAAAAGATGAAATGATTGAGGAATACCCTAAATCAGTGTGTTAGGGTCCTCTGAATCCAATTGCTTTTAGAGAAGAAAAATAAGAAGGTTAAGAAAAGAACAAGCTGTACATTATAGATTAACGAGTAGGTAACATTCATTACGTAATGATTAAATAAGTCATAAACCAAAGAAAACCTCCCCATCTTCTGTCTTATCAATGCCAAGTCAAAGTAGTTTAAATCACAGCAGCACTTTGCTTGGTGTCCAACTCAAGTCAGAGGAAGACTGATAAAGGAAAACGTATTGGAACAGCACCCAAAATGGTAAGCTGCTGCACAACTATTTTATGCTGACATGAGACCATGCCCAAAGCATTACTTGATATTTTGCTCTGCTGTTGGGCATCAGCTTACATATTTGGAGACATTCAGGAAATAGGCCCATCATGTGCCCAGACTCTAAGCTGAATCTCCAGAATTACAGCTAGAGAACTGTGCTGTTCTGTGACTCCCTGCCTGAGACAGGACTGAGGTCAGTGACCTGTGTGGTGATCAGTGATCAGCTTTGGCACAGCAGGAACTGTGACTGGTTCGAGTGGTTCTCTGTAGATGGAAAGGTTTTTTGTCTGCAGAAATGCAGGAAAGAATGAGACTAAAGGTGTGTTTGAAATAACATTAAGGTATTACTATTGTGTCCCACATTTTCTGTTATGCTGCCATACCCCTACAAGACATTCCTTGTAACACAGTCCACATGGACTCAGTGCCTGTACTCATATGTCTGGCCAATGTTTATTGTAGAGCTCCTGTAGCTTAAAAATCATTCTTTTTTTTTTTTTTTTTTTTTTTTTTTGGCAGGGGAAGGGTGGATGTAAGCAAAAGAAACAGATCAGAACTTAGAAAATAGGCCCCTACCCACTTTGCCAACAGTCTGAATGGCTGAGAAGATAAACTCTAATAAAGGTCTTTTTTCAAATATGACCAAATACAGAACATCTATTGATACACCAAACATTACGACAGATATGTTGCCATAGGATTTGTGGTTTACTAATTGCAGAATATGAAAATAAGGAGAAAAATTATTGTCATAGGTCCCACTATAGAAAATTGTGGTATGCAGAAATGCTTAAAATTACTGAAGAATTAAAAAAGACTAAGAGAAAGAAATATGGCCAGATATCTTGAATTGTTTGAATGTTGGGTACGTAATATCAACAGAAAGGTGAGTTGGATCTCTAACATTTAAACTGATTATGACAAATAGCAAAATCTTAAAAGGATTCTTTTTCTTTAATAAAAGGGACCAACACAGTTATTTCTAAAGAAAACAGTACTGTAAAATTCCGAGCTATGACAAACTCTCATAGTATGCTCTTAAAAAAATGGAGAGGAATCTGCAGACAAAAAATGGGTTTGTCTTTGGTCTGTCTGAAAGGACTGAAAGCACATTTACTGACAGTTTTGGTATCGTGTTCAAATACACTCAGTCCCACAGTTACACTCTGGAGAGTCTCCTTTTGTGAAATGCCAGGGCTGTCAATTTCATCGATTTGCAGCATGCTCCGTTCCTCAGATATTTTATTAATAGAAGATGAAATTTCAGAATCTATCAGGATTCTTAAAGTCTAAAATGGATATGTGCAAAGAAAATGAATAGAGAAAATTAGGTATTCTAGGAGGCAAATATAACCCAGCATAGATATTATTTCAATCATATGTATCTCACAAATCTTTAGCATTAGGACTACACATAAATATTATGCTTGAAATCAGTTAATAGTTATGAACACAAGCACTTGTCACTTTGTAAGTTTACAGTTGCTGCAAAAATATAAACCAGCTTTCGACCTGTAGAGAAAGCAAATTCATTCAAATATTCAAAACATTAAGAAATGTTCACATGGATGAACAAATACATATTCACACACACTTTGAACTGCTGGATGGAATTACATTCATACACTGAAGATGCTTTTACTTTAAAGAAGTGAAAGAGAGAGGGAGCAAAATGAAACAAACTGAATCACTGCATGAGGCAACAATTAGCTTGTGTTTTTTGGTACATAGAGTTTTGGTCACATGAGGGCCGTTCTGCACTGCAGAGATATTTCTAGTTGACTGACCAAAACACTTTGAGTGCCCATCTTGTAACAACAGCAATAAAGACTTGGTTACTGTACTGCAGGGTCAGGCCTGCGGCGTGGACATGTAAGTTTGTCAAGTGTTCTCCCGTGAAAGCCTGAAGCAAGAAAGTTAGCTAAGGAAAAATAGTTTTAATGCAAGGAAACAGAGAGCTTGATTCCTCCAGTTGTGGCCAGTCTTGTTACTAAGCCCTAGGAACATGCCAAGCTCCAGGAGAAGGCTGGCTATATTTCCAAAAACATGCTCCTCAATATTTTCAGGTATCCTGTGGGTTTCTCAGTCCATCAGCTTCCAGGGTTACCAATAACTCTTCATTCCTAGCAGAGTAAATGAACACAGCTGCCTTGCACCCCCTGAATGGAAACTTCCTACTAGTCAGATTCTTATCTTGAATAGAGCCTAAAAAGATTGGCAGAATGTAGTGCTGTTCAGGGCAGTAGAAAGTTGCATGACAATGAGTAAGATTAATGGAAAGTGCTGAAACTTATATTTAATTATAGTTCACATAGAATCTGAATGGCATTTGGCAATTTATTTCAATTGGCAGGAAAATGCCAGGTTATTCCTAACTTCTTGACTGCTACTCTATATATCATATCTGATGACACACATTTTCAGAGCAGTCAGATGCACAGTACCTGTCTTTTTTTGCTTGAATGAAAGATCAGTCACAGTTCTTACTTAATAACTAATAGTGAGTAGCCTCTAGTAATTCTGACATTTTATCTATAAGATGCAATGTCTGCATTTCAATAGATATAAGGGCCTATCATTTTAGTTGTCTCTAGCTTAGATCACTTTTTTTTTTAACCTAAACATAAGTAGAAAAGAGTTTCACTTTAGATCCACACTTCACTTTCTTTCCTATCCATGTAAATAAATATACAACGAGCAATCTGTCAGTTCTCTGGATTGACTGCATGCAGTTAAATCAAAAGGACTCACAGGGAATACAAAACAAAACAAGAAACAAAATAACAGATAAAAGATAAATTCATCTGTTGAGAGTCCTCAAAAGAACAACAGGAGGAAGCTTTTAATGGGAAATGCCCAGCAGTGAAGTACCAGTCAAACAGAATTGTTTTTCCACAATTTCCAAAAGAATAGTTGAAGACCATAATGAAGAAAGGGAGCAGCAACTACAGATGGGTCTACATTTGGTATGTCTATGTAGGGTTTGCTCTTTGCCTTTTTTTTGTGTGTGTGTGGTTTTTTTTTCAATAGGCACACATTAGCAAGGTAGAACTTGATGAGTCAAACATAGTATCACTATTATTGCGGCTAAGCTGGTCTTTTCAAAGAGCTTCCTCTTTTGACCTGATTGTCCAGACATCTCTTGGACATAAAACACACAGTAAACAGATGTTCAAGCTGTGGAAGACCTGAATCAGGAAGTTTTGTGTGAAGTGCATTTATGTAAGGGACAAGCCCCAAGTGGCTGTACTTTAAACTGGAAAACTGCCTATGCAAATTATGGTGACAGTGTCAGAGATGACGTGCAAGTCATGGGGAGGGGCCTAGTGTCACTCCTTTTGACTGACTGATGTCTCAACCACTCCAAGAAGCCAAAGCAGTGGAAGGTTCTAGAAGTACCTGGATGGTGGCCATAAATAGGGGTTCTGGCTTGCTCTTGTGGGCTCTCTCCACACTGAATAGCCCTGTTGGCAGGTCTGACACTGGATCCAGGACTGGTGATCTCTCTATCTCCCTCTCTCATTTCCCCCCTCCTTCCCTCCCTCCCTCCCTCTTTCTCTGTTCTCAAAGTTGTTGAGTAATGCCTACACTGATATCCCATAAAGCTGCACAGCTTAGGCAAATATAGTTGTGAGAGAGACAACATGTACAGAATACTTGTTCTATAGAAATCTCCCATTAAAGTTGATGTTTATGTATGGACCTTGGGTGATATTTCACCTTAATCCACACCAAGGGGATCTGAGAATCTTACTCACACCCACCCACCCCACCCCCATTCTCAGGTGCGACATGACAATTTATTTTAATCCAACTGCAATCTAACCATGCTAGTGAGGAGCTGCATTGCAGGTAATGAACCCCAGCTTTTAGCAATACACTGACAGGAGGCCCACGAATGTAGATGCCATTCATACACAGCATGGTAACATACTACCTGTTGTCTCAGCTCAGCCACCTTTGCATTACATTCCTTTTTGAGATATAGTAAAACCTGGAGGGAATGTTTCTTTCAGCTGAGAAGTAGAGGCCTCTGAGCCAACTAAAAATAACCCAAAACTTTCAAGGAATGAGTCAGATTCAGGTGAGTGAGGCCAGTTCTATCCCTTGTCTCTGTTTGCCGTATACTTGTGACTAAATAAAACACATTGGTTTTCAAGAAACAGGTTTTTAATCACTTAAATTATCGCAAACCTGCCCCTAAGACACTTTTCAGTCAAAAGGTATATGTGTAATTTAACTATACCCTGAGGCATTTAGCATAAGATTGCATGCTGCCAATTAGAGTAACATGCAGCTGGGCCATATGCATTGCAAACAGGACACCGTTGGAAGGTTTCAGTCGTTATATAGCTGTGCAGAATAAGGTGCGCTTTCAGTTTATGAGATGTATGAAGGGGTCTTTCCTAAGTCACGCTGTGCAGTATGTTGTAGAGCTTGTCCTACTACCCTGAGTACCACAATTGGCCTGGCAGCCGGCAACCATGGAAAAGGTTACCTTACCCTTAGTATGGATAACTGGAGCTCTATGCTGTTGTGGCTCTAAAGTATTTACGAAAGTATTATATATAGAGTATTTCCAAAATATTTAGCTAGTAGTACATATTTCACTGCAAATTTAATCACCCATTTATGGAAAAGTTTTTATACATCAACATCCAAATGTGATTGCTTCAGTCAGCTTATGACAGGATCCACTCAATGCTTCATGAATCGCAGTGCTGACTATCCTTTATAGCTCCCAACTTCTGGCCATCACCAGATGAGGATGGTGTTGCTACTATGTCAGTCTCTTCTCTTTGGATCTTTGCCCTGAAAATGGAAATTAACATCAGGGAGGGATGCATAGTGAAACAATTTGGAAAGCCTTAGTCTGGCAACAAAACCCAGTCGTCTCTCTCTCATGAGTGAGCTCCCAGCCAGTATCTCCTGTACCTGTATGAACTTGACAAGTGTGAGACAAACAACAGTGAAGTTTTGGCAGGAAAACACCAGAGTGGTGATAAAAGTCCATAACAGATTTGCTGAGTGATTGCTATATTCAGGTAAGTTTCAAGCCCACCTAAGCCAATCAGAAACACTGTCTGTCAGTGTCATTCCCATATCAGGTCTTCTTATCAAAACCCGCTTTCAGGGGAAAATCTATTTTCTCCACATGTAGGTGTCAGTGTCAGACTGGAAATTTATTTTTTATTTTTTCATTTTAAACCATTATTACAGAAATACATGACAGCCTCATTTCACCATCCACCATGTGAAAAGAAATAAAAACACATTTAGAGATATTTATTTTGAGGCACATTTGGAAGAATCCCTCCATCTCTAATATAAAAAAGGATATGATGTGAGAACTTGAGTAAATGCAAGGACTAGAAATGTGATATAATACAGCACAGCATATCCTAGTTTACTAGCTTATTTTAGTAAACTGTGAAGAGCCAGAATTTTGTCTGGGTACTTGTAGAGTCTTTGTACTTTGAATAGCACTTTTACCAGTTATAATATTATGGAATCAGGCCAAAAAATTCCAGGCTAAAACCAAAGGAAGAAAATGTTTTCATATTCTGAAAGCCAAGGATAGAAGAATTCTTGAGATAATTCTACATCAGGGGATTATTTCACAATAGTGCATGAAAACAGTATCTTACAAGAGACAGAAAAATTTTTCAACTGCTAATACACCTGCATTTTTTCCTGTTGTCAGCTTCCGAGAGCTGGCTTGCAAGAGAATTTTTTTCAGCAAAAAAGCCTGTATAAATATTCCAGTAAGTTTTTGCTCTTCTGATGACACAGCCATAACACACTGGAGAGGATTTCTGAGGTAGGTTTGGGCCGGTTAGGCTGTGTACTGGTTAGCAGTGTAGCCAGATTAGTAGGGAGCATAGGACTGCCTGCAAAAATAAAAATCTACCAAAAAAGCTCAGTGAACTGGGCAACAAGCAAATATCTGTGCAATGTCCATACCATAGGGCTACTGCAGACACACACTTAATTGTTACTGAGCTAGGTTTAAATTTTATGCCTGGCATATATATACCTTACAATATAGGGAGCTTTTCAACTGCAGTGTAGACATGAGTGAAGCTGCAAATACATGAGTGATGCCACTGAGCTCAGCAGACTTGTTCCTGAGCTATAGGTCAGGGTCACAACAAGACCTCTCAGGAATGGAGGGTCTATGTACTCTCAGTCAGGGCAAAAGAGAAGAGACACTTGTATTTAGCAAATGTCATTGTCAGTGGTCTGCTCAGCAAGTACCGATCACTTTGCCAGTGTTTCCATTGCAGTCATTATGTTGAGGAAAAATACATTTCTTTCCTGAAATATTCCTGAAAACCACTGTTTCAACAACTTATTCAACTTGGTAAACTGACTTCATTTTTTGTTGCATCCAAGCTGTATATTCCTTGAATTTGTTTCTGAGGTATTATATGGGATAACACAAATAGCCTTCTAATAATCAAGAGATACTAGTCTCTTGGTCCCTTCACATATCAAAGTCTGTTTTGACACAGTTTTCCTTTATGGATTGATTTTGACCCATGAGTTTATTGTTCTCTAGATGTTTACAAAATGCCTATTATATAGTTGTAAGAAGTTAGGCTGGTATAAAATCAACATGACACACACATCAAATGAATTTTAAATGATGAATTGATAGTCAACACAATGTAGCAGTTAATGGGGTTTTCTTACTGAATGGGTGGGTTTACTTCCACAGCCACACTGCAAGGACCTCTTGATTCTAAGCTATTTAACATTTTAATTGACCAAGCCAATAGAAAACAAAATTTACTGACAAAAAGTACACAGAAATAGAAGCAGTGATAGTTAAAGGATAACGTATGTGATCTGGACTGCTGAAGAAAGGCAAGTGTGGTTTTGTATAAGGTCAGATTTAAAGGAAAATAAATGTGTGCAATGCTTACAGAAATATAACCTCTATTCTGTGAAGCAGAAACTCTAAACAGGAGTAGAAGTCATGTTGGGTAATTGGCTGAACATGACTGCCGAGCACGCTGCATAGCCAAAATGAGTAAGATAGGTAAAATAATCCTTCAGTGTACAGACTGGAGAATATCAAGTAAGAGGAAGATTATATTCCTTCTGTATTTAGTCTAGAGGAATTATGCTAGCATGAGTCCAATTTGATTGTGCATGGCATTGAAAAAAGTAGAAAACATTCTCAGAACAGCTTTGAGACTGATAGGCAGATAGACAATGGGGCAAAAAATGAAAGGCCTAAGGAGATGAAACGGTTACTGAGTTTAACAAAGAGAAGTTTAAGTACAAATACCTTGACAATGAACAAAATTTTAACAGTGGCCACTTTAATATAACAGGCAAATATGTACAATGGTGTTTAAATGCTTGGAAGCTGAAGCTATAAAAATTCAGACTAGAACTAAGTATAAAAATGTTAATGGAAATGAGAAAATTTATTTTTATGGACAATTTGTAAGATTTGTAGTGGATTTCCAATCACTGGGAACTTTTATTTTAAACTGAATTTCCCTCCTTTGCTTTCTAAGGCAAACATGATCTAAATCACAGAATTATTTACACTATCATAGATAAATGTGTCATAGAAAAACTCATCACAGTAGAATTTTCTAACTTTGTGTATGATAAAAATTCAGGAGTAACTGGAAATGTCAAAAAATTTCCATAAGGTCTCTTGAGATTCTTAATATTCTGTGAACATGAGCAACAGAGCATACAAGCAGGCATTCTTAGAAGAAGAATGTGGTTTTGCCAGCTGTCTAAATGATTTTGAAAGTTTCAGACATATCCCTATTCCAGATCAGTAGGGGTATGTTCTCCACTGTGTTTCTAAAACACCTGTTACCAGCCACAAAGAAAATGTCTGGTTACTTTCAGCACGCATGGATGGCAACCATTTGGTGTAAACTTAATGTGTACTAAAATTTTAGAATAGTATCAGTTTATAATTTGGTCTTTGAAAAAGATATATAGAGAGATAGATGGAGAGAGAGAGAGATAGGATAAAAGGAAAAGAAACTATATGACAGAAATTAGAATTATTGGGATATTTCTTCTGTAAGAATGCAGAGAGTTATTTACACTCTATATTGTCGTAGGAAGCTAATTTGTCCACATAGACATAAATAACAACTGGTTTATTTGGGTGCTGTTACTTGCAGAAACTTTCTATAGGTAAAGTTTAAGCCTTCTTTGGGATCAGCATTTAATTAAGTGCTGCCATTTTGCCTTTTCCTTTACTTTGATTATTTGAATTTAATTTGCTTTGAGGAGGAATAATACACAAGTTTATTAATCGCTATTCCATATCGATCATAGTTTAAAAGATTCAGTTACTGAGAGTTTTACAAAGCATCAGTTAGTACATATGCAGAAAATGATTAGTCAGTACACTTTATGTGGATGCATTCTCTGCAATGTCTCATTCTAACTCATTCTAATAGATTCCTCTGAAAGTTATCATTAATATGGAAACGTGTGTCTTTGGTCCATCTGCTACAGCGCTTTCTTTCCAAGGTGAAAAGAAAAACTTCCTTCTGTACTGAGAAAAAACCAGCTAATAAAGTCTTTGCCATATTTTCCAGAAAACACAAGGAGGTCTTTGCCAGAAGAGTGAAATGGCAGTTTAGATTCTATGAAATACATATGTACATGAGAGTTATGTGCTTGATATCGATAAAGATTAACTTAGCTCACTTTATATCTCAGTTTCAGAACAAAAACCCCAAAGTGAATGATAGTCTGCTTTGTTAACAGCCCGTGAAGGACTGCTTAGTGTAGTTAAATTTAAGTGATACTAGAGGAAAGGTAGTTCCAGCAGGGCGAGATCACGACCACTGTCTCAAAGATTACCCACTCAGGAAAGCCTCTGACCCAAAAGGTTAAAGAAGTGAAGGTCTCAAAAATCATAGTGGGCATGCTTAGTTATTTACATGGTGAAGAATTTTAACCAATCATTTAACAGAATAACAATGAATAGGTATTAGATGATTAAATTTGTTAATATCCTGTGTATAAATAACTGTTAGTTTCCACCAACAGTGTGCTAGTTTATACCTTGCACCTGTATCTGTGCATTTACATAATAAAGGAAAATACCTTGACTGTGTGTGTAAATTGGGCAACTCACACCGGGTAATGGACCCAAGTTTTTTGGACACCATGCTGTCATTTACACAGGTGTAGGTGAAATGCTGCTTTACAAGTATTCCTAAACCATCATGTTTTGTAGGATGCTATCACTAACCCTGGCATCAGGGCCAAATATCTTTGCAATTTTACTGCCCTAGCCAGAAGTTTTCTGACATGCTGTTCTAGTTGGATGTGGTACGCTTCTCTACCTAGAGCAAATGCTTATGCTTCTGCATTTTGTTGTGCTTCTCTGTCCAGAGGCAGCTGCATTTCTTTGGTAGGTGGAGTGCTTCCAAATTATGGTGACTGAAGCACACTTGTCTCCACCTAGATGAATGATGACAATGTACAAATTGCAGTGGAGAGCAATATCACATCATATACATTGTAAGTCTATATGATGGGATTCAGCAAAATAAAAATAATATCCTAGAAATGGCAAATCACACTACGAATAGAATTTCTTCTTTCTCCCACCCTCCATGTACTTTTACTGGGGCTGGAAAATGCATTTCCTTGTGCATCTTTCTCTGATGAAGGCTCCTGATCTGTGGCTTTTTTTGGTCATTGGGTTTGTACCATAAATAAGATCACCAGAGAGAAAGATCAATGCTGAAGCTTTACAGAGTGAAGAAAGAAGTGAAGAAAAAAGAACAAATGCTCAACTGAAGCACTTATATGCTGCAATCTATGTGGTTATAATACTGCATACTGTAAACCACAAAAGTATACATTAATATTAATAACATTGTGAAATTGATACCCTATGGTGGTCTTGATGCACAGGATTCTGAAAGAAACAATAGCAGAAGGACAAAAGACCAGGGACAGTCCTACACTGAAAGTTATTTTAGGAGTTCTTGGTACCAGGATCTGAAGAATGTTTCTAATCCCTCTGGCCCACTCGTGTTGATCATTTTAAAGACCGGTTAATGAGTCTGTGACATCTTTCTCTGATCAGTCCTAACAAACTTCCTGTTTTCTTTGTGAATCCAAATATTCATACAAAGGACTCATGCACAGCCTTTTACCTGTCAGAAGGTCCTTTTATCTGTTTCTTTCACATTTTTGAGTATAGGAGAACCTATGCTTCCTTAGGTTTTCCTCCAATCTAAATTTATTTCCAAACAAACAAGAAAAAACAAGTGAAGAAGAGTTCTAACTCTATTTCCTAACACTGCTTCTCAGCATGCTTTGGTATACTGCAGGTTTCCTCAGAGAAAATAATAAACTTCTCAGAAGAGGGAAGAGACCAGCATGGTTGAGTCGAGACATGTTGGTCAAACTAAAGAGCAAGAGGGAACAGCACAGGCAGTGGAAGCAGGGACAGGTATCCTGGGAAGAGTATAGTGATGCTGCCCAGTTATGTAGGGATGGGGTCGGGAGGGCCAAGGCACAGCTGAAGCTGAATTTGGTGAAGAACGCAAAGAATAACAAGAAAGGCTTCTACAGGTACATCAACCAGAAAAGGAAGGTTAAAAAAAGCGTATCCCTGCAATGAACAAGAATGGTGACCTAGTATCAACAGGTGAGGAGAAGGCTGAGGTACTCAACAACTTTTTTGCCTCAGTCTTCACTGGTAACCTCTCTTCTCAACCCTTCCAAGTCAATGGACCACAAGATGGAGACCAGGGGGATAAAGCCCCTCCTCCTATAAGGGAAGATCAGGTTCATGACCACCTTAGGAACCTGAACATACACAAGTCTATGGGATCTAATGAGATGCATCCCAGAGTCCTGAGGGAACTGGTTGATGTAGTTGCCAAGCCACTCTCCATGATATTTGAAAAGTCATGGCAGTCAGGTGAAGTCCCTGGGGTCTGGAAGGAGGGAAACATTGTGCCCATCTTTAAAAAGGGTAGAAAGGAGGACCTGGGGAACTACCAACCTGTCAGCCTCACCTCTGTGCCTGGGAAGATCATGGAACAGATCCTCCTAGAAGCTATACTAAAGCACATGGAGGGCAGGGAAGTGATTTGAGACAGCCGGCATGGCTTCACCAAGGGCAAGTCCTGCCTGACCAACCTAGTGGCTTTCTATGATGGAGTGACTACATCAGTAGACAAGGGAAGAGCAATGGATGTCTGGATTTCTGTGAGGCCTTTGACATATTCCCCCACAGCATCCTTCTCTCTAAATTGGGGAGATATGGATTTGATGGGTGGACTGTTCAATGGATAAGCAATTGGTTGGATGGTTGCACCCAGAGGGTAGTGGTCAGTGGCTCAATGTCCAGATGGAGACTGGTGACAATTGGTGTCCCTCAGGGGTCCGTACTGGGACCAGTGCTGTTTAACATTTTCATCAATGACTTAGAGAGCGGGATTGAGTGCACCCTCGGCAAGTTTGCAGGTGACACCAAGCTGAGCGGTGCAATTGACATACCAGAAGGACAGGATGACATCCAAAGAAAGCTGGACAAGCTGGATAGGTGGGCCTGTGAGAACCTCATGAGGTCCTGCACCTGGGTTGGGGCAACCCCCAATATCAATACAGGCTGGGGGATGAAAAGATTGAGAGCAGCCCTATGGAGAAGGACTTGGGAGTACTGGTGGATGAAAAGCTGGACATGAGCCAACAATGTGCGCTTGCAGCCCAGAATGCCAACTGTATCCTGGGCTAGATCAAAAGAAGCATGCAAACAGGTTGAGGCAGGTGATTCTGCCCCTCTACTGTGCTCTGGTGTGACCCCACCTGGAGTACTGTCTCCAGCTCTGGAGCCCTCAACACAAGAAGGATATGGAACTGTTGGAGCGGGTCCAGAGGAGGGACACAAAAATGATCTGAGGGCTGGAGCACCTTTCCTATGAGGACAGGCTGAGAGAGTTGGGGTTATTCAGCCTGGAGAAGAGAAGGCTGCAAGGAGACCTTATTGTGGCCTTTCAGTACTTAAGGGGGGACTATAAGAAAGATGGGGATAATCTTTTAAGCAAGGCCTGTTGTTGTAACAGGACAAGTGGTAATGGTTTTAAACTGAAGGAGGGTAGATTTAGGCTGGATATAAGGAAAAAATTTTTTACAATGAGGGTGGTGAAACACTGGAACAGGTTGCCCAGAGAGGTAGTAGAGGCCCCTTCCCTAGAAACATTCAAATTCAGGTTGGATGGGGCTCTGAGCAGCCTGATCTAGTTAAAGATGTCTCTGCTCACTGCAGGGGGTTTGGACTAGATGACCTCTAAAGGTCCCTTCCAATGCAAACCATTTTATGATTCCATGATAAGTCCCTCCAGTGGAAGAGAAACCAATTGATTAACTAGCTGGACAAACATAAATATTCTAATAACATCTTGTTCTATATAGTTAGGCTTGTCATTTTTGTGTTTGTTCAGGAGACAAACATGAATCTTATAAACCTGACCATAAACTACATGCAGATGCACAAACTTGCACAAATACAGATACAAAATGTTATTCCTCTGCTCTGAGAGACCGAGGAATTAATTACCAAGGGCGTTACCGGGTGCCATACTTACAGTCTGACTCCTTACTCAAACTGAAATATAATCAGCTGAATTCAAACTGAAATAAGAAAATACTCAGTTTTCCTGTCCAAAATAAAGCAAAAAAGAAAAAAAATCACTCATTGAAGATGGAACAAAAAACTGAACAGAGTACTTTTTCTTACTTTCCCTGAACAGCAAAGTGGGACATTCAAAGGAAATATACCTGTCCTTTCAGATGCTTTTTCATATACTCTATATATAAAAAGAAAATCTCGTATGTGTACTAGGACCTAGCTTCTTAAAACCTGTGGAAAACCTCACTTTATGCCATCTCCCATGTTACATTACTTCTAAATGGTATTTCAGAAAAGTGTTTCAATCCAGGCTTCTTAAGACTCTGCTTTGCTCTTCATAATCAAGTTTTCCTCTTGTTTTCTCTTTCAGTGAAATAATTAAATTGTGAGTCTCAGTAATGAGATTACATACACTTGGAATAAAAACTTTTCTTACAACAGCCCCAAGATAGTGGTATTCAATCCTATGCCATGAAAAGTAGTATAGACTTGATTGCCGTCAGAATTAAATAAATATTCAGTTCTGCATGTCTGTGATAATTAAGTTTTCTGTTCACCAGGCAGAACAGTAAAAAAGGAGCAGGAGAGACACATATTGTTTAGTTTTCTGTGTCATCTTTAGGTGACCCAAACATTACCATGATTTAGAAAACAGTAAATGAGGTAGGCTGAGACTTCTGGGTGCTTTTCCAACAGCCGAACGTTTAAAGGAATTCTTCGATAGAGAAGATGGACTGAAGTCTTGAATTGCAACAGTATCTTGAAAAGTTCTTGATAATTCTAGACATCTTTCAGGGAATGAGTGATGTTTTTAATGGCTTTTAACTTGAAAAGTGATATTGAACAATTTGATATTGTCTTTGGAAAAAATAAAAAAGAAAATTATCTTGTTTGAATGACTACATAGAGTTATTGACAGTGGAATCACTGAGTAAACATCTGGGATTTTTGTTCTTCCCATATTTTTCTCTTTATGCTGACATGGAACAATTGTAGTTGTGCTCAAAACTGTAACTGAGCTTTGCAAAAGATCAGACCAAACGAGATCCCAGCAGGCAGAATTCTAAACATATCAGGATGACCCTATGTTTCAGATAGATACAAAACAAAACAGGACAACAGGCATATTTTTAATGCATTTCAGCTGGAGCAACTTCAGCAGTGCTTAGTAAAGCACATGAGCAGCACATGAACTCACACCATAGTCCATGGGAAAAGAGGAACTTAAAAGTGCCCGACTAATGGTTCCTCGTGGCACTGTAAGTGAGCACACTATCACCCAGAGTCTTTTCACTGCCAAGCAAGAACATACACATTCAGGTTGACAAGGACATGGGATCCACTGCACTGTAATGTTTCCAAAGAAATTTATCAAAGGAAAAGAGATTGAAGAGGGGCCAAAAGAGGGATGTTGGAAGGGAAAGGTTTGTTGCATTGTGTATTCTCATTATTGTCCGAGTTTAGGGTTATATTTTTCCCTTTATGGGGAAGTAAAAAGCTCAAGTTCTACTGCCTTATTTTATACTGCAAAGAGATATCATTGCAAATTTAATATCTCAGTGTGTGCTCTTGGCTTGGAAACTGTCTACAAAACTACAGATTTGTGGCATTTGATAAAATCTCTGCTCAACCTCTGTATTTTTTGTATCAGAAAAGCCCCACCATTAGAAAGGACTTTTCCAACTAATAAAATAGAATAGCATAAGACAGAGTCTATGTATGAACTAAATACGTAGCTTTGGTTAAGACTGAAAAACATGGTATGATAATCAGTGTGAGTTCTCGGTAGATGGTCTTTTAAGAGCTGCTCTAAGCTTCTCCCAGCTGCATTGATACTTATCCATCTTGACAGGTATAACCACACAGAACTTTCTTTTCATCCAGTTCAACAATAATGTTACAGCACTATTAGTCTAATAACATCAGGAAACTTAGAAATGGTAGGAGAAGCATTGTAAAATCCAGTAGGGAATGAAATAAGATCATTTTGGGAAGAGGATACATTCTCAAGGAATGTTTTAAGAGGAAAGTCACTGTAGCCAAGGATACAAAGACTGTAAAAGCTTGACCGTGTGTTGTTTTTTTCATCAGGTTGAAAAGTTATTCTCAGAGGGAAAAACAATTTTGATTTTCAACCGCAGAATTGCTTTGTGCTTATGCAAAATGTGAAAAATGAAAGCAGCAAGGAGCCAAACATATTCTGGATGTGAAAAGGTTTGCAGCTTTAAGTACAGTATATGATGTTACTTTTTGCAAGGAAAAAATACTTTGTTACAGGGCATAAAGTGACAACTAGAATTTCCTTTTTTTTCAGAGAGATTTTTCACACTGTACTACAGCAGTAGAAACTTCAAAACAGCCTAGGTTTTCCATTCTGTGTAAGAGCACAGAAAAAAATGAAATTCAGAGAAACAAAACAAAAGGAAAATATACATCAGCTAAGACAAGATGAGATGAAATAATGGCAGAATATGTCAGAACTAGTGTATTATTTCCACAGAGGTTGCCAAGTATTATTAAGAAACATATTAATTTCAACCTCAAATACATTCACAAAAATGTAAACTTTTAGGTTACTCAGAAGTATAGGTACGTTATTCACATTTCTTAAAATGCACAGTTAGGAGCAAGAACATGCCTCACTCCTGGGACAGATCACATATTAGAGCTAGTAGTAGTTAGAAAAAGATCTTTCTGTGAAAAGCATAGAACAAAAATAATCCAAAAGTTATCAGTTGCACAGTACAGATTAACACTAAGTAGTTTGCCCATATTAACACAGGAAATTCCAAGGTTTTGAATTGCAACCTATCCTTCACAAGCATTCAGTACGTTGCCTTAATATTTCTTTGTTACAGTGAATAGAAAATTGTACAGATATTCTGGGGAGAAGCACAGACATAAGAAAAAAGAGAGTCTGAATAGCCACAGACTGTGACAAGGACTACCCAACCAGGATGATGTAGAAAAGACAACTCATGCCATGTTGCAATGTCGTAAAGTGTTGCATAATATATTTAATATAATTTGCTATCCTGAACATTTAGCCCTGTAACTGGTATACTGCTTCACCAGCATTCCACATGCTAGCACAGTCTACAGAATTAGTCTTCTCTAGTACTACGTCTCTAGTAGCAGGGCTCAGTATTAGGGCCAGTGCTTTTTAATGTTTTTATAAATAATCTGGACGCCGGAATGATATGTACATTAAGTAAGTTTGCTGATGACACTAGATTAGGAGGAGTTGCGGACTCCCTCAAGGGTAGAGAGGCCTTACGGAGAGATCTGGATAGACTAGAGACTTGGGCAATCACCAGTTTAACAAGAGCAAGGACTGGACTGTGCACCCAGGAAGGGGTAATCCTGGAAAATTGGGGGATGAGAGGCTGGAGAGCAGCTCCAGTTCAAGAAATCTGAGGGTTTGGATTGATGGCAAGTTGAATATGAGTCAACAGTGTGTCCTGGCAGCCAAAAGGGCCAACTGTGTCCTGGGGTGCATCAAGAACAGCATAGCTAGATGGTTGAGGGAGGTGATTGTCCCATTCTATACTGCACTCGTGAGGCCCCACCTTGAGTACTGTGTACGGTTTTGGGCACCTCAATACAAGAAGGATATAAAACTATTAAAGTGTGTCCAAAGGAGTGCAACTAAGGTGGTGAAATGTCACAACGGCAAGATATATGAGGAACAGCTGAGGTCACTTCATTTGTTCAACTTAAAGGAGAGAAGGCTGAGGGGTGCCCTCATCACAGTCTACAACTTCCTCAAGAGGGGGAGGTGCTGATCTCCTCTCTCTGGTGACTCATGACAGGACACAAGGAAATGGTTTGAAGCTTCATCAGGGGATGTTCAGATTGGACATTAGGAAAAGATTCTTCACTTAAGTGTGGTCAGTCACTGGAACAGACTTGCCAGGGAAGTGGTCACAACACCAAGCCTGTTAGAGTTCAGGGAGTGTCTGGACGATGTTCTTAATCGTATGGTTTAGTTTCAGGTATTCCTGTGAGGAGCAGGGAGTTGGAGTCAATGATCCTTATCAGTTCATTCCAACTCAAGGTATTCTATGATTCTCTGATTCTAAAGTGAAGGCATTTTCTTGTGCTATGCAGCCACAAGATCTGCTAGCCCCTAACCAGGAATCCTCCAGTGGTGTTGTTTCACTCCAACAGCTGTGCACTCTGTAAGGCAGACTTTATGGCGAGGGAAATAGGGACATTGCAGTGACCTTATACTATTACTGTCTTCCAGAAGATCAAATAAAAGTTTTGTTCACATTATTTTGTATATTATTTATCTATTTGAATTGACTGGTTTTGTTCCATTGTATATATATGTAGATATTCCAATATTACCAGTGATAATTATATTAGTTCAAAATTCTCTTTTTTCCTCAGATATTTAAGCTTTTTTCTTTGAAACTCTGATGAGCTAGATTTATAGGTTTTCATGTAATGGAAGCATTGCATTTATACGTAAGCAATGCATGCATTTATACGTAAGCAATGCAGGGAAGCAGTGCTTCTAGGACATGTTTTTCTTTCTCTTACGAGTATGTAATGTAAGTGAGTGAACACAACTGAGGACATTGCTTAAGTCTAGTCTATATGTTAACATAGCCGTCATAGTTCCTGTCCACTTTCATACCTTCTGTTTCTGTCAGAGTTATTGAAGAGGTAAGTTATCTCTAGGAACAGTCAACTTTCTCTGCCTTTTAAAATCTTTTCTTAGAAGGTCTTTAGGCATGGGCATGGAACAGAGGCTATGATTTCTTCTCTAAAGTAGCATGATTGTTCTGGATATTACTTCCTGTCAGCACTTGGCAATCTTACCATCATTCCCAAAAGAAATTCTAACCAAATCTGTGTCAGGAGGCATTGTGATCTCTGTGAGATCCTGCTCAATGGGAATAATTACTTCCCTCCGGAAGTAATCTGAGAATTAGATTTCTGTAATGGTTTAGCTGCTTGTGAGTAAGACTTTCTCTTGATATTCAAACCATGGGATTGGCTGTAGCTACCTCAATGTTTGTCTGCTTCTACAATAGCAGCAACTGTAAACCATGGAAACAAGGAAGATATTAAAGAGCAGGAAAGACCCTTATAGACAACGGAGGCAGGACTTCCACAGCAGCTGGAGTTAGAGATGAAAATCAGTATCTCAGAAGGAAGACCATAAACTGTACCACTTTTAATAGCTGATGTCTTAGGGTATGTAGTGCAATCCCATCAAATTGTCTGTGATTTTGAAGAACCGAAATTTGTGAATATCTCCATCAATTTGTTATTGTTTTTTGAGGAACTAATGGAGATTATAACTACTTCTTCTGTTGCAGTATTCTCACTTGTTTGGTCTCCTGGTTCACTGTTGGAAGTTCTGTTGTCTTTATCATCATCTTTAGCTAGCAGAGAGCTTGCAGTCTTTCCACTTCAGCAAGAACTTTACCTCCCTTCTATTGCAAGACACTGTATTTAGGGCTTTCCTGAAAGAAGCAAAGCAACTTCAGCCAGAACAACATATGCAATATTTAAAGCGTCTTAAATAGTGTACATTTTTGCAACTGTCTATTAGCTTTACTCCATCTTATGTATATTGCTAGCAAACTGACTCCAAGGAAAAATTTTGTGCATGTCTTGGCCTTTGATATTATTTTAAAACATGTTTATTTTCAGGCAGTACACCTTTGCTGATTTCTGTTATAATACAGCCAAAGGGGAAACACTGGAATCTTCCTCCTAAAGTGCCTTTGGTACTGAAGGATCTACTAGAGCTGAAATACAGTAGTTTTTAGCATGTGCTGTAAGACGTACTTGTCACTGGGGTTTTGTTTGTTTGTGGGTTTTTTTTTTTTTTTATTTAGGCCTTTATTCAAGAGGTATTTTAGAAAAAATGTGTTTATTTGGTCCAGATAAATTATTGAAAGCAGGTTTTCATTTCTGAAATTAATCAGAATATTCTGGGTGCTTTTAAAACAGTAAATGTTCAAATAGTGCACCAACATTAATATTATTGTTAGAAATTTTCATCTTAAAAAATTGTTTTTATCTGTTCCATTTGGGTTTTATACCTAAACTGCCTTTTGTCATTCACTCAAAAGACCATGCTTAACATATAGTTGAGGTTAGTGAGATGTTGAAAGTTAATAAAAAAAAGGAAGGAACCATTTTTTCTTACTCACCAAGGATACTGGGGCTAAATCTTGTGATCCATTCATAATTTAATCTGTGTTGTCATCTTCTACACAGCAGGCAGCAATATTTCTGAAATTTTTTTATATTGCTCTTTTTAAGTATTAACTGACAAGGAATCAAAGGACTTTCCTGCCCAACATGCCAGACAGGTGTCAGGAATTTGAAAGTGCATCATATCTCACCCAATATACATGTTTGAATCAGGTTACCACTCCTTGATCCTGCTCCTTGACAGAAGCTGCTGCCTGTTTGTTTAGTTTAGAGATCTCTATAGATTCCTACATGGCAGTCCCATAAATCTATAGAACATACCTGGAAAGGCTAACAGGCTGAAATGGCATGGCACTGTGCTAGTTTCTGAGGCCGTACACAGAAATACATAAAATTCAGGGTCTAAGCAGGTCTGCTGTGAGATTTTTCTGCTTTAATTTAGGAACTAATAGTAAAACAGGTACTTCCATGATTGGGTCCATATTTGAAAGAATAAATTTTTCTAGGCATAACTAACAACTTTGGTTGTCATGTTTTTGCATGGCTAACTGGTAACACCTTACATGGGTCTAACTGTGTTCAACTTAATGTCTTAGAAAGATCAGATAATCAAATCCTCTTTGAGCATTTTAACTCACAGATCAGGACTGAGCATCACAACGTTGCTGGTCAGTTTAAGACATAGGCCAAAAATTCTAACAAATTCTGAGGAAAAGAAATTGATTACTAGAATATTTTTTTTCTAAAACAAAAGTTCCCCTTGAAAAACATAATGTCAAAAAATAGTTATAGATTTATTTGAAGTGTCAGCAAGCTTTCTTAAACAAAACCCACCTGTTTTCAGCTGCTGATGACCTTTAAAGAAATGAAAAAGCAGGTATTTAGCGCCTTTTAAGAAACAGGTGAGCAAATCGGGACAAAATGACACGCTGGCAAGCCTTTTTAGGCTGAACAGAGGCTATATGTGAAATTCAATACTGTAAAACCTTGGTCACTATTTTGGACCTGTTCTGAAGATTATGAACAATACAAGACATGACCAGTTCAGAATTTTTGAATGATGCAGAATACATTTTACTAGAATAAGTATAGACACATTAACATTTTCTTCCTCTGTATTCAAAGTTTTCATATATATTGAATGCTAAGAAAAAACATATTTTCCAGGTAAAAATATCAGGCATCATTCACATATTGTAGTTTAAAGTAAGACCAAACCCAGAATTCCACTGAGAGTTGACAACTTCAACAACTGACCCTTGGTGGAAAGAGTCTGCTTTTTTCAGCTGGCCCTGTTGCTGAAGTTCAGAGGAACAGCTAATCTGTCTCAGGTATCTAGGATATTCAACATTCTCCAATCCACTAAATACTTTCATATGCCTGACGTATTCTGGAGCATCTGTTGATTACACCTGTTCAAGGTGTTTTCCCCACACTGTGTGAGGCTTTGGGGTAATTTGTTGTTGCTTTTTCTGTTGCTGTTGTCAGTTTGTTTTGTTTTGGGTTTTTTTAATATTCCTTTTTTCCATATTACTTTCTAAGATTTTTGTCTGTTTTAAGGGAACAGAGTGGAAGAGAAACAACAAAACAAAACACTGCAAAGGAACAAATAAATCTTGCTTGATGAAAATCAAGCAAGCTGAAAAGAGCTTTCCATGTACAAAGTTGGAGCTAAAAGATTGGGCTGAACCACATCTGTAAAATGCTCAGAAATGAATCAGGAACAAAAAGTGACTATTTCACCCACAGCTTTTCCAAAATATTTTCTTTTAATATTCATTGACATATGGTACTGGGTGTAAAACTTTATCAATTTCTGTCCAACTTAAGTTTTCTGCTTCAGCTAAGGTTGTGTACCACTGAAGTTTCATATTCTGTGACTGACACATCATACTTTCACATTAGCTGCAATTGCACCCAAAAGACAACTCTGTATGCCAACCAGAAGCACATCTCACAAGGAAAACCTGTCTGGTTTTGGAGCAATAGTGTCTGCCAGGATTTTAAGCACTGGTAAATAGACCTTTCGAATCATAATTTATTCTAGACTGAGAAAGATCAAAACTCAGTACTGAGGTATTGAAGGCACTTGATAAAGATGTGACAAAATAGACCCCACACTTATATGTGTATTGTACCCAATTAAATAGCTGAAGAGAACAGTTCAGGTCAGAGAACTGAGTTTAATGAAGGAAAAGACAGCTGTGCTTAAGTAAGAAGAGGCCAGGCTTGGCACATAGATTCTGACAGAGCAGTGTCTAACAGCAGGTTTGAAATCAAGCTGCTTTTGTTGCGTGTTTCAACAACTAGGTTTCAAGCAGATTTATAGGTATATATGGGAAGGTGAAAACATAAGAAGACCTCAGCATATGCAATCAAGACGTTCTCCATGAAGAACAGCCAGAAGGCTGAGAAATCGGTATTTTCTCTATTATATTTGTTCTCTTTTTACTCAAAATGTAAACCAACTGTCCATTTGTTGAAGAGTAATGAAGGCAATATGTCAAAGTTTTTTTCCCTTCTGTGAGCTATGAACTAATGTTAGGGTTGATTTATTTCTTATTTAAAGGGTGAATGCCAAACACACTAACATGTTTTGTCAGGGTGTTTGCCCTTCTTTAGATTGCTTGTTATAACCATGAGGAAAAGTCATCTGTAGGAACAGTTTAAGGAAAATAACACACACCAATGTAATGGGGGAAACTCAAGTTTAGATGCGTGTTAAGAAAAATCTTTTTTAAAAGCAACTTAAAAAGCATTTTTATAACAACACTATAAAATCATTAAGCACCTTCTTGGGAGTTTTTAAAAACAAAATGTTAATAAAAATTACATAAGCAGCTTTTTTTTTTAAATGCCAGGTTGAGTAGAATTTTTTTATTACGTGTATTTCAATGCTTTATAATGATTCTCAGTGTTTAAGATGAAATAGTTCATGAAAATGGCAATAGAAATATAGTTCTTCAGCTACTTGGAAGAGCAAAAGAAAACTTAAGTAAACTCAGCTTGTGGAAATAAGCTTATGTAAGGTTAATATACATTAAAGTGTGGGAACTCTAGTTTGAATATATAGATATGTGTGTCTATCTCTTTCCAGCTATACTTGTTTTTTCATTTATTTGCTTTAACACATTGTAACTTTTCACCTGGCCTGTGAACTGTGACCTCTCACTTGACCTGTCATCTCAAAAATTTTGGAAGCTTATTCGTAAATGAATTGGATGGAATCTGTTCTCAACAACACTAGAGTAAAGCAGGGGGAAAATTCAGACTACCTGCTTGCAAAACATTATTGCAAAAGGCTCCCTGCCTCACAGATATGTCCTCTGGTTCTAAGCAAACTGGATTAACTAGGAAGTGAACATTTTTTCTGTATTGCAATGGAAAACTATTAATAATTCAAACCAAATAATCCTTACACAACAAACCAAAAATGTGAATATATCTTAATAGTACCCTTCAGCTGTCAAATTTCATGAAGTTTCACATTGCCTATGGTGTTTGCTTGGCCAGGGGAGGTCTTTTTCAAGATATAATGTCAATACAACATCCCAGTTCCTAAAGAGAAGAAGGTCACAAAACCTACCTGGATTGTGGGTAAAGGAGTTGAGTGGAAAAACACAGACAGCTTTTAAAGATGTAATCATGCCTCTTCTCCCACTGTTCACTATGCTGTTGTTACAAAGGAAGGATCTTTTAATTTCACTTTGGTTTTGGAAAGCAGTAGAGAACCACCTCTGCTGTTGGCATCTTGTTAAACAAATTGTAGAAAAACTGAGGTTGTGACTTAAAATTAGTTTTTCATTCACCGTTGCAAGCTACCCCACTGATGTAAAACTGCCAATAACTGGAAAATATATTTTTCCTTTTTTCCTTCCTTCTGGTGCTTAGAAATGATCTCTTCCAAATTAATTAATCACTTTGTCCAGTCGTGAATCACCAGCTACATGGTTTAGAATGACATACATTCCAAAATCAGCATTGCATATTTCCACAGGAAAATAGCTTCTTCCTGATGAAGTACTGCTATTATAAGCCAGCTGAGCATTGTAGTTTGCACATCTTTTCTTTTCACTTCAGCTATTTGATGTAGTATTCACTCAGATTTGAAAATGTTATTTCAGTTTTTCTGTTTGATTGATTTACCTTGCAGGTTGCTGAACTAATAATAAACTGGCATGCACCTTGGCCAGTAATATATCTCTCAAGATAATTTGCCATTAGAAACAGAACTAGAAGGCAGGTTTTCCACATGAGCTCTATTATTATTTTTAGCAGTAGTATCCTAGAATCAATAAACTGTAAGCACAGCCACAATCACACAGTGCTAGGCATCATGAAAACACAGAATACTATGGATGACTTCACTCTCAGCAAGTTAGAACCTGAGTAGACAATAAGAGGTGACCATTCAATAACAGGCAAGTGGGTGGATACACTGAAACAGCAGATTATGAGAGCAGATTCCACTTCCCCCCAAAGATATCAGCTCTTTTTTACCTCAGAAGCACTGCAGAAAAGGAGAGTCTGATGGGACAGATGAAGTTTCAGGGAGTTTCTCCATGGTATGATAAGGGATGAAACTAGGTAATAACTGGGTATAGGAAGCTCATAATGAGACATGGAAGAATGCAAGATGCATGGAAGATCATGAAAAACCTGTGTAGAAAGACAAACATGTAGAAAAGAGAGAGGGGGGAGTGAAAGGTTAAATCAGTATGCATAAGATAAAGTGATAAAAACCCCAACCTGATCAAAAGCATATAAGCAGGGTAGACCAAGGAAATCTTATGTGATTGAGGCAGCAGATGATGTAAGCCTAGTCAAGACTTTTAGCTGTGTAAATCATTGGGTTAAACTATATCATGTGCAGAAAAAGTCTGCACAGAGTTATCATATCTACCTCAGATATCTACTGGGCTTCTGGGAAAGTCAGATCTGTGGAAAGTGAACTGCCTTTACACAAATCCAGTACTTTCAGGAAGTTGCTTATGTGCAAAGCAGTCGCACAGCATATCTGAAACTTCTTTAACAAGTGAAATACCATGCAGTTGTTTTTTGTGCTTCTTATATTGCCTAAGATGCTGGGGCCTATTGTGCAAATATCCAGGACATCAGTCGGCACTGGACTTAATACACATATGCTACACAGCACTCCTATGGTTGGAAAGACTGCTGGATGCAAAGAAACCTTTGACAAAATGTATAAAGTCACTTTGCAAAGAAACAGCCAATGTGGTTTTTTTTTTTTCCATCAAGACTAAGGCACTGGGATCCCCAACAGGTATAGAACCCCAAATACACGACTAGCATTTCTGGTAAGAAGATGAGGACACATCTGGGCAAAGAGTAAACTGAACAATACCCCCAAAATTTAACACAAGTAATTTGGATGTAAGGATCCAGAGGGAGCTGCAAGTCAGCACCACATTGATGTTGCAGGCCTGAATGATAGCCATATTACTTGTGCTGTCCACAGAGATTAAGAAATGGTACAGCAGCAATGACACAAGAAGTGAAAATTGAAAGCATTTCTAAAACTATGCTGAACCTGAGATGAAGAGCTAGAAATCCACAGGAGATGTTAGAAGGACAGGTTAAAATACCATCTTGGAAAAAAAGCATAGAAAAAAACGAAGTGAAGAAGAGCTGTTTTCACAATGGAGATTAATTTCTTGTTGGAGAGAGGGCAGTAGGGCATAAGAGCAGTGGGAATATCTCTAAATAACTTTTTTTTCTTCCCCAACTATTTTCTCCACATATGATTCAGACAGGTTTTGGGAGCTACTTCTTATGAATTACTGAAATGATATTACCAATATAATCACTCAGAGTGAAAAGAAGGGAACAAAGGACTGTGTTCTTGGAAATTTAAAAGTTGAGGGAGAACCTCTGAAGAACACACTGGAAATACAATGATGGTGGAGAAAAAAGAATAGTAGAAGAAAGGAAGAAAAGCCATTCAAGAAAAGGAAAAAATAGACTGACAGTGCCTTAGAGGGCAAGTAGAATGCTTAAGGAGCACTGGTTTATCTACAAACAGGTAAAGACTTAGCAAGAACAGTTTTTGTTGCATATAAACCAGAGTGGAGCAGGCTCTGAATGAGGTGGAAGGAGAAAAATTCTAGCCAGTGACTAAACAGGGAATTAAATGGTCTTAGAGATTAAAGGGAAGCAAGAATATTACAAATAAGAAGGGTTCCCTCCTCACTTCCCTAAGATGACTCTTCTTTCCCTAAAGATTTCTCCTCTTGTGGAAGGATTCAGGCAGAGACAGAGCAAGATCTAGAAGGTAGAATACTTCAGCACTGCAGTGCTCATTCAGGTTGGAAAAACTTTGGGAGGTTTGTAGTCCAATCCCCTGCTCAAAACAGGTAAAGGTCTGAGCTCAGACAAGGTTTTTCAGGGATTTGTCCAGTCAGATCTTGAAAACATTTAGGGTTGGACAGAGAGGGCCCAACCTCTGTGCAAAATTTGTGCCACCACTTTTCTCCCCTAATGAAGAAAAAGTTTTACCTTATATCCAGTCTGAATGTCTCTTGTTTCAGTTTATGCCCATTGTTTAGTTACTTCCACCACACACTGCAGTAAAGAGTTTGTATTTTAATTCTCAACAGCCTACGTGGCCACTGATTATCACATCCCCAGCCAGTTCTTCCTTACTCATGCAAATCCAGTTATGTGTCATCCCCAGCTGGCCCATCCAGCACTTCTATCAAGAAGTTGTCCCTGATGCTCTCCACAAATCTGCATTGTTTGCATCCTGCAATGCTTTCCTTCCAGCCAGTGTCAGGGAGGCTAAAGTTTTTCATGAGAACCAGGATTTGTGATGCAGAAACTTCCTTGATTTATTTAAAAAAGACTTTATCAGACTGCTTATATTGGTTGTGTGATTTGTAACAAAAGGCCATCAAAACATTACTGTCACTGGTCTCTTGTTGATTCTGACCCACAAGCTCTCAGCCAGCGTGTCACCTGTCCCATAGAAGAGCTCTAGACATCTTAACACAGAGGGCTACCCACTCTTCTCAACTTCCTTGCCCTTTGTAGAGCTTTTAACCATCCATTGCAGCACTCCAGCCATGCAAACACAGTCATTCCAACACCAATGAAGTTCCCTGTCTCAATGAAGATTTAGTTCTGCAACTGCACACAAAGTTCAAGTTCCAGCTGTAGCTGCTGTGTCCCTTGAGGCTGAAAAATGTTCTGCCACAAGGTAAAACTAATATGGGACAACAAACTGTCAGGAAAGAGTATTTCTCCTGGAGTTTTATCCCAGCTTCAACAGTGCTAGGATTATGTACTGTATATATTCATGTTGGGACTCATCCTTCTCCCAAATGCCATCATCAAAGATTCATGTCCCCCCTTGCCTGACAGTTTAGTTCCTTGAAAACCAAGACGAGAGTTTCTTTGGTAACAGACAAAAGCATCAAGTAATGCTTCTTGGAAGAGATGTCAGCTGTAGTACAGTGTATGTTGAAGGCAATCTGGACAAGCACAAATGTGTTTGGGAGAAACAGGAGAGCAGTTAGATTTCTTACTCCCATTGATCCTCCTCTGTGAAGCTCTCACTGAGCAGCATATGACTGTAATCACATATAGAGGTCAGGAGGAGGAAAATAATTCTAACTTTTAATGAAATACATTTGCTTGTGAATTTATTGTCAGGTTGCCAGCGGCTGGAATAAAATATAACCTTATTTTCAGAGTGAAAATCTCTCACTCATCTGAGGTCAGACTGGCAATATTTGGGAGTGCCTGGCTGCTTTTACATTAGTAGTTTGCTCTGCCTTGCCAGTCATCCTGCCTAAAGAAATTAGGATATAGACCTGCAGCTGTGTGAATGTGGAAGCACTGTGCTCTCTGCCCTGCCACGTGTTGTAGGACAGAGAGCAAAGTGTGCGACAGGGAGCTGGTGCTTGCCTTGCGTTGCCTTGCCTTGCCTTGCCCTGCCCTCTACGTGGACAGTTGCTACACTGTTTTGATGCAAAATTCATTACACACATGTTCAGTTCCTGAAGTTCCCCAGGCCTCTATTTTCAATTCTTTGATTGCTCACTTTTCTGGCCACCAAGAGCCGTAGGTCCAGGTATCTCAGCATCCTTAAAGCCTCAGTTCCCAAGACACAGCAACAATCCTACATCCAGGGAAAATCAAGGAAACAATCAATGAACATATTAAATAATAATTTCCCTTGCTGAATGAATGAATGTCTGGATTTCATGCTGTATGAGAAATATACCCAAAACACACACAGAGCTCTAAAAGATGGTTTCTTTCTTAGCATTTTCTGTGAAATACTAATCCCAGGTAACATCCACTTTTTTCCCCCTGCTCAGTTTTAAAGGCATCCTGTGACCTAAAAGAGAAAGGTAAGGACCAATGCAGAGATGATATTCTACAGTCCAAGCTAAAAAACTATGTTTCCTTTTAAAAAGCTAAACTACCTTCCCTGCACCTTATTTTTGTTATGTCTTTCCTGACTGGACATCTACTGTGACAAAAGAAATTCTTCTATCATGTTTTTCTTTGGTTAAAACAATTTATTAAGAGGGAAAAACTATGAGAATGATTAAAAGGAAGAACATCTCCTTTCAGTTATCTGGGTAACTTTCAGTACTTTATGTGTGAATGAACAATTCTTCTTTTAACCTTGATAATTTTAATAAATTCAAATTCTTAATGAGAAAACCTCAGCATCCCACCTTTTATTTGTATCTGATATTTACGATCTCAAATATTTCTGGAGGCATTTAATCCATCTAAGAGGTGCTAACATATGCTTCCCCAATGGATTTGTTTTCCCATGGTAGAATTCAGTAAGGCCTTTGGCTGATTATTGTGAAAAGAAAAATCTCTTTTAGATATACAGATTTGTCATAAACAAGGCTCTAAGTTTAAATCCTTTTTTTCCAGTAAAAAAACCAAATGTAGAAGGCAAGACTATTTTTTAAACTAATGAACACCTCTCTGTTATTAAGGCTTGAGGAATGCAGTAGTTTGCCAAGCATGGTTAGGGAAGCTACAGTGCCAGGATGTTTATTTTGTAACAAAGTTCATTTTTGTGTAGCATTTTCCACAATTCAAAGTTTAAAAAATTGTCTTTGTCCCCTCACAAAACACATATAAAAACAATTTATATGCCAGAATTTGAAAATATGCCTTGCTACTATGTATAGAGATTGCAGGAATTTTCATTTTCCTTTTTTTCCTTTTTTTCCTTTTTTCCTTTTTTCCTTTTCCTTTTCCTTTTCCTTTTCCTTTTCCTTTTCCTTTTCCTTTTCCTTTTCCTTTTCCTTTTCCTTTTCCTTTTCCTTTTCCTGTTTCCTTTTCCTTTTTTTTTTAAATGGTGATCATTAATGGTAATCACGCTGCAGGGCTGTCCTCCTGCTCCTCAATAGCATGGGAGTATAGGAGGTCCAGTTGCCGGAGGAAATCCTCACTGTACCAGTCTACAGTGATGACAAGTGAGCTGGCACCCAAACATCACTGTGTGGTTTTCCAGCCCCCAGACCAAGATAGTGGCAGAGATTTACTATGATGATGCCCTCTGCCCCAGCCACCTCCCACCAGCAGGGCCTGTACAGTGCTCACAGCTCCTGGTTTATCCAGGGCTGCAAGGGCTCGAGGACCTCCAAGCAGTCACAGAAAAGCCCCTTACAGACCTTGGGCTGGAAGCCAGCCAGCGTGAGTCCTGGGCATTGGCTGCACAGCCCCCTGCTTGTCCTGGCGGCTGGCAACCAGCAATTGATGGATCTGAGGGGGGTGGAATAACCATCTCCAAAAAATCAGAGGTCACTTGGGAAAGACACCCTCCTGGCCCCCACGGTTTCCCTGGTGCCCCAATGTGAGTTGCCTGGCTTTAGGAGCATGTGCCTAGTTCTGCCATCCACAGTTTACTCCACAAAGGGACAGTGAAGTTTTTACTTCCATGTCCTATGTATGCACCTGGTTGGTATTAAAAAAAAAGTAAATTTAGAGAACAGCGCAATAATATAGATCAGAAAGGACTTCTGGAGTTCCAACTGACCATGCAAAGCAGTGTCAACTTAGATATGGTTGTTCTAAATTATACTGACCATAAAACCTCAGGATAAGTCTCAAGCCCATCCCTTGCTGAAAATCTGATGAAGCATGTATAGGAATGAAGGTAGTTTCATTCTCATTCATTCATGCCCTGCCTGGAGGTATACACTGCAGGAATACTGGACTTTCTCACCATGATGAACAAGACCATCACAATCTTTTTTTACACCAATTACAGAGAGGCAGAGGTAGCTTAATTACTGTGATGTATTTCCTTGTAATGTGTAAGGATAAGACAAGTCCCAGCAACTAATATAGGAAATTTCAAAATAACTATTTCACATTTTTTTCAGTTTTTAAAAAGTGAAGCATAAAAGTGGGCTTTCTTGAAGGAATACTCTTTGTATTAAGGAAAATCTAAAATGCTAGGTTTATGTCTAGCTCCTGCACTACCTACATAGTAAAAGCCTATAGAACTACTGAGACATGACTGTCAAAGTGCGCTGAGCACAACATGATGTTATCAGATTTTTCAATTCATGCATAAGGCTAAGTAACAAACACCATAAGGTACATGGAAGCAGACAAAAAATGCAATCATTCTGATTTTCCTTGAGCTTAGAAACTAGCCACTTTTCTATGGCTTGAACATGTTTGATTGCAAGCAGAAGTCAGCTACCTGAAGCATTAGAGATGAGAAGAAGCTATGAGTAATCTTTACTGCCTAAGAAGCCATGATAGGAAGCTCAAAAGTAAAGGCACAGTTTGCACAGAAAATGCCCTGGTATGGCAGAAGCATAAATCTCACTTTTAGAGATTTGCAGAGAGTTGTTCACTACAGGAAACTGATGCCCAAAAAAGGTTTTCTCTGACTTTATTTTTGTAGTTATCACCCTCTGTTTTTTCACTCCATTTTAATTCCAAATTACCAGCTTGGGATGAAATGTGGGGAAAAGGGAGAGTACAATTTTACCAAGGGGAGAAGTGTAAGTATAACATGGTGAGAGGTTGAGAAGATCAGTTTTCTTAATTAGACAGTGTATTCAAGCACGCAGAGAAGCTTGCAGACGACTGGAACAAATGGCAAGTCTGCTCTTCAAAACACTAATAATTTAAAAGTTTTAGGTAAGCCACAGATGTGCACCATTTGTTTTTAATCCATTATGACCTCCCCTCAAACAGTTCTTTAAAACACTATTCAGCGAAGACTTCTTTTGAAAGGAGTGGAAAACCTGCCCTTCCTTTGTTTGGGAGCAAGACTATTCATAGTTACCAGTAATACTTAAGCTTTCTGAAGAACGCTACAATATTTTTAAACAAAATTTCTATTAACAAGAAAAATACTTTGCTGCCAGCAATTTGGATTTTTTCTCACAATACACCTAAAAGAAAATGCCACATTTCTGCTTCTAATTCATCTCTTTAGCCACATATATATGTAGTTTAATTCAGATGTTAGTACTTACAATTAACACTTTTTAAAAAGCCATTTGCTGTGATTTGGAATGTATTTCTTTTGGTAGGACTTAAACTAATCTTAAGGGGTATGTTTAAATAAAAGACAAACAGGAAATTACATCCCTGCTAGTACTACTGAGGCAGATGAACAGCTCACAAAATAGCATAGAATATTTGAATTTGAAAAAGTTTTACTTTCTGCCTCTGTACAACACTTAGTAGTAAGGATCCCCGTTAAAACACTAGATGAGGTTAACAGTTCACAAAACAGAAGACAACATGATACTGAAGGGCCTCTTCCAACTGAGCTAAATATTAAAATAGGTCTTGGAGGGGACAAGAATTGTAGCCCTTGTTTTTTCCTGTGTAGATAACTTCAGTGGAGTGTTGATGGAGAAAGTGAAATGTGGAACTCCAAGGCAGATGCAGACAGTTTTCATAAGGATGATATATGGTGAAAAAAATTTAATGTTGACAGTAATACAGCAGGTTCCAAAAAACCCAAACATGCAGGGGTACACATGAATGAACCAGGATTCATCCCTGAGGGCATCCTGGATGGTGAGGAAATAACAGTGGACTTCTTGTTAGAAAAAAAACCATATATTATACACCTGCATAACCAAGTTGGTGTGTGGTGTTTAATAGCTCAGATGATGTCTGGAACACCAATCCACATAGCTTCACTGCAGCAGCTTGTAATAAACGGAGCTCTCTCATGCGTGGAATATTTTGCTTAAGCCTAGTCACCCAAGACTGGATGCCATTTTTCCATCACTGAAATTTAGCTTTATGTGCGCGTTTAAAGCCCTAATAGAACTTCGCCATGCTGTTTAGGAGTTTCTGGCTTTGCTGTTGCTGTGGACCTCCTGTGTACCACAGGAAAATGGTCATGCTTCTCCCTCCAAGTGAGTTCCATGGAACCTTAGCACCTGCAGGATTTGCTGTGCATCATAGATATATGAGTAATTTTGAGTCCAGCCTGGTATGAGCTATTGGAAACATATGGTGACAGCACTTGTGACAGATTTTTACATAGAAATCAGAAATCAAAGCAGAAGTTGATGGGGAACCAACCTCAATTCACATCCAGATTTGGACCTAAATTTTTTTATAGCTTTTTTTCTTTTTTCTGTATGGTAAGCCCAGATTTAAAAAAAAAAATAATAATAATACTGGCTCTCTGGGACATTTATTCTGAGAATCAAATGCCTTTCTTACACTTCAAAATGTTTTCCTACACCAAGTCAATCCATGTGGACTGGAAATGAAGAAGACTTTTTTGTGCTCATTACAAATCTACTGGGAAAACAGCAGCTCAGCATACTCAGTCATAATCAGGTGAAATAACATGTGATGTCAATACATGTAAGAGTACAAAAGAAAACATGAAATTCTGCCTTTCAAAGAGAAAATAGCAAAAGCTATGTGTTACATTTTTCCATGTTGAGAAAGGTCAAATTCTAGATTGGTCATGAGGCAGAGATTACAGTCAATGCAATTTCTTACAGGAAACCAAAAGGAGAGGCCTTTGTGATTAGCAAATTGAAGACGCTGAAGAGACAAGAAAAGTAAAGATTGTCATTGACCTGCTCTTCCCAGGTCAACTGACGAAGTTTGTTAAGGCTGTGGTGATTTAGGAAGCTTTCTGACAGTATGTGCTGAAAGATTTTTAGGGCAGATATTTTGGTTAATTTAACTTCTGACCCCTGATATGCCAGTTCATTCAAACTCCATGCTCAGGGAAAGACAGAATAGAAGAATCTCAGTTTTTGGAGTCTTTAGTTTAAACAAATGCTCCACACATGCCTGACACAAGCAGAAAAGCTGGACTGTGAATTTACAACAAACCTTTTCATGCAAGTTAGACTTCCATGTATTCTTTTAACATTGTTCTTAAACCAGGAATTTCAGACAAAACTAGATCTGCTTGATTCTCAAATGAGATTATAATTCAATACATAGGTATATCCCATCTGTTTTCTTACCCTTCTGGCTACACAAAGAAGGCAGAATGTTCCATTTCATGTGTGGTTTTGTAAATCTTGGATTTTTTCCCCTTTCTTTGGCCTTGCTCTGAATTCAAGGGTGAAGGGAGAAAAAACTCTTGCCTGTAACTCCCATGATTTTCATGAAGTTACAGAATGAGGTGTGTGTAATAGTTTTGTCTGGGATAGAGTTAATTTTCTTCAGAGTAGCTGGGATGGGGCTATATTTTGGATTTGTGATGAAAACACAAATAATACAGGGATGCTTTGGTTACTGCTGAACAGTGCTTACACAGCATCAAGGCCTTTTCTGTGCCTCATACTGCCCCACCAGCAAGCAGGCCGGGGTTGCACAAGAAGTTGGGAGGGGACAGAGTTGCATCACCTGACCCCAAATGACCAAAGAGATATTCCATACCATATGACACCATGCTTAGCATATAAAGCTGGGGGAAGAAGAAGGAAGGGGAGATGTTCAGAGTTCTGGCATTTGTTTTCCCAAGTAGCCGTTACACATGATGGAGCCTGGCTTTCCTGGAGATAGCTGAACACCTGCCTGCCGATGGGAAGTAGTGAATGAATTCCTTATTTTGCCTTGCTTTGGTGCGCAGCTTTTGCTTTACCTAATAAACTGTCTTTATCTCAACCCACAAGTTTTCTCACTTTGACCCTTCTGATTCTCTTCCCCATCCCACTGGGTGGGAGTGAGCAAGAGGCTGTGTGGGGCTTAGCTGCTTACTGGGGTTAAACCACAACAATGTGACATTGTTAACCAGAAGAGTCACAAAGAGATGTGTTTCAGGAAATGCACTAGGAATGGAAGCATAGAGTTTCATGCATCTAACCTGTCAAGAGCTGAGATAGTCAGAGGCATAGCCTGAACAAATGAGCAGTGACTCATGGATGTTCACTGACATTTGTTACAATGTGAACAAACTTCTTAGGAATCCTTATGATAAAAATCACCCAATTTAAAGAAAATGGGGATGAAATTAACACCTGATATAACCCATGCCTTTGGCTGAAAACAGTCCTATAAAGGCATGCTGCAGTGCTACAACAGGGATCCAAAAAAATGTACTTGTAAGAAAGACAAAATATGCCTCTTTGTCTTACTGCTCATGTTAACCCAGGAAAAAAAGATGACTTATGAAATCATAGCAAAAAAGGAATTTCTCATCACTTCTACTTCACTTGTAATTTTTCAGAGTCTCGTAGTATTTGTCTGTCATAATATTAGCATGTTGCGGGGATTGATCAGTTAAGGTTCATAAATAGTCAGATCTCAGGATGGAAAGCACGTTTAGAGAATAATAATCCTGAAACCCACCAAACTCACAGCCAGAGTGTTTCTGTCCCTCTGATCCCTAGCAGGTTTCTGTCTCGTAAATGTTGTTTTGATAACACAAATTGGCTCTTGCTTTTGTTACAGGTGCCATGTTGTGAAAACCATGTATTTGGGCTCAACAAACAGCCAAAGCTTTGCTAGAAAGCTTTTCTGAGAAGCTCTGCTCCTGACTTAGATAAAGTGACTGTCCTTTTAAGTGCTCTGAAGAAAAGCTGCAAAAGTTACTTATTCCCTGAGAATTTCTTTTAATATCTGGGCTCCTTCCTTTACAGGTTTAAAAGAAACTGAGAGGTCTGAAAATCTGAATCTAGAATTTTCTGAAGCTCATCTAAATTTTTTCATTTACCTGAAGAGGGTATGAAAATAGCCTATCTTGTGAGCTTTCTAGTGTTGACTCTTTTTGCTTATTAAGAAAAACTTTTAGTTGTGGATTTTGAGAGGCTTTTGGTTATGCTTTTTTGGAGAGAGCTCTATTCTTTCCTGAAACCTGAAAATTCAGACCATAAGAAAGGTTCTGGGTTTTTTTCCTCTTACATTTCACAAATCTAAAATTACTTTCTGTTTGGTTTGAATTTCAGATATGGCTAGTGTGAAGAAAAGGGGTCTTCTAGTTTCTGATTTTCAGAAGTCCAGTTTCCAACTCCATCTTGAACTGTCAGGCCGAGAAACCCACAGCTAACCTGAAGTGTGACAGTCAGAACTGAAGCCAGCCTGAAGTCTTGAACTTTCCTGCTTTCATTTACATTTCTGCATTGTGCATACAAGCACATCACCTCTGTGTCTTCCATACAGCAATGAACTGATTAAAAGTTTCTATCTTCATAAAGATAAAATCTTACATGACTGAAAATGGCTGTCAAGAGACATGGCATTTTTCTACTCACCTTGTCCTCCTCTCTCCTTTCTCATGTTTTTTATGTGTGCTGTATTAAATAATTCAATAGTTTGCAAGGTTGCAGGCAGCTAGGAGGCTGAGGAGCTGTGTTGAGCAACCTGGTGCATGCCTCTTCCTGGCGTCCCACATATGCCCTTCCTGTTGTTTCTCTTGTATTTAGACTGTGTGAGCCCTTTTGAAGGTTCTGTGTTTGTTCTCCTTGTGTAGTGCCCCGGAATAGTGAGTTGCTGCCCAGTGACCCAGATCCGTAGAAAAAAAGTGCTGGTATTAAGGACCATCATGCTGACTGACTGAATAGGCAGGTAACCAGAAACAATAACTGCAAGAAGGGAAAATTGCCAAGTTCACTTCAGGCAAGTTTTGTTCTGAATGTCAGAAGTCAAAGTGGCATATCCAGCACCTGCTTGTGCAGATTGGTGTAATATAGTTGCTCTAATCACTAGTGGCATCATTTGTAGATTTCTGCAGGTTGACAACACCCCATAATGTATATGTTTTCTCACTGTTCTTGGATATGTCCTTTTTGGTTGGTGTAGGCCCTGAAAATGCCATCAATCATGCCATCTTCAAAACAGCTGTTTTGATAAACATAAATATCTTGGCTCTTAGAATTCTTGATTTTGTCTATGATGTGCATGTTTTATTAAGAGGAGAAAAAAAATCTGAGCATATGGTATCTGAATGTCTTGTACATTGATTATATGATTAAAATTCTCTAAGAATATCTGTCTGCATTTTTGACTTGCACAATGCAACCTTAGTGGCTTGCAAGTGCTGAATTTTGTCACAGATGAAAAGAACACAAAAAGTGCAAACCTTGTTAACATGAGCCAAGCCTGCCATTTATCTGATATTTTCAGCACACTGAATATATTTAAGCACTTTTGCTGCCATTTTGGAACTTATTTTAGACATACCAAGTGCCAATTTTCTTTCAGGTCATAAAGAAAGAAGAGATGACAGGAATTTAGTTGTTTTGTTGATAAAGCTTGTCCTAGATCATCATAAAAAAGAACTGCAATAAAGCAAGACTATTTGGTGCACAAAATGCAGCAAATAACAGTTCTGTCATAAGTGACAGAATTAGAAGCCGGTTTCTGCTGATACTTGTTATCTATGCACTGAAGTGTAATTGAATCAAAATGATGTCACAACTGTATTTCTGTGCTCTGAGACTGATGAGGCTGGGGGCTGTGCTAAAATGACTGAAATCAAGAGGACTGGGAGAATACAGGGATGAACAGCAAACTTCTCAGGAGATGTGGATAGAGATCAAGTATCTTTATGTTCCTGTAATGCAGGACCATTCACTCTGTAAAAGACCACTGATTCATACTAGTCCCTGGATCAAACATTTATTTACCTTTTTGTCCTGCACTTCGAGCAACATATAGGGGATGCAGGACAAGTGTTTGACTATCTGTCTCTGCAAGTGACAATATCAACCCATCCAATGTTCTCCAGACTCTTCTCTGGATGTTAAAGCACTTGAATATTTTCAGACAAGGGCAACAGCATGGGTGGAAGGCCTGAGAGGCATGTCCTGTGAGGAGCAGCTAAGGATTTTGGGTTTGTCTAGTTTGCAGAAAAGGAGGCTGAGGGGCAATTTCATTGCTCCCTACAGGGGGGAGGGGAGGGAAAGTGGAGAGGAAGGCACTGATCTCTTCTCCGGACACATGGGAATCATTCAAAGCTGCATCAGGGAAGGTTCAGATGATATTAGGAAACATTTCTTTATCAACAGGGTGGTCAAACACTAGAACAGGCTTCCTAGAGAGGTGGGCGATGCCCCATACCTGTCGGTGTTTAAGAGGCATTTGGAAAATGCCCTGAATAATATGCCTTAACTTTTGGTCAGTCCTGAAGTGGTCAGGCAGTTGGACTAGATGATCTTTCTACGTTCCTTCCAACTGAATTATTCTGTTCTGTGCTATGCTATGCTATGCTATACTATGCTGTGCTATTCTATTCCATTCTATTCTATTCTAAAAAAGGTAATTCAGAACCATGAAAATTCTCCTTTCTTGTTTTACAGCTACAATATTTGTCATTACAACCTTTGTTTTAGACCAAACAGTTCTGCATTTTTCAGTTTTTTGTTCAATCTGTTTATTCAATTATTAGAGGAACCTATGACAGTAAGTTAGAATAAATATTAGAGAGTGAAGATATTCAGAATATTCAGGTAAAGTAATTATTTCACTGTTTACAAATATAGTTAAAGTAACATAATTTAGTCCAGATTATTCAAATCCATTGCACAAAGTGGTGGACAAATACTACAATACACAAGGAAAAAAATATGTGAAATTGCAGTAAGAAAGCACTCATGCTTATGTGCCCACTTGGTTAATAAATAACCATTTCCCTGGATCATGACTCAACGTATAGGAGCTAATGGGGTTACTGCACTGAACTGTAGAGTTCACCGTTTTATAAAAGAAACAGGATTTAAAATCTGTTAAAATCTGCTTATTATAGAAACTCTGAGCTCATGAGATTGTGGGACATCGAGTTATCCCAGTTCAAACTCAGAAACAAATATTTGCTTGTAGGACAAAAGAACGAAAACACCTCTCATTTGTTACATGGTAATGATTACAAAACAGGTGGCAGCATTCACCAGAAGAAGCAGAAAAGTTGTTATTCAAGATTGTAGTATCCTGCTTTTTCTTTCAAACAGCAGCGAAAGGCTCAGACTTTTTATGGAATTGCTGTGTGTTAGTAGACAACTTTAAATTTGCTCAATTATGTTTTCAAGGATGTTTTTTAAATCAAGATGGTAGGTCATATAGGCAAGTATTCACTGAAAAACATAGACCATTTCAATGTCAATTTTAATAGAATCTATACTCTAGTGATTATGTTCCTTTTCCCTCATAAAAAAGCTGTATACTAAAGTGTTTTCTTCAAACAAGCCTCACAATAGTTTTGTATCAGGCAACAATATGGACATTTAAGTTATGAAAATTCCAGTGCTTGTTATCTTAAATGAATCTGGTTGCCTCACATAATACAGTCCATTTTTGATGTCTACAGAATTCCTCTTCCCATATTTTGATGACTGAGCCCAAAAACATATGGAAGGAATTACACTGTTTAATATGTGGCTGTGTTCCTTCTCTTGCTATACCCCTGCTGTGGCAGCTGTTTTCAGCCAAGAGGCCTAATAGCCTTTATTTTTGCTAGTGTTGAAGATGAAAAGCATAGTACTGTTGCTGTAACTGATCTTTCGAATGAAAGATTCCTCATTGCAAAAGAACATATTGAAGAGGAAAAGAAAAACTGGTCCCAGTCTAATTTCCCACCAAGATCCCCAAAATATCAAATTTACTCATTGCATTTCCCACCTGCTACTTTTTCCAGCAAGGAAAATCTTCCATCACATAGACATGGTGAGATGACTTTTACGACTGGAGTGCTGCAATGGATGGCTATAAGCTCTTCAGAAGGGATAGGCAAGGAAGGAGAGGCAGTGGGGTGGCTCTATATGTTAGGGAGTGTTTCGATTGTCTAGAGCTTAGCAATTGTGATGATAAGGTCGAGTGCTTATGGGAAAGGATGATAGGGAAGACCAACAAGACAGATATCCTGCTGGGAGTCTGTTATAGACCACCCAACCAGGATGAAGAGGTAGATGAAGCGTTCCACAAGCAGCTGGCGGGAGTATCACAATTGGTTGCCCTTGATCTAGTGGGGACTTCAATATACCAGATGTCTGCTGGAAATACAACACAGCAGAGAAGAAACAGTCTAGAAGGTTCCTGGAGTGTGTGGAAGATAGCTTCCTGACACAGCTGTTTAAGTGAACCTACCAGGGGAGGTGCCTCGCTTGACCTGCTGTTTACAAACAGAGAAGTACTGGTGGGAGATGTGGTGGTCGGAGGTTGTTTTGGGCTTAGCGACCATGAAGTAATAGGGTTCTCGATTCTTAGTGAAGTAAGGAGGGGGTCAGCAGAACCACTACCATGGACTTCTGGAGGGCAGACTTTGGCTTGTTCAGGGCACTGGTTGAGAGAGTCCCTTGGGAGGCAGCCCTGAAGGGCAAAGGGGTCCAGGAAAGCTGGGCATTCTTCAGGTAGGAAGCCTTAAAGGTGCAGGAGCGGGCTGTCCCCAGGTGCCATAGGACAAACTGGTGGGGAAGACGACTGGGAGGCCTGAACAGGGAGCTTTTCCTGGCACTCAGAAAAAAAAGGAGAGTTTACCACTTTTGGAAGAAGGACCTAGAACTCAGTCTGGCCACTGTTGTAAGGGATAACAAAAAATGTTTTTACAAATACATTAACAATAAAAAGAGAGCCAATGGGAATGTCCATCCTCTATTGGATGTGGGGGGAACATTGCCACCGAGGATGAGGAGAAGACTGAGGTACTTAATGTCTTCTTTGCCTCAGTCGTTAATAGTCAGACCAGTTATCCCCAGGGTATTCAGCCCCCTGAGCTGGAAGGCAGGGATGGAGAGCAGAATAAACCTCCCATTATCCAGGAGGAAGCAGTTTATGACCCGCTGAGCCACCTGGACACTCACAAGTCTATGGGACCAGATGGGATCCACCTGAGAGTACTGAGGGAGCTGGCAGAGGAGCTTGCCAAGCCACTCTCCATCATTTATCAGCAATCCTGGTTAACAGGGGAGGTTCCAGACGACTGGAGGCTTGCCAATGTGATGCCCATCTACACGAAGGGCCGGAAGGAGGATCCAGGGAACTACAGGCCAGTCAGTGTGACCTTGGTACCAGGCAAGATTATGGAGCAATACGTCTTGAGTGCGCTCACCAGGCAAGTGCAGGACAACCAGGGGATCAGGCCCAGCCAGCACGGCTTCATGAAAGGCAGGTCCTGCCTGACCAACCTGATCTCCTTGTATGGCCAGGTGACCCATCTAGTGGATGAAGGGAAAGGCTGTGGATATTGTCTACCTGGACTATAGCAAGGCCTTTGACACTGTCTCCCACAGCATCCTCCTAGAGAAGCTGGAGGTTCATGGCTTAGACAGGTGTACTCTTCACTGGGTAAAAAACTGGCTGGGTGGCTGAGTTGTGGTGAACGGAGCTAAATCCAGTTGGCGACCGGTCATGAGCGGTGTTCCCCAGGGCTCAGTGTTAGGGCCACTATTGTTTAATACCTTTACCAATGATCTGGATGAGGGGATTGAGTGCACCCTCAGTAAGTTCGCAGACAACACCAAACTGGGCAGGAGTGTTGATCTGCTTGAGCGTAGGAAGGCTCTGCAGAGGGTTCTGGTCAGGCTGGATTGATGGGCTGAGGTGAGTTGTATGAGATTCAGCAAGGCCAAGTGCCAGGTCCTGTACTTGGGTCATAACAACCCCACGCAACACTACAGGATTGGGTAGGAGTGGCTGGAAAGCTGCCCATCAGAAAAGGACCTGGGGGTGCTGGTTGACATCCAGCTGAACATGAGCCAACAGTGTGCCCAGGTGGCCAAGAAGGCCAACAGCATCCCAGCTTGTATCAGGAATAGTGAGGCCAGCAAGACTAGCTAAGGGATTGTGACCCTGTATTTGGCACTAGTGAGGCCACACCTCGAATATTGTGTTCAGTTTTGGGCCCCTCCCTACAAGAAGGACTTTGAGTTGCTGGAGCATGTCCAAATAAGAGCAAGAAAGCTGGTGAAGTGTCTGGAGAACAAGTTTTATGAGGAGTGGCTGAGGGAATGGAGATTGTTTATTCTGGAGAAAAGCAGGCTGATGGGAGCCCTTATTGCTCTCTACAACTACCTGAAAGGAGGTTGTAGCAAGGTGGGTGTTGGTCTCTTTTCCCAAGTAACTAGTGATAGGACTAGAGGAAATGGCCTCAAGTTGTGAAAGGGGAGGTTCAGATTGGATGTTAGGAAAGATTTCTTTACTGGAAGAGTGATCAAGCATTGGAATAGGCTACCCAGAGAGGTGGTAGAGTCACCGTCCCTGGAGGTGTTCAAAAAATGTGTGGACATTGCACTTCGGGACATGGTTTAGGAGGCACGGTGATGTTGGGTTGACAGTTGGACATGATGATCTTAGAGGTCTTTCCCAACTTCAAAGATTCTATGATTCTGTGAAAGGGAGATTTTGCCCCTGTCAACATTTATTCAAAACAGCTGAGGCAGCATGGGTTGGAGGCCTTTAAATGAAGTTGTTTATCTCCTGAACAAGAAGGAACATAAATATTCAAGTTTATGGTAGACAGGATAAAATGAAAATCTAGGATTTCCTTGTGAAGTTGAAAAGCAAGATGAAATGAGGAACAATGGAAAGATCAGGAGTGAAAAATTAATACCTACCACATTCATATGCCCCCAAACTTTCTTCCTCCTTTAGCCAAGAGGGAAACTATTTTGCTGTCTTTTGCACCTGGGGAAATGAAGGATTTTTTTCAAGCCTTAACTGAAAAACAATAGCTGAATAAAGCTATTCAGAAATAAGGCTGCTCCTAGCACCCTGTTTCAAATTTTCTAAAGCACTGCTTTTCTGTGGTAGTAATTTCTAATGAAAGAAGCAAAAATAAGCTATTCTTTCAGTCTTTGCTGCTCACAGGGGTTGAGATGGGGTTCACAGTTATTCACTGTCTTTTCTTCTTCCTTTCCTTCCTTGGTGTGCTCAACAGCCCACATATGATTTTAAAAAAACATGAAGGAATTTTTCTTGTGTTAAGAAAAACAAACATCTTTCCCATATTAAAAAAAGAAAAAAGTAAACCAGGAGATGTTAGAATGTAAATAAGAATTAGAACATCACAAGAGATGTGAATAATTAATTTGGGTACCTAGACCTAAATGTCATTAATATTTCAAGCTTACCCTAAAAAAAATAGACTAAAAAAAGAAGTAAAAAGAGAGAGAAGACAGCAGAAAAATAAAATGCTCTTACCTGGTTTATTCCACTTTTCATGGAACGTTGTAAACATGAGTATGTGATGATAACAACAGCTGACCAACTAAGTTTATCTACACAGTAAAACTTATCCATCAAAGAATCTGGGGGAAAAAACTCCTATAGAAATTTTTACACACCTATAAAAAATTTACCTTAGGTATATTTCTAATCAAAAAAATGGTAAGTTAAAGCCAAACTGAAAGACAAACTAATCATGAAAGGCAAACTAATAATGAATTTATGAGAGGCCTCACCATTGCAACTGATGCATATAAAATTCTGTGGTGTTCTGCTTTCAAAATTTCAATTCTTCCTCCGTATATAGTATGCATTATCTTTCTGAGGTTAGCCAAGAAAGCTAATTTTGAAGTTTGTCTATTTTCTTCTGATTTGAAAAGGCATTAGATTCTTCTCTTGAAGCATTTTATTTAGTTGTTTTTTCTCTATCCACATTAATAATCCATAATCTATTAGTCAAATGTGGATACAGGATATATCTACATTGTCTTTGTGTGTTACCCCAATTCCTCTCAGTTATATGTAAAGATGCTATTGTAGCCTCTAATTTTCCATGAAAGTATCAGAACAAAAATAAAACCCGGGCTTCTTTGCATAGTTGATTTTATAAATACCTAATAAATGCTAAGCTAATAGCACACAAAAATGAAACCTTTACTCCATAAGCTGGTGCCATACAATAAGTGTTTCAGATCTGTACACTTATATTTTCAACAGACAGAGCAGAGTTGTTTATTACAATTGGCACAGGATACAATAGTATCAGAGTTTAAAAACATCTCTGGTTAAAAAAAGTCAGAAGTGGCAAGGAAATAATGGCCTTTTCCTAGAAGAATCCATTTCTTTTTAAAATAAGGAAGAATAAAAGTAGTGGTTAACATAGCTAGGTACCTTCCTGCAATCTTCCCTTCTGCTCCCTCATTTCTTGTTTTTCTTACCTTTTTTCCCTCCTGGAGTGAAAAGAGCAGTGTATAGCTTCTCCCCAGAGACCTTCCACCTCACACTACCATATGGTTGTAATGAATAATGCATGAGAAAAACCATGAGTTGCAGTGGGTTTAAAAGAGGATCCACAGAAGTTGGGCTCAGGATGCATTCTTCAACAAAAATTAGAAAAATCAAACAGCATTTTCCTGTTCTAGTCATTTCAATAGCTGTTTAATAACCTAGCCTCAAACAATTCAAGGAAACAACGTATTTCTGATTTTTAACTTTCACAGTTGCTGGGCAAGCACAATCATTCCTTGCTGTTGGCTAGGCTTTATGTGCATCTTCTTCACATCCTTCACACTCATTTTGTCTTCACATTCTAACAATAGATTGTGTCATAGCATCCTCCTGACAAAAGACCATCTGTGCAGACTTTAATATACTGTAGTTCAGCCAAAAGTAACCATACAAGTTTTCAGATAATAGAAAATGACAAAGGATTCCATTTTTGATTCTATATTTTATGCCCCTTTTACCATGCAGAATGTTATCGCTGTAACAAAGGCCAGTATTATCTCAAAGGAAATAACACAAACTTTCATTCTTTTCTTAATCTTTTCCCACTGCATGAAAAGAACAGAAACCTGAAATTAATGGTCTTCTCCAGAGTCCCATGTTACTGCTAGCAAAAGGCCTTCTCATAGAGGTCCTAATTCTTCCTGCATGGCATCATCTAAGCCTATGGAAATGGCAAGCAATGAAGAAACTTCACTAGAGCAAGTCTTACTTTAACACCTGTCTAGCTATAGTTCTCATGTAAAGTTCATGTTGCAATTTGTGTCTTTGCAAATCAAGATGGGATTGTAGCATAGCAAGCCTGGGCTGCACTTTCAGTGGCATTTAGGATAATTATAATGACAATCCTTATGTGTGCTGATATATGGCATGGCATATCACTGTGTGGCAGTCCCCTGCAATGAAGCTGCTCAGAGTGAAACAGTCATTGTGCTGTGAGAAAAAACAGAACACAAACAGAAGGAAAAGATAGTGAGACAGCGTAGATGACAAGAAAGCAAGTAGTTCATGGAAATGGCAAAATTTATGGTGACATTATGAAGAAATTTCTGACCTCATTGAAAAGATCTAAACCTTATCTAAGCCATGATTTTTCCTATTATATGCAAAACAATGCTTCATAGTGCTGTAACAAAGGAATAGCAGGAGCCAATCCATTTAAATGTTATGGGAAGCCCAGAAAACAGTCCATTCCTATTGCCTTCTAGAACTGCTCAATTCTGTTTATCTTGAAAGCATCTGGGCTGTTCAGTGGACATCCACACATTGCCAGAGGTACCAGAATGAACTGAGTATCTACCTTCTCTCCCTCTGCATCAAGACCTGATCTGTGTTGAAAGTCTTCCCAGTCCCACCTGCCTACTGTAAACTATCAACTAATGCCAAGCTGCCACTTGTCTGATCTCCCTATAGGTGATTGAGTCTTGCATTCCTGGCTGCTAGGTTGACCACCTCCAAGGCAATGTGCAATCTGGTGCAAAACAACTCACATTCCTGTGGTCACAAAACTCTCTCAAATGTGGATTCTAACCTCTCAAGCTCAATAATGCATAGAGGCTAGGATCTCTCCCATTTCCTGCAGGCCCTTGGAAACCCTAAGCAAAACAATAATCAGCACTGCCTCTTTCTCCTTTAAATGTCTATGCTAAAGAGATAGCAAGGTGGATTCTAAGGAATTTAGCTGCAGGAGCTTTCTTTACACTATTGGAAACATAATAATTTTTGAGAGAGTATCATCATTTGAGACATCTAAGTTCCTTACACAGTCAGTGGAGAGGGAGAAGCACCTGAGTTAGATGTGATGGCTTATCCTGGATTGCTCATTATGAATATTCAAATGTGCTAACCTTTTCTCTACAAAATGTGGCTGACTATGTTTGGAAAACTAAATTCCTTCTCCTACAATCTGATCTCTGAAGCCTTGCTAAGTGTCTAAATTTGGCAGGCTGAATTCCATCTATAATAGACTGTAGTTCAAGACAGATTTATTTATCTACATATACAAGGAGAAGCTTGGAAGAATTCTGACCTGGATGATTCATAACAGAAATGACAATCTACATCTTAGTTTCATAGCTTTTTAGAACTGAAACAATCCTTTCCCACATGAATGTAAAGTGCCAAGAACAAGAGAGTCCCAACCCAGTTTGAGAGGCTCTTGGAATACAAATGATAAAGAATAACATAAGCAATATATTTGCATTGTTAAATGATAAATAAATAAAAATCCCAACACCCATAAAGATATCAGTTGTCTTAGGAGAATTGCATATATGTGGGGAGAAAAATATAGACCTGAAAATGAACTTTTTCAGAGGTAATTAGATCTTCTCGTTATAGACAAATCCTAAGTGGCCCTCATAGACTGAATCCCTCAGCTCTCTCTCACAATTTTGGCAAAGATTGTCTCATTGGTTCTATGATAACACGCCCAGGAACTCTAGGTTTATACATTGATGATACTCTACCTCTTATACCTCTTAATTATGCTGCTTGGAGGCTTAACTTGATGGAAAAAATGTATATAGTGGGGAATAAAATATTAAGAAGTCTTAGTATGGTGAACTAAGAGCAGGGAATGTATAATCAGGGAGGAGACTACAGAGAAAAAGAAAGTGCTCCATAAAGCAAATGGAAGCATTCGTATCACTGTTGGCCCTTTCTCCAGAGTCCTGAAGACTCTGGAATGTTCACTGTCATGCATATTTTGTTCTTGGTGATTCCTCTAGAATATTATTTTACAATGATTTTTTAAAGTTTATTAAAAACTTGTACAATTATGCTAAGATCTTGGCTTATTTACGCAGTTAGTATTAGCCACTTCTTTTAAATAACGGCAGGATCCATGTTATAACAGCTAGATCACTGCTTCTCAGAAATGTAAACCTCAACCAAAGATAAACAATTTCAGGATATGACTTGTATATAGAAGAATCATTTGTATACAACCTTTCCTTCCCCTGAGCACTATTCCAGACAAAACTATTTAAAGCATATCTTTCAGGAATATTGCTTGGAATACCTGCAAAAGCTGGTAAAATGTAAAAATGGATCACTAGAAATGAGGATATGGAAGAGGAATATTCAGATGTAAGGAAAGCAAAAAGCTTTAATATACACATATAGGTATATCAAGGAAGAAATGAAAAAGGTAATGGAGAAAGAATAGGTAAGATGCAGACTATTTCTATTGCTGAATTCTAAGGAATTTCAAGTCTAGCAGCAAGTATTTTTAATATATATATAAAATCAAAAGTAGATTATGTAATCAAAGATAAGCAAAAAGTGATCCAGGGTCATTAGGTTGATCTCAGTAGCATGCAGGTCTGTAGAGACAATTTTAAAGCAAATGTGAGAGAAAATGCAAGAGAATTTAATAAAAAGTACAGTGTCAAACAAATCCTTTATATTGTTATGATAAGGTAGCTAACATTCTAGACACAGAATTTTATGGGTTTCATCCAGATGTACCTCAGTGGAGTTGGATGGGGCTCTGAGCAACCTGATCTAGTTAAAGATGTCCCTGCTTTCTGCGGGGACATTGGACTAAATGGCCACTAAAAGTCCCTCCCATCCCAAAGCATTCTATCATTCTATGATTCTATGTGTATTTGGAAAGTAGCATGTGAGAAAAAATGCAATACTGAAAAAAATGCCCTGGGTTAATGTGAAAAAAAAAAACACCTGGATGATGAATGTTTAACAGAATAAGAAGCAGAGTGCGGAACAGATAGTTGTGCTTGGAGGTTACTTGCAGAGTTTCTCAAAGATCACACTTATTAAGTACTTCTCTGATTCATTTATGGACTTTGAGGAAGGAGGAGAAGAGGAAGAAAAGTAGGTTTGCAATCCTGTAGACTCCCAAATACTACAGTGAACTGATACAGATATGCTTCAACTATCACCAAAACCCCCTCATAATATAGAAAATACTTGAATTCAAGCCCATGATATACTGTGAATGCCTTTTTGTTTCTTGCCATTTCTGGATTGGCAGAAAATGTTGATCCTCTTCCCTTTAGAGAACAGAGACTGCCATTACATGTGTGGCTTAATGCCAGCTACCCAGAGTTTATTTTATGCTTGTCTGGTGCCATAATACCATTATCAATTCTGTGGACTGCTAGTCCATTTAGAACCTGAAAATGGGACAGATTACAGTTTTTAAACAGCAACTGCCACTTTACATTAGAAGCTGTAATATCACAGACATCTATGGAACTTTCATTAGGTAATATAATTTCCACAATATTTTCTTTTGTTTTCTTTTGTGAGTTCTCCCAAATGCAAAATGAGCAGGCAATATACATATTTAAATATATGAGTGAGAAGAAAGTTTAGGAATACTGAAATTCTATCAGTGAAGCACCAAGAAACAAAAGTGAAGAAACAAAAACCATTTAAAATTTTCCAGATTTATTGTAAAAAACTCTTCTGGCTTAAGAAACCTGTCCTTTTCTCTACTTATTTAGAAAATGTTAACTTAATTCTTTTTTGATAAAGTACTTTTTACAAGATATTCTAGCTTTCAATTTGTCCTGGTTTCAGCTGGGATAGAGTTAATTTTTTTCATAGTATCTAGTATGGGGATACATTTTGGATTTATGCTGAAAACAGTGTTAATAACACGGAGATGTTTTAGTTGTTGCTAAGTAGTGCTTACACTAATCAAGGACTTTTTCAGCTTCCTATGATCTGCTGGGAGGGGACACAGCTGGGACAGCTGACCCCAACTGACCAAAGGGATATTCCAGACCATATGACATCATGCTCAGTATATAAAGCTGGGGGAAAAAGAAGGAAGGGGGGGAACATTTGAAGTGATGGCATTTGTCTTCCCAAGTAACCGTTATGAATGATGGAGCCCTGCTTTCCTGGAGATGGCTGAACACCTGCCTGCCGATGGGAAGTAGTAAATGGATTCCTTGTTTTGCTTTGCTTGCGTGTGCAGCTTTTGCTTTACCTGTTAAACTGTCCTTATCTCAACCCACAAGTTTCCTCACTTTTACCCTTCTGATTCTCTCCCCTATCCCACCACGGGGGAGTGAGTGAGCAGCTGCATGGTGCTTGGTTTCTGACAGGGGCTAAACCACAACACACTTACAACCCTTGATGATATGCCTGAAGATACACTAAAAAAAAAATAAAACTTTAAAAGACAAATTTGTCTGAACTATTTTGATAAAATGAAATTGGCATTTGCAATTTTACCAAATCCCAGGAATAAATATGTCTTTCAGAATTCTTCAGCTATTGACAAATCTCTTTGGAATGGCTTACTGCCCAGACTAAAAGCCTTTCCCTAGCGTTCAACCATATGGCTAGTAAGTTCACTGTTTTCTTCTGGTCTTTGCCCTCATGTTCTAAGAGAACAGTATAAAGCTAAGGTCAAATTACCAGTGGGTCAGCTTCTCCTCTTATAAGATCCAGCACAACAATACCTTTGCCTAAGATCCATAGGTATAAATAATAATCAATTAATCATTAGTTTCAACAGTGGAAGCCACAGTACCATGCTCCTCAGTTGTTAATTTACTCTGCCTCTTAGCACCTACTGGTTCCTCAAAGGACCTCTGTTGTTGAATGTTTTCTTTGCTTAGTGTTCCAGAATTCAGTGCTGAGAAAGTGAAAATAAGGGGGGGTGAGGGGGGTGGGGGAGGGCAGTTTTGTGCAGTCCTACTCTTCTTTTACAACATTGCTCCTGAAATAGGTCTCTGAGGAAGGTGATAGTCACTGCAGGTTATTTGATACCTAGCTACCTCTGGTTCTGCAGGAAAAGGTTCCATTCACAAAAGCCTTGGGACCATCCAGTTTGAAGTAATTCAGTATGATAATATTGATTTAATCTTGCTCCTCGGTGCCCTGTAGCTCGTGATCCAACTTATTATGCATTATTTTGGTAGGCTTGCCATTGGCCAAAAGCAAGGTAAAATACGTGGAACAGCCAACAATATTAAAATACTTAGAAGAGGTTTCTTTTGTGGCACACAGATACATTGGACTTTGAGCATTTGAAGATCATTTTGGTATAGGTATGAAAAATAGAATATTGAAACCATAAACTGGTGCAAAAGAGAGATCCTATGCTCAACCCTAATTTAGATATTATTACAAATGTTACTGTACTTTATGTAACAGATATTTTTCCTGAATTGACATGAGATTGATTCAACAGTTCCTAAATCCAGTGGCAGCTCTCTGGATTCATTTAGCTAATAAGGGCTGTCTATTGTTTCTTCACTTTTTTATTTTTCTTTATTAATAGAAAAGACCTTAAGGTGTAGTAAAATAGTTGAAGGAAACAAAGCCATTGTAGTCTGTTGCATAATTCTGCTTTACAAAACATAAGAAGACTGTCCAACATACACAAAAACATGCCGCCCCCCAAAAAAAAGCATATGCATTGTTTGTGATCTTGCAGAAGGTAAATTTATTGTACTGGATTATTTGCTTAGGCTGCAAACACTAGAAAACATAAACTGGCTTTTAATTTTGTAATAGCCGTTCAGGTTTGGGAAGCTGGTGTAATTTCTTCTACAATTTTATTTTTTACTTTGAATAATTTTTAGAGGGAGGTTAGCTCTCTAGAAACAAGATATTCTGCTCAAAGAAGAGATTGACCTTATGCTGTTTCATTAATACTCAGGGTCAGGTCGTTCATCTCTTCCAAAGAGGAAATTGCCCTGCAGGAACGTCCTTGGTAGAGAAAGCAGAGAAAGAGACCAATAGTTTGCATGGCTGGGGCAAAATAAAGGCAGAAGTACTAAATTTGACCATAGGATGCAGAAGTAAAAAGTGAGACTAGTTTTTCTCCAAATGGGATAAAGTAATTCTGTTTAACTCCTTCCTTCACTGAAGGTATGCTCAGCTATCTACCATTTGAGAATACTTTGCGTAAGTATAAGATAATTTATTAAAACAGTACCTGAAAAACACTGTTCTGCCAAAGAAATACAACTAAGTGTATGTTCATCTATAGTAAAATCAAAGGCAAAAAATGGTAGCCTGACACACCCAATCTGCACCTGAACCTTAGTTGCCCATTCCACATAGAATTAATTTAAAAAAGAACAATGGGGCAGGCTGGTATTTGGGGTCAGGCTCTGTCCTTTCAGGTTGTGTTTGAAGTTTTCAGACAAGTATTCATGTATTTTTGTTCTTGGTGATAGAGATCACGTAGTAGTCTTACTGGGGCAAATTCAGAATCCTCTTCATATAGCTGATTGCCCTAAGCTCTGACCAACTCTAAATTAGAAACCATCAAGTGTTTGTACATTTCTGTACTTTTCTTTAGTGACTCTCACCCTATATTTTGAACTATTTTCAACAAATTGTAACATTTTGAAATTGCGTCATGTTCTTTAATAATCTTTAATAATCTTGAAACCCCACTCAAATTAGTTTAACTACAAATTTCATAAAAAAAAGGCAACTATGGATAACATTAGAAATACATGATAGATTCTAGCAGAACCAGATCAATATATACTTTTTCCATTTGAAGAACCACTGAAAACTGAATAGTGGTCTAGATACTGTTTACAAAAAATACAATAATTTCATATAGATGGTGGTGTTTATTTTGATTATGAGAAAGGCATGCAAGATTGCCAAAATTCTTTTGTATCTCAGAATATATTTCATTTGCTGTTTCAGCCTTAGCCAGAAGTTCTGTTGTAATAACACAGAACAAGATTAGATTATTTCAAAATCATTTTTTCTTGACAAATCCAAGCTGGTAGATATTAACCTCTTTTTTTCCCTTCAGATAGGTTCAAGTAGGCTGAATATTCATACTAAAATACTTCCATGAACTGAAATTAAGCAGATGGGTGTAGAGTCCAGTGACTTTCTGTCATTGAAGTCTCCAAGATCTGAGCCCTCTGGCCTGTCCTAGTTCAAAGTTCTCGCTAAATAATCTAGTTTATACTTTTGTGGGATCAGCTGTCACTTCTAAACTGATGATTTACAAAATGCATTTACTCATTCAGACCACTTCACTTAAGATCAGCGCTTATATTTATCTTTCTCTTTAATAATTAATTTTTGATGTCTCAGTATGACTACCAAACACAGCAAAATAATTATGAAGAGGTTATGTAACAAGCATAAACCTATCTGGGAGGAATAAGGGATCAGAGAGATGAGATGGAATGAGTTCTGCTATGATTCACCACCTCTGACTCAGATGCAATTGACCCAGAGCAACCCTCTGTGCTGATGAACTCCATCATAAGTGTTCAGCTATAGTTGGGAGGACATCTCAGCAGAATAGGTCTTAGTCAAAATTCATCCAACATCAGGACTTGTTAAATATCTGAATACTCACAGAATCTTACATAAGCTCTACACAACACAGACTGGCATTGTGCTATAAACACTCAACATAAAATTTAAGAATATGTTTAATTTTCTGCTAAAGAAAAGGAATGAGTTAACTCTACTGCCTAACAGCAACAGGAAAAACAAGTCTGACATCCTTTATATTAGCTGAAAATTTTTTCTTTTTCAGGAAAGCCACTCCTTTTCTAAACCTGTCATTTTAGTCTGACAGCTAGGAATCAAGCCACAGAAATAATTTCTAGTACCTGGGCCTATTGCTTTGTCTTGTGACATGGTAAGAGGTGCCTGCTGGGACCTTAAAAGGCCTGTATACTTTTGTATCCTTTTTTCTTGTATTTAATGTCTTCCATCAAGCTTTCTCCTCATTCAGAGGTAGAAGCTTACTGCTTTTCCTCCCTGTTTACCAAATAAAATTAAATTAATATCTAATTTATCAGTTTCATATTACTTCATTTCTCTTACTCGTTCATTTCTCTCTTGGGGCTTCTCCTTTTTTTATGCTCCTAAAAATTCTGTTGTGACCTTGACTCCTGCCAGAATAGTTCTGTACCATAATGATTCAGCTAATTCTGGTTTTGCAATTCATTTAAACCCTGGAGGGGAGAGGGTCAGTTATGAATTATTTGAACAGCCTGATTGATTCAAAATTATATGAATCAGTGAACAGATTGGTTTTTTTAGAAACTTGTCACTGAAAATAATATGAAATGACAGCTAGCAGATTGGAAAATCTAAAGAACATTCCAACTCCTTCGTGCTGAAAAGGCTTTCAGCTTTCTTTTAGGGTCTTGAGTCAAGCTCTTTTTACCCTCAGGTATTTTGACCTGTTTTGTAATTTAGCTTTATCTTTATGATGTATTTCTTCTGTTGGAATATTTCCAGGGTTCAGAAAGTACAAAATTCAGCTCTGGATATGGATTTTGTGGGTGAGGAGTCTCTCTTCTCCTGAGCCCAGTAGAAGGTGGCTCAGGTTCTAATTTTTTCTTTTAGTTGGTCACAATTTGCCAGGGAAGGAAGGGAAGAGAGAAGGAGGAAGGCAGTGTGATGACTACTGTAAGGCCAATGCCTGAGTCCTGTAGGCTCCCTTTGAACAGCTCCCAACTCTGATAAGTAGAAACAGGTGTAGTAATATAGCAATCCATGTATATGTAGAAGAAACCTATGCCATAATGCAATGTAATTTTAGTTTGTTTTTTCACAGATAATCACTAGTGATACTGTTAGCACAGATGCCAAAAATATTATGATATAAACAGCCCCAGCATCTTCGGTACAAATAGTTAAAGAAAAATGATAAAACCACATGACCACAGAGAAATATTACAAAACAGTAAATAAGCAGTGTTTCTGAGTGGGAGAGACATTTACTGGAGTGACAGATTTCCATGACAGGCTTCCAAAAATGACTGTATGGAATGACAAAGTGGGTTACCAACAAGAAAAAGCACTTCAGCAATGCTGCTATTTTGTCAAAGATCTATCAGGTTATGGTTGTTTGTCTTAGTAGATAGGACTCAGCAATGGTACCAGCAGGGCCCAACATCTTTCAAGGGAGCTGCAGAAATAAGGTGGAGTGAATTAAATCCCAGCTTAATTACATCAAAATGTACAGGGAAGTCTATTGGGCTGGACTGTTCAGCTAGGATGTTCGCTGAGGAAATCACACCAGATACAGGAACGGGAATTTCAAAGGCTAAATAATTACTTATTAAAACATTCAAAATGAAAAATTACCTAAAGATCTGAATTAAGCATACCTGGGAGATATGTTTAACTATGCCTTGTTTAACAAAAACATCTGCCTTAGTTCCTGTAAAAAGGCATAAGCCCAATCATCCAAACACTTATGAAGCAAATAAAGTCACACACATGAGCAGTCAGTCAGATCATTATTTGGTCATAAAGCTGGTTTTCTTACCAACTGGCCCATTTTGAAATATGTTCTTTGCAATCTTCTATACAAGAACTCAGGTTCCCACTCTCTCTTTGTATATATATGCTACTATTTACCATGGAGGTAACTTTATTTTTTCCCCCCACAATATAATTAATGGACTGTGATTCAACTTTTTTTATACATTAGTAAAATGATTCGCACTTGGAGTTACATGTTACTGTGTCATCTGTTTACTATGTACACATAGTACATAGTAAAGGTGTATGTGTTGTATATGTATATGTAAACAATAAACATATAAAGTACAGAATGCATGACAAATTCAGATATTGCAGTCAGTTCTCACCATGATTTTGAAAGCCCTAATTCTCTTCTTTGTGAAGGATTGAGAGAGGTACCTACTTATATCTCTTTAGTAATCAAATCAAGCTGCTGCTTCTTCTTTTATTTTGCTTTTAAAAATTTGTGATTTTTACTGCTCTTCTTAATTTATGCAGAAAAATTGCATTCTGAGATTTAAATGTTGTAACATGTTGAGACTAAGACTGCACAAAATCTATGTTAGTGTAAAAAAGAAAACATTAAAAGATCAACAGGAGTAATCTTAAAACTTTATCATGATTGTGTTTCTTCCTTATACTGGAATATATGTGAAAACACTGAACTGCTTGTTCTCTTTCTATATTAAGCAGTTAAGAAACACAACCTGGAGAAAAAAAAAATATCTGCCAGGAAGATCTCCCTAGATGCCCCACTACCATCCAGAAAATTAAAATAACTTTCACTCCCTTGCAGTCACTGAAACATTCATTGACTCAGTTTTATCTTTCATTATGTTGTCTTATGATAGTGAAAAAGAAAGGACTTAACCAAAAAGAAAAACACAGGGAGAATGACTATCAGGTAGTGTTGTGGCTAGTCCAGAGTAGGGCTGAGCAGCCCATACCTTATTCTGTAACAAATTCTGGGCCACATATAAATAGCTTCTCCACTGGCATATTTGCATCTGCAACCCCCTTTGACATAATGTGTTATGGTCCCCACACTGCAGCTAAACATGTTTAGCTTGTATAAAACAAATGAGCTAAGAAACTGCTTTGTCTGTAATTCATTTATCTTTTGAAAAAAATGATGCTAATAGAACTGCAACTGAAGGATCATTACCTTGATAAAATATTACTAGATTAATGAGTTCCAATACTTGTAATTATGGTAATAGGTACCTGCATACACTTGCAAAGACAGTGCAGGCAACAGTTGTGCAAGCTTTCTCAAAGAATCCTGTAATTTCTTTCCTACCCTAGAGTAATTCCTCAGTCCTCAACCACAATATTTCTTAAGCCATGACAGTCAACTGCAGCAACATAGCAGAGGGTTTGCAATGAGCATAGACAGAAACTAGGGCTCATTGTTTAAGAGACAAAATCACCCTCATCATTACTCTTAAATATATTTTCTCTGCAGATGGCATATTCTTCTGTTTGTGGATATTGCATTCTGTGGCCCATATTTGTACATAATATAATCTCTGTTTGCAGCCAAAATGAACGTAACCAATCTTATCTGCTAAGTCAATAAGCAGACCCTAACCTGGTTAGCACTTCAATGAGAAACTCATTAGGAATCTTGAGATTCTATAGGAGTAGAAGTACTTCAGTAAGCCTGTTATTACTACTGAACTGAGAGGAAGTAAAAAAGGAAGAATAGTTTTTGATGTATTGCTGATTAAATATCAATAACACATAGGCATGTGCTCATTTGAAAAAAAAACAGCAAGTGCTTTTGTGAACTACATAATTCCTCATTGTTTTGGTGCCCAAATTGCCTAATAGGCAATCACAGAAATTTTGGCCAAAGCACCTGCGCAAAATCACAATCACAGGGTCACCACTTTCCACTCTAAGTGTAAGGCACTTAAACTCCTTCTACCAATTGTTAGGTTTTCAAGTTTCAGCATTGGCTTTTATCCCAGCTTCCACTTAAGATCACCAAGCCTCATTTAGGTGCTTAAGAAGGGAATGATGAGATTATACTATTGCTTAGTCAGTGGTACCAAGTGTTAGTAGGTTTTAAAACAACATTTTTTAAAATTAGGTGTCTGGGTTTTTTTCAGTGAGTGTTAGAAGTGAGTTTGCTTTGATAATCTTAGCATGCTCTCTTTCATCTTCTTTGATTTCCAAGCTACTTTAAAAATCTGGTGGAATCTTTTGTGGAATTCTTCTTTGTTGAACACATTCACTTACGGCTCAGACCTAAAAGTAGCTATTCATTCTAGTTCTGATAATGAAGGACTTAAAAGCACTTGGTAAATCAGGCAATGACTCCAACAGGTTTGGCATAGCTCAACTTATGGATAGTATGAAATCTATTTCACAAGTGAGTCTTAATTATATTTGTCCCAAATATTTCTCTTTCAACAGGCTTTGAAGAAAATGGCTGCAACTGGTGATGTAAATGTTTTTGTAACTCTATTTCTAACACAAGCGACATTCTCAAAAGATACTTGCCATTGTATCTTCTTGTTGTTTCAGTTTTGTTGTGTTGAATGTAAGAATAAGAATATTACCCTTCTGACTCTAGGCATAGAGCAAGGGATCTTAAATAGCATACCACTAGGAACTTTACTGTTACAATTCTAAGAGGCACATTGAGAAGGAATTGTATGAATTTTTACATTGGCTGAGTCAAATCACACTTTTAACATCAAACTTAGAAACACACAGGACCCCAATATATGCTGCGGTTGGTGTAAATAGAGCCAAATTTTAATGTGTTAGTGGAAGGGGAGAAAGAATATAGCAAAATATTACTAGCAGTATCAGATGTTCCAAAAAGGGCATGACATAACACGGATGTATTTCTTAACATTTTCTACACTGGTAGACTAAAAGATCACCTAGAAAAATCACATTATGTTTCCATTTTTGACAACAAGCATCTTTAAACTGCATGGAACGTGGTGCCGAAGTACTCCCATAATACTATGTGTTTGATATTTCCTACTTTATGTGTATGAAATGTTCTATGTTGGGTATTCTTATCACGATAGCAAATGTTGGAAGGTCAATTCTGGATCAGACACTGGTATAGCTAAAAAACAAGGTGGGTTTGTGTTGATAAGAAAGTATTATATTGATAGCAACAGGGTTTTTTTGTATTGATAACAAAAGTAGGATTATATTGATAGGAATTTATATTCATGAATCATTAACTGGGAATTTTATATTGATAGGAAAGTAGGATTATATTGAGAGCAACAGTTGCTAACTAAAGTAGCTACATTAAAAATATTTCTAGACTATGCAATACAGGATCTTTTTGCATCCAAATGCAAGCAGCTGCCTGAAAAGTACAGAATATTGTTGAAGAAATCAATTTGTGATTTGTTCTGTTCTGAGTGGCTGTTTACATCATTGGTGATTTTACATTATATGTATGAAAAAAGTGCATAATCAGATATTAATCAAAGTGTCTGCAAGGTGTTCATTCTCAGGCAAAGTTATAGGCTTCTCATCTGTTACTGCTTGACAGTGATGAATATGAGAACACACTGAGAGTTGATGTGTTACAGCTAACAGACATTCATTTCCAGTGAGGAGAAAAGAAAAAAAGGCAATATATTTTCTTTCATTAGATGGATGTGGTAACCATCATCAGTATTTTGTGTTTTACATATAGCTTCAGTGTTGCTTCATCTTCCAGAGAAGTACCGCTGTGATTACAATAGCCAGAATTTACACTGGTCTTGTGTGTACTGCGATCCCATTTTCTCTTCTTCCTTTTCTATGTCTACCTCCTCTTCCACTTACTCAAAGAACTACTTCCAGCTTAGATAAGTTCACCCCATCTTGGACGAATTATCAGAGGCTCTTCTTTATCTAGAAATGCCTGTTGGACCAACACAGCAAAGCTGGCCTCTGAGTGAGAAAATAGTATAGGGAATAATACCAACAAAGGATAAAAACAGTATAAGAAATAACTGGAGGCCAAATGAAGGGTTTTAAAGTGTAAGGAGAGTAATTAAAAGGTAACAGGCTGTGGAAATGGTTTAAAATAGAAGTAGAATATGTGTGAGACTAAAAATTGCTGCAATAAAAGTATTTCCTGAAAATAATTAACATGTAGTCTCTTTGATTTAGGCAGAACTGTTCATAGCAGATCTCAGTGTCAGTCAAGTGGCCTGAGGAAGGGTTTAATAAAAGAGATTGTTTATCTTTGTTTCCAGACTTTTCCTGCAGGAAAGTCCTAGATTCACAGGGCAGGGAAAAACAATACTCAAGCTAGATTTTACTTAGATGAGTACAAGAATCACTGCCACCAGATCTCCATTTTATTGCCTATGTATTGATGAATGACAGACAACAGTAATGTTGATCTTTTTCCTGGATCAAAAGAGGACAATAGTAGTTCTATAATTTGCTTGTATAGTGTTGTGTCTTTCCCCAAAATACTTTGTCAGCTAAGGATCCCATCTTGCAGATATGGCTTCAGCACTTGAGTAGTTTCCTCTCAACTGCTTCTGAGGGAGATGATAAAATTTGAAAAACAATCTTTAAGCAAACTAGATTGAAGATATCTATGTCTATCTATGGTTTTGGTTTTGTTTCAATTTAAAAGTGCATGTACTTTGCACAGCTCTGGGAAAATCAAAACACTGTCTTTCTATGTCCTCTGACAGCCAAGTAATCAAGCTTGATTTTGGAGCTAAGGTACCAAGCTCTTTTCAGGGAGAAGAAAATGCAACCGCATTGCCTACTGTCTGGGAAGACACCATGTTGACAAAAAAGCCTCAAGAATACTGTTACCTGTTCTTTGTAATGACAAGAGGCTCAAAAAAGCCCTGTCCCCACCTGGATCTTGATTTTTAAAGAGAAATCATGAAGGAGCAGCAGATAATACAGGGAGCTTGGGGCTGAAAGTTTTCTAGATAGCTTTTCAAACTTAGTGAGCTCACTATGCATGATTTTCTTTCTCTTGATTTGCACTGCAATGCAGCATGCCCTTATATGTACCTGTTGTCCTACACTCTCCAGCTTCCTCCCTCTTGGGAGCAGATCCTCAGCTGATGTATATTGTCTGGCATGAAGTTCTTCCCATCGAGATGAAAGAATGGACATGATTTGCTCTCTCTACTGTATGTTTTTGCCTTGTCACATCTTTCATTTTAACTTCCTTTTAAAAGATGGCTATACAGTAATACACATAAGTTGAGGGTTGGACTGGATGATCTTTAAAGGTCCCTTCCAACCCAAACTATTCTATGATTCTATGATGAGTGACAACAGCATATGTGGACACACCCAGGACCAGCTTTAAACTTCAAAGCACTGATATCAACAACAATGAAGCCACAGCAGAATCTGCTAAGGCACAACTCTCCCAAGCTTCCTGGTCTGCTAGGCAGTGCTCTTTCCAATTATTCTATCCACCCTAATGTAATCGTATAGTAGAGGCTGAAGCCAATGCAAGTATGTCACAATTACACTTTTATTTTAACATAACATACTCTTAGCTACATTTCATGACCCCCTGTTTTTTGCCCCCTTTTAAGTCAGTTTTATATTTTTGCTTGTTTTTCAGCTTCCAGACAAAATTTGCTCCACCTCTACCTTTTGACCATGTCTCTTCCAAACTTTTTCTTATACGTACTCTAAGATTAATTGACAGCTCATAGCTCTTGCTAACCATAGGAATATTATGGAACAATAAAAAGAAAGTAATGCAGACTAGAGAAAACATCACTCTGCAAGCACTGCAGACAGCCCCAGTGTGTTTTTTGGGAGTGTTGTTCTTGTTGGCTGTTTAAAAACTCTTTTTTTTCTGAGATTATTAGTCATACATAAACATGTAAACACTTGAGGCTAGAAGTGAGGGATTTTTATTTTCCTGGCCAGCACCCTGAAAATTTCACTATATGAATAGTTACACACAGACAGTTACACCACATTTTCACTGGAGAAAACAGCAATACTTATAATCATAGTGCAGGCAGATGTATTAATGCAGCCCTAACAGAAGCATATCTTTATGCTACTTAGATAATTTACCTTCACAATAGTTGTTTTTTCTTTTTTTTTTTAGAGCAAAAACCAACAGCTGCTTTTTAATTTTAATATGTTTATTCTACTGATAATCACTTGCTACCTATATAGGACATTTGGTCTCATTTTGTACATGTGATTTCTCTCCAAGTTGTCATAACCATTTTTAACAGGCTTTTATTAAAGGAAAATGTCCAAATGAAAAATGCTGGTCTATTAATTCTATTTCATGAAGTCATGGTTACTCCTAAATCAGAATTTCTTAGTGAATTCATACATATACATACTTATATTAACAATGAATGTTTCCTGACCTTTTTTTGAGAAAAAGTAAATACACTGAAATAGATTTTCATCCATATTATTCTATAATATTTAAACCACCACATATTATCCACTCATTTTTGCTCTGAGGTTTTTGACATGCTTAACACAAAATATTTCAGCATCATTACCCCTGTTTTACCAATGAGGAAACTAAGAAGCAAAAAGCTGATGAAAGGACTAGATGAAAGCTATAAAGGAGGAGATGGCAGTAGTAGGAATAGAACATCAGCACTCTGACTGCTAAACAGTGTTTCAGCCACTGGACTGGACTCCCATTGACACTTCGTAGACAAAAGCTTTAATTTCATGGAGGTACTTACATAAGAGATAATGACAAAAACAAGGAAAACCCATATCACACTATGTCATGGTTTTAGCTGGGATAGTTAATTTTCTTCACTGTAGCTAGTATAGTGCTGTGTTTTAGACTTAGTATGAAAATAACATTGATAACACACTAATGTTTTAGTTGTTGCTGGGTAGTGCTTACACTAGTCAAGGACTTTCCAGCTTCCCATGCTCTGCCAGGTGCACAAGAAGCCGGGAGGGGAGGGGATACAACCAGGAGAGCTGACTCGAATTGGCCAAAGGGTATTCCATATCATGTGGTGTCATGCCCAGTATATTAACTGTGGGGAGTTGGCCGGGGGAAGCAGCGATCACCGCTCGGAGACCGGCAGCATCGGTCAGCGGGTGGTGAGCGGTTGCAGCACTTGTTTGGTTTTGGTTTTTTTTTTTTTCTTTTCCTTCTTCCAAGGTTTCATCTCTCTCTCACTCATTATTTTCCTTTTCATTATATTATTATTATTATTGCTGTTTTATTTTAATTATTAAACTGTTCTTTTCTCAACCCACGAGTTTTCTTACTTTGGCCCTTCCGATTCTCTCCCCCAACCCACAAGGGTGGGGGAGTGAGCGAGCGGCTGTGTGGTGCTTAGTTACTGACCAGGGCTAAACCACAACACACTATCAAACATGTAACCACATGCTGGCAAATTGCACAAGTAAACTAACACAGGTATTATTTCATGTTCAATGACCAATCCTGGTAAAAAACATCAGGAGTATGTTGTGCTAAAAAACAAGTAGCTGATCAATGGCACTTCACAACCTTCATTTAGGGGTTACCAAATGAAAAAAACAGGGGAAAAGAGTTGTTTGTTTGTTTGTTTTTTAATGAAAGAAACAGGTAACAACACCACAGCATCGCTATTAGCAATGTGGCAAGTTTACAACTATTTTATTCTATGCCATATGATGGAATATTTCCTCACAGACTTTTTTTTACTGAAAGCTGATTTGGCAGATCCAGTTTCAGAGGGACATATAACTTCTGTTTAGTTTTTGTGGACCACATCTGAAGATATCACTCAGAGTTATAAGAATATGTGTCCTTTGCACTCTCATTTTCTAAACATTATAAATACAAAATATAGCTGTAGATTTGAGCAGACTATGTGAAGTCTTCACCAGCAAATTCTGCAAGACACAACATAGTAGGTGCCTTTTGATGGGTAGATGCATGCCTTCCACAGGCTCATTCTTTTAATGAACCTCTCTAAGCCATAATAAGGTTTAAACTAGCTGGTGTATGATTGTTGTCAAAAACTTTGTCTAGTGTCATATGGTTGAAGGGAAGTTTTTGTTGAAAACACAAAGTGTGTTTCTTAAAGATAATTTCAAGCTCAGGTCACAAATATCTTTCGGTAGCATGTTTACAGAACTGCCAGAAAAGAGGGAAAAAGAATAAACACTTTTACATGAAAATATATCATACTCAAACTTTAATTTATTATTATATTATTTATATAAAAATGATTTGTAGATGCCAATCTATCAACCACTTCGGTGTTACCTTCTTTGTCAATGACAATTTATTTGTAGACTAAGAGGCATTTATTCCTTTGCAGTATTTTTCACAGTTTGAAATTAAATGCAGAAGCTATTTCTGAAAAATATTTATAGGCCAGGCTCCCCCATTTCACACTAAGATGACCATAGATGTAGCAGAAAGAACTGAAGAGTGCTAATATCCTTGTAGAGAAAAAGACCCAGGAAAATAGAGATATTGTAAAGAGGGTTTAGCTACTACTACCTTGCCTTTATTCCTGATTGAATGTCCCTATAATATACAAAGCTTGCCAAAAGTTGCCTGTGACACATCACAAGTTGTAATGGTCTTCAGCATAGAAAGGTACTGTTACTCAGATACTACACCCTATCACAGTAGGTGTAAATATTACATATTTTCTTATATAAAAATTTCTTCTAACAGAGCACAGCACAGAGTCCATGTGCATGTCTAGATTCATGACAAATTTAAAGCTTTAAAGGAAGACCAAATAATTACCCTAGTGCAAAAATAGTTTATGCATTTTTTTCTGCCCAGTGGAATATACTTCATTCTGCCACTAATCAGAAATAACTGACCAGCTTTTCCCCCAGTCTGTGTGTTATTGCCTATTATTTATAATGTTGAAGAAGAGATGGAGTCACACTTTCTTCTGCCCTTTGTTTCTCAAACTTATGGCAGGAAGTTCCAAGGGGTTCAGAGGAGGCCATAGAGCATTAGATAGCATTGTACTGTGCAGAAGCCATGCTACATTTGACCTCACAGTTCTGCCTAGCTCAAGGTCCTGCCAAAGATGATTGTGCAGTTCTCAGTAACTTGGAACATGAACAGGAACTGCTTAGGTCTGCCCACAAAATATAACATTCCTAGGCTAATATTTCTTGCATCTAATGATGCATCCTTATTGGGGCGTTGATACACAATAAAATACTGTGGAAAATTGCTGTACATCAGCTACTTGGTGCTGCCTTATGGGCTTGCTCCCCATGTACATTAAGTGGATAAAAACATATTCCTAGTTTAGATCATAAATGCAAAATGGAGAAGCTGCAAAATTGGATTAAGCTGTACTGTTTGCAGAGAGCAGATGCCATGGTGGATGAGCTATAAGAGTGTCATTCACAACACTCCATACAGTCTAAAGACTGACAATCTTCCCTCACCTTAAGCCAACATAAAAAATTCTGATAGTGCAGAGTTCCACCCAAGGGTTTTCCTGGGGTCAAACAGGAAGGATTCCTCAGCTATCCCTTTAACGCAGCTAACTGGTTGCTCTGTGCTGCTTCAATATCATAAAACCACTTCAGGTAGTGTCTAGAATCAAGCCTTCTGAGGCAGTTGAGCATAGATACATACAGGATCTGTATAAATACTGCCAAGATGGTATTTACAGTAGCATCAGACATGCATAGCCTCCAGCTCTTTCAGACTGCTGCATCCATATACACCTACAGTTCAAAGTGACATAGACTGGGAAGAGGAAAAGTTGCACTGCTTTTCACTGGCAGACTTCACTGGCACGCTTAAGGTCTTCCAGTGCCTTCAGGTCAGATTATATTAACTCCTTACTCAAGTGTAAATTATTCTGCAGTGCAAGGAATCACATTGGTGTGGGGAAGCTCTGTTTATAGCTATCCACACTACTGTGTGGGAACCGAAACCCTTGACTTTCTTTATTGTAGTTACATCAATTTCCAAATCAAATCATCCTTGCTGAACAACATTTTTCTATGCTACCTACAACATGTGTTTCCTAACAACTAAGCTTCATACCCACAGGTCATATATTGGTATGACAACACTACTACATGTAATGAGTCACAACGAGCTGCATTAACCTTAAGTTAAAATAAATCTGAAAACATGAAGTGCCAGAGGATTAATATGAAGATGCTTTTTGCCATACTGGCAGAGAATAAGAAACATTTTGTTTCATGCAAGAGAGGGCAAAACAGTGGTTTTTGGCTCCTTCTGAGGCTGTTGTACAAATGAAGAATACTGTGTTTAACTACTAATATTAATTGCTAGGCACACCAAAACTTTTCCAAATAAAATTATATAGGCTGCTGTGCTTCCAGTTGGTATGACACACTTTATTAACTATCCAGTCAAGGCAGGAATAATGCAAGAACACACAATATCAAAATCTTCCTCTGTATATTTTAATTAGCAACAAAACATAAACATTGAATTCCAAATTCACATATTCCCTTTTTATTTTCCTTGAGACCAGGCAAAACAGTGATTGTTCAAGCAGTAGCTAATTCATGCACATAATAGCTTTACCTTCTAATCAGTATCCAGCTATGGTGAGCATTAATAGCTACAGAAAAAGAAAAATCTTTTGAAAATCTATTCTAATGCACGAGGTGGGCTCTCAGTAAGGATCCCTGAACTGAGGGAAGAACAGGCTATTCTGAGTGCATTATATTGTTTCTTATATTACACTGTTGTGTAGAAAAGTCTGCAATAATAAACATGCACAGCTTCAGAATGTTCTCTTGCATTACCACATGAACCACAAAATCAAATCTGCCTGCTCAATTCAGCCTTCAAATGGGAGATGGACTGGAAATTATTTTGAACATAGATTTCGAGGTGGGTATGTTTCACTATAATTGCAAAGCATACTGGCATCCAAGTCTTTGAAGCTGAGATATATACTATTGTATTAAATATGGTGTGAAAAATGGGTGACTCTCTGTTAAAAGGCTCTGAGGAACCCATCTGCTAACCTAACAGGGAGTCATGAGAGGCTTGCTCCCTTCTGGGACCTAAGATCTGAGACATCGCTGAGAGGGTGCCACAACTTGTCAAGAGCACAGATTACTATCCGCTATTACTCTTCCATGTGGGCACAAATGATGCTGCAAGCCAGACCCTGGGCAGAACCAAGGACTATAAAGCCTTGGGGGAGCAAGTGAAAAATATTGGTGCCCAAGTCATCTTCTCCTCCCTCTTACCCATTGGAGAAAAATGGGCAGCCAATAACAGATGAATAATGCAGATCAACTCTTGGCTATGTGGCTGGTGCCGACATGAGGGTTTTGGTTTTTATGACAATGGGACATTCCTCAGGAACCATAGCCTGCTAGGGAGGGATGGAATCCACCTCTCTAGAAGGGGCAAGGGAATCTTTGGCAGCAGGCTGGCCAACTTGGTGATGTGAGCTTTAAACTGAAGGACTTGGGGGGCAGGAGCCAAAGTGGCAATGTTAGTGCCATCACATCCAATGGGGGAATAAGCCAGGCCAACCAGAGCAGTGACAAAAGTGCCCTAGCTGCCTCACAAGATGACAGTCAGAAGACCAACCACCTCAAAGGTGTGTATGGCTATAGTGGATCCTCGTGCAGCCCTCCAGGGAAATCTGTGTGCTCAGTTACCTCTCTGAAATGCCTGTACACCACGCATGCACACAGTGTGGGGAATAAACAGGAGGAACTAGAGATCTGTGTGCGGATGCAGGGCCATGATCTCACTGCAATTACAGAGACATGGTTGGATAGCTCGCAAGACTGGAATGCTGTCATGGATGGCTACATACTTTTTAAGAAAGACGGGCCAACAAGGCAAGGTGGGAGAGTTGCTGTTTATGTGAGGGAGCAACTGCAATGCATCAAGCTCTGCCTACGGGTGGAGGAAGAATGAGTCGAGAACTTATGGGTAAAAATTAAGGGGCAGACAAATATGTGCAACACTGTTGTAGGAGTTTCCTACAAGCCACCTGATCAGGAAGAGGAAGTTGACGAAGCCTTCTACAGACAGCTGTAAGTAGCTTCACAAACACAGGCCCTGGTTCTTATGGGGGATTTCAACCACCCTAATATTTGCTGGAAAAGCAACACAACAAGGCACGTACAATCCAAGAGGTTCCTGCAGAGCTTCAAGGATAGCTTTTTGATGCAGGTGGTGGAGGAGCCAGCTAGGCAAGATGTGGTGTTGGACCTTATACTAATGAACAGAGGTCTGGTTGAGGATGTAAGGGTTAGGGGTAGCCTTGGCTGCAGTGACCAGGAGATGGTGGAATTCAGGATCCTGTGTGGTAGAAGCAGGGTGGCAAGTATGATTACAACCCTGGGCTTCAGGAGAGCCAACTTTGGCCTTTTCAAAAACCTGCTTAGAGGAATCCTATGGGTTAAGGCTCTAGAAGGCAGCAGGGTCCAAGAGAGCTGGTCAGTGTTCAAGCACCACTTCCTCCAAGCCCAAGATCGATGCATCCCTAGGAGGAAGAAGTCAATCAAAGGATCCAAGAGACCGGTATGGATGAGCAAAGAGATTCTAGAGAAACTCAAATGGAAGAGGAACTTTTACAGTATGTGGAAAAAGGGACTGGCCACTTGGGAGGAATATAGGAACATTGTCTGCGTATGCAGAGATGCAACGAGGAAAGCCAAAGCCCACTTGGAACTCAACCTGGCGAGGGACGCCAAGGATAACAATAAGGGCTTCTTCAAATACATCAGCAGTAAAAGGAAGACTGGGAAAACTGTGGGCCTGCTGTTGAATGAGGTGGGAGCCCTGGTGATGCAGGATTCAGAGAAGGTGGAGTTACTGAATGCCTTCTTTACTTCAGTATTTACAGCTAAGGCTGGTCCTCAGGCATCGAAGCCCCCACAGGAGAGAAAGAAAACTTGGAGAAAGGAGGAATTCACCTTGGTTGAGGAGGATTGGGTTAGAGATCACCTAGGCAAACTGGATCCTCACAACTCCATGGGCGCCAACAGGATGCACCTGCGAGTGCTGCGGGAGATGGAGGATGTTCTTGCCAAGCCACACTCCATCATCTTTGAAAGGTCAAGGAGGACAGGAGAGGTGCCCAAGGACTGGAGGAAAGCAAATGTCACTCCAGTCTTCAAAAAGGGCAAGAAGGAGGACACGTGAAACTATAGGCTAGTCAGCCTCACCTCCATCCCTGGAAAGGTGATGGAACAGTTCATCCTGGAGGTCGCCTCCAGGCATGTAGAGGAAAAGAAGGTTATCAGAAGTAGTCAACATGGATTCACCAAGGAAAGATCATGCTTGACCAACATGATAGCCTTCTATGACAGTGTGACTGGCTGGGTAGATGAAGGGAGAGCAGTGAATGTTGTTTATCTTGACTTCAGCAAGGCGTTTGACACTGTGTCCCATAACATCCTCACGGACAAGCTTAGGAAGTGTGGGTTAGATGAGAGGACAGTGAGGTGGATTGAGAACTGGCTTAACAGCAGAGCTCAGAGGGTTGTGATGAACAGGGCAGAGTCTGGTTGGAGGCCTGTAACTAGCAGTGTTCCCCAGGGGTCTGCACGGGGTCCAGTTCTGTTCAATATATTCATCAATGACATGGATGTAGGGACAGAGTGTACCCTCAGCAGGTTTGCTGATGATACCAAACCGGGAGGAGTGGCTGATACACCAGAAGGCTGTGCTGCCGTCCAATAAGACCTGGACAGGCTGGAGAGCTGGGCCAAGGGGAACCTGATGAAATTTAACAAGAGCAAGTGTAGGGTCCTGCACCTGGGAAGGAACAACCCTGTGTACCAGTAGAGATTGGGGATTGACCTGCTGGAAAGCAGCTCTGTTGAGAAGGACCTGGGAGTGCTGGTGGACAGCAGGTTGATCATGAGCCAGCACTGTGCCCTTGCGGCCAAGAAGGCCAACGGTATCCTGGGGTGCATTGAAAGGAGTGTGGCCAGCAGGTCGAGGGAGGTTATCCTCCCCCTCTACTCTGCCCTAGTAAGGCCATAATTTTCTGTTTGTTTAAAAACAAAACAGAATGGAGTTTTTGAAGATAGACTACTACCAACAGTTTTATTTTTCACTCATAATAGATGAACTTTCCACACTTCCAAATGACTTCCCAGTGTTACAGTGAGATGTTATAATTTACTCCATGTAAAAGAAATTATTATTACACCTGAGCATGACAGGGAGCTGGAAATACATACATGGTGATGGAAAATACATCGCCATCTTCTGAACCTTTTCATTGCTTCAGGGAGGAAATAAATACTTATTTTCCCTAGAAGAGTCACACACACACAGAATCACAGAATGGTAGTGGTTGGAAGGGACCTCTGGAGATCATCTCATCATGCCACCTCTCACATTGTGACAAAGAATTCTTCTCTCTTCTACTCACTTATGTGTTTCTTCAATGAAAGTAAAGGCTCTATACCATCTTCTACCCCTTCCCACTTTGGTACCTTGGTAACTAGCTGCAATTCTAGTCCTACTGTGGGAAATGCTAACGTGTCAGTTAACCCTCACTTAACACATAACACTGGAGTAGAAGCTTCTAGAGGAGCTATAAATGAATGGGAAATAAAAAGGCTACATGGAGTTACATAAAGAAAACACACACTGAAAACCTTGGGAAAGAAAATTTTAACATACAAGACATGGAGTCAGAAAGAACTGAGTTCTGATAATACCAAAAGAGGCGATACTAGAAGTGGAAGACACATAATTTTGAGGTACAAGCTACCGGAGCAGTAATAATTTTAGTATTTACTCACCAAGGCAAGACAAAGCATCCCTTCTTCTGTACACAGTATTGCTAAACAGGTCCTAAAGGCAGCTTTACAACTCTCAGCGATGCATACAGATTAGGATGTGATGCATACAGATTAGGACAGAGTCAAAAAGAGCAGTAATGGTAACCTGTGGGACTGACAGGATTTACTTTAATGAAGCATTGAAAACTAGATGCTGATTGGATAGCTGATACTACTGAAAGTGGTGGTAGAGTGTGTTTTAAGGCTAGTATTAAAAGCCCTTAGAGGAGTGAAAAGATTTGGAAAGAACGTGAAGGTAAAGAGATATAACATGAAGATGAAAATTAGTAAAGAGAAAAAAGTTGAGATGAAAAATCACAAAACCATGCCTAACAGGGTTTTCTGCTAGGCTTTTAAATAGGGGGAAGTAGCAGAAGCTGCATTCCCTAAATCACTGGAATAAAGCGCTATAATGTGGGTGCTGGCAAGAAAAAAAAAGAGAGTGAGGGAACACATTTTTAAAAATAATAATTGAAAAATATGTTTTTTTGAAATATTTGAAAAATTTAAGAATGGAAATAGAAAGAGGTAGAGGAAAATTCTATATGGACATGAAAGTTTTAGCACTTTTGGGAAAAAATGAAGTGTTTCTAAGATTAAGAGGAAAAAAACCTTTACAACTTTTCTGATTTTTCTGCCTCCAGGAGCATGTCAGTTTAAAACAGAGACTGAGAAATGGCAAATGGGTCTGAAGACCTGACAAATCTAAAATAATTCTGCTAGTACAGAGAGAAGAATAAAGTTGGAATCACAAGATTTTTAATCCCTTCAGAACTCTCTTCTTTCACTTTTTGCCAGATTAATAGTTAAATCTTTATAGTTATAGTTAAATCTTTATAGTTATAGTTAAATCCACTACTCACATGCCTTTTTCATGAATATTTTAAACTTCTAGTGCTATGACACCTGTTATTTTGTCTCCAGTCAGGATCTACTTTGGGAACTATGTAACTATAGACAAAGTTATGTTAATCAGCCCAAAAGAGATTCTTCCAAAAAAATGGCAACGTTCTTTCTTGCATGTTTGTGAAGTGCCTATACCATGCCTGGAACTACTACTTATTGCTAGAACTGGTATAATGGAAGAAAAATGTAAAATATTGATATGAATTACCCAAGTAAGGTGACACAAGCTTTTTAACAAAATTTACAAGTAGCTCCTATGTTTCTTACAGCTAGTATCCCTATAAGCCTACCTTCCTGTAGGGAGTTTGTCATAGGGGGTTTTTCCTGTTCATACATTTTTGTACTGTATTAATTTAATCGTAAATTGAAATGCAATCTGCATTGCACTTTGTCTTCCAGTATCTTATCCCTGGCTCACATTTGCTGTGATGTTTGTTTATACAAAAGTGCATTCTGGGATCCATACATGCAATCTGGTCTAATGCCTACTATAAATGGAGCAATGCTTACATTAGCAAGCAGATCACAGAGCTGAAAGCACTGGAGCAAGAAATACTAACTCAGTCCAGTGGTGTTAAATATGTGGAGATAGAGTTTTTCACAGGAGTTTTTTTGCTGCCTGATCCTCTTCCTTCCATTTCTTTTTTCCCTCATTTTCTTTTCTGATCTAATGACGAACAGAAATGCAGATGTTGCTCATGTTTTATTTTTAGTCTCAGAATATTTTGAGTTGGATGTTTCTTAAAAAAGGGATGGGAAAATGGATTGTCTGAAGAGCTTTTAATACAACCGTACAGGAGATTTTGCTGGCATATTTAACTGTACTGGTCTAAGACTTACTACGTATTCATTAAAAACATCATCAATCCATGTGATGTGTGGGTGGTCTTCAGCTGGTCATTAGGAGCAAATACTTTTTTTTCAACCATCAAAGAGATAAGTACATAATACTACTGGGAAGAAACCCTGTATGACCTTACTTTCAAACAGTGAACAGTCTTTATAGAGCAGAGTGAGGGGGAGCCAAAGCACACATAAATAGTGTATGTGCTATGCTTCACCAGGAGGAACACCTGGAAATGAAATTAAGAAAAATTAACCCAAAGAGCAAAAAAACCTGCGTGAGGTCAGGGAGTTAATAGCATCATCCTTCCCAGGTAAACTCTATGGAACACTGCTAATTGAATTTACACATCTGTAATATGAGAGTGTGTGTGTGTGTGTGTGTGTATGTGTGTGTGTGGTATATATTGCTTCTTTAAAATTACAAAAATTAATCACTGACCTGACAGCGCACATGAGTAGGCTCAATTTCCAATAGTTTGCACTCAACCCAGTACCTCAAAACTCTTGGGCAGGCTTCTCTATTTTGTTTGCCAGCAGCTGGCCAAATACAGAAGTGAACGTCACTGGTCCTACACCCCTTCAGCACTGAAAATACTAAAAAAAACAGTAAATAAAGACTTTTATCTAATAGATGCCTCCACTGTGTGCATACAACACACTCAGGACCTACAGTGGAACCTTCATAGTCCACTGGGGAATGTCCCCTGAGCCAGCCCAATGAAATCAGTTCTTGAACTGGTCTCAGCTTCAAATCATGCTTACTTCTCTCTCACACTTTCCTTCTCCTCTTCTCTAATGGCACACATGAAGTATTTGTCCTACTTTCATACGTCCCATGTCTTTGAAATACACTGACAGATTGCGCTGTTTAAGGTCTGTGTCTCTTAATGTATGCAAATCCAAATGTTTTAGCCCGCATCTTATCTTCCGGATACTGGCAAAAGGCTTAGGCTTTTCTCATTTAAGAGAGCAGTAACATATAACTGAACAGTCCTATCTGTTTAACTATTATGGGTCATGTGTAAATTCTGTTTCATAATTATGTGGTCCTCAAAAATACCCAGAGCAAAACTTCTGCCATGAAAGGGCAAAAGTATTATGGCACTAGAGTGGAGATGTAATGGTGGCCCCCTCTTGTAAAGGTCTTACCTGTCAGGACATGGTATCTCCATGCATGCTGTGCACAGCTCTGTGGTAATCTCCTATAATCCACAAAGCAGTGGTGTGTGGAGAGGTCAAGGATGTGGTCAGTTAGTCTCCGTACAATGAAGACCCATATGACTTCAATCCAGCATTGAAAGAATACAGCAGTCCAGGCCAGCTGTATTCCCTACATACAGCAGCTCTCAATGTCCTAATCTATCTTCACTTGGACTTCAAGGGTTTGGGATCCCATCCTGAAGAAATCTCTCACCAAAGTCCCTTGGCTTACTAACAGAGTCAAGAGACATTTTTATTGCAAAAAATAACAGGAAAAGCTGCAGTACAAATCACAGCTCAATGCAGCTACAACTTGAACCCTTTGAACAGTATGCTAACTGTAGAGGTGAGAAGGCCTAAAAACACAATGCAGCTGATCTCTGGGTTTTGTAATATGCGAAAGACTTCATATCCAGACAAGTTTGCAAAAGTAACTTGTGTTAATCCTGTGTACAGGATTTATACAACATCAAGCTGTCTTGTGTAATCAGCCTCCCTTTCTTTTCCCACATGCAATGGTGTCATTCCTCATTCTATTTCAGAGATGCCTGTGACAAAACATATCTGCCACATACTAGTTTAGGGAGTTGGTGGCATACCCTGCCTCCTTTCCTGCTGCTTTTTTTCTTATAGACAGGCTGTTTGCATCCCTTTCCAAACCCTTTTTGAAATTTGCTGCATCTTCTGACTAACTGAGTGGCATACAAAGGATCTTTCCACTTCTAAAGAAAAAACCAACAGACCAGTACAAGCAATAGTTGGATATTGATATTTCTTTTATTACCACCACCGGCTAACTTAGTGTTCCTGTTCCTCAGGTTCATCTATTAGGCCCTCATGCATGTTCAGCAGCAGCAGCAAGCAGGCATGTTTGTACTCAGAATATCAGGGACCACATTCCCTCTTGGAAGAAAACCTTTCTTTTCTGGCTAAACCTGGGCTCCACTGCATCAGGTGCTTAACAGCCTCTGCTACCTTTTAATGCCAAAGGAATAGTTCAGAACCTTAACATTCAAAGGGCCTGATCCTTCTCCTCAAGCCAGGTTCTTTTTCTTTAAAGGTCTGTAAAAATATATGTACAGTCATTTTTATTCCTTCTTGCCCACAGCCTTGAGTCATTAATAAAGCAGCATAGTATCCAAAAGAACTGCAAGTCAGGCATAAAGTTTACTGGCTTCTTTGAAATGCAGTTGATTTTTTTCCCTGCTTTAAGTTTGTGAAGAGAACATGAGGCAAGTCCCACTTGCAACTCTGTTGAAGATAAAAACAAAAGAAGTCAAAATTGCAGTGTAAATTGCCAATGACAACTCTTCATAACCAGTACTATTTCCACAGGACCCTGAATTAGGCAACAGTCCTACAGATGAGGGAAGATCGTTAGACTCAGCTGTCTATTCTCAGATGTCATAAACTGGTAATACTCAAGTGGTGTTGTTAACTTACACAAACTGAAAAAGTCAATAAACTGACCTAAAAGTCTGATTTTTGCTAAGACTCAGTACTATCATCATTATATTAATTATTACTTTCCCATGCACCACAGCCTATGCTAATGTATGGAATGAGGAATACTGGGGAAAGTATTTCATACTGGTATAACATCTATAGTTGGGCTTCTGCTGGCTTTAAAGTAGGATGAAAATATTATCCTCCTATCTGATGTAGCAATTCTGGCAAAGGCTTCTAGTATGGGTTTGGCCAAAGTTTAACCTCAAGGAAACAAAGACTGAATTCTGAAAAATGTATCCTCAAAATTTCTCCCTCTTTAGTAAGAATCCCAATGAATGTAAAATCCTCATCAGTTTTTATGACTGGAATCTAAATGAACATATAAAATAAAAGCCTTAATGGAAGGTTATTCACATCAGTAAAAAGATCCTGGCTTCTTCTAATCATCCTAGTTTTGAATTAACACTATAATAATACATACTGAGAAATACCAGAGAGAAGATACAAAGGCTGGAGGCAAAAGATATAAAGCCGTTACTGAATTAAACTGCGTACTTGTTTTAAAACAAGCATAATATAATTTGTTGGGTGGTGGGATTTTTTTTTAATTTCAAATGTCCAAAAATAAATAGAGAGTTACAAAATGCAGAGACATGAGCCATTCCTAACAGAAATAACATGATGTGAGCAGAAACTCATGTAACGCCTCACCTTTACAGCAGCCTCATTCTACTCTTGTGTTTACTGTAATTCCAGTTTATAATCTCATGAAGTTAAAAAAATTTGGTGACATCAGAAAAACATTTGTGGGCTACTTGTTTAAGAGGAATCTGGAAAAGTTTCGGGCAGTTTGAGATGTTTGCTGCTGCAAAGAGTAATAAGACACTTTCTCTTAGAAGTATCTCAGACAGATCTTCATATGGGGCAACAAGAAAAGAGGTTGTTTGGTCCAATAATTTTTTTTGAAAGTATGCCACTTCTTTGATCAAAACATCCATATGCTTTAATTGAGAGGAAATAATAAAATTTCAGAAGAAAAAAAAATCCTTTTTTACTGTGCTTGCAGGTTTATTTTATGCATTCTTATCAAAGATGATGATGTTCTTTCTAAGTACCGTTATGGACATCTTTCCTGTGTATCATTCAAAAATACAGTCTAACATGATGAACTGTTAATAAATCTAATAAAGCATAGGTGTTTTACTGTAGAATGGGAGAATGGTGAATGCAGTATTTCACTTCTTCGTGCTATAGGTACTGGCAATCTGGGAAGCTTCAGGTGATGAAAAAAAGAAAACAACAACCCAAGGAAGTCCAGAAGGGCTGATGCTGACCTAAAATCAATAAGCTCAGTGAAGGCTTCTTGTCAGTCCCTCTGGTCAAGTTAGAGCATTATTCTAGTGCTCTGGACCTGGGAAGGGATAACCCAGGCATAAGGCAGTGAGAATAAAGAGAAGTAGCTCTATATTTATGCCAATAAACTCTTCCCATCTCACTGTTCTACCCGGTTAACTAGGGAGACTTGGATGAAGCATAGATTCAAATTATTCTGACTGCACAATTTATTCGCCACTAGTTATAACAATTTGTGCCTACCTTAACTGAAAGATAAAATGCATTAGCTTAAATATTTTTCTGAGACTTGAATATTGACATTAAAATGAGCAAGGAGCATGGGTACAGACTAATCATCAACTACTATGGTGACTCTGTCCAAACAGTACATTAAGACACTCTTATTTGACTGTGTCTCTGAGCCCTAAAGCTTGGCTTAAGATTTGGCTTAATTAGCTGAAAAGAAAAAAAAAAAAAAAGCTGATTTTGAATCTGATCTTTCATGTTGCTATAAGAAAGAGATTAATCTTCATATAAAAATTTTTTTTTACAGTGAGAACAGTCAGTCACTGGAACAACCTCCCCAGGGATGTAGTAGACTCCCCATCACTGGAGGTTTTCAAGATGCAATTGGACAGGGTGCTAGATAATCTCATCTAGGATTCCTTTCCCACAAAATGTTGGACCAGATGATCTTTCAAGATCCCTTCCAACCTGGGCTGTTCTATGGTTCTATGAAATATGATTGCACTGTGTAAATTCGAAAGATGAGTTGATAAGGGGCTGGGGGGATGGGACAGGGAGAGAAGCTACTTAAACAAATGGACAAAGCTGACAGAAGAACAAACAGACACAAACTGTCCATAACTACACCTGGGCTGGATGCAGAAGCCTTAGAGCATTCTTCCAAAGGAAGCAGTAAGGTGAACCACCTTAGCAGTTTTAGAAAGAAACGTCATGATATGAATGATGTGTGATGTGATCTGTGTGCATATATCAAAATACAGAAAAGGTAGTGGTGATTAATTTAAATGTACTGGGAAGTGTGGGACCTGGGCATTATGTAGTTGGTATAGAATAACGGGTGGATACTGTTCTGGTTTCAGCTGGGGTAGAGTTAATTTTCTTCCTAGTGGCTGGTGTACTGCTGTGGTTTGGATTTAGGATGAGAATAATGTGGATAACACACTGATGTTCTAGATGTTGCTAAATAGTGCTTACACTACTCAAGGACTTTTCAGCTTCTTGTGCCCTGCTGGGAGGGGGCACAGCCAAGACAGCTGACCCAAACTGGCCAAAGGGATATTCCATACCATGTGACATCATGCTCAGTATATAAACTGGGGGGAGTTGGCTGAGGGGCAGTGACCGTGGCTCAGGAACTGGCTGGGCACCGTTTGGCATGTGGTGAGCAATTGCATTGTGCATTACTTACTTTGTATATTCTTTTACCATTATTATTATTGTTATTGTTGTTGTTATTATTATTATTATTATTATTATTATTATTATTATTATTATTATTATTTTCCCTTCCTTTTCTGTCCTATTAAATGGGCTTTATCTGAACTCATAGATTTTACTTCTTTTTTTCAACTCTTTCCCCCATCCCACTGTGGGGGTAGGGGGTGAGCAAACAGCTGTGTGGTGTTTAGCTGCTTGCCAGGTTAAACCACAACAAGTGGTAAGTGGTGCCTCCTCCCTCCAAAATCTGCTATGAGAACTCAGGCATCTATCCTTTGGGAAGGACTCCAGTTCTTCACATCTGGAGGGGGTAATAAAACGTTGACTCCAGGAAGACTTGGAAAATTCAGGCACACCCTTTGCTCAGTAATTCTTACCTCTTCCTGGCAGAAGTCTATGTCTTGTGCAGGCTTTCAGGAGGCATTCTGTCTTGGTTTGCAGGGAGGATCTAGGGACATATTTCAGGCACTTTAATTTAGCCAGTACAGTGTAGTTTGGAGATGTGAGTTAGATGTTTGGGATATGGTCCCCCGTGTTTTATTCACAAGGAGTCAGTCAGAATACCGACTAAAAACCTTGAAAGATGATGGCAGTGATTTTAAGAGCTAATTTCTGTAGGCTTATTCAAGAATTCCTTCCATACATCTTGCATGCCACTGTGATTTGGATCAACTTCTGATTTTAATATTACCTGCCACTATGGCTGGAAAATTTCTATGATAATGAGAGTGTAGGTGAGAGAAGGCCCTAAGCTGGTCACCCTAACCATGAACAGGTCAGGGAGGCTAGTTTGGTACGAACAATCCAATTGCCAAAAAGAATTCAAACAGCCACCTCCAAACCAAGGTCAGTCCAAATGGAAGACTGTTCGGGTGGAATCTCCAACTTCAGGCTATATTAATACAATGATATTACTGTCAGAATAATATCTAACCTTTTCTAACGTATTTAATGTGGGAAGCCTATGATTCTCATGAAACTTCTCATAAGATTAATTGACTTGATATTGGATTGTTTTCATTCAGTGGACACCTTACCTTGATTCAAGTGGGGTTAGCATTTCATTGCACCAATAACTCAAGCTTCCTCAAATCAAATCTTTGAGTTCTTATTTTTGTTAATGACAATGTTATCTCAGAATAAGAAAATAAGGGGAGAACTGCTTTGTTCAAATGTTATACTTCAGGATGTTATTTAATCTTCAACACAACTCTTTGGCACATTTTTACAAAAAAAAAAGTGAGGAAAATGTGACAGAATCAGTGAGCATTAAGGGGTGTGAGATTTAATTTATAAACCTGGGAAAATATTTGCGTTTTCAGGTGGTCCTTAGACACCCTGAAGTTCTGGAGGACAGGGATGTATCTGACCACATCCAGTAAAAAAAACCAAAACAGCAGCACTATCACACCAGCAGAATCTCAACCAGCAGATGTCCTCTCTTATACGAAACTTATTCCAAAATCTCTTCAAAATTTCTATCAAATAGAATAATATAGAATTACTAGAAATTACGTATTTCAAACTGGGGATCAGATTCTAGAAAATACTTGACCGTACTCTTGCATGTCACAAACAGTCTTGCACTGGGGAATTTAATAATTTCAATTTCTTGCCGATGAACAAACTTTAATTACTGGTGTTAAAAATAAATAAAACCACAAATAAATAAACAAATACTAGGGAGAATACCTCAACTTCCCTCCAGACACCTCTCCTCCCCCTTTCCTGGTCCCTAGTCCCCTCCCCACATACTACACTTGGTCCCCCCAGTGAAGGTGATGGGCATTGCAGAGTGCATGGCAGCTCCTTACACAATTGTTCTGGCATGGTATCCTCCACCACCTGCAGCCATACCTCCTCCTCTGCAGTCTCTCTCTGTTCCTGATCCAGCAGCTACTCTGCTCCAGCCCCTGCTCAGGTGCTGTTTCTCTTCTTCCTCCTGCTCTGGCATTTTTGCCCCTTTGCCTTGGTGTTTACTGCCCTCTATTTAATATTCTTTTACAGAGGTCCCATAAATTACTCACTGGCTCAGTTTTGGCTTGGGTGTCTTTTGTCCTTTGTGGAGTCAGCTGGAATCAGTTGTGTTGTATAAAGTATCTGTTGATTCCTGGTTCCACCTTAAGTTAAAAATTAGTAATTACTACACTTCTCAGGCAGCTGCTCTGCTATTTTTTGTCTCCTAGACAAGACAAGCTTGACTGAAAGTCTGAATTTTCATCTTGTTTCACCCCCCTTTTACTTTCAATCTTTCAATTTCAAAATATTTTCTTTTTTCAAAAGTGGGAAAGGATGCAAAGAACACATCCACTTTTTTCCCCCATTTTTTTTAGGGAAAAAGCAAACCCACTGAATTTTTTAAATTTTGAAATATTGATATCAAACAATATTAAAAAACCTTTTGACTGAATCTCTATCCTTTCCAAAAAGAAACATTGGCTGGTTTCAAAATTCAGTATACAATTCAGTATATGATGTGTTTATGTAATGGATCTCCTCTTACAGGACAGTTTTCTCACACCTGACCCAATATTCATCAAACATATGCTGGAAAATGAAACTCAAGAATGTAGGCTAAAGTATTTAATGAGTAGCATTCAAACACTATTGCTAATAACCAACTACATTTCAAAAGAGAAAGATTTCACCATAAAATTTCACCATTCTGCAAATCCATTCAATCATTTGCTCCTTCCTTCAAATTAACATGTTGTTAAAATTACTGAAATTAACTCTGTTCCTCCTAAGATTTTGTATTCATGATACTGAACTGTCAGTGCTCACACTTTTCTAGACGGGGAGTTCAAAACTGGGGTTGCAATTCTAGGGATAAGCAGACAAGTAAGCATTAGTAAAGATATTTCATGAATGAAAGAGAAAGGTTTTAATCATACAAGGTCTTTTTAGTTTTTGTTTAAGCACTGTGTGTGCAAAGAATATACAATATTCATATTTTTACTACTTAATTAAGATCTACCCGTTCTGCAGGTACTTTTGTGACTGAATCAACCAACATCTGATAAAACAAAAGAGATAGTCTTATATTTAAACATTTACAAATAGGTCAAAATACTCACAACCCTTCAAGTTTTCAGAATACAAAAGTTATGTCTAAGTCAGCATGCATCTGTTTTGTAGTCTAATGAGATGCACTGCAGCTGTTATCTTGCAACTAATTTTTTATGAAGGCATTTTGACATCTTTTGTGTTGAAGTGACTATAATGTGTAAAATCATGGTAACCCTTCTTGATGGACAGGCTAGATGACCACTACTTGCTCTTTGTTTCTTTGTTACTTGTATCACTTTCCAGAAACTATTTTGCAGGACTGTTTCTTGTTTTCTTCAGAGTGGGGTTGTGGTGGTGGTGGTGAGAGTTGTACAACTACATAATTTTTTCTAGTACTTTTTTTCCCTATCAAATTTTTAAATTTATTTGGAAGAAAAAAGACATTGCAGTTACCTCCTTGTGAATGTCTCTTTTTTAAAAAAATCTGATCTGCTCTCAAAAATTTATTAATTTTGATTACTAATTATTCATATTTTGTGTCAAAATTGTAGATGTTAAAAAGGAAACATATGCGTGTAAATTACTTTTGTCCCTTGGCAAAGTAAGTAAAATCAAAACTGCTATGCTCTCTGAAGTCCCACCCATTTAGTTGCGTATCTCAGCACTTATAAATAGTGGGTGTATGTTACATTTGCACTGTTTCCTCTTTCTGCCCTATGGGAAACTTTCCTGATCAGCTGACTCTACTTTTAGACACTTCTTGCTAAAGGGCAGTTTTGAGCACCTATGAATTTCAAAATTTGGGTGTTCAGCTCTGAAGATCCAGTCACATATATTGACACTAGCCTATAGATTGTAAAGGCTTCATTCAGACATCCAAATCTGAGCATTGTTGGTCTCATTAACTTCATTTAGAGTTTTGCCTGAATCAGTATTACACAATTTTTCACTCCTTATAATAGTGACATAATTTGTTCAGGTTAAGAGAGAAAGAAGAGAGAAGCTTGCAGAGAAATACATGAATTTTGCTCCTTTGATACCAACCATAACATTGTGTTGTTAAAAACATTTCTATTACCCCTGTAAAAACGAGCATCAGGCTTTATACTCATAATTCCCAGTAATGCAAGACAACATAAAGCCCTGTTCTGCTGTGAAATGTTTTTTTTTTTTTAAGTTCACCATCCTGTACATATTTCTTTGCTCTCTATCCACTCCTAGACTGACCAGCCTGGTGCACCTATGCAACAGCTGTTCTGTAAGCAGGGTATATGGCACAGTTAGCTTCATCAGCCAGTGTTCAGCATATCTGATAGGGTGTTTGCATTTGTAAAATACTTCCAAAGGCAATGTTAGTCTAAACCTTATTTGCTTGGCTATTAGGTTCTGTGACAACATAATTTACAATGTGTTTCTGGTTTATTTTGATGGAAATTGCTGCTACATCCCCAGGACACTCCTGTTCAATAAGAAGTAACTTCAGTGAAGTGGCTTTCTTTGTAATATAGTCATATCTGAGAAGTTGTCTTTGTAACTTCACAGACCATTTTACATATGTATCAGTGTAGATCATTTGAAGGAAATACATTTTCAGATATGAAAGAAGTCCATTTTTTCAATTTTAATTCAATAGTTTTTACTGAATATATAGTTCAAACTGCTGTTGACTGTTTTGGCAACAATTTAATATTTTAACTTCAGTGTCCATTAACTACACTACATCAACTATGTACTACAGCTCTGAAGACAAGCACATGTAAACACCACTAACAGTCTGTTTGCTTATTTAGTACTAGCAAAGATGTATCAGCCTATGAGAGTAAATCACACATCTCTTACACAAGGTGTTTCAGTATTTTCTTTGTTCAAAAGCAAAGAAATAAGTACCAAGTGAAACACCTAACCAATGGAATTTCTTCTAACAGAGATATATATTGCCAATAGATTATAGGTTACATTTCAATATAAATGTATACATATATGACACAATATTAATTGGCTTCTATATCTGTTGTGGTTTAGCCCCGGTCAGCAACTAAGCACCACACAGCCGCTCGCTCACTCCCCCACCCTTGTGGGATGGGGGAGAGAATCGGAAGGGCCAAAGTAAGAAAACTCGTGGGTTGAGATAAGAACAGTTTAATAATTAGAATAAAACAGCAATAATACTAATATAATGAAAAGGAAAATAATGAGCGAGAGAGAGAGGAAACACTAGAAGGAGAGGGAAAGAGAAAAAAAAAACAAAACCAAAACTGAACAACAAGTGCTGCAACCGCTCACCACCCGCCGACCGACGCTGCCGGTCCCCGAGCCGCGATCGCTGCCTCCCCCAGCCAATTCCCCCCAGTTAATATACTGGGCATGACGTCACATGATATGGAATACCCTTTGGCCAATTCGAATCAGCTTTCCTGGTTGTATCCCCTCCCCTCCCGGCTTCTTGTGCACCTGGCAGAGCATGGGAAGCTAGAGAGTCCTTGACTAGTGTAAACACTACCCAGCAACAACTAAAACACCAGGGTGTTATCAACATTATTTACATACCAAGTCTAAAACACAGCACTATGCTAGCTACAGTGAAGAAAAATCAACTATCCCAGCTAAAACCATGACAGTATCCACCCCTTATTCCGTACCATTTACGTCATGCTCAGGTCTCATACTATCCAATATGACCTCAATAACCACCACCCGCTTCCCCATCCTTTGATGACATACGCAGATATCATTTATCATTCCCGTAGTCTATGGACCATCCCTGTAGAACATCTGTAGAGGGTCCACACATGTCCATTGAGTTCATTCAGTCCATAACTTTGGGCTCCATCTATCGTAACAGTCTTTCAAGGCAGGAGAGATGGTCTGTGTGGTGTTGGATTGTTGCATGCTGAAGTCAGTCTTTGTTCCACCACCGCTACACGTTGCTTGGTTCAATCAAAGTTCATTCTTCATTAATTTTGGAAATTCTTACTATGATACCATTGATACAGCATATAGCAACCATAGGAGTGATGACATACAATATCATATAGCAATTAACAGCATACCGTTCAGTTCATTGGCTATTTTCACCCAAAATCAAATCCCCTTGAGGCACACATCGAACTCATCCATCCTCCCGCATTACCCACCAAGTGCACCCAGGTCCTCGAGCAAAAGCAATCCCACGAATGGGTTTGCCTTTGCCTGAGACAGGAATAACCCAGACGGTTTTCCCCAGCATATTTTTTACATGCACTACAGGGACTTTACCCCCTTCCACAGTACGTAAGAGTCCTGACTGGGCAGGCCCAGCTCGATTGGCAGATCCCCTAGTGTTGACTAACCAGGTGGCTTTTGCTAAATGTGTATCCCAGTGTTTGAATGTCCCACCCGCCATTGCTCTCAGTGTAGTCTTTAACAGTCCATTGTATCGTTCAATTTTCCCAGAGGCTGGTGCATGATAGGGGTTGTGATACACCCACTCAATGCCATGCTCTTTGGCCCAGGTGTCTATGAGGTTATTTCGGAAATGAGTCCCGTTGTCTGACTCAATTCTTTCTGGGGTGCCATGTCGCCATAAAACTTGTTTTTCAAGGCCCAGGATAGTGTTCCGGGCGGTGGCATGGGGCACGGGATATGTTTCCAGCCATCCGGTGGTTGCTTCCACCATTGTAAGCACATGGCATTTGCCTTGGCGGGTTTGTGGCAGTGTGATATAATCAATCTGCCAGGCCTCCCCATATTTATACTTCAGCCATCGTCCTCCATACCACAGAGGTTTTACCCGCTTGGCTTGCTTGATTGCAGCGCATGTTTCACATTCATGGATGACCTGTGCAATAGTGTCCATGGTCAAGTCCACCCCTCGGTCACGAGCCCATCTGTATGTTGCATCTCTTCCTTGATGGCCTGAGGTGTCGTGGGCCCACCGAGCTATAAATAGTTCACCTTTATGTTGCCAGTCTAGATCTACTTGAGCCACTTCAATCTTAGCAGCCTGATCCACCTGCTGGTTGTTCTGATGTTCTTCAGTGGCCCGACTCTTGGGGACATGAGCATCCACATGACGTACCTTCACAACCAGGTTCTCCACCCGGGCAGCAACATCTTGCCACAATGCAGCAGCCCAGATGGGTTTGCCTCTGCGCTGCCAGTTGTTCTGCTTCCATTGCTGTAACCACCCCCACAGGGCATTTGCCACCATCCATGAGTCAGTATAAAGATAGAGCACTGGCCATTTTTCTCGTTCAGCAATGTCTAAAGCCAGCTGGATGGCCTTTACTTCTGCAAACTGACTTGATTCACCTTCTGCTTCAGCAGTTTCTGCAACTTGCCGTATAGGACTCCATACAGCAGCCTTCCATCTCCGATGCTTTCCCACCAGACGACAAGACCCATCAGTGAACAGGGCATATTGCTTCTCATTTTCTGGCAGTTTATTATACAGTGGGGCCTCTTCAGCACGTGTCACCTCCTCCTCTGGTGACATTCCAAAATCTTTGCCTTCTGGCCAGTCCATGATCACTTCCAAGATTCCTGGGCGACTGGGGTTTCCTATTCGAGCCCGTTGGGTGATCAGTGCGACCCACTTACTCCATGTAGCATCAGTTGCGTGATGTGTAGAGGGGACCCTCCCTTTGAACATCCAGCCCAGCACCGGCAGTCGAGGTGCCAGAAGGAGCTGTGCTTCAGTACCGATCACTTCTGAAGCAGCTCGAACCCCTTCATATGCTGCCAATATCTCTTTTTCAGTTGGAGTGTAGCGTGCTTCAGACCCTCTGTATCCCCGACTCCAAAACCCTAGGGGCCGACCTCGGGTCTCCCCTGGTGCTTTCTGCCAGAGGCTCCAGGTAGGGCCATTCTCCCCGGCTGCGGTGTAGAGCACGTTTTTTACATCTTGTCCTGCCCGGACTGGCCCAAGGGCTACTGCATGAACTATCTCCTGCTTTATCTGTTCAAAGGCCTGTCGTTGCTCAGGGCCCCATTTGAAATCATTCTTCTTCCGGGTCACTTGATAGAGAGGGCTTACAATCAGACTGTAATTTGGAATACGCATTCTCCAAAAACCCACAACGCCTAAAAAAGCTTGTGTTTCCTTTTTGCTAGTTGGTGGAGACATGGCGGTTATTTTGTTGATCACATCCATTGGGATCTGCCGACGTCCATCTTGCCATTTTATTCCCAAAAACTGAATCTCCTGTGGAGGTCCCTTCACTTTACTTTGTTTTATGGCAAAACCAGCCTTCAGAAGGATTTGGACTATTTTCTTCCCTTTCTCGAAAACATCTTCTGCTGTGTTGCCCCACACGATGATGTCATCAATGTACGGAAGGTGTTCCGGAGCTCCACCCTGTTCCAGTGCAGTATGGATCAGTCCATGGCAAATGGTAGGGCTGTGTTTCCACCCCTGGGGCAGTCGATTCCAGGTGTACTGGACACCCCTCCAAGTGAAAGCAAACTGTGGCCTGCACTCTGCTGCCAACGGGATTGAGAAGAATGCATTAGCGATATCAATTGTGGCATACCACTTGGCTGCCTTTGACTCCAGTTCGTATTGAAGTTCTAGCATGTCCGGCACGGCAGCACTCAGTGGCGGAGTGACTTCATTCAGGCCACGATAGTCTACTGTTAGTCTCCACTCTCCATTAGACTTCCGCACTGGCCATATGGGACTGTTAAAGGGTGAACGGGTCTTACTGATCACTCCTTGGCTCTCCAGTCGCCGAATGAGCTCATGGATGGGAATCAGGGAGTCTCGGTTGGTTCGGTATTGCCGCCGGTGCACTGTTGTGGTGGCAATTGGCACCTGTTGTTCTTTGACCTTCAGCAACCCCACAACAGAAGGGTCCTTCGAAAGACCGGGCAAAGTAGACAGCTGTTTAATTTCCTCCATCTCCAAGGCAGCTATACCAAAAGCCCACCTGTACCCTTTTGGGTCCTTGAAATACCCTCTCCTGAGGTAGTCTATGCCAAGGATGCACGGAGCCTCTGGGCCAGTCACAATGGGGTGCTTTTGCCACTCATTCCCAGTTAGGCTCACTTCAGCCTCCAATACAGTTAGCTCTTGGGATCCCCCTGTCACTCCAGCAATACAAATGGGTTCTGCCCCTACATAGTTTGATGGCATTAGGGTGCACTGTGCACCGGTGTCCACTAGAGCCTTATACTCCTGTGGGTCAGATGTGCCAGGCCATCGGATCCACACAGTCCAGTAAACCCGGTTGTCCCTTTCCTCCACCTGGCTGGAGGCAGGGCCCCTCTAATTCCAATTGCGGGTTTCCCACTCCAGATCTTGTGAACGGGAATCAGAAGTCTCTCTATTAAGATCACAGATAGAATCAGCGCTTCTACTCCTCTGTCTGGGGAACTGCCTACTGGAAACTGGAGCAGCAACTCTCCTGGAGGTCCCCCCTTGAGTGGTTGTTTTTCCTTGCAACTCACGTACCCGTGCCTCCAGGGTCGAGGTAGGTTTTCCATCCCACTTCTTCATGTCCTCTCCATGGTCACGCAGGTAAAACCATAGGGTGCCCCATGGTGTGTATCTTCTCTCTTGAGCAGAAGGACGCTTACTCCTAATGGCTGAGATACTGGTCCGTACAGGTAGGGAGTAGGACATATCTTCTTTGAATTGCTGGAACTCCCGGGACAATTTCTCCACAGCTGAGACGAGGGAGGAAGAGACATGTGCTTCATAATCCCAGAGTTTATCAATCACATCCTCTACCGTTGGTGCCTCTTCATCTTTCCAGGACATTACTGCCAGGGAGTTTACATGGGATGATGGTGCGCTCCGTACAAACTTCCGCCACATGGGTCGTGTGCACTGTGCTTCATCTGGATCTTTGGATGACTGTTCACTACCCAGGTCACCCTAAATCACCTCAAGCACACCTAATTCTCTCAGGTACTGGATACCTTTCTCCATAGTGGTCCATTTTCCAGGGCGATATAGAACATCTTCCTTGAAGGGATACCTTTCTTTCACAGCAGACAGGAGTCGCCTCCAGAGGCTGAGGCCTTGTGTCCCTTTTCCAATTGCTTTGTCAATGCCCCCATCCCTAGAAAGGGATCCCAGTTGTTTGGCTTCCTTACCCTCTAATTCCAGGCTACTGGCCCCGTTATCCCAACATCGGAGCAGCCAGGTGACAACATGCTCACCTACACGACGGCTGAAATCTTTTCGTATATCTCGTAGCTCACTTAAGGATAGGGATCGGGTAGTTTCCGTCTCTTGTACAAGTTCTTCCTCTTCCTTCTCCTCTCTTAGTAACGGCGCTGCTTCTCCATCATCCTTTTCTATACGAGTTGACTTTCTCTTTAAAGATTTCTTCTTTTGTATAGGGGCAACTGATACTGGCACGGGTTGATTCTCTGATTCAGCTTCAGTGTCCGTCATGGGTGTTTGAGTGGTCACAGTGCCTGTCATCGGGCTTGGAGCAGCCGCAGTGCCTGTTGTGGGGGTTTGAGTGGCCACAGTGCCTGTCGTCGGGCTTGGAGCTGCTGCAGCGCCTGTTGTGGGGGTTTGAGTGGCCACAGTGCTTGTCGTTGGGCTTGGAGTAGCCGCAGGGCCTGTCGTTTTCCCTTGGTGGTACTGAATACTGTTAAACAGGGCTCGGTAGGCATGGGCCAGGCCCCAACACATTGCAATGATTTGTATCTCTCTGGAATTGCTAGGGTGACAACATACTTCCTCCAAATATTCTACTAATTTTTCAGGATTCTGCACTTGTTCAGGGGTGAAGTCCCAAAACACTGGAGGTGCCCACCATCTCAGGCATTTGCCCATACTATCCCACATACCCTGCCACCCATAATTATCGAGCCTTGGAGCAGATCTCTGGATGACATTCTTGAATTGCTTATTAACCTTAGACAAAACCGAAACAATCTGCCATAGGAATATCAACAGATATATCTTAACCACCCAAGGATGTTCAAGATACTGAAAAGTTGTTGTAATGAAGGAGGAGACATTACAGAAGATGGTAGCTAAGGTGCCATTCTGTATTTCCTCCATAAAGAACCTTTCAGAAGAGGAGGTATAATTGCTAATTGTCTCCATGAGGTGGTACCCGAAGTACAGTAACGGCTTCCATGCAAGACCCAAATAACCGATAAAACTCAAGGCCAGTGTTTTAATAACAAATCTCCTAGGCAAAACATCTCTAACCACTGCAGAGCACAGCAAACTACAAAACCCAATGCCAATCTTTAACATGTACTTCAAAATCAGCATGGTGTAGATCTAACTACTAATATCGAGAACAGATGAATCAATGCTGTGACCAGCAACTGTTATTATCTCAAACCCTTCGTGCCCCACGGTGGGCACCAAAAAGGACTGTTGTGGTTTAGCCCCGGTCAGCAACTAAGCACCACACAGCCGCTCGCTCACTCCCCCACCCTTGTGGGATAGGGGAGAGAATCGGAAGGGCCAAAGTAAGAAAACTCGTGGGTTGAGATAAGAAGAGTTTAATAATTAGAATAAAACAGCAATAATACTAATATAATGAAAAGGAAAATAATGAGCGAGAGAGAGAGGAAACACTAGAAGGAGAGGGAAAGAGAAAAAAAAAACAAAACCAAAACTGAACAACAAGTGCTGCAACCGCTCACCACCCGCCGACCGACGCTGCCGGTCCCCGAGCCGCGATCGCTACCTCCCCCAGCCAATTCCCCCCAGTTAATATACTGGGCATGACGTCACATGATATGGAATACCCTTTGGCCAATTCGAATCAGCTTTCCTGGTTGTATCCCCTCCCCTCCCGGCTTCTTGTGCACCTGGCAGAGCATGGGAAGCTAGAAAGTCCTTGACTAGTGTAAACACTACCCAGCAACAACTAAAACACCAGGGTGTTATCAACATTATTTACATACCAAGTCTAAAACACAGCACTATGCTAGCTACAGTGAAGAAAATCAACTATCCCAGCTAAAACCATGACAGTATCCACCCCTTATTCCGTACCATTTACGTCATGCTCAGGTCTCATACTATCCAATATGACCTCAATAACCACCACCCGCCTCCCCATCCTTTGATGACATACGCAGATATCATTTATCATTCCCGTAGTCTATGGACCATCCCTGTAGAACATCTGTAGAGGGTCCACACATGTCCATTGAGTTCATTCAGTCCATAACTTTGGGCTCCATCTATCGTAACAGTCTTTCAAGGCAGGAGAGATGGTCTGTGTGGTGTTGGATTGTTGCATGCTGAAGTCAGTCTTTGTTCCACCACCGCTACACGTTGCTTGGTTCAATCAAAGTTCATTCTTCATTAATTTTGGAAATTCTTACTATGATACCATTGATACAGCATATAGCAACCATAGGAGTGATGACATACAATATCATATAGCAATTAACAGCATACCGTTCAGTTCATTGGCTATTTTCACCCAAAATCAAATCCCCTTGAGGCACACATCGAACTCATCCATCCTCCCGCATTACCCACCAAGTGCACCCAGGTCCTCGAGCAAAAGCAATCCCACGAATGGGTTTGCCTTTGCCTGAGACAGGAATAACCCAGACGGTTTTCCCCAGCATATTTTTTACATGCACTACAGGGACTTTACCCCCTTCCACAGTACGTAAGAGTCCTGACTGGGCAGGCCCAGCTCGATTGGCAGATCCCCTAGTGTTGACTAACCAGGTGGCTTTTGCTAAATGTGTATCCCAGTGTTTGAATGTCCCACCCGCCATTGCTCTCAGTGTAGTCTTTAACAGTCCATTGTATCGTTCAATTTTCCCAGAGGCTGGTGCATGATAGGGGTTGTGATACACCCACTCAATGCCATGCTCTTTGGCCCAGGTGTCTATGAGGTTATTTCGGAAATGAGTCCCGTTGTCTGACTCAATTCTTTCTGGGGTGCCATGTCGCCATAAAACTTGTTTTTCAAGGCCCAGGATAGTGTTCCGGGCGGTGGCATGGGGCACGGGATATGTTTCCAGCCATCCGGTGGTTGCTTCCACCATTGTAAGCACATGGCATTTGCCTTGGCGGGTTTGTGGCAGTGTGATATAATCAATCTGCCAGGCCTCCCCATATTTATACTTCAGCCATCGTCCTCCATACCACAGAGGTTTTACCCGCTTGGCTTGCTTGATTGCAGCGCATGTTTCACATTCATGGATGACCTGTGCAATAGTGTCCATGGTCAAGTCCACCCCTCGGTCACGAGCCCATCTGTATGTTGCATCTCTTCCTTGATGGCCTGAGGTGTCGTGGGCCCACCGAGCTATAAATAGTTCACCTTTATGTTGCCAGTCTAGATCTACTTGAGCCACTTCAATCTTAGCAGCCTGATCCACCTGCTGGTTGTTCTGATGTTCTTCAGTGGCCCGACTCTTGGGGACATGAGCATCCACATGACGTACCTTCACAACCAGGTTCTCCACCCGGGCAGCAACATCTTGCCACAATGCAGCAGCCCAGATGGGTTTGCCTCTGCGCTGCCAGTTGTTCTGCTTCCATTGCTGTAACCACCCCCACAGGGCATTTGCCACCATCCATGAGTCAGTATAAAGATAGAGCACTGGCCATTTTTCTCGTTCAGCAATGTCTAAAGCCAGCTGGATGGCCTTTACTTCTGCAAACTGACTTGATTCACCTTCTGCTTCAGCAGTTTCTGCAACTTGCCGTATAGGACTCCATACAGCAGCCTTCCATCTCCGATGCTTTCCCACCAGACGACAAGACCCATCAGTGAACAGGGCATATTGCTTCTCATTTTCTGGCAGTTTATTATACAGTGGGGCCTCTTCAGCACGTGTCACCTCCTCCTCTGGTGACATTCCAAAATCTTTGCCTTCTGGCCAGTCCATGATCACTTCCAAGATTCCTGGGCGACTGGGGTTTCCTATTCGAGCCCGTTGGGTGATCAGTGCGACCCACTTACTCCATGTAGCATCAGTTGCGTGATGTGTAGAGGGGACCCTCCCTTTGAACATCCAGCCCAGCACCGGCAGTCGAGGTGCCAGAAGGAGCTGTGCTTCAGTACCGATCACTTCTGAAGCAGCTCGAACCCCTTCATATGCTGCCAATATCTCTTTTTCAGTTGGAGTGTAGCGTGCTTCAGACCCTCTGTATCCCCGACTCCAAAACCCTAGGGGCCGACCTCGGGTCTCCCCTGGTGCTTTCTGCCAGAGGCTCCAGGTAGGGCCATTCTCCCCGGCTGCGGTGTAGAGCACGTTTTTTACATCTTGTCCTGCCCGGACTGGCCCAAGGGCTACTGCATGAACTATCTCCTGCTTTATCTGTTCAAAGGCCTGTCGTTGCTCAGGGCCCCATTTGAAATCATTCTTCTTCCGGGTCACTTGATAGAGAGGGCTTACAATCAGACTGTAATTTGGAATACGCATTCTCCAAAAACCCACAACGCCTAAAAAAGCTTGTGTTTCCTTTTTGCTAGTTGGTGGAGACATGGCGGTTATTTTGTTGATCACATCCATTGGGATCTGCCGACGTCCATCTTGCCATTTTATTCCCAAAAACTGAATCTCCTGTGGAGGTCCCTTCACTTTACTTTGTTTTATGGCAAAACCAGCCTTCAGAAGGATTTGGACTATTTTCTTCCCTTTCTCGAAAACATCTTCTGCTGTGTTGCCCCACACGATGATGTCATCAATGTACGGAAGGTGTTCCGGAGCTCCACCCTGTTCCAGTGCAGTATGGATCAGTCCATGGCAAATGGTAGGGCTGTGTTTCCACCCCTGGGGCAGTCGATTCCAGGTGTACTGGACACCCCTCCAAGTGAAAGCAAACTGTGGCCTGCACTCTGCTGCCAACGGGATTGAGAAGAATGCATTAGCGATATCAATTGTGGCATACCACTTGGCTGCCTTTGACTCCAGTTCGTATTGAAGTTCTAGCATGTCCGGCACGGCAGCACTCAGTGGCGGAGTGACTTCATTCAGGCCACGATAGTCTACTGTTAGTCTCCACTCTCCATTAGACTTCCGCACTGGCCATATGGGACTGTTAAAGGGTGAACGGGTCTTACTGATCACTCCTTGGCTCTCCAGTCGCCGAATGAGCTCATGGATGGGAATCAGGGAGTCTCGGTTGGTTCGGTATTGCCGCCGGTGCACTGTTGTGGTGGCAATTGGCACCTGTTGTTCTTTGACCTTCAGCAACCCCACAACAGAAGGGTCCTTCGAAAGACCGGGCAAAGTAGACAGCTGTTTAATTTCCTCCATCTCCAAGGCAGCTATACCAAAAGCCCACCTGTACCCTTTTGGGTCCTTGAAATACCCTCTCCTGAGGTAGTCTATGCCAAGGATGCACGGAGCCTCTGGGCCAGTCACAATGGGGTGCTTTTGCCACTCATTCCCAGTTAGGCTCACTTCAGCCTCCAATACAGTTAGCTCTTGGGATCCCCCTGTCACTCCAGCAATACAAATGGGTTCTGCCCCTACATAGTTTGATGGCATTAGGGTGCACTGTGCACCGGTGTCCACTAGAGCCTTATACTCCTGTGGGTCAGATGTGCCAGGCCATCGGATCCACACAGTCCAGTAAACCCGGTTGTCCCTTTCCTCCACCTGGCTGGAGGCAGGGCCCCTCTAATTCCAATTGCGGGTTTCCCACTCCAGATCTTGTGAACGGGAATCAGAAGTCTCTCTATTAAGATCACAGATAGAATCAGCGCTTCTACTCCTCTGTCTGGGGAACTGCCTACTGGAAACTGGAGCAGCAACTCTCCTGGAGGTCCCCCCTTGAGTGGTTGTTTTTCCTTGCAACTCACGTACCCGTGCCTCCAGGGTCGAGGTAGGTTTTCCATCCCACTTCTTCATGTCCTCTCCATGGTCACGCAGGTAAAACCATAGGGTGCCCCATGGTGTGTATCTTCTCTCTTGAGCAGAAGGACGCTTACTCCTAATGGCCGAGATACTGGTCCGTACAGGTAGGGAGTAGGACATATCTTCTTTGAATTGCTGGAACTCCCGGGACAATTTCTCCACAGCTGAGACGAGGGAGGAAGAGACATGTGCTTCATAATCCCAGAGTTTATCAATCACATCCTCTACCGTTGGTGCCTCTTCATCTTTCCAGGACATTACTGCCAGGGAGTTTACATGGGATGATGGTGCGCTCCGTACAAACTTCCGCCACATGGGTCGTGTGCACTGTGCTTCATCTGGATCTTTGGATGACTGTTCACTACCCAGGTCACCCTAAATCACCTCAAGCACACCTAATTCTCTCAGGTACTGGATACCTTTCTCCATAGTGGTCCATTTTCCAGGGCGATATAGAACATCTTCCTTGAAGGGATACCTTTCTTTCACAGCAGACAGGAGTCGCCTCCAGAGGCTGAGGCCTTGTGTCCCTTTTCCAATTGCTTTGTCAATGCCCCCATCCCTAGAAAGGGATCCCAGTTGTTTGGCTTCCTTACCCTCTAATTCCAGGCTACTGGCCCCGTTATCCCAACATCGGAGCAGCCAGGTGACAACATGCTCACCTACACGACGGCTGAAATCTTTTCGTATATCTCGTAGCTCACTTAAGGATAGGGATCGGGTAGTTTCCGTCTCTTGTACAAGTTCTTCCTCTTCCTTCTCCTCTCTTAGTAACGGCGCTGCTTCTCCATCATCCTTTTCTATACGAGTTGACTTTCTCTTTAAAGATTTCTTCTTTTGTATAGGGGCAACTGATACTGGCACGGGTTGATTCTCTGATTCAGCTTCAGTGTCCGTCATGGGTGTTTGAGTGGTCACAGTGCCTGTCATCGGGCTTGGAGCAGCCGCAGTGCCTGTTGTGGGGGTTTGAGTGGCCACAGTGCCTGTCGTCGGGCTTGGAGCTGCTGCAGCGCCTGTTGTGGGGGTTTGAGTGGCCACAGTGCTTGTCGTTGGGCTTGGAGTAGCCGCAGGGCCTGTCGTTTTCCCTTGGTGGTACTGAATACTGTTAAACAGGGCTCGGTAGGCATGGGCCAGGCCCCAACACATTGCAATGATTTGTATCTCTCTGGAATTGCTAGGGTGACAACATACTTCCTCCAAATATTCTACTAATTTTTCAGGATTCTGCACTTGTTCAGGGGTGAAGTCCCAAAACACTGGAGGTGCCCACCATCTCAGGCATTTGCCCATACTATCCCACATACCCTGCCACCCATAATTATCGAGCCTTGGAGCAGATCTCTGGATGACATTCTTGAATTGCTTATTAACCTTAGACAAAACCGAAACAATCTGCCATAGGAATATCAACAGATATATCTTAACCACCCAAGGATGTTCAAGATACTGAAAAGTTGTTGTAATGAAGGAGGAGACATTACAGAAGATGGTAGCTAAGGTGCCATTCTGTATTTCCTCCATAAAGAACCTTTCAGAAGAGGAGGTATAATTGCTAATTGTCTCCATGAGGTGGTACCCGAAGTACAGTAACGGCTTCCATGCAAGACCCAAATAACCGATAAAACTCAAGGCCAGTGTTTTAATAACAAATCTCCTAGGCAAAACATCTCTAACCACTGCAGAGCACAGCAAACTACAAAACCCAATGCCAATCTTTAACATGTACTTCAAAATCAGCATGGTGTAGATCTAACTACTAATATCGAGAACAGATGAATCAATGCTGTGACCAGCAACTGTTATTATCTCAAACCCTTCGTGCCCCACGGTGGGCACCAAAAAGGACTGTTGTGGTTTAGCCCCGGTCAGCAACTAAGCACCACACAGCCGCTCGCTCACTCCCCCACCCTTGTGGGATAGGGGAGAGAATCGGAAGGGCCAAAGTAAGAAAACTCGTGGGTTGAGATAAGAACAGT